>CM039086.1:57885579-59085579 GCA_022113865.1 Chimonanthus praecox | reverse complement strand
CCATCTCGTTCGACTAAAAAATCCTAAGTCCACATGCATTGACTTGAGGCCTAACTCTGATACCACTCATTGGACCTGAGGTTCCACCCCAAAAGACAAGACTATAATAATGGAAATTCTTTCACACCAAAACCCTCCTACACCCTTTGGAGGGAAGTTGTTTGTACTGTTTCCTTGATTTCTTCGAGCACTAATCCACATCTCTTACCATGGTCTTTAAATACCAAAATTCATCTTCTTATTCCACAACAGTAAAATAAGAGGTGGTTCTATCAAAATACTATATTATTGTGCCATAACCTAAAATATTATTACTTTAAAACATGGTTTAGCTCAACTGGTAATCTCTCATTTAGAAGGTGTCAGGTTTGAGCCCCTATTATCTTACTTGATGTTCCTTAAAAGCAATCGGTATCACTCATGAATGTTTTACACTAGATTTTCTACAATTTCCAACATGTAAATTAAAAAAAATTGTATATATATATATATATATATATAAATTACTAGTGAGTTTCTTGAGTTTCGACCATTATTAATGGACAATACCAAGTAAGCCATCCAAATGGTTGCATGTTTTGGTTGAATTGGTCCAAAATGATGGTATTTTTTGGTTTTGTTAACATGATTAGTCAATTGGTTGTAATGATCTACTAGACTTTGGGTTAAGTTTGTACAAACATTATAGGTTTCTTGTCTTGGTATAGGTATAAGCTTATATATTGGTTTGCTCACCTGACGAAGTTGAACTCTTCTCTATCGAGACTTGTAAAACATGATAAGAACACTTTTATATACAAAGATAGTGCCTATCTCATATACATCACAAATTCACAAGATATATATATTATTTGAATACCGAGAGTCATGTTGTAAGAGATTTTATTGGACCATGATAGAAACATTTTTTACAATTTGGTGTGGAAGCCATCTTTGTTCAAAATGATAAATATTAAAATAAATATGTCTCTACTATTGAGTCTGCTGCGAACGAGTTCCACATTGAAAGTGTAAAAGGAGATTTAGGGATTTATAAAGGACTTAAATCACTCCACCTAAAATGCTAGTCTTTTGTGCTGGAAACAGGGCCAACCAGACACAAGTTGAGGCCTAAAGTAAAAAATCTAAATGGGGCCTTCTTTATATTTAACATATTATTATAAGCAGTATTTACTTAAAATTTTAATTATGTAGTAAAAAAATCTGAAAAAAAATTCGGGCCTTTTTTTTAATACTTCTGCGGCCGAAATTTGGGCCTCCCTAATAGGGTTTTGCAGTAAGATTATCAATAATTCCGGGCCTTCCAGTATTTGGGGCCTTAAACTGCCAATTTTGTTGCCTTTGGATAGAGCCGACTCTGGCTGGAAGTCCATATCCTAACAAATGGTATCAGAGCCAGGTCTCAAACTAACTCATTTGAGCTCAAGAGATCCCCCATTCAAATGGGTGGTTGGCGTTGCTTTCTCAATCGAAGGGCCTTGTTCGAGGGGGGAATTGTTGGGGCTACTGTGAACGAGTCCTACATTGGAAGTGTAGAGAGAGATCTAAGGGTTTATAAAGGACTTGGGTCACTCTACCTAACAGGCTAGTTTTTTGAGTTGGAAGTCAAGTTCCTAACATTTACAAAATCTAATTTTTAAGTAAAAAATGTCTCACATAATAAAAAATAAAGATGCATCTGTCATTAAGTTTTTAGTTCTAGAATGAGTTTGTTGTCTCATTAGTAGATATAAAGTTAATGGTCAAATAAAAAATGACCTTGATCTATATAAAAGAATGATAAAACTACTCTTGAATTTGAATTACCAAGCTATGCTATGAGTCTATAACTTAACATTGTGCCAAAAGGCCCTGACTAGGTGTAAAATTTGAGCCCAGTTTAAATGATCATCTAGGGCTAATCTCATTGTTTCGTCCCATGTATCGCTCACATTGGAATGATTTTTATCATCTGGTTGAATCATATTTAAATTTAACCTCATTTAATTAGATTTAAATTCAATCTGCCCAAAATGACTTAACCCCCTTAATGCGGCCATCCCAAGCCTAATTGAATCAATTGAAGATGGTGAGGCCCAATTTGATCAAGTGAAAGAAATTGCACTCAAATTCTTATAGGGAATTGATGGAGGAACGATTGCACCTTGTAAGCCTTCCAATGAGCTTAGTTTCACTCTTATTCTAAGCCCAAATGATCAAGTTAAAGGTTGAGGGCCATTTTGTTATGGATTTGACTCAAAAGCCCACTTTAGAAGGCTCATTTTGGACAAATTTCCACATCATCATTCACCTCAATGCACATGTGGAAGCCATGTCATCGCCTACATGGCATGGAATCCTTCATTCTTAGCATTTTTGGCTGTGTAAGCATATAAGGACCACAAATTTGATTTTTGCAACTTCAAGAATAGTATGTAAAGGCTTGCTTGGGCGTGTGTGAGGACAGAGAGCTGATGTGGAGAACTACGTATCAAACCACTGTTGAATTTTATGGCTCTGTTAAGCCTGGATTGCTGGTTGGGCTCAGGCCCAGTGGGCCCATTCTATTGTAAGCCATAATGTTTATATTTTCTTCCTTCCTAGGGTTTCTTTGGCTGTGCTTTCTCTAGGTTTGAGAAGAGAGGAGAAAGAGAGACAGAGGCTGCATTTGGATGGAGGATAATTTTTATACGGGTTACCCTTGAGTATGGGTCACCCTTGAATAGGGGTCACCTTTGAAAAGGAGTTACCCTTATCTTTTTTGGTAATTATAATGGTAAAGTAAAAACTTACTCTAAAGGTAAAAAATCTTATTTGGTACCTATTAGCAGGGGTAACTTGATATATTAACAATTTTATGAGAAATTTTATAAAATATAATTATTAAATAATATTCATTAAGTGAATCTAATATTATCTACTTTCTATAGATTCTTTTTTATAACTATAATTTAAAATGAACATTTGCATTCTAACATTAAAAAAAAAAATAAAGAAAAAAATAGATATTATTATTTTAAATCCCAATAAATGAATAAAAAAATATCAACATATCTCTTTATAAAAAAATATAATTTGTTCATTGGTAACATGAAATATATAATATAATAAACTATTATAATAGTTTAATAAATCACAACAAATATAAAATTAATATTAAAAATTGTCACGGGCTGAACTCCTTAAAAATAGAATATTTTGACAAATATGTTTCAGAAAATTTTATTTTTATTTTTATATTATATAGATTTAATAAAATTATTAATTTGCATAAAATTATTAATATGTCAGTTTATCCCTACTTACAATTACCCCTACTCAAGGGTAACCCCTTTAAAAATTTATCTCTCACCTAAATGCATCACGTTGAAAATGTTGCAGATTTTTTTATATTATATAAATTTAATAAAATTATTAATTGTCATAAAATTGTTAATATGTCAGTTTACCCCTACTCAAGGGTAACCCCTGTAAAAATTTACCCCTCACCCAAATGCATCACGTTGAAAATATTGCAGATTTTTTGTTATATATTATATAAATTTAATAAAATTATTAATTCTCATAAAATTGTTAATATGTCAGTTTACCCCTACTCAAGGGTAACCCTTATAAAAATTTACCCATCACCCAAATGCATCACATTGAAAATATTGCAATTTTTTTGTTTATATTATATAGATTTAATAAAATTATTAATTCTCATAAAATTGTTAATATGTCAGTTTACCCTTACTCAAGGGTAACCCCTGTAAAAATTTACCCCTCACCTATATGCATCACGTTGAAAATATTACAGATTTTTTTTATATTATATAGATTTAATAAAATTATTAATTCTCATAAAATTGTTAATATGTCACTTTACCCATACTTACAATTACCCCTACTCAATAGTAACCCTATAAAAATTTACCCCTCACCCAAATGCATCACGTTGAAAATGTTGCAGAATTTTTTTTTTATATTATATAGATTTAATAAAATTATTAATTCTCATAAAATTATTAATATGTCAGTTTACTCCTACTTACAATTACCCCTACTCAAAGGTAACCCCTGTAAAATTTACCCTTCACCCAAATGCATCACGTTGAAAATGTTGACACATTTTTAAAATAATCTTCTAACAGAATAAATTGTTAATTACCCCGAAAGAAATTATCATGAACCTCAAACTTTTTCAGAGTTTTGAGACCCTATCGAAATTTTGACAGAATCACCCCTTAAAATAGAACAATTTGACAAATGCGTTTCAGAAAAATTTTATTTTTATTTTTATATTATATGGATTAAATAACATTATTAATTATTCTAAAATTGTTAATATGTCAAGTTACCCCTACTTATAATTACCCCTATTGAAGGGTAACTCCTGTAAAAAATTACTTCTCATCCAAATGAATCATGTTGAAAATCTATATAATATAAAAAATAAATTGCTAATTATTTGAAATCTATTAATTTTTCAATTATATAATATATATTTGAAAAATAGAGGAAGGCACGGGATAAATAGGGAAAAGTTTCCTTAAAAAATAAAAAATAAATAAAAAACCACTATTATTATTTTAAATTTCAATAAATGAATAAAAAAATTCTACATATTTCTTCACAAAAAAATATAATTTGTTGTTTGGTGATATGAAATTGATTAAATGGAAATAATGGAGTGCTTTTAAAAATAAAATAAAAGTCAAGTACTCACCAAAATAAATAAATAAATAAAATGTAAAAAAAGAAAAATCTCATAAAAGATCAAAATGGAGGGTAAGGAGGGGTATTCATTCATTCCCTAAGCCCCATGGAGGTATTCAAAATGGTGACCAGAGGGGTAAAAATTTGAATTTTTACCCTTACTCCCTTGTTACCAAATGAGGGTAACAAGGGGTAACGGGGTTACCCGCTCTTATCTCCTATCCAAACGCAGCCTGAGAGAAAGGGTGGGTAGGATTAATGTAATCAGAGATATAAATCTCTGTATTGGCCGAGATATCTGCCGATATTCGGATATCAGCTTAGAAATTTCTCTCTCCTATTTTTTTTTAAAACTACCTTTATCGGCCGATATCAGTGATATATATATATTGGATATCGGCTGATAAAAGTAATCTCGGCCGATATATGTCGTATTGGCTGAGATTATTACCCTTGAATGTAATCCACATAAATTATGTGTTCTTCTTGCTCGTGTGTGATTTGTGATTAATGTTTGTGGGGTTATCGCACAACAACAGTTCAATTTGAATGATGGTATTGCTCATATAACGTAGCTTTACTTCTCAAAATAAAATTGTTTTTTTTTAAAAATGATACTCAATACACTTTAATAGGATATGAAAATGGCTTTAAGGAAAATTTATAAGGAAATGAAGAAATATGGCTACCTTGCTAAGTAAAATTAAACTAATACAACTCAATTCTCTAATTAAAATGAATAGACATCAAATTACAGAGCAAGTTGAACAATGAATAAATTAAATGAACTTTTTCATAATTTAATCTAGCTGTCGTATATCATATGACCGTTAACAAAAATCCACCCTGAACCACATAACTTCTAATCCAACATTGACATAGATATAGTGCTTAAAACAAGTAGCTGTTGGACAACTATTTCTAAGAGTATTATTGAAAACAAAAAGATTACCAATTCTAAAAGATGAGAGTTGGCTCATGCCAGCAGCAGGCTAGAGGCATGAAGCTAATGATTAGCAAGCCACCTATAGTTATATTTCAATTGAGACAGTAAAATTTTAGAGAGATTTCTTGAATATATATTTAAATGAGCATAAGTTTTTACAATAAATAGTGGAGGGCAGGGGTCAAAAATTCGGTATCGGCCTATATTTTTCTCTCTCTTCCTTCTTTTTTTTTTTTTAAAAAAAAATGCTGATATCGGCTGATATGATACGGCCGAAATATCGGTCGATATTGTGAATATCGGCCGATACGTATCATACAGCCGATATTTGGACCCCTGGTGGAGGGACTGATGACATGGTATATATTAGAGTAAAACTTGACTTAAAATAAATAAAATTGTAATTTATGATAGATGATGATAAATGTAAGTTGTCGTGATAATTTTAAAACTTCAGATATTTTTGGCAGACCATTTAAGATAGAATGGAAATGATTTTTATTCGGAATGAAAACAAAATCAGGAGAAATATTAAGAATTGAATTTTCTTAGTCAATTTTGTTAAAATCAATTTTTCATCAAACACTAACTTTCTTAAAATAATTTTAATTTTCATTGTTTCTTTATCATATTAGATGCTAAATATAACTTTAGAGTTTAAAATATTTAAAAATTTCAGAAAAATAGGATGGTTTGAGGCAGAGGTGTAAAATTCGGTATCAATCGAGATGATATCTCGATCGATATATCGTTATCGGCCTTATTTTTTTTTAAAAAGGCGGATATTTGGACCCCTGATTTGAGGATATACTTGCAATTTCTCATCATGTAATCACAATTCAAATGTAAGAGTGTGTACTCAATTTATTATTATATTATTTACGAGAGCATTTCCAAGTAATATATTTAACTTGTTAAACATTTGTCAGAATAAGAGTCAATTATATGAAATATTTTAAAATTTAATGAATAAAAATAAACTCTAATATAATATTTTTAAATGTAGATAAATTTCTTAAAGTCTAAAGAGGACCAACTGTGGCCATCATCAGTCCTCTCACACGTGCGATCGTATTGCATCCTCCACGTGTGATAGAGTCTGAAAATCGAGCGGGAGCTTTTAAAAACAATTCCAGGTCCTGTCTTTCCCTCCCTCTTCTCTTCGCCATTTCCCATGGCTCGCACCAAACACCCGGCAGTCCGACGTCGGCGCTCCTCTCGGGGATTCGCCGATTCCAGAACGAGTCAACCAGGTCAGATCCATTTTCTATCTCTCTCCTTTTCATCTTCTTCTATCTTCTAAATTCTGATGCACTAATCCCCGTTTTCTTCTTCTTCTTCTCTCTTTATTTAACAGAAGCTCAAGAATCAGGTCAACCTACAGCGGTAATCTCTCTCTTTCTCTCCTTGACTGTGTTTATTTCACTTGAATTCGTTGGAAATCGTGAGATTTCTTCAAAATAAAAACAATGGCAGAAGAATGAAGCTCCTGCAGAGAGGAGGCAGCGGCGGCGCTATCGATTCAAGGCGGGGACAGTGGCACTTCGGGAGATTCGGAAATATCAGAGGTCGTGGAAGCTTTTGATTCCCAGTGCACCTTTCATTCGATGTGTGAGTACCTGTGCTTTAATTCCAGATTATGCTTGCAATTGCTGCTGCTAATGCGTTATTTTTCCTTTTTATTTCAATAATTTTTCTGTTCATTTTCTGGAGTCTATGAAGAATGTGATTGTGGAAGAATTATCGGTAACCAGGCGATTGGGAGAAAGTAGTTTAAGAGAAAGTGAATCCCATGTTAAAAATTACCCAATTGCAGAGCACCTTTTTATTGGGGTTCACATTCACACCCTTTTCTCCCCTCACACCTGATGCGGACATCAGAAGTGTTTGGGACTCGTTTTGAATTTCAAAAGGAGCAGCTCAAGTTATGGGCGACTGACTCATTGAGTCCCACTCAAATTAGACTCCATTTGAATTCAAAAGGCAGCAGACTCAAGCAATGAAGGCGTGACTCATTGAGTCACTTGGATGTGGCCTAAGGGAGTGTGGGATACTAGA
The DNA here is from genome assembly GCA_022113865.1 of Chimonanthus praecox. Taxonomy (NCBI): domain Eukaryota; kingdom Viridiplantae; phylum Streptophyta; class Magnoliopsida; order Laurales; family Calycanthaceae; genus Chimonanthus; species Chimonanthus praecox. The sequence goes on along the minus strand of CM039086.1, from coordinate 59,077,898 downwards.
GTCCCAGTCGACACAGCCAATGCAATAATTGGCTGAGTTTAAATCCCTGTTTTTAATTGGTTAACTCATCTAGAACTAGGGTGAGTTGGGTCGAGTAACCAGGCTTAATTAGTTCTATAAAAGCTTTGGTGTGTGACCGATTTGAGGCAACTAGGAGGAGTCTTAGTGCTGAGTTAGCAGAAGACCTTGGGGAAGGTCAGTCTGAGTTTGAAGGTGAGATCTGAGTGAGAGATCGAACCAAGTTCGGACCCTATAAAAAGTACTGAGTGGAGGTCAGGCCTAAGGGAAGACTATGCTGAGTACTAGCCTTGTGCGGGGGGGGGGGGGGGGGGGGAGTATTTTGTTGCTAAGTTGAGGAGAAATCCGGGTATGTTTCACAACTCGGGTATGTTTTTGAATTATTTGGCTATGTTGCTTGGATTGTGTTGATTAATCAGTGAGTTTGTGTGGTCTGAATTCCACTATGTTAACTCGGGCCTGGGAACTGTTTGGACTCGCGGAACGTCCCAGGAATTATCTGCTGTTTAAACGAACTGGCCTTGGTCCTGAAACAGGACCTGCAGAACCAGATGGGCTGCCTGTGTTAAGGGAGGCCCAGACCCAGGATATACATCTTCCAATCGCTGTTGAGCTGGGCGAAGAACCCAGTTTGGAACAGTGTTAACCCAAACAGTGTTTAGCTGCAACACTGGTGTGGCTTCGCGTCACTGAACTGGTCTCAAATACCAGCCTGCAGACAGAATCAAAACAGTCTGGTTTACTGCAGTCTCAACGAACCAGACTTGGTCTGGTTCGCTGCATTTGAACCGAGCTGTAAATCATTTTAAAACCATTCTATCTACTGTATTAAGTGGGCCTGAATCTAAGTGAGTCGAGTTTCTGATTAAAACATCAACGGCATAAGGTCTGGATTGGGCAGAAACTCAGTGGGACATTTGGTTTTCTGCATGCAGTCTCAAGCCCAGCTGCATTCTAGGCCTGTACAGCAGCAAACGGGCTACTCTATTTGATTAGTATCCAACCTAGTTATGGCTACAATGGGCCTGCATATCAGGCTTGGACATTGAGTCACTCGGGCTGTGGAAACGGACCTGTTATCAATCCCTTGCTCAATGGAAACGGGCAAGCAAACTCACTCAGTTGGGCAAAGGAATTGGCCTAGTGGATCCAGTTAGGGGAATCGGATTTTGTGTTTAAAACTTGGTATTTTATCCGGGTTGAATTGACATCAATTCAGTAGCAATAGTGAGTAGGGACATTGCGATCAATAGTGAATTGTGCATTGATTTTGGAACCAAGTTAATCGACAATTCAGAGTTGGGAGTTGTGCAAATCTTGGTTAATCGAGGTGGGTTATCCAATTAGACATTTAATTTGTTAACTTATCTCAAGAAGGAGTCGTGTGAGCACGACTGTCAGGCCAAAATTCGGCCTCGAGGTGATCAGAGTGGTCTCGACTTGCATAGCAGATCTAGGTTACGGAACCTACCGTTCCTTGGTTTACATCAACACCCCAGTACTGATTGGACCTTAATCCAAGTTACCCTAACTAATGGATTAAACCCAGGTCCTAATGCACCGTTAAATCTATCCAGCTCTTCCCAAACAACACAACCCAATGATCCATGATGGCCACACTAAGAAATCCTCAACAAAATCTCATTTTGAGGACATCAACATATCATTTTCTTGAGTCTTACAATGTCAACGTGGGAATAAAAATATTTAGTAGAACGTGGTACAAATCACATTTCTCCCAATTAGAGTGAAATGATGATGTCGCATCTTTGTTGATGATGTGGCTTCTCCAGAGATGTCTAAAAATTATAATTTCCAATCTCTAGAAAATTAGAAATGGGAGAGAATGGGAGAGGTGAATCAGCAGACGCACTTAGGAAGCGGAGAAGGAAGGTGGAATGTGTGAGGGGACAGGGACAAGACCGATGGTGGTGGATGACAACAGGTTCTGGGCATAAGACAACGGTAGTCCAAGGGAGAATCTTTTCGACACAACCTTCCAGAAGTGACCACTAGGAGTTGGTTGATTGAATTCTTCAAACAATGGGGGCTCGTAAGAGATGTTTTCATATCGAAGAAGGATCCGATGGGAAGGGTTTTTGCTTTCATTCGATTGGCCAACAAAGCCTAGGCTGAAAGAGCGATCAAGGGGCTGCATGGATCGTTGATGAAAGGAAGGAGACTACAGGTTAATTCGGCTCACTTTGGGAGAGACCAAAAATCTTAAAAGTAAAGAGCAGAGGGTGAATAGCAAATCTGAAGACAATATGAAGGTGTTAAAAGGCAAACAGAAGGTCGTGGATGGTGGAAGGTGGGCTGATGTTGGGAGAGAGAGTCAAGGAGGAACTTGGATCAGAGGCCCATAACTTGAACAGAGACTTCATTGATTTGATGAGTGAACCAAATGAAAGGAAAGAAATGAAAGTCTGGCTTGCAAGACCCCTGGTGCTGTCTCCTGTGGGTCATTCTTCTCTTTGAAGAAGATCTAAAATTTGCTGAAAGAGGTTGGTTTCTTTGACCCTGATATCAGTCTCATAGGATAAAATTGTTTCTTAGTTACAATGAAGATTGTGGTGGAGATGGAGAGGCTTGAAGGAAAAGCTTTGGAGATCAGAAGATTTCAGATTCTTGGAAGGTGGTGTCCCAACTCTTTCATCCACATAAGGAAAGTCTGGCGTCATTGCCTTAGGTACCATTTTCAAGGGTGGAGTGAAGCTGATTACAACATTCGACAGCAAACTGGGTAAGCTTTTGGAAGTGGACGAGTGGAATTTGAAGAAGGAAGATTGCTCAACACTGACGGTATTGGTGGAAGTTCGGAGATAGTCTTAACGGTGGAGGGCCTTTGTTTTAACTGTTAGAGAATCCACTGGAGAAATTGTTAAGATATATTTAGATCATATATTTGGATTGTTTCTTAATTAGTGCTTACTAATATTGTATTTACCAAGTTTCCTCTTTTATTTGATTTACCTTCTTTATTTGTATTTTCTTTTCTCTATATAAATAAAATAATAAGTCTCTCCTTTATTTAGAAGAAGACATCAAATTCTTTGTGTTATTATTTGACATGGTATCAAACTAATTTTTTTGCGTTCTCCTATTTTGGTTGACCAGTTGTATACCTCATGTTTCTCCTCTCCCTCTGTCAGAGGAGACACCTATAGGAGAGGGAGGGGATATTGCACCGGCCTTCTTTCCCCTTGCTCCCAAATCCCATCCCTTTAGGCCAATAAAAAAATATTTTCGATCTTTGTTATTTGCAATGAATGTTCCAAAGTCATATTGGCTTAATTCTATTCTTACTGTTTGTTATTTAATAAATCGCATGCCCACAAGAGTCTTAAATAATAAAGCATGTATTGATGTTATTTCTAATTATCGTTTTGTTTCTATACTTTCATTGTGTTTTTGGATGTATCTGTTTTGTTCATGATTTTTTTGTTGACAAACTATCAAAAATATTGTGAAATGTATTTTCTTGGGCTTACTCTTCCACTAAAAAAAGGATATAAATGTTTCAATCCGATATCTGGTAAAAGAATTGTTTCTATAGATATTGCCTTTTTGAAAATACTCCATATTTTTCACCCATCTAGTCATAAATCATCTTCTTCTTCTTCTGTTCTTCCTACTCTTATGGATACTGTTGACACTGTGATCTATCTACCTCTAAGCCTCTCATTGTTTATTACCAGGTCCCATGCTTCACCCACTACCACTCAATCATCCTTGGACTGTCCAGATCCATCACTTAAGAATTCTGATCTCTCCATTGCTTTGATGAAATGTAAACATACGTGTACTGAACATCTTATAAACCACTTTGTTTCCAATAAAATACTGTTTTTCCATCATATTGTAGCTTCCTCTCCAAAATAGATCCCTTTTCCATTTTGAAGAGGATTGATAATGCTCTTCGAGACACTTCCTGGAAAGCTGCTATGGAGGAAGAAATAGTTGCGCTTGAGAAAACATCAAGCTTGAGAGATGGTATCCCTACCACAGGGTAATACACTTTAGGGTGTAAGTGGGTCTTTGCTCTCAAACACAACCCAAACATATCCCAAACATACCCATTGTTCGAAATAAAGCTTGTCTAGTGGCTAAAGGCTTCACTCAGACTTATGGAATTGATTATCAGGATACTTTTTCTTTTATTGCAGAGATCACTTCTGTATGAGATATTATCTCTATTGCTACTACTCAGTAATAGAGACTTTACCAGTTATGTGTCAAGAATGCATTTCTCCATTGGTGACTTGAAAGAAGTTTGCATGCTGCCACCTTCGGGCTTTATTAGATAGGGAGAGCAAAGGTAGGTATGCCGGCTTAAGAAAACAATGTATGGTCTCAAACAATCTCCTTAGGAGTGGTTTGATAAATTTAGCATAGCTTTGTTAAATTATGCTTTTGCACGATGTTAATCAAATCATTTTGTTTTTGTATATCGTGCTAAAGATGTTAGACTTGTGGTTTATGTAGACAATATAGTCTTAACATGAAATAATGAGTCTTCTATCAATGCTTTGAAAGCTATCTACAACACCTTTTTACATCTTATGGGACTCCTCTTCATGATCCTCATTTTTATCAATAGTTGGTAGGCAAGGTCATCTATCTTATCATCACCTGGCCTGACTTGGCCTATGTTGTCAGTCAATTTTTGCATGCTCCTACAAATGCACACTTTCATGCAGTCTTTCGCATTTTACGTTATCTTAAGGCCCTCCCTAGTCGTGGATTTTTTTTAAGAATCAATCTACGTTAAATATTTGTAGGCACTCTAATGCTAACTGAGTTGGTTTTCCTAATGATCGACGATCTACCTCGAGCTATTATATTCTTTTAGGATTTCTTTTGGTTTATTGGCGAAATAAGAAACAATCTGTTGTTGCTCGTTTCAGCAGAGGCAAAATATATGGCCATAGCCGACACAACATGTGAATTACTGTGGTTCAAATAGTTTCTTGATGAATTGAGCTTTCCTTACTTAGAGGCACTTATCATGTTTTTGTGACAAACATGTTGCAATCAATATTGCTTCTAATTTAGTTTTCCATGAGTGTATAGAACATATAGAGATTGTCATTTTCTTCGACATCATGTATCCTTTGGGAATATTGTCACTTCATATTTGAAGTCCAAGGATCAATTAGTAGACATGACAACGAAAGTCATTTCTCGCTCTCAATTGATGATGTTTCAATAAGCTGCTTGATTGATATCTTCGCACCAGCTTGAGGGGGAGTGTTGTAGGATATGGTATACATTTTACACGTTTTAACTTTTAGATATTGTTAGATATCATTGATTGTAACCTATTTTCTTTCCCTTTTCTTCTCCTTGATTGGCTCCCTGTACTCTTTATATGCATGTAACCTCCTTTGTTAGAAGGTTGATATGTTTGCTAGGGACATTTCGAGGCTGTGCAGGTTGGAAGGTATTTCACTCACACACCCCGATCAACAAACAATGTAGCAGACTTATTGGCGAAAGTTGGTGTTCGTTAGCAAAGACTAGCTCTGGAAATCTTTTCATCTGACTGGCATTGGGAGTTAGGAGAGCTGGGGTGCTCTTAGTGGAGGAGGATTGTTTTGCTGTATTTTTTCATTCTGTTCATGTTTTTTCTTTTCTCTCTTGCTTCCTTTCCTCCTTCGTCTTGGTCTGGGTATATCTTTCCTATACATGTATCATTCTCTTATACTCTTTTCTCATTTTAATGGAATTAAGTCGTTAATGTTTCAAAAAAAAAAACCCTCCTTCATTAGAAAGACAAATAATACAATACTCAAGAGAATAATCTCTCTCAATTCTTCTCTTTTCCTCCAATACTTTCTCTCTATTTTCATTCTAACAGAAAGGTGATGTAATATTTTAGTCATGTTGGAGTCCATGAAGAATGGGTAATAGTGTCCGACATGGGTGCAAGTTTCTAACACTATTATGTCACACATCTTAAAGAGTTCTTACCAGATAAGATGGGATGAGTGGCTATGATGATGGGAAGTCAAAATGTTTTGATAATCATGATTTGAACTAGTGTCAAAGTTAGTGAATATGTTTCCATGTCTTTTTCTTTTTCAGTGATAACGGTGTTTTCTTGTTATTAACTTCTTATTTGGTGTACTACCATTATAGGTGGTTGTATTATGTGTGCTTACACATATTATAGTAGTTTGATATATATTTGTTGATTCTCATGTTCCTTGCCTTTTCTTTTAGGTCAGGGAGATTAGTAATTTCTATGCTAGCGAAGTTTCTCGTTGGACAGCTGAAGCTTTAATAGCAATTCAGGAGGTATTGAAACTACAAATATCATTGGTATTTGTACTTTTATTGTTAAATTTTTAAAGTTAGCTATTGCTCACCTATGGCTAAGATATAAAATTATTAAATTGATTTGTTGTTCTCTTGTTTGGCTTTTGCAAGATTGTATTTTGAATTGAATATGATGCCAAATACTTCTTTTTCCTGATTTATTTCATTTAATTATATGCATGGAAGTTTAATTGCTTTAGATCGATAAACTTCTTTTGTTTGATGAAAACACTATTTTTTCTCTCACAATCATTAGTAGTTGGTAAAAACTTCTAATCAAACAAAACGACTACACTAAAATTAGAGGCAATTGTGACTTTTCTAGAAGAGCTTTGAAGCATTCTATGGCCCAACATGGGGCCTATGCAGGTCCAGTTCCATAGGTGTGTACAGTTGTTGTGGGATGTAGATTGTTATAATTTAGTTTATATTTCCAATTTTAGTCCAAGTCATACATGTATATATGGGGGTGTCTTCCATAGGTGTGGACAATTGGCAAGGGATGTCAATACTGTTTTGACTCATCACTGAGTGTGTGTGTTAAATTTCATCAATGACTCAGCTATGCACACTGGAGGGGCTAGGCCAATGGGATCCACATAATTAGGTTGAGTTTGTGTAAATTAGAAATAAATATTTTAAGATTTTTGATAAAATTAAATGGCCTAGATTTAGTTAGATAATTGGAGATGAGTATGATAGATTTAGTCTTATGAAGGATACCCAAAATAAAGTTGTAATTGATGGATCACAAAGTCGTAGATTAGTTTTCGTGATCTTTTTGATTTTTTAGCAGTAACAAAGAGAAATATATTAAAGAAAAAGAAGTACAAAAATAAGAGAAAAAGGTCTAACAAGATTACACCGAAACAAAAATAGGGAAAATAAAAGAAAATAGTAAAATACAATGAGTACGTATGAACAACTCTAAGGAGAAAACAGGAAAACTCCAGGAAAAAGGTCTGTGACTCCAAGCTTGGCAAAATAATCTTCCACTCCATTCGCTGTCCGCCTGATCTTGGTAAAAGAAACATCCATCTCCAAAGCTAACAACCTAATCTCCTTAACTAAAGTGCTCAATTTTTCAGGGCGGTTTTTTTTGACCCTTTGCCCATTTAATTGTGTTCGCCGAATCCCTTTCAATAATGAGTTTCCTTTGACCATACGATTTTCAAATGTGCGAAGCTCTCCTAATATTAAGAATTTCCACCTCATTGGAATCTTTGGTTCCAACCGACTCGTTGAAAACAATCGATGTGGTTCCCATGTGATTTCTATGCACCCCACCTATCCCCACAGGCCTCGGTTTCCCTCTTGCTGCCCCGTCAACATTGAACTTCTGAACATTCTGTTCTGGAGGAAGCCATTTGTCTTTAGGTTTCATCTTCCTTCTGAAGCCATTCATACATTCGTCTCAAGATGACATGAGGTCCGTCAGTCTAAGGCGTTAAATTTTGTTCTCTTTGAAAATGCATTTTAAGGAGGTAAGTCCATCGGTTGTACATGTATATCTATCTATTACATATGTGTGTGTGAGAGAGAGACAAAGGACTGTGTGTTACTTTCCTACCCTTTTGTTCTTTCTCATTTCACAAAAACAGTACCTTTTCTCTCTTAAGTGGGTTGGTTGTGGATTTTGTTCTATTTGCATGCATGCACGTTCATATGAATTTGAGTTTTTATTTTATTTTATAGCATAATTATGTGCCTAGTAACAATGAAAACATTAATTTATAGACGTTCATTGCTGATCTAATAGATACTTGAATTCCTATCTTAGTTTGAGTCGTACATGTTTCATTTGGGTGTGCCTTCCATATGGTGGACAATTAGCTTGGGATGTCAACACTTGTAATTTAGTTTATTTTTCCAATTTTAGTCCAAGTCATACACGTCTTATGTGGGATTGCATTTATAGTTAGTGCTCAATTGGTAGGAATCAATTTAGTAGTGGGTTAGAATTGAGAAGTTATTTGACTAAGAACTTGTCTAAGATAGGATTTACATTTAGCCCCAGTTTGTTGTGAAGTTGTTCTAGGTCATATTGCTATCCCTTGGTTGGTGGTTTAGGGATATAGTCCCTAATCTATGGAGCATAAAGATGCCTTGTGATTTTAATTTAAAATGTCTGGAAGTTCCAGGTGTGGAACACGAGTCAAGATTGACCCTAGAGGAGGGGTGAATAGGGCAATTACCAATTTTTATGGTCTTTACAAATTTCTTTATTAATTAAGATGATATGCAGCGGATTAACAAATTAATCAAGAGATTGTGTTGTGTGATAAGAGAGTGTGCTAATTAGAGAACAATCACAAAAAATTGCTCTAACACCATAAGACTGATGTATAGTGGTTCGGTTAAACAACCTACATCCATTGTTGAGACTCACCCAACCTTGGGTTATCTCCAATTTACTAAATGGGGAATTACACCCGTACTAATAGATTAGGACTTCCGCCTAATCAATTGGTTGAAAATTTCACCCAACTCCTATCCTTCTATTTTTTGTAGTGGTTCAAGCCCCTTGCTTTAATCTACTTCACAATGATGATGATTTAAAAAAAAACAAACACTAAAGTACTTGACTTTTGATAGCTTAACCTTGTAGATGTATGCTTCTTGAAGATGTGCCTTGTGTATGCTCAATCACAATCCTTGGGTAAAGTTTCTAGGATTAAGATACACCAATAGTTATTCTAGATTTGGTTTACTCTCTCTTTTTTAATCTCAATTAAGATGAGGATATTAGATGATTCACCAAGTGCGGTACTTAGAGAGGAGGTTTTGAGAGGTTTGGGGTCACTAGGGATGCCTTAAGATGTTCCAAGTTGAAGGGTCCAATTCAACTCATAAGAGTTTGAAGTATATATAGGCAAACAAGTGAATCCCGAGCTGACACGGGCTATCGGTCGTGTCCAAAAGAGCCGTTGGAATGTTACCGTTGCGCATTAATGGTTTCCCAACGGATACTTACGATCGGTCGTACAGACAATTTTAAGCAAAAATGCTCTCTACTAAAATGGCTATATCTTGGGGTCCCAAGCTCTGATTTGAGTGTTCTTGGGCTCTATGAAAAGTTCTTTCAATGCACTAACCAACCATGGTGGTTTTACAAGTTCATTACTACATTTGGTTGGTCGAAAGAGACTCACAAATCATGACATTTTGACAACTCATATTTTCCAAGATATGATCAAGGTGCTCCAAGGCAATGGCCCAATTTCTCTAGGCTTGTTCTAATCTTACCAATATGAGTTTTAAGCTTAGGGAAGGTCCTGTCTCGACGATTGGTGGTGCGCCCGTATCGTGCTCTGTACCAAACGATGGGTCATCGCCAGATGAAAGGATCGGCCTGAGTCTGACTGTATTTTTCTGTGGGTTTTCAACCCTAGCTTCAGGCGATTGATCGTGTGGGTGATTGGTCGTCCCATCACCAGACGAAGGGTCATCTGCACGATCGATTTTCCGATACATGACTGTGAATGACAACCCAAATTTGTCTAAGCCCAGGATGATTGATCGTATGCACGTTTGGATCGGTCCTGTCCCAGCAATACATCATGAGCATGAATGTATCGTCCTGAGACCAATTGTGTTTGACACTCCATTCCATCCAAAACCCTTTATATTCCAGACAATGCATCGTAGAACCACGAATGATCGCCAACACGATGTGTCGTCCCTGACAATGTCTTCATATTTCCAAGTTAGGTTCCAATTTATTTTGTTGGTTTGTCAAATACTCACTAGGCTTCTTATGATTATCTAGATGTGAGATCTAAGCTTAGGAATGGTCACCGTAAGGTGTTGGGTACCACCTAAAGTCATCTATGACTAATTTACCTTTGTGTGATTGCTATACACTTGTTGATCCGTTGAATCTTCAATGATCTTCCACTTGAGCTTGATTCAACTAACACTTGAGTCTTGTTCATTGCTTCAATCTTCTGAGGCAAGGTTTCACCTAAGTCATGGAATTGACAAATAGGTGACTTGGCAAGCCAGGGCACTAACAATGTCTAATATATCTTGAGGGGATTTTAAGTTGTAGGGTTTTAATTCACATTGAGTAAGGCATGAGGAAGGGCTAACCCCGCTGTCCCCCCTCCAAAAAAAAAAAAAAATTCCATAATGACCCTATTCTCAAATATAATGAATTGCTCACATCTCATTGTGGATGTAAGGACATTGTCATGCCACATAAACCTTGTTTTTTTGCTTATGTGATTGCCTACTTCCACTGCATCATGGTTTTTTTGGTTTTTTTTTTGTTTTTTAAAAGTCATCAGTACCTTTTAAAGGGTTGATGTTCCACCCTTAGGACATTATGTTATGCTGATCTTTTTAATAAAGAGATTTCAAGTAGTTCCTTTTTTTTTTTTTTAATAGAAACCAAGAAATTCATTAAAAGGAGAAGAGTACATGTACAAAAAGGCGAGGTCTAAAAGAATTCGACCAAAATAAGAAAAAGAAAAGAAAGATACAAGCAATAAAAATAAAACAAAAGACTAAAACTGCAAAACAAAGAGATCCTTCCAGCTCAAAGAAAGAAAATGGTAGAGGACAAATCGGTGACTCCAAGTTTGGTAAAATAGTCTGTCACTTTATTTGTTACTTGCCCGATCTGGATAAAGGATACATAGAGCCCAGAGACCAACTCCCTAATCTCTATAACCAAAGTGATCAATCTCAATGGAGGATGCCTTTGTCCCTTCCATTTAATTTCATTTTGCCGAATCCCCTTCAATAATGAGTTTTCCTTACCCATATGTTTTCTAGATAGTCAGAGCTCTCCTAATGTTAAGGATTTCCGCCTCATTGGAGTCCTTAACTCCCACTGAATCACCAAACGCAATAGATGTAGTCCCTTCATGATTCCTAAACACCACACCTATCCTTGTCGGCCTCGGTTTCCCTCTTGTTGTCCCATCTACATTGAATTGCATGACGTTCTGATCTGGGGGTGACCAACTCTCCATGGATCTCACTTTCCTTCTATACCCATTCATACAACCTTCCCAAGATGAACGGAGGTCCGTAGGCTTAAGACTGCTAAACTCTGTGTTGGATAGAAGCTAGACACAAAGTCTCCACTTAGCTATTTGGAAAAAGCTCATTAATGTCTGTTGATTTTCCTTCAAATATTTTGGAATTTCTTTCTTTTCAAATGGTCCAAAGAATAACTGCCGGGACTGTGTTCCAAGCTAGTTTAAGCCTAGGAGTTAGTATTGGGAGAGACCACAATTCCACTATCCCAATGCAAGTTTATCCAACACCCAAGATACGAACTTAATCCAAAGACTCCGCGCCGTTGGACAACCAATGAAAAGGTGAACATCATCTTCCTCCTCTATCTCATAGATTGGGCATTTGAGATACTCCTCTCCTCCTAAGTTCCATTCTAGTTAAACTCTTCTATTTAAAACACACCAAACAAAGATTTGAACTGTAAGGGGGCAGTTCATTTCCAGGCCAAATTGGTTGTGGTTTCTAAAGTGGATTGTTGTTGCAGGAACAAATCTACTAATGCTTTGACCGAGAGAAAACCAGATGAATCTCCAGTCCACAACTTCATCCTCCTCACTTGGTGAAATAGGGAATTCCCCCAACTGGCCTAAAAGATCTATTCTACTACCTTCCTCAAATAACCGTAGTTCCCTCTTGAAGTCCAATTGCTAGGAAACTTGGTTACCCTCAGTTTTGTAGCAATCCTGAACTGGTGCTCTTTTGTACCTTGAAATCTGGTAAAGCCTTGGGAACACTTCCTTCAGTGGCCTTTCTCCTAACCATAGATCTTCCTAGAAAAAAAGTTCTATCTCCTTTTCTGTCTACTCCTGACGAAATTTCCCGCCACTCTCCTCCTTGTCCTAGCTTCCACCAGGCTTTGATTATCATGGCCCCTTTCTTTTCCACATTGTCACTTAGGAACCACCCAATATCCTCCTCTAGACCATACTTGGCTTTCAAAATTTTGACCCACAAGGCGTCTCGTTCTCTCCCAAATCTCCATGCCCATTTACACAGAAGAGCTTGGTTCCTCAACTTCAATGGGATGAATCCCATCCTTCCTTAGATTTTGGTTTAATATCTCCTACCATGCCACCAAATGAACCTTTTTCTTTGTCTCTTTGTCTCCCTACAAAAAATTCTAAAAAGCTGATCTATCTTTCTAGTAACCCCTTTTGGCATGTCGAATAGGGAGAGGTAATATATTGGGTTTGAAAACCTAGGATTTTGTCTGATTTCAAAACCAAAAATTCCTACAAATTCGTGGACTTATTCCTAAAATTGTTGGATAAGGAATTGGTGACAAAAAAATTGTATGTTTTGAAGTCATCGTTGTCATAAATTTAATTCAGGTCGACTTGTCTCACTAATATTGAAGGGTTTTTGAATGCCTTGTCATGATATGCATTAACTAATGAAATAAGTTCAAATAAATAAATGAATAAACTACTCCCTATGCCTCTCATAAGATTCACCATTTATTCTTCCTTTTGTGTAAAGAATCCAAGAACTCTAAAAGCATCCGTCAATATGACAAACCAAATTACAAGGTGTTGCTTTATCAATTAAAGAAAAATAAAATTTTAAATAGGACCCTTGAAAAAGTGCTAGGCGAAGATTGTTGACATTGGGATTTTATTTACTCACTTGCCTACTTTCTAGATGTTTCTTCTTTTTCCCTTTTTAGGGAGAAGTTGGCTAGGTGTCCATTGAGATGATAAAAATAGTACAAGGAGAACCAATTGAGCAAGCCTGAACAAATCAAATATTGTACAATTTGAATTGTATGATTTGTTGAAACTTAAAAGTTGATCAATGTCATCATCCATGGGTTATGACCATGGGTTGGATATATAGGTCTAATACGGGTTGCACTCAGTAGGGTTGCTCCCTGGAGCTGCAACCAACGGGGTTGCACTCACTGGGGCTATACTTGGTGGGTTGTACTCAGTGGGGCTGCACTTGGTGGGATTGCACTCCACTGGGTTGCATTCGGTGGGGCTGAACTCCACGGGTTGTGCTTGGCAGGGCTGCACTTAATTTTGGCAGCTCTCTCCACCCACAAACTATAAAAACTCCATTGCCTAAAGAGATGGGATATTTTTGCTTGCTCATGCATATTTTAGGAATGTTCAAGTGCCTTTCTTTCTCCAACAGAGATAGTGTGGCTACGGATTTTCAATTTCTTTCATACTTTGAACATGGTGTAGCTTAGAAGTAGTACTTCCATTCATGCATTATCTTTATAATGTAGTTTGGGACTATTTGTTCCATTTGCACTCCGTTCATTAGTGTTATTTTGATCTTTTGAGTCCATTAGACTTTGGTTTAAGGATTCAAATCTTCATTTAGTTTTAAGTGAAATCAAGCTACTGTTGGTCTTCACTTGCGGTCTCCATGCTAAGTGAGCACAAGTCTCTCAACCTTTGCCTATGCAGTTTGTGGATCAAGTCTTTGAAGACCTCACTTAAGCCTATTTAAATTTGTTATTATTTTACATTCATTGTATACATACTCTAAATCTTTTGCTTGCAAGGGAATGATCGATCGATCTCTCTAGGAAGAGTCGAAATCTATTTTTTAAAATTGTGGACTCACTACATTTTCAAATATTATCTGAAAAAGTTGTTATGCAATTTGAAAATTTGTGTCTACATGATTCAAATCATATCTTATACAAGATGAGATGTATGTTTTACTGCCACCTCCCATCTAAATGGGCTGAAACATACACGCTTAGGTCAACATAAAAGGTGAACTCTGACATGTCTATAGGCCATCACCTGTTACACCAGAAAAATTAAAACGCAGGAATACAGCAAGATTTTGGAAAAGAAGTTAATACCAAATCATATCAGGTTGTATCAATTTCATCAAATCACATGATTCATTGAAAGTTGGAACATTATGATCTCAGTATTGAAAGTGAGAGAATGGTTTACCTATCTTGGTTTCTTGTTTTTTCTAATGTTATAAATGGACTTAGTCAAACAGATTGGCTATGAAAAACTTTTTTTTTTTTCATTTTGTAAACAGAATTTTAAAGAGGTAGTAGAGTACACTTCGATTTTTATAATTTTTAACCTTTTGCAATCTAGAAATGGTGTTGAAGAGGCATTTCTGTGATTGTTTAGGGCAGTTGCAAACCAAGAAACAATGGTGAATGAATATTATGGGGCAGTTGAAGGGAGAATTAAGTGGACAATTGGTTTTAGGAGAAGGTTGAGATATCTTTAAATGATGGAATATGGAAATCTAAGACAATTGCGTATGGACTCCCATATCCCTCTAGATGATGAAGATCAAAGAATTTGGATGGCTGATTCTTTGGGGGAGTTCTTCGTTAAATCTGTATTAAAGGTTGTATACTTTTCGAATTCGGCTTTTATCCCCCTATGCTCTAGTATGAAACACCAGTTCCTCCTCAAGTGTAGGTTTTCTATTGGGCGGCTGTTAAAAGCAAAATTTTGGCCAGGCCCAATACGAGGAACATGGGTATAATTCAGGATTATGTTTCCTTGTCTTGTGTATTACGGGATTTAGGAGTCTGTTGACCATTCTGACGTGGATGCCACTTCACTAGGAAATCATGGGATTTCTTCTTAAATCTGATGGGCTGTGTATGGGTGTTGAATGGATGTATGGGTTGATTGATGGAGGAATGGTTGGGGGTCCCTATTAGAGGGGGGAAAAAGATTAGCATGATGTCTTGGTCTATATGGAAAGAAAGTTCAAGAGGATATTTTAAGGGAAAGTGAGGCGGGGGATGTGCTAGAGGCAATCCAATTGAACTACCTAGGAATCACACAAGCAATACGGAGACGTATTCATTGTCGACCGAATGTGCTCTAGTCCAAGAGGAATGCTACACTCACCTTTAAGGAAAAAGTAGTCCCGGAGTTCTAGTATGTGCAATTGAAAGAAATAAACGAATTGAAAACCAAGATGGGTATGTAATGAACTTGGCAATCCAATTGAACGAAGTAAAAAACACAATGCAAAACTTTATTAATTCAATCAATAAAACACAAAGCCCAAGCGGTAACCACTTACAAAGATACTTGGCATCCCACATATCGGAGCCGCTTTCCGACACTTGGGACCTTAACTCGACCAGCCATTGCTAGGAAAATTTAACTACCTTGGATGGCTGCCTAAGGCCTCCTTATATAGGTTTTCAAGTAGGTGGAAAATAACCCTAATTGGCTCAAAGACTAACCTAGGTTTACATGTGATCAACCAATGAGAAACTAGCATTCAAAAATCCACCAATCATGAGTTCTCCTTGAGTTGGTCGACCTTGGAGTTGTACAAGCCTTCAAACTCCTAACCCTTGTTGGACTTGGTGAGTTGACATGCCATTGAGTTGACGAGAGTCGGCCATGAACAAGTTCCACATGTTTAAGGAGAGTAAAAGTCGGAGTGAAATCGGTCCTGGGTAGATTTTGACATATGTTCACTAAAATAGTCATAACTGGAGCTACGTAAATCGGAATCACGCAAACTTGGGCTTGTTTAAAAGTTCGTTGAACAAGTTTTCCAACAAAGCAAATTTCATCAAAATTCGATGTCATTTGATGTCCCAATTATGCCTACAA
This sequence comes from Chimonanthus praecox, assembly GCA_022113865.1. Classification (NCBI taxonomy): domain Eukaryota; kingdom Viridiplantae; phylum Streptophyta; class Magnoliopsida; order Laurales; family Calycanthaceae; genus Chimonanthus; species Chimonanthus praecox. The sequence goes on along the minus strand of CM039086.1, from coordinate 59,061,954 downwards.
AGTTGTTGTATTTTCTTGCCAATGAGAGAAATTGTTGAATTTTTTATAATTACACTTCTTTACTCCACTCAAACTCACGTTAAATCTAGGGTTTTGGCTGTGTGACCCTCCTCCGAGTGGGGTCCATTAAGTTTTCAAGTGGGCCTCGGGCCCATGTGCGGGGTCCACATGCATCGAACCCAGGGGGTAGAAATCTCGGCAAGATCGAGATATCGGTCAATATCTCTTCCTCTCCTCAAAAAAAAAAAAAAAAAATAGTGGATATTGGTGTTTTCTTTTTTCTGATAAAAAAAAAAACAGCCATTTTTTTTTAAAAAAAAAATAGAAAAACTGAAACATCGGCCAATATGGGCAAATATAGGCCGAGATATTGGCCTGGGCCCACAACCGATATTTGTTTTTTTTTTTTTTTAAATGAATTCGGTGGATATCGGCCGATATTTAGCCGAATTATCTCGTCGAGATATCGGTCATATCGGCCGAGATTTATACCCCTGATCGAACCTACAAATCCAAAGCCTAGACTGGCTAGTTTAATCCTGCACTTGCCACAGTAAAAAACGAAGTTGCCTTCTTTTTCATTTTCTCATTTGATGGCCTCATTAGGCAGCTACACTAGCTCGGCCTATACCTATCGTATCGGCTGAGATTTATACCCCTTATTGAACCTACAAATCCAAAGTCTGACTAGTTTAATCCTGCACTTGCCACAGTAAAAAAACGAAGTTGTCTTCTTTTTCATTTTCTCATTTTATGGCCTCATCAAGCAGGTAGGGATAAACCAGTTTTGACAGGTAGAGGTGAAGATGTGCATAACACTAAGAGGGAAATAACCACATTTTAATCTAGTTGGTGGGGTTCAATGAATCTAATTAGGTTGAACTCATAAGGAATTATTAGGGAACTCCAGCTTTAGCATAGATATGGGGGAGGAGATCTGATTGTAGAAGGGGATGCTCTAGCCTGAGCTAGTGGTAGGAAAGACCTCCTTGAAGGTTGACTCGTATTTTTCTGTACATCAGCAAGATGTATAGGGATAAAATGGTAAACTTCAGGCATGAAGCTAACTTTGTTGTAGACATTTTTGTTTTCCTTTTTTTCCTTTGATTTTCTTTTTATTTTGTCTTGCTCCAGTATATATCTCTTATACAGGGCTCTTGATGTACTCTTATGATTTTTATTAATTGAATATTTTCATTGTCTCTACTTAAAAAAAAAAAAAATCTAGAAAGAAAAGTCACCTCTTATTTTGATTTCACCCATTGTAAATACAACTGGTTACCTTCTACTTGTTTTAGTGTTCTTTGACTTGAAGCTGCGAATCAACCAAGCAAAATCGTATGTATTTGAATTGCAGTCTTTGTTCAACTAGGCCGCCATATGGTGTAACTTTCATGATCTCCCAGTATCCTACCAATTCCAGTAACACCCATCATAGGCACAATGCTACAATCAATGCCAAGGTTTAGGCTACCTTTGGAAAAGTAGGCTAACTTTCTGTTACAATTTAATTGAATCGGTAATCTTTATTACACTCAATGGAACCCTGGTGAGTACATGATTTTGAAAGGCCATCAAACTTGTCCAGGGTTTTTCATAATGAAAAGTGGATCCCTTTCCAACTCTAGGAATTTTAGGTTCTACCTTTATTAAAATGCTCTTTTCTCTTCTACTAGGATATGTGATTTCTTTAAGAGAAGATTTTCTTTTTATTCATCAAGTTTTCACTCTCATCATCAACTTTAATATGTTTCACATGGTTTTACTTCAATCATATGAACTTGCAATTGATTTCATAAAAAATGTATCACATTACTGCACATACAGAAATGATGTTTATGCAGGCAGCTGAAGTCATTTGGTTCATTTGTTTGAAGATGCAATGCTTTGTTCTTTCCATGGAAAACGTGTCACTATAAGTAAGTTTGTACAATGTGAAGTATTCCATTTTCTTCATAGTTATAGTGAGCTTTTAAAGTTGCTTAAACCATCCAGTGTACTTGTTTATGTTTAGTTTTTATCACCTGGATGAGTCTCTCTCTCTCTCCCTCTCTCTCTCTCTCTCTTTGTGTGTGCACGTGTGTGTGTCTGCAGTTACCTTTTCCAATGGTTACAAAGAAGATGCACTCCTTTTCCACAAGTACATGAGAAAAAAATGAAATAACCTCACCAACTAGCTGTTGGATGATAGTTTTCTGCTTTTGGCAATTGCTAAACATTTGACAGAACAAGACTCATGAAGAATCTATCAACAAGTGGCATGTTGCTTTAGCCTATTTCCTACCAACATAAAGGAATGATGGTGGGCTAGCCAGTAAATGAAAAGTGGCTCCATCAATTGTTGGTAGTGATCTTATCTAATGTGACGATTTCATGTGTTTGCTTGTTTATATTGATGATCTATGATTTATTGCCTTCAATCGATCAGCTAATATATTTTCTAGAGCTGATTTTATCCATTAGTTAATCGAAAGGTCCTTTCGTTATGACAATGGGGTATTGCACCCCATATTCATGACACATTTTGTGATGCTTTTGTCGCACAAGCTCTTGGAGCAAGCAGTTTATGGCAGATACTGACGAACTTAACGTGCATGTTAATGTGGTTCATGTTAATTTCAAGATAAAAGCATTCTTAGAGTTCTTACATTTTTGAGGGATGATATGATAACCTTGTAGTTTCCAATTTTTCTCATGAAAAACCATTGGATGTTAACATCCACATATGGTAGGTTATAGACCCAAAACTTTACCTATGTGAAGACTTCTCACTGTTAAATTGAGAAACAAGATCGGGCTTGTGATGAAAATCCATTATTCGAAGAAGCAAAGAGAAAGAGGAGATGAGAGGGAATGGAGAGCTGAGTGAAGGTTTTTTGAGTCAAAAGATGATCACTCTCGTAGAGAATCCATTCCTTAATATAGATAAGAGAGAACCAAATCCCAGATTTAAGGGATAAAAAACAACTTAAAATGAACTACAAGCTGTTATACAATGATAAGTATCCTAAGTTACTGCGTTATAGTATACTGAGTTACATTTACAACAACGTTACTTTCGGAGCACTTGAAATGATGCTCTATGCAATAGTACATGAAATGGTACTGCCAACAACTCCCAACACATTGTACATCATCTTTGCACAATAGGGAAAAGCATTGTAAAAAATAGGAGGTGATTACACCGCCTTTTAGTCCTTTGTCATCAGAAGATTTTTTTTTTTTTTTCTAATGTTCATAGACTGCAACAAACTCCAGAGAAGAAATTATAGGATACAAAGCGAAACTCAGATGGTTCGAAATGGTGACATGGTTGCGAGTGAACTTAGGTAAGAGTACTCTCATAGGAATAGGAGTAGAGGAACCTTTGGTTAGACAGCTGGTGAATCTGATAGGGTGCTCAACTGGAATGTTGCCCTTCAAATACTTAGGTTTACCAGTGGGTGGGAACCTGAGATCAAAATCCTTTTAGGCCCCGGTTGTGGAAAAGGTGGAGAAAAGTTAGTGATACAAGCATGGGGTGGTATTAAACTTAACCCGGTTGCTCTCCAAGAGTTCGGGTCCAATCAATTTTATACTATTGATGGATCCCCTAACCGTTCAAGTATCTATGATACATTTACTCGTCGATGGCTTGACAAACAAAGACTAAAGACGAACAAGTGTCCCAAGGATTTTATATGTTCTTGAATGAGTCAAGATTAAGTCCTTCAATTCAGTTAAAGATGTTTGAAAGAAAAGAGAAGAAGAAGATGAATGAGTGATTATGCTTAATCAAAACTCAATCTAAGAAACAACATAAAATCAACAATTCATGGTACGTGTGCTTGGATTCAACAATCCAAAGGGTGGCACTCATCCTTGTGTGTGCTTCACATGTCCAACTCCAAGAGTTTTTGGTCCAAAAAATATGTATATTGAAGTGGGGATTTTTTTGCTATAGAAGGGTCTTTAGATAGACCAAAGGAAAAACCCTAACTAAGGACTTGACCTTGGTAGGTTTGCATTTAACCAAGGGTCACTTGAATTTACTCAATGGGAAACAAAATAAACCCTAACTAAGCACAATTGATTGGGCTCTCATTGGGAGCAATCCTTGTGCATTTCATTTGACTAGTAAAATTATTCTAAATTGCCAACATGGCTTATTGGACCAATAGAAACACTAGAAAGAAACACAATTAAATAAAAATGGAATGAAATCATCTCCAAGCTTGCACATGCCCATGAGGTGTGATGAAGTGTAGAGAGTTGACCTTCCTCATGTGTCACATGCCATTCCTCATTGAGGTTTTGTATGGACGGTCCTAGGCTTCCAAAGGAGAGATTTCTTAGGGTGGTGGGCGGCTGAGGGAGTGTTTCTATGGGTTTTCTTATGAGGTCTAGGGTTTTGCATGTCACAATTAGGGTTAGGTTTAATTGGGCCATGCACTCGGACAATTGGGTCATTCAAGGTATTTAAATGGGTCATGGGGTTTGAACCAACCATTTGGGTGTCCTTATTGGCCGGTTTCCAATGAGGGTTGCCATGATCAAAGTGGTCCATGAAACCCAGTGCATTCGTTAGAAGGGTGAGGGTGGAGATATTTATCCTTAGGCGGAAGGCTTACTCATTAGGTCCGTTCTTGTGAACCTTCCCATTTATTACATGTCCATTTTTAGGTGCCGATAGGAATCTCTAGGAAATTGGAACAAAGCATTAGGGGGTTCCTATAGGGCGACAGACAGGATAAGAAGAAGGTTCACTTGGTATCTTGGTCCAATGTGACTAAGCCCCCAAGTCGCCTGGCCTTGGAATAGTTCCCCTTCAAATAAGGAATCAAGCACTTCCGTGCAAATGGAATTGGAGGTTTGGAAAAGAAATGGGAGTACTATGAGCTAAAGTCTTGACCGCCAAATATGGACTGAGAGACAATGGGGGTTGGAAGCTGGGAGACAAATGTTGAGAGGACAGGATCACAACTTGTAAAAAGCGTGGTGGAGGATAAGGAGGGGAGAGGGCATGGTAGGCCGTACTTTCAAAGAAAATTTGAAACTGCTAGTGGAAAATGAAAATAGAACCCTTTATTGGACAAATGTGTGGCTTGGAGAGAGACCCCTGAATGAAATCTTTCTCAGATTATATAGGGTGGCACGCAACAAGGAGGCTTTGGTTAGGGATTGCTTTAGACTTGAGCAAAACCGGGTTCTTTGGCAGTTCAACTTTAGAAGGGATCTACGGGGCTTTGAACAAGAGAGTTTAGAGGGGTTCTTAACCCTATTGGGAGATTGACCACTATCCAGAGAAGAGAAAGATGAATTAATTTGGATAGGTGACTCTTCTGATGCCTTCTTAGTGAAACAGGCCGTGGAGAAAGCCAGCCATATGATTATCGAGGCCCCTCTTCCTTGTTTGTCCTGAAGAGCTTGGCTTCCTTGAGAGTACAGACCTTTGTCTGAGGCGTCCTCAAAAGAGAAACTCTCACCAGAGCGGCCTTAAGGAGGAGTTTACTTAACCCCGAGGACTTTCTCCAATGTCCCTTATGTGACCTTACGGAGGAAGATGCAGATAATCTTTTCCTACGCTGCCCTATCTCGGGTCAGTTGTGGACAACTTTTGTCAATATGATGAGAATTACGTGGATCTTAGATAGGGGTGAAACTTGGGTCGGGTTTTAGTCCAATCCGCATGACCCAACTCGAGAATTCAAGTGGGTTAGGATTTACATTTTTAAATTAGGATCGAGTTGGGTTGAAGGAAAAAAAACCGAATTAAATTTAGGTTGGGTCAAGTCAAGCTTTTTTAAAAATGACCAGACTCGACCCACTCAAAAAATTTAATATAGCAGTTGGGTTGAGTCAGGTCAGCACTCGAGTTGAGTTGAGCAATTTGGGTCAGGTTCACTTTTTTTATGGGTTGAGTTGGGTTTATTAAAATCGGCCCAATCCGCCTAAGTTTCAGCCCTAGTCTTAGATAAGACTTGTGAGGGAGAGAGAGTCATTGTGGATTAGAGTTATGAAAGCTAGGTATGGTTTGGCAGACAATAGTGCCTGGAATTTAGGAGATAAGGTGGAGACAAGTAGTTCAGTGATAGTTAAGCTCTGGTGGAAATTGAGTCAAGACAGTGGAGTGGTAAGGGGCATGTATAGAGGTAAAACTAGACTCTTTGTAGGGAAAGATGATAGAACCGGTTTTTGCTAAGATCTGTGGTTAGGGGAGAGGCCTTTAAAGGACATATACCCTAGGCTATACAAGATTTTAATGAACGAAAACGCATTGGTTAAGGATTGTTACAAATTGGAGGGTAACGCGATCTCATGAAATCTTGAATTTTGTCGGAAATTTTGCTCTTTTGAAGTTGGGAGTAGGGTTGATCTTCTAGCTTAGCTACAAGAATTTCCTTTGTCATTAGAGGATGTAGATGAATTGATTTGGACGGGCGATTCGTCAGGTGTGTACTTTGTCAAGTCAATGGTGGATTTGGTGCTTAAACTTTAATTTATTGATGAAATTTCCACAAACATCGCTTGGAAAGGAGGTGTGCCTCCAAGGGTACAAATCTTTTAGTAGTGTCTTAAAAGGGAGGGTGTTGACTAGAACATAATTGAAGAGAAGAGGGATGTTAAGTTCTAAAGAGTAGCTTTTATGTCCTCTATGTGGTTTAGAGGAGGAGGATTTAGATCACCTATTTGTTAATTGCCCAGTTGCTCAGAGTTTGTGGATGAACTTTGCCAAACTTCTAGATGTGCCATGGGTTTTGGATAAAACTTGTATGGGGTGTATAGATTCTTGGTTATTGGTGGGATTGCAACCTAGAATGAAATTAGCATGGTATATGATCCTGGGTGTAATTTTGTGGTCACTTTATAAAGAAAGGAACTCTAGAATCTTTGAAGGTAAATCATTGATAGTAATCTCTTTCAGATGCCAAAGTGGAGACTTTGTGTGTGGCTACTTTCTAGGACTGAGTTTAAGGGTTTGCAACCACTAGATTTTCTATTGTCTTGGAAAGGGTGTATGAGTAACTCTAGTTGGAAAGGAGACTAGAGGAGAGTTGGATTCCACCGGATCGGGGAGTTATGAAATTTAATGTGGATGGGATTGTAAGGGGTAAACCAGGGCCAACAAGAATAGTAGTATTGATGAATCATTTGAGCCGAACGACAATCATGTTTAATGTATCGGTTGATATTAGAGATTCAAATGAGGTGGAAATTCTTAGCATGAGGAGAGATTTGGCATCTGGAAACTCCACAGGCAAGGTAAACTAGTGATTGAAGGGGGCTTGGCATATGCAATTAAATGGGCTAAGGGACAAAGGCGTCTCCCTTGGAGATTGATCACAATGGTTAGGAAGATCAGAGCCTTGATATCAGGGCTTGAAGTATCTTTCATTCACATTAGTCGTATAACTAATGGTGTGGTAGACTACTTTTCTAAGTTGAGAGTTATAACAACTTCTCAGGAGTCTTCTTCCTTTGATTTTAGAAGACGTCCATCTGATTGCATATTGGTTTGAGAGGATGTTTGACAACAACTATTTTGTGTATTCTATGATTGTCTTTATTTTCTTTGTTCATATTGTTCTCATTTTAGGTCATCGCTTTTAGACCTCTTCTTTGATGTACTTGTACATTTTCTATTGTGAATGAATTATCTTTATTACTGTTCAATATATATGTCCTTTTGCAATATGTAAACTGTTGTTGGGTACAATGCACAATTACTTACATCTTTAGAGTTTGGACCACCATTAGCATGAGAGAGCATAAGTTGTTCGATAAGGCCATACACTACGATGTAACACATGGTTGTAACTTTCTTATTGAAGCATATCTCCGTTTCTTGTATTTGTTGAAATGGAGACATCATCTCCCTTATAAGAATGAGAATGGCAATAAACTTTAGACTTTACAGATACCTATGACCACACGTATGGTTAAAGTAACCATTTTGCTGGATCTTACCCACTTTTGCCAAACTTAGTATCTAGCTTGAAGAAATTCATTTTTGCTCGCAACATGTGCAATCACTCAACCATGGAAATAGAACAAGATGGATTGGAGCAAGATCCATAGGAGTTTAGTGCATTAAAAGTAAATGGAACACTTGTTTGACAGGCTTTAGGTGTATATTGAACCCTGGTAGCTTGTAATTTACATGTGATTATGCAATATTTGATTGTCATTCTATTTCATGCCATTGTTGCTATCTATACTTAGCTTTTAGTTACTTATAGTTCTTGGAGAATATGGCCTTTTTACAGTAAAAGTTGAATATGATGATTTGCTTATCCCATCTCACTTTTACAGTGCGGAAGGATTTCGAGCTCGCAAGACGTATTGGTGGGGCAAGATATGCCTGAGGAGGCCTCCAGTTATTCTATGACAAGTATTTAGTGGTACATGTCTCTAGAGCACAATGCTCACCAATAGATTGTAGATTCTCTTCCCTTAGAAACAGTTTTAGGAAATCGGCCAAAAGCAAATGAAATGTTATGTTTTAGTCTCAAAATTTAAGTGGACACTATATTTGTAATCAGGTAGTTGCTTGGCTAGTACTTTTTTTTTTTGTATTGTCATCCATTATGTTATATGGTGTGTACTTCAGAATATCTGTTGAATGAAACATGAATGCTGTCAAGTTTTTCTTTGTTTTAAAAGTTATCAGAAGAAAAGTTGTAATTCAATAGGATCTGAACCAAGAATTTATACATAGAAGTTTTCATTGAAGGGAAGATGTAGACAGAAAGATACAGGATCGTAGACCATTGAGTTAAATTTTGTCAAATCTATGATTTGAGCTGCTAAAAGATTCTCAATATGCTGCAACGGGAAAAGCTAGCTCAAATCTATTTGGTCCTGAAGTGGGTTGTTGTTTAGCGCCACTGCAATCATAGTAAAGCCATTCATTTGTTCCATTTTTCATTTTCTGGAAAGTGATTTTAGCTTCTTGGACTTAAAAGATGTGCTTGCAGGTTACAGGTTGAAGCTGCTCTTCGAGCTCAGGTTTCTTGACATTGTTATTGATGTGTATTCCACGCTCAACTCCAAAACCCAATATATCGGCGGATATTTGCATCAACGATGTCTTCAATTTTGCACTCATATGGAAACTCATTTACCAGTGTGACATACAAGCATGCCAAACCAGTTCAAATGTAAGCTGTATTCCTGAGGGTCATGTCCAAAGATAGCTTGTTGTAGAAAATCCCAACTGTCATTCGGTTTGTACGTTGTACTGTCTATTATATTTTAACTTCAGATGATGACAACATTTAAATGTAAAAGATAGTTAACTTCAGGCTGGGCTCTTCAGACTCTCAGATTTTGGGCTGAATTTCCATCATATAAATCAAATTGGAATGGGCTCAAGCCATGGTTTTAAATATTGGTTTCCATGCGTCTATTTTTAGAGGGATCAATATATATCAGCACTCAGCAGTCAAAATATTGACCGTTATGTATTTTATCGGCCAATGCTTATTTTTTTAAATTTAAAACTGGTTTTGATCATTTTTCAAGCTGAATCTTGTGTTGGCTGTGATCTTAAAATGGTGAAGTAAGTTATTCATGATTCAATGATGTTTGTCAATTTTAAACATTTTCCCCTAAAATTAGAACATTTTGAGTTAATTTCATCAAAAATTTCTAATTTTGACTCTAAAATAATCTCAAGTTATAGGTATTTTCTCAAAATAATTTAATGAAATAATATTTATTGCTTATGTAATTCAATGGAGATATATTAATATGATTAACTGTAAGGGGTGTGTTTGATTTCTCATGATTTTTTTTTAAACATTAATAAAAATTGGGTTTTTTAATGGAAAAAATAAATGAAATGATATATAAATGTTAATCAAATGAAATGCTCGTAATGTGATTAATATAGTTTTTAGGGTGTTTGTATAATTTTTTTAAAAGTTCTAACATTTTTATGAAATTTGGGAATTTTAACAATAAAGTATATGAATTGTAATGAAAGGTACATGTATCTAGGGAATACTTGAGAATATGAACTTCATATTGGGTGTGATTAATATAGTTTTTAGGGTGTTTGTGTAATTTTTTTTAAATTTTAACATATTTATGAAATTCAGGAATTTTAACAATAAAATATATGAATTGTAATGAAAGATACATATATCTAGGGAATACTTGAGAATATGAATTTCATACTATGCGTTTGGATGGGGGGTAAGAGGGGGTAACCCCCTGTTACCCCTTGTTACCCTCATTTGGTAACAAGGGGGTAAGGGTAAAAATTCAAATTTTTACCTCTCTTGTCTCCCTTTTGAATACCTCCATGGGGCAAGCCTTACCCTCCCTTTTGCTCATGAGAATTTTTATTTTTACATTTTATTTATTTATTTATTTTGGTGAGTACTTGACTTTTTTTTTTTTTTTTAAAGTACTCCATTATTTTTATTTGATAAATTTCATATCACCAAACAACAAATTATATTTTTTTGTGAAGAGATATAAAGAATTTTTTTATTCATTTATTGAAATTTAAAATAATAATAATGATTTTTTATTTATTTATTATTTTTTAAGAAAACATTTCCCCTATTTATCCTGTGCCTTCCTCTATTTTTCAATTATATATTATATAATTTTCTGAAATGTATTTGTCAAAATGTTCTATTTTTAAGGGGTGATTCTGTCGAAATTTCGATAGGGTCTCAAAACTCTAAAAATTTTGAGATTCATGATAATCTCTTTCAGGGTAATTAACAATTTATTCTGTGAGAAGATTATTTTAAAAATGTGTCAACATTTTCAACGTGATGCATTTGGGTGATGGGTAAATTTTTACAGGGGTTACCTTTTAGTAAGGGTAAACTGACATATTAACAATTTTATGAGAATTAATAATTTAATTAAATCTATATACTATAAAAATAAAATTTCTGCAACATTTTAAACGTGATGCATTTGGGTGAGAGGTAAATTTTTACAAGGGTTACCCTTGAGTAGGGGTAAACTGCCATATTAACAATTTTATGAGAATTAATAATTTAATTAAATCTATATAATATAAAAATAAAATTTCTTCAACATTTTCAACGTGATGTATTTGGGTGAGGGTAAATTTTTATAGGGGTTACCCTTGAGTAGGGGTAAATTGACATATTAACAATTTTATGATAATTAATAATTTTATTAAAACTATATAATATAAAAATAATATTTCTGCAATATTTTCAACGTGATGCATTTTAGTGAGGGGTAAATTTTTATAGGGGTTACCCTTGAGTAGGGGTAATTGTACGTAGGGGTAAACTGACATATTAACAATTTTATGAGAATTAATAATTTTATTAAATCTATATAATATAAAAATAAAATTTGTACAACATTTTCAACGTGATCCATTTGGGTGAGGGGTAAATTTTTATAGGGGTTACCCTTGAGCAGGGGTAATTGTAAGTAGGGGTAAAGTGACATATTAACAATTTTATGAGAATTAATAATTTTATTAAATCTATATAATATAAAATAAAAATTTTACAACATTTTCAACGTGATGCATTTTAGTGACGGGTAAATTTTTAAAGGGGTTACCTTTAGGTAGAGGTAATTGTACGTATGGGTAAACTGACATATTAACAATTTTATGAGAATTAATAATTTTATTAAATCTATATAATATAAAAATAAAATTTTCGCAACATTTTCAAAGTGATGCATTTGGGTGAGGGATAAATTTTTATAGGGGTTACTCTTGAATAGGGGTAAACTGACATATTAACAATTTTATGAGAATTAATATTTTTATTAAATTCATATAATATAAAAAATAATAATTATAATTTTTATGAAGAGATATATTGATATTTTTTATTTATTTATTGAGATTTAAAATAGTAATATCAAAAAAAATCTTTATTTATTTTTTTAATATTAGAATGCAAGTGTTCATTTTAAATTATAATTATGAAAAATAATTTATAAAAATTAGATAATATTATTATATGTTATATTATTAGAATTTACTTCATAAATATTATTTAATAATTATGTTTTATAAAAAAAATAAAAAGAATTAATATATCAGGTTATCCTTACTTTTAATTACCAAATAAGATTTTTTACCCTTAGGGTAAGGTTTTACTTTACCACTTTAATTAACAAATAAGATAAAGCTAATCATATTTCAAAGGTCACCCCTACTCAAGGATGACCTCTACTTGGGGGTAACCCCTATAAAAATTACCCCTCATCCAAACGCAGCCTAGGTGTTTTCTTATGTGGGTTTCTTATTTTGTAATTTTTTTTGACATATTTTAAATTTTTAGGTCATTTTATTTGTATTGAAAATTTTGACTTTCAAATATCTAATACTTCGTAGAAAATATATATTAGTTGTCCTATCAATGTTGGTTGAATATATCATCAGTATTTTAAAATAATTTGTATTTTTTTTTTAAATTTATGTATGAAAAACTGCGGAATGCCCAGCAAAAAATAAGTAATTTACGAAAGGTCAAAGACTAGTTCTTTTGAAAGTTTCATGCAAGTTTTAGTCTGTGAAAGGTACTCATACTTCTCCAACAAATCATACCACTAATTGATTTTTTTTTTTAATTTTCAAATTTCATTTGATGTGTACGACTTTTTTAATTACAAAAATCATAAATAAAAGACACTAATCTCAACTCTCAAGAACGGTCAATATACACTAATTTTTTTTTTTAGTAAATAATTCAAGTTAACATATAGAATCGTGAAGTTTAAGCATTGAATTGATTTTTTAATCGATTGGATCATCCAAGTAATGAAATCTTAAATGTTGTTACAGGCAGCTAATATTAATTGGTGTTAAAATTAATGACTATGAACATTAGATAAATATTATATTAGAGTAAATTTCTATATCTCATTTTCACGTTTGTATTGCTTATGTAGTGGATCAAAAGCAAGAGAAGCCCTATCTCATATGGTAGTAGCACAGATAATGTTTTTATAAGTTTTGTGATTTAATTTTAATTTTATATCTTTTTTGAATAATTTAATCTTATCAAACTAAAACAAATATATTTGATATATCAATTATAAGTAAATTTCATTTAAATAATATCTATTTAAGTATATATAAATTTTGGATTTGTTTGATTCCAAGTGATGGATGTTAAAATAGCTCACATGTGAATTTGAGTTCTAAAAAATAAAATACTAAAAAACTGATTTTTTTTTCAAGCATAAAATGTAATTTTAGCTGGTTAGGACACATCAATTTGATAAAAATTCAGAATGACTTAGTTGCATGTTGCCATGAGTTTAGATGATATAAGTAGAGTAAAAAAATGTAACAAGTTAGTGGGGTTCTGTAAGAGTCTTTCTTCACTTAAATGATGATTTTATAAAATAATTATCGAATCTACATACTTTACCGGGCAAATAGATGAGTGGATCAACTTTTAATGATAGAGTTAGAAATTTGTATGAAGTGGTTTAGTAATTTTAGTAGAAGACTAGATACAGCTACACTACGTAAAATTAAAAGGCTTTGCAAGATCCATTCTGAAACTCATTTTGATTTTGTCTCTAAAGTGGAACATTCTAGTCTTCCAACTTTTTCAGTGTTATATATATATATATATATATTGAAATCAATTGTTTTCATTATTTTACACTAAGTTACATAAATAAAAAGAAATAAACTATCATTAAATAACTACTCATGTTTGTAATTTCAATTCATAATAATGCAAATTATCAAATAATAATTCAAAAATATTTAAATTTTACTCTAATAGCAATAAAAAAGAAATTGAATTAGACAAAAAAATATCCAAGAAATAGACTTGAATTCTCATTTTATTCCAGATCAAAACTCAAAAAACATAGACACACCAGGTCCATTTCATATTTTTTTCTAACTTTTGTTAAATAAATTTAAAATAAACCATACAAATTGAAAATATACTTCATGAACTACAATTGAACCAAATTTCAGCTCAAAATTTCATTTCTAGCCACTTGTTGTCACAATCACCAGACATATTTGAATTAAGGACGCTTGAAGGTGTAACCAATTAAGATCAAGTGACTATAAATTTTATTACTTTTCCTGTCACGCCCCGACCCAAAGGGTGGGCCCGGAACGCGACTGATTTTTTTTTTTGAAAGATAAACTAAACCAACTCACAAGCATTCTAATTAGGCCGGATCAGCAGTTAGGCCCATAGGTCACACATGATCTCAACATATGGACTCAAACACATACCATAAGCCTACCCGACAAAATAGGCATAAACAACATCAACACAACATGATCATATAAAATCCAACCATTGATTTCATTTAAAATATCATCTCAAAGTCACTAGAGAGGCATAATAGTCTAATACATCACATTTAAACAAATCAAGTACTACACCCAGTACTTGACAAAAGTAAATGGTTCCAAGAACCAATAAGAAAAGATAAGGGTATTCCCTCAGGGGGAATTCCGAAACACCGCCTCAGCTTATCCCCCCTAAGCTTGATAAAGAGGGTCCTCCTCCTTGGGTTCATCGCTTGAAAGGTGAGTGAGGTCAGCTAATTAGCCCAATGAAGGAAATATAATAATGCAATTTAAGTAAAATAACAAGTTAGCAACAGTTCAATAATATCACATGCTTGATAACAAATAAGCATAATGTCATGTAAAGCCTCATCATTATTTCTCATCAATTACTGCTATCATCCAACGTAACGCCTGCCGACTATACTGAGACATGTATTAAGTCCCGACACGGTCAAAATACATCCTTAAAAGTACATCTCCGGCTCTGACTTAGCCGATACTGACATCCTCAATCAGCAACTGACGACATTCATGGTCCACCCATGGTCCAATAGACATAAACCATCTCCCATATGGCCGATATTGGTTCAATAGCCCAGGTACGTGGAAGCAGTCTTACATATTCATATGATCAACATCATAATATTCACAACCATCATCAGCACTCTTACCATAGTGCATCATGTCTAGGCACATGAGTAGGTTCATTAAGTCTGAAACCACCCATTGCCCAAACTCATCTCATAATAAAACCTGTTTACATAATCTGCAGAGTTAAGTTCCCTCACCGTGATTGTGTGGTTACACGGTCTCTATTCAAACAAACAGATAAGTGTACAATCAATATACATAACAAATACGTACACATAAGTAGTATTTTGAAATCTCACGTTTTTCCAAAAATATGCAAGGTATATGGAGTCTCCTATTGGGTTTCTATCATTTTTAAATTATCATAATCCACAATATAATAATAAATAAAAAGGGGCTCAGTCCAAAACTCATATTGTCTTCTGGGCATTGACCAGATTGACTTATTAAGTTAGGTTTAGATCCTCGGATCACTTCTCGGTTGTCTTCTGTATAGGACCACATCTGACATTTTGAGCTAGACCTCGAGGTCATTCAGTGCCCGACTATATAGCGTCGGCCTGGAAGTGAATCACTTAGTGCCCGACCAATAGGGTCGGCCTGGAAGCGAATAAAATAATATTTACAGTATAAGTAATAAGAGAAGAGGGTTAGTACAAATTTTAATTAACAAAATGGAGTACTAACATCACATCACATAATCTAACAAAATTTTAATTTTTTTTTAAATAAAATAATAATATTTATTTATTAAATCATTTATTTATCTTTTTTTTTTCTTTCAAAAGGTACTAACATCACAATCACAAGTATCAGCATAATCTAATAAAAAAATATTTTTTTTTTTCCTTTTTTTTTTTTTTTCTTCTTCTTCCTCCCTTCATTGTCTACAACAGACAGTGAATGGCCGGAAATGTATGAAAAATGAATCCGGAAACGGAGGATTTTTTGGATTCGGTTTTCATATCTAACCGGTCCGATGGATTCCTCTGAGAGTCTACTTTCCATAGGGAGATGTTTGGGGCTTTGAAACTCAGTAAGCCATCCGATCTTAGCACCGAAAGCTTACTGATACGAAGAAATGCATGATTTTCCTTAGATTTCAAACTGGATTTTCTTGCTCAAAACAGGGTTAAATTCGGATTTTCTTGATTCTAGAGTGAATGAAATTTGAAAGGGAATGTAATGGTTACCTTTAATTGAGTTCCTAAGCTGAAAATCGGGACTTTGGAAATTTTCCCCTAAAAGCTTACGGGTGAAAAATTGGGAAAACAGAGAGGAAATTGGCTGGTTTTCGTCTGAGAATAGAGAGCTTAAGAGAGAAGAGAAGGTGAGTGGGAGTTTGATCTGAAGAGAGGGGCTCATTTTATAGAAAAACGGGCCGGGAAAAGGGGCGAACCGGCCACTGCATGCGGCTGCATGTGGTGCCTGGTGACGCCCCAAACAGTACATTTTTTTGGGTTGCAGATCAGCCCTCTGGATTTTTCACTTTTGCAAATAAGTCCAGGTTTAAGTAAAAAACCGATTTTACACTAAAGGCATGACTTTAAAAACTAAAAATCTTAATCCAACCTTACAGATAGGTTGAGTTTTAAAAACTTTAACTAGCATAAAATTTTTGGAATTTAACTCTCACTAAAAACTATTTATTTAAATAAAAAACACAATTTAACACTATTTACTTAATTAAACAAATGTTAAAATAAAAAATTTAGAAATCTCATTTTGGGGTGCCAAAGAATAACTAAATCATTCTTAAAATGGTCTACCATAAAATACTAATTTTGAAATTTATCTCATTTTCAAAATCACTTAAAATAATTATTTCTCCCTTTCGGGGTTTTGACGGGCGGATTTAAAATACCATTTTCTGAAAATAAAATTATTTTAAAATCAGAAATACAAACCCTTTATTTAGGAGAACATTATTAACCAATAATATTCACATAACAACAATAAATTATAAAAATAATAGTAATAAGCGGCAAATTATCAAAATGCTCCTCCAGCTGGGTGAGCTGGATCACTGAGCTTTTGAGCTCGGATTGGACCAAACTTGGGCTTTCCTCAAAGTCTTAATCGTAATCTTTGAGATTAACTAGTTAAACAAAAATTATTAGGTTAAACACGCCTAATCTGGGGCAGGATATTACATTTCCAAGTCTAATTTTTAATTGAACGATGGATTTTATATTCATATATATTTTTTATTAAATATGAAATTCGTAAAGCGTAATGAATAGAGCCAAACTCGTTTCGCTTGGATCAGGATTGTTCCTCCCGATACAGATGGGAACGGCCTAGAATGAAGCCTCGTAACAAAAATGAACTTGTTCCTTTCCATTTTTCGGTCGGATCCTACTAGAACGAAATATAATTAATAAGAAGGCTACAGATGAGGAGCACAAGGAAGAGAGATCAACCACTGAAAACTTGGAGGAAAGGGATAAATGAGAGTGTCTGATAATATAATTTATTATAAGCGTTGATCGGAGAAGAACTCATCAAGCCGACTCTAGATAGATAAAATTTTAACTTATAATAGTGGTGATGATGATGAATAAAAAATGAGTGAAAACATTTATCTTACGAAAAAATGAATAGTCTCGACGCAGAGCCATCTAGACACAAGTTAAGGTCTAAGGAAAAAAATCTAAGCGGGGTTTTTTTGGTATTTAATATTATTATAAATAATATTTAATTAAAATTGTAAATATATATAATAAAAATTATCTAAAATCTACTTTCTTGCTTTTTAAGATGCAAAATTACTAATTAAATTTTATATTCAAGTTTTGCTAAAATATCAAGCTCTATGTAGAAATCCAAGAAAAAGGACCTACTTTCTGCAATATCAGAGCGGCAGAAATATAGTAGAAAACATTCTTTTGCTGAGAAAAGAAAAAAGAAAGAAGAAAAATAAGAAAAAAAAGCAGCAGCGGAGAATTACAATGCTCAAATCATTTTTCAAGGCTCAAGCAATAGAACAATATCAGTTATTAGAGTATCATTTTATCAACATTCAGATATCTGAGCATCCTAGAAATCCCTTTTTTTTACAAGGGTTTAAAGCTTAAGATCCTTGCCTAAGAACAACTTGTTTTCATTATTCCAACACACCCAGATGATAAAAATAATACTATTTTTTACTTTTCACTTTATTGTGATTTCCGAAAAGGGGCCAGAATCATCCGGCAAAGACGAGGGTCTTGACAAAAATCCATTATTTTTTTAGATTCCCGCCGATATTTGTGACTTGAGGATGAGATGAGTAGATGACCACTTATATTAGGAGAGGAGAGAAAGACATGAGAGTCCAGAAGCTCTGTTGGGTACGATCGGAAAGCATGTCGGAAAAACCACGAGAAGTAGATAGGATTTTGGAGAGGCTTTCAAAATCTTCATCGAGACTCGAGAGAGAGGAGAGCAAGAGAGAGAGCAACGTCGGTGTGGCAGATCGCAGTCAAAGAGCGAGAGAGAGAGACCAGTGTCGCAATGTCAATGTGTGGGAGAAGGGACGACGGGTATGCATCTAACTTAAAAAGGGCGGGGGACTTATTTTAGGGTTTTGCAATGGAGTTATTTTTTTTAGGGTTTACGAAATGCGGAAACAGTGTAACGGAGTGGGTGTTAGTGGGCCTTTTTATGGGGGGGGGGGCCTAAGGCGACCACCTCAATCGTGTCATGGTCTAGACGGCCCTGTCTCGACATGAGAATGGACTTGTTTCATCTCTTTGGATATAACCTTCAATAGTAAACTGTAGAATCCGATTTAACTCTATCCTATGTATAGTTGTAATTTAAAACAATTTGACTTTAATTTAACTCTATCCTATGTATAGTTGTAATTTAAAACAATTTGACTTTATTGAAACATTTGAGCCATCTTATTTTGTGATATCAAATGGATGGTCTAGTGGGGCCTACATCACCCTTCATAGATAAAATAACTTAAGATTGAAGTGATGGTCTTCATTAGGTATTCAGAGGTCTCACCTATATTTAGATAGATGACATTTTAACTCAACTAGTCTTTCGAACATATGCAAGCCTTCCAATCTCACATATACCACGTAAGCAACTACGGGGAGTGACGAGCGTTGAATGTGAAATGAACTCAAGACCTATTTGACCCTCGTACCAACGCCCTCATGAGTTGAAAATTGGAGATTTTAATGAGCTAGTGCCACATTATTCTCAAATAATATAAATAGGTTCGTGAAATAGACATCATAAACCACTAAATTTTAATACTCTAAAATCACAAGTTTAAAATAATCATAATCTTTACCGCTATCTGCATAAAAAAAAGAGGCGTGGCCCACATATTCCATCATCTATAAGAATTAAAATGACCGCTATCGAGCATTGTCCAAAATACCTTATAAATGTGCAGTCACGTGGGTGTCATATTGATACAAGCACCAACATTGCCCGATTTAAATGCCTCTTATTCACTTTAAAATGCCATTCATACACTCCACAATATTTTCACTAAACTTGAACACACCCGTTGTATTTCTCCATATTAAAATATTACCATAAAAAAATACAAACTTGAGTAAAATTTTGGAATACTGCACGGTGAAAACATAATGGGTCCATCAATTTATATGGACCAGAGACCTACCAAACAAATCATTCAAATTAATAAGGAAGCAAGGAGGAGTTCAAAATTAAATGGGAGACCCATGTAATGATAGAATTGCTTCCAAGGCAATATTTTTGTGAAAATAAAAATTAATAATTATATTAAAATTATTTTTATTGCTCCCTCCAAACTTTTTCCATAAAAAATGATTTATGTAGCTTGGTCATTTCCCACAAAAGGTGTGGAAAATGAAGTACTATAAAGAGAATTGGTAAAACAATCTCCACAGCATGTGGATTGGATTTCACGGTATATGATCAAATCCATAGACGAACTATGGCCCAACTCAATCCATGACCCTATATCCAACTCAAACTCGACCCATGTCCCACGACCCATATCCATTCTATAATCCAATTAACTCGATCTATTATTCAATCCATGACTCAACCAATTCAATCCTTCCCTCATAGTCAACTTCAATTAAAACTCAACTGGTGGTCCAACCTAACGAAACATAATATATAATCTATTAACCGACTTAGGCCCAAACCCAACTCATATCCCAAACTTATCTACTGCTCGAACAATGAATTAACCTTCTCTAACTTCACTTATGATTTTCTAAATTAAATTGAGGCAATTCAAACTAAGATTTAAACTAATTATAATCATTAATGATATCATCATTTTAAGTAAAATATAAACTGAATTGTTGTTATTACTTGATTCTTATGATAATTAAAATCATTATCATTTACCATAACCTAAAATTAGCTATAATCAAATTATAACCTACATCTGTCCCACCTAACAATAAAAAGAGAACATTTATGAATTATTACGAAAATATTCACTTCAAACTAAAAAAATTAATAACTATATTTCATTTTATATGAAAATAGAAATTCTCGAAGAAAATAATTTTCATGAAAAATAGTTGTAGGATATGTACATTTATTTCTTTTGCACCAATTTTTAGTTTTTATTTTTCTACAAGAATAACATTTTCTATAAATTTTCTAAAACATTGTATTCTCAAGGCCCTTTAATTAAAAAAGGCTCAGAGATTACCTATAAATACACACAATAAGAAAAATTAATAGAATATAACTTCACATATTTGGGCCCATCTGGTTTTAAAAATAAGATTAGAATGAAATTAGATTGAATGTAACTCGAACCTAGCCCAAACTCAAGTTCATCTATTTTACTTCATTCTATTCTTATTATTCTTGAAATCAAACATGAACTCATATCTAAACCAGAACACCTTCATATCATCCATAACCAATTCAGTACCTATGGTTAAATAGTTTGATAAATAAGACCCATTTATTAAATAAAGTAACATAGAAATGAAAGTTGCATATTTCAAAAACCTGTCTAAGAACCGTATCATAGCCCTCAACCATAAGCAAATTTGGTATTCAAGGCTTATAGACTTTAGCCTTCATTTCCTTTTTATTTAACTATTTCTAGTCCTGTGCATCGCACTAGTTTTTATAAGCTTCATTCGAGTCAAAAAGAATAAAGGCATCCATAATACCATTAAACACATCTATAAATACAAAACTTTACACACTTAACATCAGCCATTTTCTAATATTTAATATTTAAAGATCAATTCGAGGAGCCAGTCTGTTGAAGAAAATTTAAAAGGACAGTTCAGATCAAAGATTAATAAAATGAAAATGATTACCATGAGTTTTCCTAATCAACATCTAATCGATCCTATAAAGCATGAGGATAGGTAGGACTGAAACCCCGGGCAGGTCGGGTTTTGTTAAACCCAACCCTAACTGATGTAAAAAATAGATCAACCCGACCTGACCCGACCTCAAACCAGAGAACGAGTCCAATCCGACGCTGAGCCCAACCTGTTTTAGAGAGGGAAAGAGAACCTGCTGAGATATCCAGTAATCACCCAGATCTGAGAAATCTGATGTCGATTTTCCAGCCATTCCACCCAGATCTTCTTGGTCTTGAAGCCTAAAAATCATCCATAATCTGATGAAAATCTTAGCTTAAAATCCAGCCACACATCAACCCCCTTTCCTTGCAACACACGGCAAAAAACCAAGCTCACATGGTGTCTCACATCCCTGCAGATTTGCATATGCTTATGGAAGTGGAATCAAAGAGAATTGAGAGAAGGAGAGAGAGAGAGACGAGAAGAGAGGGAAAGAAAGAGACGAGAAGAGAGAGGGAAAGACAATAGAAGAGAGAGAATACATAGGGGAGAGAGAAAGGGAGAGACAAGAGAAGAGGGCCACTTTGGATGGTGTAAAAAGTGGAAAGGAACTGGCCCAGGAAGTGGGAGAAAGGAAACGGCAGAAAAATTGGAAAAGAAAGGAACCGGTGTGTGGGAAGGAAAGGAATCGACTAGGGTTAGGGATGAAAAGGGGGCCGGGTGGAATCTAACTACATAAATAAATGGGATTTTAGTCGAGTTCATCTTAAATTTCTAAACCCAACACGACCCAAATTTGAAAATTAACAAACCCAGCCCACACTTTATTCAGGTTTTGAGCCTTTCACAGGGCAGTTCCCTCTTCCATTACCAGGCATGCATTGCGTGTCTGAATGTAGTGTCCACAAGAAAACAAAGAGGTAATAGGAGCAACTGGACTCGCATCTACCAAAAGTGAAACCCAACAAAAATTGGGCAGCTTTCTTCTCATTTTAAATGGTAATATCTTGAAACCATTAATGTCGTGAAGCATTGACCACTTGTATGAAGCTCTCATTGGTCAGCTATCCATTTTCAAAATTGACACCCGCACCCATGCATCCCCCAAACAGTTTTGGCACGAACACCACAAATTGTGGCAATTAGAATTTGAAAATAGTGCTACAAGCTGTCCCTTCAAAGAAGGTTAATAGTAGAACCATTTATCTGACAAATTATTTCCATAAACCGTCATATCTGACACACACTGGACTTGAACCCAGAACCTCATAATGATGAGCCTCGACTAGTTGTGTTACATGTTCTTGTCCCCTTTATGACATCTCGCCATAGGGAAATTGTATGGGCATTATTGCCATGAGTCTTCAGAGATTGACAACCTTCGGAAAATTAGAGATCTGGATCCCGACTATTGCACGCTGTTGAAACTCCGTCTCTTTCGCACAGATCTTCCTATGCTCTGGTGATTAACAAACTCTACTTGCCAATCTGAATAGATTTTCTTTATCTCATACATTCAATATTGAAATTATATAATCCCACTTGAACCAATTGAAATCAAACAAGCTGCTGGTGCCCCCTCTGCATGCCTTACCCCCACCCCTCATTGAACCCAAGAAAAAATTGAGGAAAAAAAACACACAAACACACACATAAAGAGGAGAGAGAGAGAATTGGAAAAATGAACCAACTACTGGATCAACAAACCCTATTAAAGTCACGATTCAGTTATAAAACAAATACCTCTAGTCTGTTTTGCTGGCTTTCACTGTACCGAGACTCGAACCCAGCCAAGGAGTTCAAACTGAAGAGGGAGCAAGTTTAGGTAAATACCTCTTGTTTGCTGCCCAACCAAAACTTATTAGGATCCATGTTTCAGCAAAGACAACACATACGTTTTTTGCCTCTTCTGCCAGTGATTCAGTTCCTAACTATTTTACTGGCCTCGGCCCAACTAAGATGGAAAATGCAGTTTTTTTTTTTGAAAGTTAAGATGGATTATGCAGTTTAACAGGCCCAAAGTGTTGAAAACCAGATTTACCCCAAAACTGCAGGTAAAGCTCTTAAATAAAAATTAAAAGCTAAAGATGCTGTCAAGGCACAAAAAACAAGGGTGCAACAGACATTAACAAGGGCATGAAAAACATAATACATTACGGGTGAGAATCGTCAGTATAGCTGTCTTTCTTTCAAATGAAATTAATAGTAATAGTAGATGGGGGCAGTGAAAAGAAATCGATGAAAAAGGAAAAGGTTTAACTAGCT
Organism: Chimonanthus praecox; assembly: GCA_022113865.1. Lineage (NCBI taxonomy): Eukaryota > Viridiplantae > Streptophyta > Magnoliopsida > Laurales > Calycanthaceae > Chimonanthus > Chimonanthus praecox. Next base: position 59,038,536 of record CM039086.1, on the reverse strand, counting down.
AAATCCCAAGGTATGTCTAGTGCACAGAACCTAATTAATGGTTGATAGGCAAAATCCAAAATATCAGAACATCACAGCTGCCTTAGGGAAAAAAGATATTGATTATAAGTTCTCCAATACACTTACTTTCATCTCTGAGGCTTCATTGCATCTTCATAGTCTAGTAACCATAGTTGGCACCATAGACTGAACCATAACCTCCCCCAGAATGGCCAACATGCCCACCAGCATGACCAGCTGCATGCCCAGCATCAGAGCCATAGACTGAACCATAGCCTCCCCCAGTATGGCCAGAATGTCCACCAGGATGACCAGCTGCATGTCCAGCATCAGTTGGAGGAGATGTATACATGGACCCATGACTCTGAAAAGAATTGTATCCTGGGTCAGCAGCAGGAACTTGGTTCTGTGCCGGCCCTGCAGCTTCAGCCATAAAATTCTGCCAAAAAAAAAATAACAGGGGCTTTCAAACATGCGATGTAGGAGTCTACAGAACCAAATGGATGCCTAGCCACATGCTTAATGCAAAGCTTCAGTAACTTCCCATATCAGGAAAATAATAGAAAGGGTGAATACTTGTGGGCTTAATCATAGAGCAAAGAAAATACAACAAAACTATTTCAACATCACGGAATTCTCCATATGGGGACTATCTAATTAATGGTAACTTCGTCATTTTATTTTGAGGCGATGACTTCATCAATCTTACCCACCAAATAAAAGGAAGTCAGAACCCATACTTCATGTTTCCTTTTTCTTATATAAAAGGATGTAATGTGTTTGGGATACCATTAAGTCAGATACAATGAAATGAAATTGAAAGTTTATTTTTTTATCTCCTCTTTTTCCTCTTTCTTCTTGTCCTGTACAAGTACAGGCTTCTCCCTCTTCCCTGTCTCAGTGGGGAGAAAAGGGAACCCTATTTTGGCTGGACCGCTCTGCCGTGAGCATCGATCCCGCAACAATTTTTTATAAGCTTTATTTTCACAACACATTTTAATTTAAAACAAATTTTATATTTACATTTATTTATATATGGTGTCATGTCTCTCTGTCCTTAATTATTTTTTGGTTTGCCAAGTCTGGCACCTCAAACCCATGTCAGACTCCAAAACTCACACCCGTACCATAAAACTCACATTGTATATCTTGGTGTACCCTGTTTCACATTATTTTCTACTGCTGCATAATCCCCTTCACAGTACAGTAGTAGGATTTAAATGCATGAATTAGCATACACTTAGCCTCTTCACTAGGATGTAGAAGGATAGCAATAATGAAAAAGTATGTCAAATTTACTCAACCCAACCCTCTAAATGGTAGGACTCCAAAACTCACACCTGTACCATAAAAATCACATTGTATATCTTGGTGTACCTATGTTTCACATTATTTTCTACTGCTTCATAATCCCTTTCACAGTACAGCAGTAAGATTTAAATGCATGAATTAGCATACACTTAGCCTCTCCACCAGGATGTAGAAGTCAATAACGAAAAAGTATGTCAAATTTTCTCCACCCAATCCTGTTTAATGGTAGGACCCCTTATTGGCCAGACTTCTTACGAACTGATGCACAACCATCATAGTTTGTGCAAAGTTATACCATGGAATACTCATGAGATCCAAGATGTATGAGGTAGGCACCATTTTGTGTGACCAGCCCAAAAACAAACCAGCCACTAGCCAGGTTGGACAGTATACAAAGAATATGGAGAATTTGGAGAAGCAACAATAGACCAAATTCAGCACGAGTCATCATGAACCCTCCCTATTCCTACAGAGCCCAGTTTCCCCATAGCAGCACCATCCACATTAAACTTAAAAGAATCTGGGTTCCGACTTTGTCCATTTAACTTTCACCCTATCCCACTTCCTACCATCCTTCAAGCACCCATCCCAAGAAAGGTAAAAGTCCTCTACAAAGTGATCGGAGAATTCCTTGCTCAATGCTACCCAATAAGCATCCACTAAGACTTCTCGAATACCCCCATCCTATTTTGTGATTTACCTTCAAATATCCTATTATTCTGCTCCTTCCAAACCAACCAAAAATTCACACCAGGAATTAACCTCCAAGCAACCCTCCTCCCTTCCTATAAACTGGGCTCCCCACCACTTTAGGGATAAGATTTCCTATTCCCTATTAAATACCCAGTCACAACCCATCAAGCTTAGAAATGAACCCCATATGGACAATGAAAACTGACACCCACAGATCAGATCAACTGATTCCTCTTCCACTACACATAAGGCGCAAGTCTCCGAAGTGCCCCCTGGTAAAATGCCCCTCTCTTAGATTTCACCAAAATCTTTCCTTTGATTGCTGCCCAAGTGAAGTATTGTATCCTAGGTGGTATTTTGTTGTTCCAAGCTTGATTGCAAGGTGATACTTGGTTTTGATTCACATAAACAGCTTTTAGTAATGCCTTAAATGAAAACTGACTTTGAGGTATCAGTCACCCAAATCCATTTATCGTCCTCCTCCAAGCATATTTGTGTTTCTCCCAACAAACATTCTAATGACAAATATTACTCCTCTTCAAAGTCCCTAAGCTTTCACCCAAAACTCACCTCCCAGTAAGGTTGTCCATTCAGTTCTCCATAATATTTACCAACAAAAGCATCCTTATTCCTAGTGCTCTAAAAAGCCTAGGGAACTCTTCTGCCAACATCCTTTCTCCCCGACAGTTCTCTCTCCAGAATGATACCCCATCACCCTTTTCCCACTAAATGCCTAATCCCTTCTCTGAAATATGACCCAATTCTACCCTCCCCTTTCCCCTAATTTTACAATCATTTTAGCCACAAATGATTCTTCCTTGCCGGCCTTGCTCCCCAGTTTCCATCCTCCTAAATCTTCAACACCAATACTCTTCTCCATGAGCTTCTTTTTCTAATCCAAATCTCTAGGACCACTTGCACAACAGAACATAGTTTCTATCCCAGATACTTAATGACCACAAACACCCCCTCCCTTCCTCCCACTTAAGTAGATGGACTTTCCTTTTTCCCCAGCTCATTCCGACAAAAATCCTTTTGAAGATTTTCTAATCTCTTTGCCACTCTTACTGGAATCTTAAACAAGGACATATAATAAGTTGGAAGGTTAAAAGGATTGACTTAATAAATGTGAGTTTTCCTCCCAAAGAAAGGTAGCTTTTGCTCCAAAAGTTTAACTTTTTTCCACTCTCTCCACAATAGGAGAATAGGGTGCTCCCAACTCCACAACCTATCTCATCAAAGAACAAAAGGGTATCGTCTGCAAATTGAGGATGGGAAAGAGGTAGACCCCCTGAATTCACCTCTAGAACTTTTATTATGCCAATCTCTTCCGCCTTTTTCATTAAACCATTTAAACCTTCAGCCACAATGGTGAAAAGGAAGGGGGATAAGGGATCCCCTTGTCTTAAACCCCTTCAAGCCTTTATAGGAGTAATCGGAGACCCATTAACCAGAATGGAAAAGGATGACTCATGTACACAAGCTCTCATCCACCTACTCCACTTGCTACCAAAGCCCATTCTTTGGAACAAAAAATCAACAAATTCTCAATCCACATGATCATAAGACTTCTCCATATCTAGTTTTAGTAAGATCCCCAATTTCTTATCCCTATGCCTAGCATGTATCACTTTGTTTTTAATAAATAATGTTTAATTGTTTTCAGAAAACACCAAGATCTCAAAGATCATTTGGCTGATAACTGAAAATCCAAAAGGTCACTAGATTCGGTACTATAGTATTAAAGTTCAACATATAAGATTGATTTCATGCACTTGAAGCATGCATTAAGGACAAATTCGATAGAAATCCACCAATCTGGCAATTTATGCATTCTGCAACAGTTACTATATGTAATACATAACGCACCATGAAATACATACTTGTAAATTCGTAATGCCATGTAATGCACCATGAAATACATACTTGTAATGTAATGTAATGCCCATGTGACCCCAATCAAATATAAGAACTGTGTAAAATTAAGGCAGAAAGTTTATTCTGAATTCCAGTTGAAAAGCTCTACCTGAATCAACTGTTGAGCGGTTTGGACTTGAGTAGCAGTTCCATTAATCTCAACTGTCATTTCTCCGGGCACACCCCTGGTTTCTTGGATTGTAATGGTTGCGCCACTGGCACGACGAATATAGCTAATACTCGCGCCAGCTGTACCAATAACAGCATCAGCATATGATAGTGGAATTTGCATGTGTTGTGTAACCTGTGGAAAAAAAAAAGACAATTAAATTAAAATTTTAAATGGATTTGATCAAATGTTGCATATTTAAGAAAGTGTTCAGACTGATAATAAGACTGGAATATCATCCATCAGATACAACAAATAACAAGAAAATACCTGTGAGATCATTTGCGGTGGTGCTGCCTGTGTGTTTGTTGGTGGATGAGCACCCATGGGTCCATCTCTTCCAAATGCAGGTAAACCTTGGTATGACTGTTTGTCGAAAGGAGGAAGGTCAGATGGCGGATAAAAATTATCATGTTGCCGAGGTGGACCTGGTGGCATGAACTGAGAATTACCCCCAAATCCAGAACCACTGCCCATTGGTGGAAGACCCTGGGGATGGCCCCAAGATGGGTGTGGCATGTTTTGATCCATATGGGGATTTGGCATTGCCATCTGTAAGGGGAGGCGAAAACCCAATCATTTAATGCAAGAGTTAGATCTTTTATGATTAACATGTAAGTTTGATTGCAAATATAAGAAAAACTCTTCATGCTCTCTCTCTCTCTCCTCTCTGAATTGTGGAAGTTAAAGGTCACTGATAAGTTCCCTAATCAGTTTCGTACTTAACTAAGCTCCTTGTGATAAGAGAAACTTACATTATTTTCAAACATTGGAAGTACACTGTGATCAACCAAAAACTTCCTTAAATGAGACGCAATCAGTTCTACTGATTTGTGCACACCTGCAGGATCCCCTTGTATCTCAACAATCCTGTCATCTTGCAGAGCACAAACTGGTAGATCTTCTGCAGAAGGATGAAACATTTACATAAGTAAATATATGTTCCAGAAAGCAGTACAATGGTTATATTTTGATAAAGATTCGAAAAATAGTTCACATGATTAGTGCACGCGCTTGTGGTGTCAAGAAAGGAGGAGAATGATTAAACCATATGGAAAAGCATGCCATATTTTCAGAAAGGTTCAGAAAATAATCAATTGGAATATGCGAATGCATACATGAGAGTGACAGAACACTGGAATTCATAAAACCTATGGTTAGAAAATAAGAACATTGGAGCTAATAATGAAAGAACATTAGCTACCACAAAATCACCAACCAAAAGGAATAAACATGGTACTCTAGCTCAAGTATCATAAATCAAAAAGGAAGGACTGAAAAAAAAATATTAGCCGACCTGTCCCCAAAACACGAATGACACATTTAGATGTTTCTTGGATAGATTTTACAGTTGCTCCTTGTCTTCCTATCAGGCTTCCAGCTTGTGCAGCAGCCACTAGAAGTCGTGTTAAGACTGTAGTACCAGTACTTGACGGAGCACTAGCAGCGTCATTATCTATACCGTCAACAATGCGTTTATGAACCTTGAGCAGACCATCCATAGCTGGGGGAATAGAAGCATCTGGCTCTTCCTTCGCTGAAATCATCACCTTTAAAAGACATTAGCAGACAAATCAGTGCCTAATAGTAATTATAAAAATACATTGCCAAATGATGACTCCTATCAGTATCTGATTTCTTTAATTTAGATTTAGATGATGTTTGAGCAAATATATGGAATATTGGTGAGAGGGAAAAAAATCAACAAAGTAGCAGTGTGGTAAAATTGCAAAATACGTTGCATGAGTTAAACCTCAGGAACAATCAATTTAGAGAAACTACATCCACATCAGGGAGAAGTATCAAAATAGCAATTTAGATACTACAATGTGCAAATTGAGAAATCAAATCCCATGATGGCTGAAGGAAAGGGCAAGAGCATTTCAGTCCATCACAATCAATTAACAATGAAGAATATCGATGCTTCCTGGATGTTTCCTGAATTTTTTTTTGTTTTCCATTTTTATGGCTACAACATTCATTACAAAATAGAGAAAAATATAACATGAGTGGTCCACCAACATTGTGGAACAAAGCCCGAGTCCGACCCAACTTCAGCCCAACCCACAGTGGACAATCCAGTTTTTAATCAAAATATATCACACAAAACGTTGTCCTAATTGAAATCAGTCATCTTCCTAACTGATTTCAATTGCAAACCAAGTACATCTTCAAAACTAACGAAGAGGTACCAGAGAAGGCCTCAGCACTCCTATTCTCATATTTCTTTCTTTCCAAATCTCCCAAAAACATTTCAGGAGGAAGCATTTTTTCCTGGAATTCTCCTCTGAGAAGTCCCCAGCACAAATCATCCATAAGTGCCCAGAAAGACGTGAGAGAGATCCAACATGGAAAAGAGAGAGAGGAAAGGAACACCAATTGACTTTATTATATTTGTTTTGAAATTTAAGCGATCAATCGACTTTTTGTCCCCACAACACTGGAAACAGATATTTGGCATTGACAAGGTTCTAGAATTCTGATATTCAATGGTGACAATATCGTTTATGCAGCATCCAACAAAAGATCTTGACTCTAAATGGGGCAAAGCTTTTACAACGTGTCTAGAAATAAGCAATTATAAGAGCTTAATATATAAAATAGAAATTTCCCTGAAATTGCTATCAGGCTCCCTCACACTTTGCTATCAACCTCTCCAACCATGAATCTTGTATCCTCTAAAAATTGGACGTTCTAATTGATTACATACCTTCTGCAATTAAGGTGTAAGTTTTTCTTTTGGTCCCAATAAGCAGAATTATTGTCTTCTTCTAACAAAATATGGCTTTAGATACAATACACTTTTAAGAAAATGTTTTTAATGAAGGCCAGTTTAAGAAAAACAATATAATTTCTTTAACTATGTGTGAGAGAAGGAAATGATAACTATAATGGCCGGCCAAAGAAGTCTTTGTGAGGCTTTCCCGTTCCCATACTGTTCTTCAGGACAATCGAGAGTACGGAGTGTGGAAGAACCTGCAGCTAAGGTGTAACCAATTTGGATCTGCCTAGATCAATTTATTTTTCCTTCAGGAGGCAAAGCTGGACTACGTGATTAGATTTGAGCACCTCAGCAAGTGACACAATAAATCTTGTCACCAGATGTGTTTTAGGGTGGTGGAATTGCATGTTAGTGTTCATGTTTTGCCAATTTACTTGTATGGTTTGAACAATCATATAACATCTTACTAATAAGAATTTTATTCTTTTAATCCCCACAGCCTTTTGGATCTTTCTCAGGGAAATCATCAATTCTAGAGGCAGTTTGTATAGACTTCACAAATTAAGGCCCCTCTTGGAGTTGTTGACTTTTGCAGGACCACAGGCACCGGTAAAATGCAAACAATGGACCATTTGAGGCATAGGTGTAATCTTGTGGTCCAGGGGTATCCTATGTGTCTATATTATGTACAGTAGATCATTTCTCTTTCATTGTCCTTCACTGCAGAAGAGTGGTTCTCCAGTTGTTTTGGGTTCAGTTGTTTTGGGCTCTTTTGATGATGCATCAACCAGTTTGATCAGTTATTCCACTCAATGGATCTTTCATGGAGGAACTTCCAAATACTCCAAGTGGAAGTTGGTCATGCTGGGGATTTTTTAAGAGGTACATATGCATGTGCTTGAGAGAGAGAGAGAGACTTACCTGGTGCAATGCAAACTTATCTCTTAGACAACTGAACTAAGGAAATTATGAGATTTCAAAGTCAGACTTGCCTGGAGCATGGTTGGAGTGCTCACTGAAGCCTGTTTTATAGAAAGAACTTACCAAGGGCTAGTCTCAGTAGATCTAAGCAATGAGCAGATGAGTATGTGCTTCTTCAGTTGTTCCATGTTTGGTACTCGTATGTCTTTCCGCTTTGCCTTGAGGTGTGGAGCGGAGGCTATTCGTATATCATCTCAGGCTGGTTTCGGCACCCTCATTTATGGTGCATGGCTTGTGCACTCATCTTCCTTTTTCCTAAATAAAATTCCATTATCTCAAAAGAAATTGTCTCTCAAAATTTCTAAAACATCCATAATTGGATATTGCTGTGAGTCCATAAACTCTCGTGGTTGGGCAAAAATAGACTATTGCCGCTTCTTGATTGTAAGGTGTGACAGACAACAATGGAATGGGTAGATTGTCTTTTCATAGTTATACATATGGGAGGAATACTCTCTTACTAATAATTCATTCCCATCTCTTCACAATATTACTACTGATTTTCAAATCAGTAAACAAGCTAGTGTGGTTTTGTGCAATAAGAGTCCCCATTTGCCTAAAAGGACAATTTTATAAATAGTTATTAGATCTGCAATGCTATACGGAGACGAGTGTTGGGCAATGGAAAAAAAGACATAGATAAAGATAGGGCAGCGGAGAAGCGTATGCTTGAGTGGTTTAACCCTAAAAGATAGATTTAGAAACAAATGCATTGAGGTTAATTTAAAGAAAACTCCAACAAATGGCAAATTGAGAAACTTGTTTGAGGTAGCTTAGTCATATTAGTAGAAGACCAAACATAATCCCAGTGCGTAAAGTTGAGAGGCTACATATCAAAGGCATTAGGAGAGACCTTTGAAAACATAGAGAGAAGGGATAAAAAAGGGTATGTTAGACTGAAGAACGATTGATGATATGGTTTATGATCAATTGGAGAATAACTCATAAAGCCGACTCCAGATAAATGGGATATTGGTTGATGGTGATGATATTTTCAAATGTTCATGGAAATTACATCCATTCAAAAGGCAGAATGCAGTTAAATTTCATCCTCCAAAAAGTAACCTTCAAGAGGAGAAAATTGAGGAGCTTACTGCTTTATTAAATTGCCTGAGTGCTGTTTTCTTTAGGGGTCAAGGTTCAGTCTATAGGCTTTCAAGTCCAATTTATAAAGAATTATTGTTCTGTTCTTTTTGTCTGGCCTCTAGCAAATTCAGGATCTTGCTGCTTTGTTAAATTGACTTAGTGATGTTTTCTTTGCAGGTGAAGATTCAGCCACAGGCTCTGGAGTCCAGATCATAAAGGGCAACTACTTGATTTCTTCCTTTTGTTGCTGGCTGCTCATAATTTGTTTCCTTCTTATCTGTCTTATTGTCTTTTAATGCTCCTGTGGTAATGGCTTTTTTGTTGAGTCTCAGGCCCAGATAGGATCCTTATTTTGGATCATTAAAGAAGACATGAGCATATTAACGTAAAGGGATGTTCCTTTGTCTTCAAGGATCTCAAAGATAACAAACGGCAAAGATCTGAAAGAAGATTTAACATTTAATACATTTTCTCTTAGTTGTGTTTCTTTATTGTTCTTCCTTATCTTCTTTGGGTTGGAAGAGGTTAAGTAGAAATCGTTATCCCAGATCATCAATGCTCTGCTGTCTAAGTTTGGAAATATTAAGTTGCGAAATTCTGGAAGTTCAGCCTGATGGTCGTTTTTGTCTATTATGCAAAGAAAAGAGTGATGGAACCTTTTTGAAATTTGCTCTCCAATTCAAATAAGCAGTGGAACACGCTGAATTAAATTTAATTTCCTAAGAAACACAACTTCAGGCTTTCCAAAACATTTCAGTGTCAAATCTGAAAAGATTGTAGCCGAGCTTCTTATGTCCTCTTAGTTTTAGATGATATCCAAATTTATTGCAAACTTACTGTTTATCTTTGGGTGAAGACTTGGAAAAACAACCAATCAATTTGTCATATTTGCTTAGTTCTCATAGAATCTTGATATCCTTATATGTTGTCCACTTGAGAATCATTAGGCAACCATCACAAAGTGAAATTTCATATCTTTTATGAGATTACTAATTTTTACAAATGACAATTCTGTTAAAATCTATAAGAAATGGAATGAGAAATATGCGTGCATAACACACGACTTAAACAACAAGAGAGAGAGAGAGAGAGACCCAACATGACATTTTATTTTCTTTCTTTTCCCTTTTCCTGTTAAATTTTATTTTAAGGACAAATTTTAGTTCCACCAATGCCACATGTAAGTGTTAAAGGCTTTCTTTTTAAATTTAGTTAATTAAAATCTTTCAAGAAAGTTAGTTCATTAGTAGAGGAGAATTTTATTGGAGTTTGACCAATCGTCAAGAATATCAGTCAACCGAGTTCTGAAGTTACCAGATAAAATGCAGAGCCTCTTGGAAAAAGTAATGCTCAATGACTGATCACTGCAATCTGAGACTTTGTTCTTCTATTTTGGAGGGACTTTGATGATTGATTTGTACCCTTAGGTTTGCAGAACCTGCACACATTCATGGTTGTCATTGTGATGAAGAATCCTATTTGAACATTTGTTCTTTATTATCTTTTCCTTTACTGATTCTTCTCCGTTATCTTTCTTATAGTTGCAGTAGGGACAGCCAGTTAACGCTGCTTCGTTTATGGACTTTATAATTCATGTTTTATGATTCAGAAAAGAAAGGGTAGCATTAGTATCAATTGATATTGGACAGCACTGGGAATAAACAACTAACCACGAGAGCACCATTTAATTTTTTTTTAAAGGAAAGAAAAGAAAGTATCAAATAAAAGTAGCATGTTTCGCATATGGAATGAATGTATTCACGCATCCATCCATCCTATGTGTGGAGTGTCCGATCATAATTAAGAGAGACAGAGAGATAACCACAAAGATACTGCAGCTAAGATACATTACTACTAAAAGACTACTGCTTCATGAGGATTCCTATTAGAGCAACTGGCATTGAATGAAAACAAATTGCCCATTAGAAGTACAATAAATTGATTATATACTGCTAAGCAGAACTACCTACAGTGCTAAGAATTGATGAAAAATTCAGAGATTGATTAGATGCCATAATCCACTGCAGAACTAAGTAGAAACTTAACATGGGAAGACAAGACAATTCTATCAAGTATCAATCAGACTGTAGGTAACATGATTCAAAATGTAGCTCCATGTTCAAAGAAAATAAGTAGCTTTCCAACAGCAACTTACAGCCCTTTCTGGTATGCCTGGAGGACCATCAAGAATCTTGATGCGAGCTCTTGATTCCTCGCACATCTTTTTAATAAACTCCCCTTTACGGCCAATGATACTGCCAACCTTTTGAGCAGGCACCAATAAGCGGAAAACAGTATCCCCAGGCCATCCAGGCCACCTCTTCTCTACAGCTCCAGCCCCAGCTCCCGAATCATCATCTTGTCCAAGCTTTTGAGAATGTGAGTTTCCATGTATTCCATCTGTTTCATGTTCCCCAAAATTTTCTGCAGGTGCAGCCATAATATGCAGCACTGACAACAAGAAGAAGAAGTTCTAAGTGATATCTAAAATTCATAGCAAGTAGCAATGAACGAAAATCACATCCATAGCATTAAATAGCAAAAATACAACATTTCAGAGAGAGAGAGAGAGATTGAACATCAGTGAGAACAACAAAAATCAAAAAAAAAAAAATAGTAATGAATAAAATAAAACTGACAGGATCTTTGCTATCATTAAAAAATGACAGAGTCCAATTACTTAACAAACCAAGACAACTTAATCACCAAGGTGCATTTTGGTGCAACTTAAATTACACTTGGCATGAATATTTGTGTAAAAAGATGGCCACCAATCTGTCAAGATTGGGGGGCGTTGCTTCCCTACCTAATGCTAGAAGTCACAATCAATGCCAAGCCACCAATTACCAATACAATTGACATTTTAGGTGGGTGGACTGTGGTGGTGACAGAAGGGCATTTTTTTTCACATGCCAGTGATTTTGGAGGACCGGCACACTTCATAAAAAAAGGGGAATCAGATAATCAAGCTATTCTGTTGACTATTAGAAATTCTTTCTGTGTCGATCACATCATAATACCAAAAAGTCGGACGAAGTAGATAAAGGTGTTGTATTAAACCATGGAGTAATTCATATTTATCAATCTAGCTTGAGTAAAACAACGTAAATATCGGCAAATCATATTGATCAGCTCGACACACTAAAATGTTGAAACTCCCCTCTCTAAATACGTGATAACTAATAAATCTATACATCGGATTTAAACATATAACATGACCAAGTGAAAAATAAAGACCCTCTGCAATCAGCAACAGTAAATCCAGAAACTCAAAACCACTTCAAAGAAACCAGATGAATGACAACTACTAACACTTGTCACATGCATCAGAAGTCCAGAACAAAACTTTCTGGGCACCTGTGAGAATAACAAGAACTGAAGCTCTCCTAGAACATTACACTATAACAATCAATATGCGCTACATTTAAGTAGGATGATGGATCTTCACAACTACAGTATAAAAATATTCAGTTCACAGATGAGTATTACCATATAAAAAAGCTCAAAACATGAATGTTTTATCTTTCAAATAAATGAATTTCTTGGTATTCCAATAATTGATCAAATAAAATGTCAATGTAAAAATCCCAATATCTATACTGTGCAGGGCCAGCCCTAAGATTTCAGGGGCCCTAGGCGAACTCTTAAGATGGGCCCTTTATACAGTCACAAAAAATAACATCATACATTTTTTTTACAAACAGGGAATGGATCTGAAATCTGAATACTTGAGGTAAGGTGTATAAATTAGTAAAATGATTGTACAGTTGTACTATATGGAGTTCTAAAAATTAGTAAAATGATTGGCAAATAAGACCAAGGACAACATGATATTCAATCAAACGGAATGGAGTTTTCTCACAGTCACATCGTCCAGAAAGTGTAAAGTGCTCCCACCTACTGGATGACTAGACCTAAGTTACAAATTTCAGCCGGTATTTGGAAATTTCAAATGATATTTCCAAAATTTACATACTTCAGGCCAGGCTTAGACAGAAATTTTGGCCAAAAAATTACAGAGAAGAGAGAAAATGGAGAGAACTTACCGATGATTGTGGGAGTGGTTGGGGAAGAAGACGCGAGAGAGAGCACTGAGAGGAGAGGAGGAGAGCTAGAGAGAGAATTTGCTTCTCTTTTTTGCCTTTCAAGAAAAAAAATCTGCCTTTCTTTTCTAGGGTTTTCGGATGTGGCCCTTTTTTAAGGGTGTTGCGCTTGTGTGGAGGAAATTATAATGTGTTGCCCGGTTGGCGTGTCGCTCTGAGCCTTCGAAATCTCGTCCGATACTCAGATTTCACGACCGAGATTTCTCGACTGATACGGATCGTATCGGTATAAAATATTTAGCCGAATATCAATCGATTTTTTTTATTTAAAAAATATATAAATATTGGCGTGGATTCGGTCGATATTTATATTTTTTAAAAAAAATTAAAAAACTTTTTTTTTAAATGAACTTTTTCAAAAAAAAACCATCGAGATTTTCAAAAAAAAAAATTGAGGAGAGAGAAAAATCTCGACTGAGATGAAATATGGGCCAAAAATTCGAATCCATTGAATTTTTTACCCCTAGTCGCGCATTTACGCGTGATTTTTAGGGTTCAAACGAGTGGGCATTTACTGGGCCTATTTACTGACTTTATGAATTGGGTGTCTTGCCTATTACAGAGCCCTAGGAGGCGGCTTAATTCTCCTATAGGCAGGGCCGGGTCTAATACTGTAATTAGATAGATGCCAAGATGTCGATGCCAATAATAATCGTACATTAAAAAAAATTGCAATACTACGCTTGCTACATAATTATAAGCATCAAATGAAAACCAAATCACTGCTTAAACCCTAAAGACAAATTAAAAAAAAAACTATTCAGCATTACATAATTATAAGCAACAAATGAAAACCAAACCACTGCTTAAACCCTAAAGACAAATTAAAAAAAACTATTCAACATTCCTTAAAAACAATGACCACAAAATGCTCTCGAAAGAAAAGAATATGAGAGAAGGGGAAAGAGACCATGGCAGAAAGAGAGAGGGATAGAGAAGACCACATGGCATTCACTTACAAGTGCGATGCGATGATGGACGCGGAAGAAGAATGAGATTTCTAGGGTTTTTAGAAAGAGAGGGAGAGAGGAGAGACTGGGGGAGGGTTTGGAGAGGAGTGGTTTTGACGACGTTTAGTTTTAGGTTTTTGTATCTGTTGGAACTTATGTAAATGGCATTTGAATCGTGAACAAACGAGCAACGAAATGCACAAGCCCATAGTACGGCATTTTTTTTTTTATCTTACTCGTGAACAAACTCCTAAGGAGACTCACTAATCAAATCAAAGAGTACAGTATTCTTCTAAGAATTATGACCAAAACTTAAGGATCTACAATTCCATGAAATAATAATATTGTTTAAAGAATACTCATAATCAACCCTGCCTCGGATTCATCGAAGGAGTCACTGGATCTAATGCCGTACTTCGGATCACCTTCGGATGAAACAGATCTGATTACGGGATACTGCTCAGTTTCTCTTGATCTCTATTGGCTTCGAATGAGACTCTATCTTCCACATTTCTTCTCTCAGCTTCACAACGATTTTCTATCAACAACCTCTCTATGTTCTCGAAAAATGATGTGGCTCAATTTGAGCAACTCTCACACGTTGTGTTTTGTTCACATCAAGAGAGACATGCGTGCACCACTAACTCATGTCTTTTGCTTCTTTTTCTTTTTTCTTTAAGTTGAGGGTCGGTGGTGGGGCTAGATCCAGCCCCACAAGGAGGAGGACACTCCCTAGAGGATGGGAGTGCTCAAACTGGCCATGTCTCTGCAAATCTCATGTCTACTAGTAGATAGTGCCTTTGTCATCATAACTGACTCATTCTTGTCTTCAGTCCTCAACCTGAACACCCATTTCTTCTTGAATGCTTTCTTACTCGTAGGTAACTTCACCAATTCAGATGTCTTATTCTCATGCAAATACTCATCTCTTCTTACATGGCTTTCAACCACTCACATTTGTATTTGCTTTCTTGAACTTGTTCAAAGCTCTCTGGTTTATTTCCATCAATGAGCATCACATATTCATTAGAAGAAAACTTCTTGGATGTTTGACAATCTTTGGTAGATCTTCTCAATTGTGGTAGAATTGGTGACTCGATAGGTTGCTCTTGAGGGACTTGTTCACCTTGTTTAGAATCATGTGTAAAAGTATCATCATATGTTTCTTCATGAACTTCATGTCCTTCTCCCCCATCACCATGTACCACAGGAGGAGGAACTAGATCTTGATCAATTAGATCATTCACATAAGGCTGTCTAGGTCTCATTCCCTGATGTGGAAAAGCCCAGCTCCTCCGAGGGTACAATTGTTTCTTTGGTGTTGCACTAAAAAGAAAATCTTAACTAGGATGGAGTTTAGGAGAAGAGGCCTTTTGAGTTTGGATGGAGATTCCAAGTGTCCTCTTTCTAATGCAGCCGATGAAACTATCGATCGTCTTCTTGTCTCATGCCCAGTCTCCTGAAAACTTTGGAGTAGTTTTCTAAATCTTATGGGTGTATAATGGGTTAGTTCTGGATTTTGGGAGAGTTTGATGGAATCGTGGTTTATTCACTGATTTATGAGCAGGAGGAAGCTGGCATGGATTTCGGTTTCGATTGTGGTCTCTTGGTGTATTTAGAAGGAAATGAATGCTAGGATCTTTGAGGGTCAATCAACGGAAAGTATTGATCATTTTCAGAAAGCAAAGTGGAGGTTGTATACCTGGCTGTGTTCTAACAAGGAATTCAAAGATTTTAGAGCAGGAGATTTATGTCTGTCTTCGGAGGGTTGTTTGAGACCATTCCACGGCAAAAGAAGAAGTTGGTTGAGTGGTCCCCCCTCCTCAGGCTTCTAAAGGAAAACTTGGGCCGGTAAAGATTGGGGGAGTTCTTAGAGACCATCAGAGTCATATAAATGTTGTATTCAAGAGAAGTTGTGGGGATAAAGGAATCTAATTAGGAGAAATTCTTAGTATCCGGAGAGCCTTGACCTTAGAATTGAGCTTGGGGGTGTTAAATTAGAGATTGAAATCGATTCTTCCAATGCTATCAAATGGGCTAGGGTGGTAAAGCATCCTCTATGGAGGTTAATCACTTTAGTAAGGGAGAGGCATGGAGGCATCCCTTTTATATATCAAGCAGTCGACTAATGGTGTGGTGGACTTCTTTGCTAAAAATGGTGTGGAAGGGTCGATCTAGGGAGTGTTCCATTTATCGAGAGAATAGTTGCTTTTGTATAGGTTGCTTCCTTTTGGTTCTTTATTTATGTTTAGTGTTTGGGCCTATCTCTCTTAGGCCATTTTTTTCTTGTTTTGCTTTGCTATGTCTTTTGTTTTCTTGTATCTCATTCTTTTTATTGATGAATTTTCTTCTCTACCACTAAAAAAAATCAACATAAGGCTGCCGTTTCTCAACTTTGTCAAAGCCATCAATGGTTTCATCTTCAAGAAAGACCACATCTCATCTTCTAATAATTCTCTTCTCCACTGGGTTCCATAACTTGTAACCAAATTTTCATCTACATAGCCCAAAAATAACACTACTTAGCTTTGTTGTCAAGCTTAGACATGTCTTCTTTGGGTATTTGCACAAAAGTCTTCCAACCAAACACTTTAATTATTCATAGGAAATATCTTTCCCGGTCCACAGTCTTTTAGGAACATGTCCACTCAAAGGACCCAAAGGAGATAAATTTATCAAATCAGTTGCAGTGCACATCGCTTCTCCATAAGAACTTCTTGATAACTTGGCATGTGAAAGCATACCTCTAATTCTCTTAATAATAGTACAGTTCATTCTTTATGTTACACCATTGTGCTGTGGAGTCTTGGGAACTGTCGGTGTAATACCCTGACCCGAATTAAGCTTAATTAATGTGATTTATTTTAATAAATCATGATTTGACCTGTTAATTGTGAAGATTACAGTTTGGGCTTTTAGAAAGTCCAGGATGGACCAAAGTGGAGCTTGATAGCTCAATGATCCAACTTATTTAAGTTGGAAGGGCAAAATGGTAATTTACTATAGACAGTGTTATTTTATTATTTTAATGATTGTTTGGTTATTGATAGAGTGAAATTGATTTCTTTATTAGGGATTTAAATTCTGGAATTCATAGGTATTTTTATTATGTTTTTAAGAAAATGTTATTAAACTAACTCGAAAAGATCTCGAAATCTAAAAACTAATTATTTTAAAATAACTTTAGAAGTTAGAAATTTCTAAGGAAAAAATGTATTATCTAATCTATGTTTAAATCTATCATTTTATTTTTCTAGATCTTAAAAATTAAGGATTTAAACCCTTTAAATAAATACAACTTAATTTAAGGGAATAGTGTTAAAAAGTGATTTTTATTTAAATCTATTAATTTTAATGGGTTATAATTTTCCAAACTTATATGGTATTTAAATATTTTAAAACTCAACATTTTGGATCAGATAGAACAAATTAAATAAATCCTTTTAGTTAAAAATTAGTGAGAAAATGAAATAGAAATATAACTCTAATAAAATATTATTATATAGGCTATGAATAGTGAAAGCTACAAATTTATAGCTATAGGAACATGATAAATTTGCATCTTTCAAATTGAAGTATATATATATATATATATATATATATATATATATATATTACTAAAATAAGTTATCTAAATGCTATATATATATATATATATATATATATATATATATATATATATTAAAATAAGTTATCTAAATGCATAATCATCTAAGCTATTAAATTACTCATGCAAGCTACCATAGGCTTGGTGGCAACTTGCATGACCAGTACAAGCCTATACTAGGTGTGTTGGTTTCATCTACTAGCTCAGGGTGTGTTAGTACCGACCCAAGTGTGTCGGAGATGTTCTTATACGATTCTGCATTTTGACCGTGTCGAGACTTAATATTTTTTAGTTAGTATGCCTAGGTATAACAGTGGATATCGGCAGTAATAGGGATAACTTGATATATTGGCATGATAGACCAATTATGATGATGATGTTGATTTATCTAACCTGATATTTATTACACTATATTGTTATGTTCTCTTCACTAGACTAGTTAGCTCACACCTCTCACATTTCAGGAGATGTACCCGAAGAGGAGGAACCTCCATATCAAACATAGGATGTTAAAGTTGTTGTTACCGCTTGTATCTCCCACGGATGGGAAATACATTTCATTTTGTTATGTTGGTGGTTAAAACCGTATGTTGTATTAAGTCATGTATTAAATCACCATGTTTCTATTATCAACTCTGGATTGATATAAATAAGATTATCTTCTTGTGATAGGAAATATTTGTTTGTATGATATGTTCTTATAAACGAGTAGATATATGGTACACATTTGAGTCCACATGTAAAGAGCATGTGTGACATTTATTTCTGAGCCTAACTATTAATCCAGCCCAGTTAGAAGTTATTAAGGATTATAAAAAAAAAAAAATAGTAGCATTTCGGGCCCATCTTCGGGTCGGGGGGCGTTACAGTCTACTCATGAGAAACATCATGGCTTTTGTAATAATATTCAAATGGACCAATGTACTCACCTCCATTATCTGTACGTATACATTTTATAGGCTTCCTTCTTTCCTTTTCAACTTTGACATGAAAGTGTTTGAAGATTTCCAAGAGATCGTCTTTATACTTCAATACATATGCCCACACTTTTCTAGATGCATCATCTATAAATGTAACAAAATATGAAGCGCCACAAAGAGTTTTGACTTTCATGGGGTCGCAAACATCAGAGTAAACTAGTTCTAAAGCATTAATTTTTCTATGAGAAAAATAATTATGAAATGAAACTCTATGTTGTTTGCCAACTAAACATTGAAGACATTTATCTAAATCTGTACCTTTCATGCTAGGGAGGAGTTGTTTTTTTGTGAGAATTTGTAGACCCTTCTCACTCATATGACCAAGCTGATTATGCCACATGTTAGTGGATAAGTCATGTGTTGTATTCACCTCACCTTCGAACAAGTGAATTTGATTCTTGTAAAGATTGCAACATTTCTTCCATCTCGCCACCATAAAAAGTCTTTTGTGAGCTTACAATATCTATTATCGAAGTGACTAAAGTACACTTCTTCATCTAACTTTTCTGCAGAGATCATATAGAGACGAAGATCTGGAAAATGTCTCACATCTTTGAGTTCCAGTTTGCAGTCGACATTGGTTTCTACGTGGACATCACCTATCTCCACAATTTTTGAGATTTCACTGTTATCTATCTTGACAACACCAAAATTACCTAACTTGTATAACGCGCAGAGGTTCTTCCATGGGATAGCATGGTATGAAACACTGGTATTGATCACCCAATCTATGTTGTTGCAAGCTAGACTGTAACAAGAACCTTCGCAGACAGATAGAATAATAATATCCTCATCTGAAGCAATATCAGTGCTTTCTTTGTCTTCAAGTTTCTCTTCGTCATTTCCATTCTTTTTTTTCTTTCTTGTATATTCAGCACTTGCTTATTATATGACCGATCTTACCACAATGATAGCTGGTAATTCCCTTTCTTGAATTTGACGTTCTTTTGAACTTGTCACAACTTTCAGGTTTTCTACTTTTGTTTTTCCCATACTTTCTGTAATAAGAGCTTCTGTAGAACCCAAGGATTTTTTTATTGTTTCCTCATTCAACAAACTATTTGTAACTAAGCTCACCGTGATGATACCGTCTAGCGCCGAATTGCTAAGATACATCACCAAGGTCTCCCAACTGTCAAGTAGGGAACTGTGAAGTAATAAAGGTTGCAACTCTCATCATCTAACACCATCTTTATGGAGGAAAATTGATTTAAAATACTTTGCATTTCACTCAGATATTCTGCAATTGAGGCACCATCCTTGTATTTCAAATTCACTAGCTTCCTAATCAGAAAAGCATTGTTGTCAGCAAATTTTTTTCATAAAATCCCTCTAATTTCTTCCAAAGAGAAAGTGTTGACATCTCAATAGCCACATGATAAAAAATACTATCATCCATCCATTACCGAATAATCCGAGAGATTTTCGGTCAAACTTTTCTAATAATCACCAGTCATCTTCTCTGGCTTTCCTTTAATGCCTTCTACTAGTACATATAAATGCTTGCAATACAGTCGGTCTTCCATCTTTTCCCTCTAAATTAAATAATTTGGGCCATTGAGGCTCATCATGCGGGATGCGTTAATCTCTATATTTTCTTCGATGATTCAAACAACTCGAATCAGAACCAAGCTCTAATACCACTTGTTAGGAAATCACACATTTTCCTTTCTCACAAATCCAGTAGCGATAATAGTAATGATGATGATGATGGAAGCAATCAACTGAAAATAAATCAAGCACACACTAGAGGAACAGAAAGAATTTACGTGGAAAACCCTCTAGTGTAGAGGGAAAAACCATTGGGCAACTCTGAATCAGATCCACTGATTAAATAAAAAAGTACAATATTCTTCTCAGACTTCCGTCCAAAATTTAAGGATCTACAATTCTAGAAAATAATAATATTATTTAAAGACAAAATCTACCCTGCCTCGGGTTTGTTGAAGGAGTCACAGGATCTAATGTCATGCTTTGGATCACCTTTGGATGAAACAAATCTGATCACAGGTTACTACTCAGTATTTCTTGACCTCTCTCATCTTCGGATGAGTCTCTATCTTCCACCTTTCTTCTCTCGGCTTCACAACGATTTTCTACCAATAACCACTCTCTGTTCCGAAAAACATTGTGGCTCAATCTAGACAACTCTCGCACGTTTTGTTTTGTTCACGTCAAGAAAGACATGCTACACCACTAAGTCATATCTCTTGTTTCTTTTCTTTCTTTCTTTAAGTTGAGGGTTGTTGGTGGGGCTGGACCCCACAACATAAACATAAGCTTTATGTAGATCCACTTTGGAAAAAAAGAAATTTGAAGGAATTTGGTTATGCATACCGTTTTAGAATTCATCACATTTCTAGTGGTTCGAAAACATTCATAGAAGGTTACAACTTGCATTTGAATATCTTCTTCTCTTCCATAGTAATATGCTTGCAACTTTGCCCAAGCGACAAACGCAAAGGCGGCACCAGTGTAAAATGTTCTTTTCATTTGCTGGTGGACTTAGAGGCAATGATGTAAACTCGAAGACGAGTTTTCTCTGAGAGGAGGAGAATGACGTGGGCATCCACATGCACCAAATTAATGAAGTGGCACTTAGATTCTACAAAGATTATGACTAAGGAACAATAAACACTTTACAAAGTTCAAAGAGATCTAAAATAGTGAATTGAGTAGCCCATACAATAGATATATGGGTTAGGGCATGATTTGAATGAGAAAATAAGTTAAGCTTGCCACGTCTTTAATTTTATCTTTTTGACAATTAAAATAGCAAAAACTCCTATCTCTTTAACAAGATTTGGGCACTACCTACAACGTGGTTTTCTTTTATTTATTTTATTTTAATAATGATGTCACTTTAGGACTTATAGAAAAGAGGTTTAAATTTGTAGATAGATTTGATGAATTAAACGAGTCAGATTTATACAAAATTAGATTTATTGGAAAGCTTATTTGAACACCTTTCCAACGAACTCAAATTTGCATGCAAATGGATCTTTAAAACTGAAATGAACGCTTATTTTGTTAATATTTGTATTCTAATCACTATTAATAAGAGAGCATACACGCCTAAACCATTACATTGGTTTGGATTTTGAGTTCATATAGATCTACAATTGGTGAGTTCTATCCTTTTGATTTATGTTCTAGTTTTAATTTTCATTTTAAATTTGTGCAATTTCATTTCTAGTTCATGAATTGTTTACATTGTGTGTTTCAATTTCGATTTAAAGTTAACACCCAATGGGATTGGAGCCTTAGATTAATTCTATGTTGAAAGAATCAATCTTTGATTTCCCAAATTTGAGTTTCAGTCTACTCTCTAAGATCAATTGGAAGAATTTGATTCATTTGAAATCTAAGAATTTCATCTATAAATCCTAAGTTAACTTTGATTTGGGGATTTTCTCAATTTGAGTCTGAATGTGAAACTAACCTTAGATCTAGTTAATGACAAGTTTAAAACTTTACATTTTCCAAGTTATGGCTAAGAATTCAAATTTTTGGAGACTTAGACTGCATCAAAAATTGAATGATTTGATGCTGAAATTTAAGTCTACTCCTTACCGTCCATATTTTCCAAATAAAAAAAATCTATAAGATTGGGCTCATGTAATTTGAAAATACAATGCAGTAGATTTAAATTAATATTAAATGTGATTTGGGGGAAATGAGAATGCCATGGCTGGGCAAGTGAAAAACAAATTGTATATACTCTAATATGCCATGTTTTATTTTAAGGTAGCGATCCTCCCACGGGAGGTTTGTGTAACTAGATACGGGAATTAGTGGATTCTCAATTTTACCCTTCGTATGAACAGTAAAATCAGACATTTTTCATGAAATGTAAAATTTCGGCTAACCGATTTTACTATTCATGTGAATTTTGGCGAGTCGATGTTACTGTTCATGCGAATTTCGGCGACCCGATTTACTGTTCATAGGAATTTTGGGGAGCCGATGTTACTGTTCATGTGAATTTCAGCAAGCTGATGTTACTGTTCATGCGAATTTTAGAGAGCCGATGTTACTGTTCATGCGAATTTTGGAGAGTCGATGTTACTGTTCATGCGAATTTCGGCGAGCCGATTTACTGTTCATGTGAATTTTAGCGAACCGATTTACTGTTCATCTGAAAGGTAAAATCGAAAATCCACTAATTTCCATGTCTGGTTACACAAAAAGCTCGTGGGAGGATTGCTACCCTTTATTTTATTCCACCTATTCTCATTTTACTTCCTTACCTTTTAAGATAAAATCGTGGAGTAATAACGGTACAAAATAATAGTAAAATATAAAAATATATAGTTAAAAAAAAAAAAAAATGAACAATATAAAATTGTAGCTTTCTTGAATTAAAAAAAGATTATATTAAAATGGCTAATAGCTTATGTCTCGGCCCAACCCGAGCATGCCCGATCCAACCCAATTCTGCCCAGCACAATATTGTCAGATTTGAGCCCATGCGGGCGCCCGCATGATTTTGTATTGGGCCTGGCTCAACTGCAGGCCCAAAACGTGTTGTGTTAGGTAGGAGGGGTGTTATCTCATATAAATCCCCTCAATTTTCATCTCCTATGCTAGGCGATACAGGACTTTTTCCACACCCACTTGCCCAATAACGACCCATCGCCATTGTCGATCCATTGTCGGACACCCTGGGCATCCAAGTTAGGGCCCTTACAGCTTACTTTTTTTTAAAGATTCTCATTAAATATCTTAAAAAATGTCACCATTGATTAAACTTAGAAGTTGTAAATTGCTAGGATTGAAATCGAGTCGGGCCGGGTCAGATTTTTTAAAACCCAACCCGGCCCGAGTTACTAATATATGGAATCGACCCGAACTTTTGACCCGGATGTATTGACTCGACCCGGCCCGAATTATAATCCGACTCAACCCGCAACCCGACCTGCATTTTGAACTTACTTTAGTCTATTTTTTACCGGGTTGGGTTGGGTTTGATCGGATCTGATCAGATTAACTTAAAAATCTCTTAACCCAACTCGATCCGAATTCAATGTGGGTTTTTGACTTCTCAACCCAACCCGACCCGCTGACCGGACTTTCATAACCCAACTCGCATGATTTTCTGGTCGTTTCATGCGGGTTCGGTCCAAAACTCTACCCGAGTTTCACCCCTATAAATTGCAAATGAAATAATATTATGGAATTATTTTCTCATAAAGTAGAATTGAAAAAACAGAACACTCAATCTACTAAAATTCCTAGTAATAAGAAGCAAAACAAAAAACTTATCTAAGCTATATTTATAAACTTTCGTAAAATTTGCCCCCTAAATGATCTCAATAACATATAATAAACTCAAATGTAACCTACTAAATAACTAATACAAAATTCTCTCAAATCTATCTTATTCAAGATTTATCTCTCAATCACATTAATATAGGGAAAAGATACATCCGTCATTATTGTATGATGAGGAAAAAGATACAAATGATGGATGAAATTCTTCATATTTTCACTCTAAACAGTTGAAAATATGAACTTTATAAATTTGAGAAAATTTAAAAATCTCAACAAAAAAAATCTTCAAATCTAAAATCATATATTTAAGGACTCAAAACTTATCTCAATGAATCTCAAAGCCCTTGGGACTCGCAAATATCAATTAATATTTGAAAGCATAAATTGAGAAAAATTATATTTCTATATATTTTTACAACTACCTGTTGCATAGGTTCATTTCCCTTTCTTTCTTTCTTTTTTTTAAAAAAAATTATTATGATACAAATTAAAAAGTTAACCACATAGGTGGACCAAATTTCAATCAGAAATTTGAATTTACGGTCACTTGAACTTAGTTGTTGAAATGACAAACTTTCTTGATTTTTTAAGAATATTTGAAGATTTTGATCATTAAAATCAAGTGACTAAAAAATTAAAATTTTAGTTGAAATGATTCACCTGTAGTTCATCAAATGTAATTTTAATTTGTACGGTTAATTATAATTTCTAAAGTACCCTTTATATACATTACAAAATTTTGTCAGGTTATTGGGCTATTATTGGATAGTGAATTGTCCAGATCTCATCTATTTATTGCTGAGTTCAAAACTCAATCCAAATTTAGATTTAAATACTTAATAGATTTTTGCATCTACACTTGATTTCTCATGTTAGATCTTCAGGATTTGTGAATTTTTGGATATCGACTGAGCACCCAACGTTGAATGGTATATACTAAATTTGAATTTGGACAGGTTCAAAATTTTGGGCTAAAACAATGTCCAGCAGCCAAGCTTATTGAGAGTTGAGACCCAAGCTTGGTAGAGGTGGCAATTTTTTGTTCAATATGTCAAGCTGACCTAGAAAAGTAAGATTTGAGTTGAGTCCTATTGACCCACTTACTAGATGGATTGTCAGGGTTCCTGAGTCCTGATATTTTCAGACATTAAAAATAAAAATACATATAAGTAAAGTAGTACGTAGATAATATTGGATTCAAACAAAGACCACAAATGAAGAAGATCCAGCTTGCATTTCCTCAAGACTCTTGACTCTTGACTCTTGAGACAGACTCTTACTTCCCTTAATACAATCAAACATCTCCAGTTTGTTGAGATTTCTTTGTGGCAAGAATCATGGCAGAAGTAGTTCTCTCTTCTCTTCTGCAAGTAATTTTTGAGAAGCTGGCCTCCTCCATCATAAAAGAGCATGAATTGTATAGAGGCATAAGTAAGGAGATGGAGAGCCTAAAGAGTACACTATCAACAATTCAAGCAGTACTAGAAGATGCAGAAGAACGGCAAATAGCAGTCAAAGCTGTGAGGAATTGGTTGGAAAAGCTACAAGATGCAGCTTATGATGCAGATGATTTAGTGGATGAGTTAACCACAGACGCTCTGCGAAGAAAAATGGAGTCACAAGACCATGTGCTGAACAAGGTGCGCAACTT
This sequence comes from Chimonanthus praecox, assembly GCA_022113865.1. NCBI lineage: Eukaryota > Viridiplantae > Streptophyta > Magnoliopsida > Laurales > Calycanthaceae > Chimonanthus > Chimonanthus praecox. Next base: position 59,013,092 of record CM039086.1, on the reverse strand, counting down.
CTTCTCAATTTCTAATAATCCACTTTTGTTCCACATAAAGATGCGGCATCGGATTAAGGTGATTAGGGAGAGATTAGATGCAATTTCAGATGAGAAGTCCAAGTTCCATTTAACAGCAAAAGAAAGGGAGTTGCAAACTATGGGTCGATCACAGAGCGACTCTTTTGTGGTTGAATCAGAAGTTTATGGCAGAGAATATGATAAAGAAAGGGTGGTTGGGTTACTACTCAACACATCCAGTGGTGATGGTGTCTCTGTCATTCCCATAGTTGGTATGGGGGGAGTTGGGAAAACAACACTTGTTCAATTAGCTTATAATGATGGGAGAAGTTGCAGAGATTTTGAGCTAAGAATGTGGGTCTGTGTTTCTGATGATTTTGACTTGAGAAGGATAGCAAGAGCCATTATAGAATCTGCAACTGGTAGCACTTGCGAACACTTAGATATGGATCTTCTCCAAAGTCGGCTCCAAGAAAGGCTGAGCTCCAGAAAGTTCTTGCTTGTGCTGGATGATGTGTGGAATGAAAATCCCCTGGAGTGGGAACGATTGAAAAATTATCTAAGAGGTGCTCAGGGTAGTAAAATTGTAGTAACTACTCGCAGTGAAAAGGTTGTTATGATCATGGGTACGGTTCCTGCAGTCCAATTGGCAAGATTATCAGAAGAAGATTGTTGGTCTTTGTTCAAGAAAAGGGCATTTGGCGAGGGAGATGAAGAGCATCCAAATCTAATGATAATTGGAAAAGAAATTGTCAAGAAGTGTGGAGGTTTGCCCTTAGCAGCAAAGGCTCTTGGAAGTTTGATGCGCTTCAAACGAGGAGAAACAGACTGGCTATTTGTGAAAGAAAGTGAGACTTGGAATTTACGCGACGAAGAAAATAGCATTTTACCTGCTCTGAGGTTGAGTTATAATCACTTACCACCACATCTAAAGCGATGTTTTGCTTACTGCTCAATTTTTCCCAAAGATTACGAAATCAGGAAGGAGAAACTGATCCAACTATGGATTGCAGAGGGCATCATTCAACCAACTGAAGGTTGTAAACAAATGGAAGACATTGGTATAGAATACTTCAACAATTTGTTATGGCGGTCTTTCTTCCAAGATGTGAAGATAGATGACTATGGGAGTATAACAGGGTGCAAAATGCATGACCTGATGCATGATCTAGCTGTAAATGTTTCAGGTGATGAATGCTTGATTGTGAAGGCAGACAAAGCAGTGAGCATTCCAAAAAGGTCTCGCCGTTTGTCGTTGCTGTTTGATCCAGGGGACTCCAAAGTCCCAGAGGCTATTAAAGAAACAAAGAAATTGCGCACTTTACTTTTTGTTGAGGCATATTGTGGAGTTAATATACAATTTCCTCAGAATTTCTCTTCACATTTAATGTTTTTACGTGTGTTAGACTTAACATCAACGGCTTGCACTGAGGAGATGCTGGATCCAATCAGCAAGTTGAGACATTTAAGGTACCTTGATCTGTCTCGTACTCTGATAAAAACACTGCCTGAATCTATCAGCAACCTGTTGAATTTGCAAACCCTGAAACTCTCATACTGTCATAATCTTCAAGAACTACCCAAAGACATGAGAAAGATGATTAGCCTCAGACATCTTGAAATCAGCACATGCAAGTCACTGATTGATGTTCCAAGGTGGTTTAGATCATTGACTTCCATGCCCTTGCAGATTGGACAACTGAAATGCCTTCAGACATTGCCAATATATGTTGTGGGTGCAGAAAAGAGATGTAGCATAAGAGAGATAAAAGACCTAAACCTTCGAGGTGAATTATTCATTAAAAATCTTGAGAATATAAAGGATGCAAATGAAGCCAAGGCAGCAAAATTGAAGCAGAAGCAAAACCTTCAAATGTTAGGGTTTTCATGGAGTCGCTGTGACATTGATGTTGAAGTTGAAGAAAAAATTGAGCAAATCCTTGAAGGCCTTGAACCACATCCAAATCTGAAAAGGTTGCTTGTGGATGAGTATAGTGGTATTAGATTTCCACATTGGATGAATTATTCTTCTCTCCCAAATCTAGCTGAAATTGCATTATCCAATTGTAGAAGAATTGAATGCCTTCCCTCATTTGGTCGACTTTGTTCTCTAAAGATTCTCACAGTTTGTGGATTGGATTCAGTTGAATGCATCAAAGATACACTCTATGCCAACGATGTCACAAATGGATTCCCATCATTGACAGAACTCACCATTAAAGATATGACCAATTTGGTAGAATTTTCTGTAGTGAATGGTCTAGACGTATTTCCTCGCCTTGTAGAATTAACAGTTGTTAGATGCCCAAAGCTGAAAATTCTTCCATGCCTACCATCTATCGAGAAGCTACACTTGACAGAGGGTAATGAGATTTTATTGAGGTCAATAGCAAACTTCACCTCGCTCATCTCCCTTCACATCGAAAATTTTGCAGAGCTAGAATCTATAGAGGATGGGTTATTACAGAACCATATCCGTCTATCACGTTTATCAATTCATAAGTGCCCAAAGCTCAGTCATTTGTCGAAGGACCTTGGAAGCCTCATTTCACTAGCATCACTGAGCATTACCAACTGTAAGAGACTGGAATCACTCCAAAACTTCAATTCTCTGCATGACTTAAAAATTTCTCTTTGTCATGGTCTAGAATCCTTGCAAGTCCAAGGCTTGACATCTCTTCGACATCTTAAAATTCAGAAGTGCCGAAGTCTATGGAATGTTCCTGGTGGACTGCAGAATGCTACAGCCCTTCAAGACCTGACTATAAATGAATGTCCTCAACTTGTTTCTTTGCCAGAGGGCATGCAACACCTCATCAGCCTAAAGAGATTGATCATTTGGGGCTTAGATAAGGTCACTTTGTTGCCGGGGGTCCTAAAAAATGTGACGACACTGCAAGAGCTACAGATTGGAGACTGTCCCAGACTAACTGCATTGCCAGAGTGGCTAAGAGACCTCATGTCACTTCGATCTTTGATTATTTGGAACTGCACTAGTCTAATGTCATTGCCAGTAGGGATCCAAGACCTGACAGAACTCCAACAACTTTCCATTGTACGATGTCCTCATTTGGAGAGGCGGTGTGAGAAAGAGAGAGGTGAGGATTGGCACAAAATAGCACATATCCCAATTATCCAGATTGGATGGGATTGTGAAGATCTATTGGAGTCGAAGAAGAGAAGAGGAATCAACACTCTCTTCCCAACCTCTTGTATGCATTGAAGAAGTTATCTTTGTTCATCGTTGAGGTACTCTTCTGTTACAATGTGTATTGATCTCCAGGGTTCTCAGTTCAATTTTGTCATTTGTGTTAGGACCTGGGTATCCAGCCCAAAAGACTAGCCTATTAGATGGAGTGACCCAAGTTCTTCATAATCCCTAGATCTCCCTCTACACTTCCAATGCGGGACTCATTCGCAGCCCCAACAATTTTTTATCCATACTTACATGGGCAAATAATGTACTTGGGCCTCATGAAACATGAGCCCTTCCGAGTGTCCTTGGTGGTGTGCCACCAATGATGACTGATATGATTCAAATTGTTAATTGGCCTCATGGCTTTGTTTGACACATTGACCTCCTTTCTAACATTTCATATGATTCAGGTAATGAGGTAATGCTGCCACCCAAAGTACTACAGCAAGAAGCATATTTACTGTTCTTGAATTTATACCCTTCACTCAATATTTTCCCAATGCTTCCATTGGTATCAGCATAAAAAATCATGTATGTTTTGTTCTGTTTACTTTGTGTTTTCTGCATAGTTTAGATTGAATCTGTTGAATTAGACTATGCTAGTCTATTTAGGTATTTATACTTTCTTTTTTTCAAACTGCTACTACCATTTAGATTCCTAATTGACAGGATTGACTCAACAATGACACAAAATTGTAAACTCCCCGATCATTGAATCACCAAAAACTTTGATTTGGTCTAAATAAGTGGTCCTGACAAGCCTAAACATAAGTAGAGATTGCAAACAGCTTTTGTGATTATTTCAAGCTCTTGGAAGGGATGGAATTCTGAACTGATTGAGTCTTTCCTATTCAACCTTTGGAGACCCTATTGACTGTTTTAAACATGAAAAAAATCCATTGACCTGTTGATTATGAACATTTTATCTTCGTATCGCAGGGCCTACAGGGTTCAGTTTTTTTTTTTTTTTAAATTCTGTTACCTTTTACCAATTGATATGTGGATCATACACATGAACTGTTTTAATCTCATGAGTTTGAGCGATTGGCAAGGTAGACAAATGAGATAGTTCACACTTAGACTGATAAGAAACTTCAAACTTGTTGTAAATGAGATTGTAAGACAGTAAAATCTTCTGTTATCAATCCTCCATGAGAATAGAATCGATTTCATTCACAGTCACTCTCATTCTTTTGTATCAAACCGCAAAAATCGTCTTCACTTAGTCGCTTTCAGGCACATTGCAGCTACCTAGTGGGTCATTGCCTGTGACATCATTTGAACTGCATCATCCTTTTGTGCTAGGTACTGAAATTTGACTTGATGGTTAAACCGACCCAAGTTTCACCAAGGCAGTCTCGACACAAGTTGAGGTCTAAAGCAAAAAATTTAAACGGAGCCTTCTTGGTATTTAAGATATTATTATAAGTGATATTTAATTAAAATTTTAATTATATATAATAAAAAGAATTTTTTTAAGTTTATGCAGCTATGTCTCTATGCTGTAACTAAAAAAGGGTTGCGGTAATACACTAAGTGTCTATGTGGTATTTAAAAAGGGTTTTATGGTAATACATTATGCGATAACTAAAAATTGGGCCTTCCTAATCATGGGCCTCAGGCGGTTGCCTTTTCAGCTTATGGGTTAAGCCGGCCCTGGTTTCACCCCCAATAGTAGTGTATCAATTGATCTGATGAACTTTAGTAGTGGACTTCGTGGACTTTTCACGTCATATACTTCAAGCCCAAATACTCTCGCTTAAAAATCTTCTTACATTATAAATTGAGCTGCCGTCCCAGCCTTGTTTCTCTTCTAGATCATGCATGTATAAAAATTCAACATTAACAGACTTGGTAATTGTCTAGGGAAAGTGATTGGTGCACCTAACACCTTTATCTTTGGTGGATAAAAATGAGTAAAATATCCATTTTGCCTAAATTTGTTTCAATCCTTCTTCTTTCGGTCTTCCTATTTGTTTGTGCAAGTATTTCACTCATTTTTTGTGTACCAAAGTTAAAAGTGTTGGTGCACCAATCAATTCCCTTTTCTAGTTTGCTAATTAGGTGGACCCACTCTTACTTTTCAGTCCTTGGACAATACTTTCCCCAATTATGGGCCTAATACTAATGAACTCACAATTTGGCCCAGCCCATTAGAGCTGTTCTTGTTCATCAATAATTCCATAGTTCCACGATGGAATATAAAATTTGCTCATTTCCATAAAACTAGTTATGTTACATTCTCTACGCGCAGCATAGAGTCATTATTTAATTTATTCAATCGCTAAAGCAACTAATCAATAAGTAAATATCTAATTAGGAGTCCAATAATATTCTAATTAAAATTTTACATGAAATATAATACATATATATATATATTTATATTTTTTTTTTTTAATTTACGTGTAGGAAACCACGGGATACCGAGAAAAAAAATAAAATTAAAAACAATTTACAAAATTGAAGAAAAGTGATAAATGTTCCCGAAAACAAAATGTCAAGGTTTGATAGGAAAATTTTCAACAAAGCTTATTTTTTCATCAAGATTGTCTAAATCTTTCCAAGTCACTAAATTGAATCTTAAAACACTTTTTTTCTTATTTTTTTCCAATTTTCACAAAATAGATATTTTTAACTATTGACATAATAAAAGTGTGATAAATCAATTCAACTCACCAAATCCAGTTTTTAAAATCTCTATTTCTATTTTTATCATTTATTTTATGATTTTTTAGGAAAATTTATTTTCTATTTTTAATCATTTTTTACATATTTTCAATTCTTAACACTAAAAGTATAATGGCTAAATCTAATTTATATCTCTTTTGATATTTTTTGTCCAATTTTTAATACAAAATTTCTCTATTTTTATCTTTCCATAAGATTATTTCAAGAGTAGATTAGATATATTTATTCATTTGACCATTAAATGAAATTATCTCTTTTGATATAAAATAAAAAATAAATAGTCTTCCATGATTTTTAATGAATAGTTTATTTACGACATTATTATCATGACAAAAAATATCATATACAGTGATATTGGGGTATTCAAGGTAACTATGAGATTAAAAGAGATGTTCACCCATGCTCTGGATGCACGATATTACTGTGTGCACCCAGGCATGGGATCCACCAAATGAGGTGGTGATGGGCCTATTGGAACGATCTTTTTCTTAAATATATTATCACCAAAGGTCACTTTGATCTGATTGATCAAGCCATGCTTTTAAAGGCCATAAAGTTTAGCAATTAAAAAATAATTTAAATTGATGGAACTTTGAGAGCTTTAAAAATATAGCTGGATCAGCCAATCAAAGTGATTTTTTGTGTATAACATATTGAAGAAAATCATTTCAACAGGTCCATCACCACCTCATTGTGTTGGTTAACACAATATATAACAAAATTTTAGCTTGAAAAAGGATGCGTGATAAGTGGCGCAAGAGCGTAGTTGTCATTTTTTATAAAAAACAAAGGAGAGTTAAAGTTGTTGGCCAAATAGTTTAATCTGCATCTCCTAAGTTGGCAGTTCATTAAATTAGCATGTGTTGTCAATTCCGTGACTGTATCCATATGTGTCTGGAACCTAGCCTTTAGAAGAATATCAAAGTCATATAGAGCTTGAAGACCAGAAGTTGTGAAAGATTGGAAAGGCAAAGCATCAAAAAGAGTCAAATTTTATGAATGCCATCCAAATGCAGGTATGTTGGACCATAGGACTGACCTTAACCTTAGGATCCACGATAAAATTAATTTACATTAATTTTGGATCTTTAAGTCAAATGAATTAGCTCTCTTGTATTAAAATGTTCTATTAAAATTGATGTTCTCTCAATCATAAGTAATCGTATGATTAAAAGAGACCATTCAAAAAGAGCACTTCATTTATGAAAAGAATCACCCAAACTTCACATGACAAATCAAAAGGTGCTCTATGAATTGGAATTTTAACCGGTCGACTGAACCAGAACCCGGACAACCGAGTTCCTCTTTATCCGAACGAACTAGCTTTGAATATCCGGATGTTCTGATTAATAATTGGATGACCGAACTCATATTATCGGACGACCGAGTTCTACGGCTCAAATAATTTTGAACTTTGAAATACAGTCAAACTAGCCGTTGGATGGTCAAACTCGATCATTGAAATATTACTGTTAGGATTCATTCGTTGTAGAATCTAGACGACCGAAATCATATTTACCTGTCGACCGAACCAAACATCGGATTGAGACACTTGTTCTATATAAACCATACTCCACATTGAAAATGGTTGACAACTCAAATCAAAAAAATTCTATACTATTCTCAAATGTTCCAACCTTCTTTAAGAGCTTATAATCACAAAAGATATACCATATTAGGCTCTTGAAATCATTCTCTACCACAATGAATGACACTCATATGCATACTTTGAATATATTATGCTCTACTTTGATTGTGTTCATTAGAGAAGATCTTCAAAGGGATAGATTAACCTGGCAAACCCAATTCATCCCTAGATTCTTTCATCCTCTTTGACTTGGCATTTATTGAAGCAAATCATTATCACCAAAGGTAAGAAAAAGGAATAGCATCAAAGAACACGCTACAATCTACATCATTCATCAAGGGGCTAGTGTTCTTAGTAACATCTCTCATTTCAATATTTTCTATCTATTGTGAGATTATTACAAAGGGTTGTTTAACCCTATTCTTGGTTAATAGAAGTATTCTCTTGGGATTGTTTGTGATTGAATCTCCACCCTAAGGAGATTAGATTAGTGGTTTTATCTCCACCCGTGGAGATTGATTTGTGGTTTAATCTCCACCCTTTTTAAGTAGATTGGTTGTTGGGTCACTCCACCTTTAAGAGAGAGATTTGTAAGGGTTTATTCTCCACCTTTAAAGGAGAATAAGATAGTGAAATCTCCAGTAAGGTACTTGAGTCATGGATGTAGGTGGGTTTGCCGAATAACGTAAAAATACTCTTGTCACACTCTATCCATTTCCTCTCATCTCTTCTCTTTACGTTGTGTAATTTACTTTGATTGCAAATCACTTAAAGCACAAACTGTCACGCCTCGACCCGAAGGGTGGGCCCGGGAACGCGACTGATTTTTTTTTTTGAGAATAAACTAACATAAGCATTCTAACTGGGCCGAATCAACAGTTGGGCCCAGAGGTCACACATGATCCCAGCATGTGGACTCAAACATGTATCATAAATCTGATACCAACAAAGCACAACGGTAACACATAATCACATAAATCCAACATTGATTTATCATTCAAAACATAACCAGAGTAACTACAGAAGCATAATAGTTTAATACATCACGTTTAAACAAATCAAGTACCACACCTATACTTTACAAAAGTAAATGGTTCCAAGAACCAACAAGTAAAGATAAGGGTATTCCCCTCAGGGGGAATCCCGAAACACCGCTTCAGCTTATCCACCATAGCTTGAAAAAGAGGGTTCTCCTTCTCGGGTTCATCTCTTGAAAGGTGAGTGGGGTGAGCTAACTAGTCCAGTGAAGGAAATGTAACAGTGCAGTTAAGTAAACAACAGGTTAGCAATAAACGACAGTTGCAATAAAATATTTCATGCTTGATCACAAATAAGCATAATATTATCATCATTCTCATAGTTCATCATTTCTTTTCCAATACTGCTATCTTCCAACATGACGCCTACCGACTACGCTGAGACCATTGTATTGAGTTCCGACACGGTCAAAATACATCCTTGCAAGTACATCTCCGGCTCTCCCATAGCAGATACTGACACCTTCAAGTCAGCAACTGTCGACACCCGTGGTCCAGTAGAAGTAAACCATCTCCCATATGACCGATATTGGTTCAATAGTCAAGGCACGTGGAGCAGTCTTACACAATTCATCTGATTAACATCATAAGCACTCTTACCATAGTGCGTCAAATCTAGACATATGAGTGGGTTCATTAAGTTTGAAACCACCCATTACTCAATTATCCATATCAATTAAACCTGTTTACATCAAGCTGCAAAGTTAAGTTCCTTCACCGTATATGTGTGGTTTCGCAGTCTCTGTTCAAACAACACACAAGTGCATAATCAATATACATAACATCAAATAATACATACAAGTAGTATTTCGAAATCATACTTGTTTTTCCCAAAAAAATATCCAAGGTACATGGAATTGAGTCTCCTACTTGATTTCTATCATTTTTAAATTATAATCATCCACAAGATAATAATATAATAAAAAAGGGTGCTTAGTCCAAAACTCATATTGTCTTCTGGGCATTAACCAGATTGACTTATTGAGTTAGGTCTAGATCCTCGGGTCACTTCTCGGTTGTCTTCTGGATAGGACCAGATCTGACATTTTGAGTTAGGCCTCGAGGTCACTCAGTGCCCGACAAATATAGCGTCGGCCTGAAAGTGAAATCACTTAGTGCCCGACCAATAGGGTCGGCCTGGAAGTGAATACAATAATATTTGCACTATAGTAATAAGATGAGAGGGGTTAGTATAAATTTTAGATTAACAAAAAGGGGGTAATACCATCACATGCAATCATCAATAAACAAACAATATTAGACATTCAAAAACTGGGTCCCTTGAAACATACCTCGGAACCAGGTACTGTGGCTTCGGATCATCCGAACCACACCTAATCTAGTCACTGACCTCGGAACATGGGTCTGACTTTGGATCGTCCGAAGATCGGGTCTCGGACCTTCCGAAGTCCATCCGAACCGATTAAAATCCAAAAACAAGTCTCGGTGGGTCTGGGTGCCTCGGAACGTCAGAAGTATGGTTCGGAACGTCTGAGTGGGTTCGGTCCTTCCAAGCTCTGCTCCATTCGTCCGAAAGGGTCAGGCTGGCCTCGGGCGTAACTGGGCTTCGGGTGAAGCTCGGAACGTCCGAGCGTTAGCTCTCGGACCGTCCGAGAGTCGTCTTCCTCCACTGTCTGCAACAGCAGACAGTGACGGTATACAACCAGTGAAACACGAATCTGGAAACAGAGGGTTTTCCGGTCTCGATTTTCACATCTAGCCGGTTCGATGGACTCCTCTGGGAGTCCTCTTTCTATAGGGAATGGTTTGGAGCTTTGAAGCTTACTGGGCCATCAGATTTTAACACTGGAACCTCACTGGTACACTTAAAATCGGGTTTTCCTTAAAACTTCAAACTGGTTTTTCTCACTGCAAACAGGGCCAAAACCGGTTTTTCTTGATTCAAAACTTGACTGAAATTTGAAAAGGAATGCATTGGATACCTTCACTTGGGTTCGTGGGCTAAAATCCGGTCTTTTGAAAATTTTCTCTCTAAGGCTTACGGGTGGTGAAACAGAGAAAGACAGAGGCTTGAAAGGGTCGGTTCAGTTGTTTCAGTTGAGAGCAATAGAGATTGAGGAAGAGAAGAAGGTGTTTGGGAGTTAATCCAGCAGCAGGGGGGGCTATATAAATAGAAAATCCAGCCCGGGGAAAGGGTCGGTTGGCCAATGCATGTGGCTGCATGCAGCGGCAGCTGACGTTCCAAACAGTAACGGTATGTTTGGTCCGGTTGCTGATCAACCCCTCAGAACTTCTGGTTTTGCAGATAAGTCCCCGGTTTTAATAAAAGCTAATTTTAAACTGAAAGTATGATTTTTAAAGCTCAAAAACTTAATCCAACGTCACAGATGGGTTGGGTTTTGAAAACCTTGATCACCATAAAAAAATTGGGATTTAAATCTCAATGAAAACCATTGTTTTAAATAAAAACCACTATTTACCACTATTTACTTAATTAAACAAATGTTAAAAAAAATAATTTAGAGACCTCATTTTGGGGTGTCAAAGAATAACTAGACCATTCTTAAAATGATCTAACACAAAATACTAGTTTTGGATTTTATCTCATTTTCAAAATCACTTAAAATAATTATTTCTCCCTTTCTGGGTTTTGACGGGCGGATTTTAAATACTATTTTCTGAAAATAAATTCATTTTAAAATCAGAAATACAAATCCTTTATTAAGGAGAACATTATCAACCAATGATAATCACATAACAACATAAATTATAAAAAACACAATAAGCGGTAAATTACCAAAATGCCCCTCCAGCTGAGCGAGCTGGATCACTGAGCTCACGAGATCGGATTGGGCCACACCCGGGCTTTCCTCAAAGCCCTGACCTTAATCTTCGAGATTAACCGGTCAAGCAAGATTATCAAGCTAAATTACGCCTAATCTGGGGCAGGGTCTTACACAAACGAATAGTGAGCTTTATTTAGGCCAGCTATATAGACACCCGGATTTTATTTCTCTACACACCCGTTTTAAAAATTTTGGGTGAAATTACCCTTTTGCCCTTCCATTTAAAAGTGTCGCATCCACTGAATGAAACTTCGCATTTTTTCGTTTGGAGGATGCATCGACCGAACGGCTTGCTGAGAGGGGAAAAAATTGGTCAAAGGGCCCTACCGTTGACTGAAACCTAAGGTCTTCCTTAGGCGTAGAGAGGTGGGCCAAGGGCGACCATGGTGGTGTAGATCCTAGGTGCAGAAGTGCAGGATCCACTTGGATCTATGAAAAAAACCCACAAAACTAGGTTTCGGTCGCCCCAAGCAGCATCAGAAGAAACTGGCCAGAGGAGGGTCCCACGCGAGTCAGATCACAGCAGCGGAAGAAACTGGCCAGAGGAAGGTTCACGCGAGTCAGATCAGAGATCTGATAGTACAAATAGATAAACATAAAGAAATAGAAGGGTATGGTGGGGTCCCGCCGGCATAAACTTTCCCGATCAACTGATCTAAGGCCGAGAAGAAGATCTGGCGGCAACAAATTTGTAATACAGTCGTTTTCTCGAATGTTATTCGTTCGAACGAACTGAACATATATAAGTTCACTCGTCCGAACGAACTGATTTTGAGCTGATCTGTTCGTTCGGATGAGTATATTCATCCGAAAGAACTGAATTTGCACTAATCTGTTGGTTCGGATGAGTATATTCATCCAAACGAACTGAAAATGAATTGACAGTTCATTCGGATAAGTTAAGAAGCGTGGGTAGAATGGTACTTTCACCCGATTTTTTGAAATCGGATATGTAGAGGCAGGAAAATCGGGTGTCTATATGGCCAGCCTTTATTTATTGTTAATCTAAATTTGGATAGAACATTTGTGAGGAAAATCATTTTCAAGGAAAACCAAATCCTTTTTAGGGCCTACCTCTTAGTTTTTAAAGACAACCCTTGATTTAAAATCAAATCTCTTTTTTATTTATTGAAACCACTAGGAAACCAAACCCTCAATTTAAATTCATAGATCTTGTTGTGAAAATTCAAAACTTCAAATGAAAAGTAAGGAGAAAAATCATTTATAAAGAAATCACAAGGGTTTTTATCCTATTGAAAACCCATTTTGAAGACTATTTTGAAAACACACTAGTTTTCTTGAGAACGAAATCCCCATCAAGGACAAATCATTTTGAAAGATCTCTAAATCTCATTTTAGGGGACCCAAGTTCTTGGTTTAAAACACTGATTTTTTCTAGGTATAGCATTAAAATGAAAACTAACAAAGAGAAAGAAAAGATGAACGCTTATCGGTGAGAGCAGGGGTTGAAAAAAAGCTTTGGCCGATATTTTTCTCTCTCCTATGATATTTGCAAAAAAATTGTAAAAAGGTCCAAAAAGTTTATGGTACTTTCAAAAAATTGGGGCTTCTTGAATATATAATTTTTTCATTAAATATCGGTCATTTACATATTCAAAATATTTATTTAAGTTTTGAAAACGATTATTAAATTAACAATAAAATGAAGATAAATGATAAATAATTTTTTTTTAAATTATGTAAGAAAATTTTGTTAAATTTAGTGATCAGTATTATGATTTTTTTTTAATTTTATTTATAAATTAACAAAACTAATTTAAATGAAAGGTGTCCGAACCTACTTTGTTTGCACCCAGATCGGTTCTCAGCCTCACCAATCTCTACATTTTCTCAGCCTCACCCGTGGGACCTTTTTAACTTGTGTGTGAAAGGGGAGAGAAGATAGAGAAAGAGAGAACAATGTAAAAGAGAGTGGCCAAGAAATAGCTCTTTACTATTAAATACTAGGGAAAGGAAAAAAAAAGAGCTTTTAAGCCTTTAACCATCACCGTTGGAAATACAACTAGTGTTGGAAATAACAACTGCCCGTTGATTTTTCCATGAAGTGGCACCACCTTTTTTTATTAGGGCAGAGATGAGCATGAAAAGGGAGGCTGCATGCTGTTGGAATTCTAAAAGCCTGCATGTTGTTGGAATTCTAAATGCCTGCATTCAAGCTTGCATGCTCTTGGAGCTTTAACCATTTATATAATGGGCTAAGTGTAGGTAGGCGAGCCTGCTGTTGGAATTTTAACCATTCAACTAACTTGGTATAAGAGTCATGCATGCATGCATGCTATTAGAATTTTAAACATTGTCATACATAGAGAAACCAACGCACAAGAGTTTGCAATGTTAATTCTTCTCTACCTTTTTTATCTTTACTTTCAGATTTAAGTATCCACAAAATATGTGAAATGAGCTTGAAGTTTTTGGTGGACAAGGATTCCAACAAAGTACTATTTGCATAAGCAAGTAAATAATTTGTCGATTCTATTTTCAATAATGCTATATTTTAACATTTGAATAACGAGTCAAATATTTTAATTGAAATATGTAAAATATAAATAATAGTGGATGAATAAAATTTTAAACCTCCTTATATCATTCAAGATTGGATTGTATGCCCTTTAAATCTCTCCTATTTTTTTTTTGAGAAACCGATTGTGTTTTTTTAATTTCCTGAATTAAAAGAATTTATAAAAGGTAAAACTTGCCTTGTTTTTTTTTTTTGTGAAAATTTAAAGAGGGAAATATCGGCCGATATCGGCCAAGATATCAACTCGGGCCCACCACCATTTTGGTTTTTTTAAAAAAGACCGATATTAATCATATCGGCCGATATCAGACCGATATATATCACCGATATATCGGCCGACAAATAGTGTGTACGGCCGATACAATTCGTATCGGCCGATATCTTTACCCTTGGGTGAGAGGGCTTCTGGTGAGGGGGAGGATGACTAGGAGAGGATCGACCAAAGGGATCGATGGCAAGGGGAAGAGAGGGAGGATAGATCAGTCAAGAGAAAGAGGGATCAGGCGGTTGCTAGGTTCTCTTGCTAAAACGAAATGGGATTAGGGTTTTTTTGGACAGGCTAGGGCTTTTATTTGCATTTTATAGCAAGGAGTTGGGTAAATGGGTCTGGCCAATTAGGGTCTCCTGAAAATGACCTTATAATGTCCCATTTTCGAAAACTTGAAATCTTTCAAAAATTTCTTCGAGAATCTGACAAATAAGATCTCATGAACACACGAGAATAATTTTAAAAATTTTATTTTCAAATCCAAAAAAAATCCAAAAAAATTGAAAATCAAACCTTAAAAGAAAATTGTGTAGGATTCTAAGTTCTTCAAGTATAGCTAATTGAGGAGACGATGCGTACAACATCGGGGACCTAAGGTTCAATTCTAAGTTCTATGTGAATTTTCAAATAATTTTTCTAACAATAATTAGAATAAATATAATATTACCAAAATACCCTTCAAGCATGGATTTGTGCTACCTTGGGCTCATTAGAAAGTCCACACTCTAAACTACACTACGAAACCACAAACACACAAATCGGGGATCTGTTGATCTCCTCAAAACTTGAAATTGGGGTCAGGTCATTATAATACGAGTCAAATATATTTGAAAATCAATTTGAGTTTTTGTGGGATAGGTCAACAACAAAAGCTATTTTTATTCTAAGACAACTTATAGAAAAAACTTATAAGGAAAAGAAAAAAACCTTTATATGACTTTTGTTGAGATAAAATGCTTAGGATAAAGTACTAGGGAAATTAATTTGGAGAACCTTGAGAAATAATACATCCGTGGCGATTATATTTAGATTTTCAAGATATGTATGAGGGCGTAACCATTAACGTTAAAACCATTTATGGTGAAATAGTGAAATTCCTTATTAGAGGACTCCATCAATGATATGCTTTAAGTGGATACTTGTTTGCGCTAATCATCGGCGGCTCAACATGAGGAAGCTAAGATGAAATGCCATGATGTATGCTTTTTTGCAGATGATATAGTATTAATTAGTGAGACGAAATAACAGCTTAATGCAATGCTAGATTTGTAAAGAAGAATATATTGCAAAATTAGTAAAACTAAACCAGAATACATAGAATATAACTTTGAGTCTGACGATAGTGAGTGTAATTTGATAAAAATATAAAAAGATGTAGTTGCACATTGTAATAAGTTTAAATACTTAGACCATATAGTAGAATTTGAACGAGATTTCAACTTAGATCTAATGGATATAATAGAAATAGGGAGGGCAAAATGTAGACAAATTGGTGGAGTCTTGTGTGATAAAAGAATCCCCATATACCTAAAATAATAATTTTGTAAAACAAGTATGAGATCTACAATGCTATATAGAGTAGAGTGTAAAGTGATAAAAATAAAAAAAATAAACAAAGTTAGGACATCGAAGATTGGTATGCTACATTGGATGAATAATTTTTCCTTAAATGATAGAGTTGGGAGTAAATGCATTAAGGATAGTTTAAAAATACTCTTGATCGATGACAAATTGAGAGAACTCATTTGAAGTAGTTTGGTTATACTAAAATCGAAACAAACACGATTCCATTATGTATAGTTGAGAGGTTATATATCAGAGGTAGTAGGGGAATAGTTCAACAGCTAAAAATACTTAGGGAAGTGATATAATTTATGATGGAGTTAATTTGAGAAGAAAAATTGTAAAACTGATCTCATATAGATGGGATTATGTCCTATGATGATGAATTTTTATAAATTTTTAATGATGCTTCTTGATTTAAATTGGTAATTTAATAAAATTGAAGTCTAATTCTTTATTTATGCAAAAGCTTTAGTTGAAAATTTGTTATAAATTTTTGTTTACGAATTTAGAATGGATAAGTTGTGCTCTTTGCTACATACTGAAGTGTGAGTTTTTCCTTTAAAACTATAGGGGGTAGCTTCAGAAATCTGACTATCGAGCCCGGTTTTTCAAAGTGGTTTCATCGTTTAGGGAAACCACGTGCTCCACGTGGTCACTTCTTAATGGTTTCCTTTATTTCTCTCCAACTCCCAATTCTTCTAAGGAAGTAAAATTACCGAAACACCCTCCTCTGTTCCACCTACCTCTGTTTATCAGCATTGTAAATGAAACTAAATTATCCAAAAATTAGTAGCACTAAATTCTGTCAAATCTATCTTTACTGAAGAATTAAAACATTATGTTTATGATGGATATTAGAGGATTTTAAAATAGTTTTCCCTTAAATTTATATGTAAAATTTTATAAGAAAAAGGCTGTGGATAAAAGAATTAAAGTTTTCATTTTTCTGTCAAATTTTCTATAAAAAATATTTTTTACAATTTAAACATATTATAAAATTTTGTGAATAAAGTTTGAAGTAGGGGTCAATAAAATTAAAAGAACAAGAGATATAGCTCAAGTAAAATCAATAGAAAATTGAAACATGCTTAATACATGTTAATATAAATTTATAATTTCAATTAACTTTGCTTGCCTCTAATTAAATATTAGTCTTATTATTTCAAATTAGGTTGACCTCATATTAGTGAGAGTTATCACATTATAAAAGTGCGATATAGATTTAATAAATCCAACTCATCACTTATAACATGATGAGTGCAATCTAACATTAATATTTGTAATTATCAAAGGAATGCATGGACTGATAAATGATTGAGAAAAATTAAGTCAATCTTCAAAATAATTTTTTTACAATAAAGAAGAATAATCAAGTTTTTAACTTTTGAATTAGACACTAAAAGTGAAAAAAATATTCATTTTTATTGTAAAAAGATTATTTGTGTTTCAAATTTCAATAGGTTGCCAAATGAGAACATTGGACAAGATTGTAATCTCAGTGATAGACTGAGTGTGAGAGAACGTTCAGGCTCAACTGTCCTTCTCCTTGTAGAAGCCCATCTAAGGGAAGGGGGTTGGGTTGGTAGACCAGATTCCGTCCTTCTACCGTAAGCGTCTTCACCTCATTTTCCATTCCTCTTCTTTTCTCATTATTTCTTCTTCTATTTCACCTTTCTTCACCTACCAAACCACAGGTCGAAAGCAGGAGTTGCGGAGTTTTCAACTCTCTCTCTCTCTCTTCCAATCCTTCATTTTCAGTGTTTGAGCAGATCAAGGATCTGTTTCTGATCACCAAATGGAGCTCTTACAATCACCCAATATCGAGATTTTGAGCATCGGTATTGCCGTAGTCGCCATCTTTGCGGGTGCTGTTTATTTGTATATCTCTAAGAAGCCGAAGGGTATGAGATTTCTTACGAATTTTTTCGTTAGCGCCAATGCATTTCTGAGATTTCTTTATTTTGTAGAAAAAATTGAATTGGGTATGCAAAATCATCCTTAAACCAGTTGGTTGCTTAATACAAGAGGATGATAAATTCTGGAGTGATGGACTATATGTGTTTTCTTTTTTAATAGAGTTGAATGGAAAGGTAAAACTTTGAATGCCTGTTCGTTTATAAATGGAAAAAAATAGCTCTGTTGACGTCGATCAGGATGATCATCTGAAACCCAGTTTGCAGCTTAGCATGCAGCTATCAATCTCGTGGATCCCACCTTGGTCTCTGTTTTCACCCTTTAACCCCTCATATCCCCTTCCTGGAACTGTTTAACTAATTGGATCCACTGCACTGATTTACACTTGGATTAAACTACTGTCATTATCTTTGAAGCCTTGAAAATCATAACAAAGGTGATGCAATCATGCTGATTTTTTTCCTTTAATAAGCTTCTTATCTAACATTTCCAACTCATGTGGCTACCACCCACCTGTGGGCTCCATAAAAGTTTGTATGGAGTTTGCGGTTAAGAGTCTACAGGCAATCGTTACTCATGAATTGGATATCTTGAATGTTAGGATTTGATTTTTTTTTTTGCTATGGGCTCATCATTAATTTACATTTTGTATTTTTTGTTTTTGTTTTGAAAATTTATTTTTTGTTACTCATTACTTTGTAATGAAGCAGTTTCTTTTCTTTTCTTCTCTTTCTATTTTTGGTTATTCTGTTTTGGAACAATGGGAATTAGCCCTTGATTATTTAGCGGTAATTTAAATTTAAATTTCCTATCAATTGTTTTTGTCTATGAGTGTGTGGGTGTGGGTGCGGGTGCGGGTGTGTGCGCATGCGCATGCACATGCCCGTGCATATGTGAGTATGTGACCTGAGTTACAAAATTCGGCTGAAATCCTGATTATTGGCCAAAATTTTTCAGATCTGGTATTGGCCAAAATATAAATATTGGAAATGTCACTGATTTTTCGGAAAAAAACTGTATCGGCCAATATTTGTCATATTTTGGCTGAAAATTTGGTCAAATTTTGGATATTTCGGTCATATTTCAGAAATTTTGGTCAAATTTCAGTTGTATTTCAGAAATTTTGGTTAAATTTCGGAGATTTTGGTGATTTCACCCATTTACAAATGTCGGCCAAGATAGCCGATGGGACTGAAATATCGGCCGAAAAATTGATTTCGACCGAAATTTAGTCTGTGACCAAACAAAAGTTCCTCCCTTGGCAATAAGTACTCTAAAATTATAAGACAAGATTTTAGCAGTAGTTGGTGAGAAGTCTCATTTGGATTATAAGACCATTGGTTATATCAGGGAAAAACTTTGATTGCATGTAGTGCTTAAATACCTCTTTTTTGGCGGCAATCCTCTCTGTTATCAGTATCATTTAATTTCTTTAGACTTTTGTACTTGAAGTTCTCTAAACCACAACTTTGAGTACAGGGATTTCCAAGAAATATTTCCTTTGATTTTAAAGAAATCTCAAACAAATTAAAAATGTACTTACGAAATGATAGAACATGCTTGATTCTTAGTTCTCCAAGTCCTTTTGTGTCCCACCAAACAAGGTTTTTTGAAGCAGAAAAACCAGAAGAAAGCCACCAACTGCATACAGTCTTTATAGAATACTCCTCTACAGGTTATTCAATAGAGCACCCAAAAAAATTTAATCTTCTATGGATTTTCTTAAACCAAATTCTTTCAATCTTGCTGTTAACCCCACAAACAAGAGGATAGATAGACAATTTTCACAATTCCTTGTGACACAAGGGTGAACAAACACTAGATTAAATCAAGGATACACTTATAGGTACTATGTCCTTGTATCCCACCAAAACTTCTTAAATGCCTGAGATATGTTTATAAGTATAGTGGTTTTAGTACCTTCCAAAAGTTTTCACTTGCTTTCTAGTTGGTTTCCAACAACTGGGGTTTGGCACCCTACCAACTAACAGAAAAAGGGCTTGCCCGCTCTAAAGGAAAGATAGGCCCTCAAGCAAAATTCTATGGACCAGATCTATTCGCTTTTAATAATTTGTTTCCTAGGAGGCACGGATACTTCAAAATGCTTGAAGTACCCGTATCCGGTACGTACGGCCGGATACGGCTTGGATACGTACCGGATACGTATCCAATTAATTACAAAATGTTTTAATTACGAATACTCCTCGGATACGCGTATCTGGATTAGAATACGGCAACTAATACACCGAGATACGGCCGGGACACGGGCCGAGAAAAAATTATGGGATGCCCTTAGTGCGAAAGAGAAAAAGGGGAAAAAAGAAAAGAAAAACACAAAATCAAACCCTATCTTCCGTCTCCAGCTTTCCACTTCCACTTCGTGCGAAAGAAAAAGGGGAAAAACGAAAAAGGGTATTCTCCTCTGCTGCGACTCTGCTGCGGCTGCTTTTCGTCCGTTTCTAGGTATGCTCTTCTTCTTCTTCTTTCTTCTTCTATTCTCTGTCTTCTTCTTCTTCTGTTCTCTTCCTCTTCCTCTTCCTCTGTTCTTCGTCTTCGTGTTCTCTTCTTCTCTCCTTCGTCTTCTTCTTATTCTTGTAAACTGGGTTTGATTTCAACAGAAGGGTGCTCTTCTCGTTCAGATATTCATCCTCGTTCGAGACCTTTCTCGGCCAAGGCTACTCTTGTTCTCATCCCAAAAGGGCTGAACCCACAACCGAGTTTTCTTCTGCAGAAAAGGAACTCAGAAAGTGAAAAAGATAAAAAGGAAAAGGAGACTGTTAGCAGAAAAGGTGTTTTTTTACAGTTTGTGTTTGACGTGTATTCAGGTAAAAAGTCCTAACCATTTATTTTATATTATTTTTACTGTTTTTTAAATTAAAAAGTCATTAAATTATCTTTAAGAAAGTTTAAACTAATCTGTTGGCCCCAAACATAAAAAGAAATTGTACATGTACTAGCAAAGTCATTGCTGTTGGTCAACCTGCAATCCATTACGAGGAGTTGTTAATACAATTTTTTTTTTTTTTGTTAGTACTCTTTAATTTCATTTTTTTAAAGATTGAGCCGGTAAAAATCATAAAATTTAAAATTCTGATTTGAACCAATCATAAAATTTAAAATTTAAAATTCTGACATTTTGTTTTTGTTTTTTTTCTTATCTATGTTTGAACCAATCATAAAATTTAAAATTTAAAATTTGACATATTTTTTTTTGTTTTTTTTCTTATCTATGTTTGAACCAATCATAAAATTTAAAATTTAAAATTTTGACATTTTGTTTTTGTTTTTTTTCTTATCTATGTTTGCCGTTCAGCCTTTTTGTGAATTGAAATGGCTACTGGTGTTGAGGGCAGTGGTAGTAGTAGGTGTGGTTCATCTAGTAGTACAGTTACAAGTAGATTTTGTTCTTCACTGGCTATGGATGACCATTGTCCTCTTTGGTCCTATGTTACAATATTGCAAAGTAGAGATTTGACTCTTGGAGGTGGAAATAGGAAGTGGAAGTATAATTTCTGTAATAAGGATTTCAACGGTTCATACTCTAGGGTTAAGGCTAATCTATTGAGGCAAATTGGTAAAGGGATTCAAATGTGTTCTTCTGTGACTGAAAAATATTTAAGGGAACTCTTCAAAGTTGTTTCTTAAGCTGAAGAGAGGTCTAGACCAAGAAACATGAGAAGGGGATGAGCCTAGTTAGTGATGGGTGGAGTGATGCACAAAGGAGGCCGTTAATCAATTTCATGGCTGCATCTGAGGGAGGCCCCATTTTCTTGAAAGTTGTTGATGGGTCAAAAGAATATAAAGATAAGCACTACATTGCCAAATTGATGATAGACACAATTCGTGAGGTTGGGGCAGAGAATGTGGTGCAAATTGTGACCGATAATGCTCCTTTATGTAAGGCAGCGGGGTTACTTGTTGAAGGTCATTACCCTCACATATTTTGGATTCCTTGTGTGGTGCACACATTAAATCTTGCACTAAAAAATATGTGCAGCAAAAAATACAGAGAGGAATGAGAATGTTTTTGCTGAATGCCATTGGATTACTGAAGTTTCAGATGATGCATGTTTTATTCGCAACTTCATTATGAATCATTCTATGAGATTGACTATTTTTAATTCTATTCTACCATTAAAATTGCTTGCTGTGGCCGAGACACGATTTGCTTCCACCATTGTGATATTGAAGAGATTGAAGCTTATCAAGCGTGGCCTTCAGGAGATGGTTATTTGTGAGGAATGGAGTGCCTACCGGGAGGATGATGTTGGAAAGGCTCAAGCTGTGAAAGAGATGGTTTTAAATGATGTATGGTGGGACAAGGTTGACTATATTCTTTCTTTTACATGCCCAATCTATGAGATGCTCCGGTTGTACGACACTAATAAGCCGACCCTTCATTTGGTTTATGATATGTGGGATTCAATGATAGAGCAAGTGAAGGCGGCGATATATGGCCATGAGTTAAGGAGCTAGATGAGCAATCTACTTTTTATGGTGTGGTGTATGATGTACTCATGATCGATGGACTAAAAGTTGCACACTACTACATTGCATGGCTCATTCTTTGAATCCAAGGTAATTTATCTATTTCGATTTTTTTTTAGATTTTGAACTTCATGTTTTACAAACTAATGTTATGCTTTTCTAACCTATAAGTATTATAGTAGTGAATGGCTTGCTCAAGCTCCGAATAGGGTTGTCCCACATAAGGATCCAGAGATATTTGATGAGAGAAACAAATGTTTGAGGAGGTATTTCCCTGATGTGAATGAGAGGAAAGTTGTTTTGACAGAATATGCAAGGTTTTCAGGAGCTACTGATGTATTTGGGTCCTTTGATTGTTTACAAGACAGATGAGACTTAGATCCAAAAACATGGTGGGTGACCTATGGATCTTCTATACCAAGACTGCAAACGATGGCTCTTAAGCTTCTTGTACAACCATGTTCATCATCGTGTTGTGAGAGGAATTGGAGCACCTACTCATTCATCCACTCCATGAAAAGAAACAAGATATATCCTAAGAGGGCTGAAGATTTGGTGTTCATACATACAAATCTTCGTCTTTTGTCAAGGAAGAATGAAGGCTATGTAAAAGGACCAAATAGGATGTGGGACATTGAGGGAGATCAGTGGGATCCATTTGACGGAACTGGAGTTCTAGAGGTTGTAAGTTTGTCTCTTGATGAACCAGATATGGAGGCAGTTGTTTTTACTGATGCCGGTGAAGGAAATGAAGAAATTGAAACCTTCAATCAGATTTTGTAATAAGTTTAAATATGTATTTTGTGAGTGACTTATATTTTGTTGAAATGTTGACTCTTTTTATCTCATAGTAGAATTTATGATTTTTTTTGTAAATGTTTGAATTTATTTTATATATATATATATATATATATATATATGTATATATACGTATATATTATAATTTTTTAATTCGGCGTATCCTGCCATACCCGTATCCTAGTTTTTCAAAATTTGCCGTGTCCCCGCATCGGATACGTATTCGCGTACCCGTATCGGTGCTTTTTAGTTTGTTTCTAACCAATTTCACCATTCCCCAAACTTTAGAATGATCATGAAATGTCAATTTCTGCCCATCTAAGAAGCACCGATACAGGTACGCGTATCGGATACAACACTTATCCGATACGGGGACACGGAAAATTTTGAAAAACTAGGATACGGGTACGGCAGGAGACGCCAAATTAAAAAATTATATAATATATATATATATAGAATAATAATAATAAATTCAAACATTTACAAAAAAAATCATAAATTCCACTATGAGATAAAAAAAGTCAACATTTCAACAAAATATAAGTCACTCACAAAATACATGTTTAAACTTATTACAAAATCTGATTGCAGGTTTCAATCTCTTCATTTCCTTCACCGGCATCAGTAAAAACAACTGCCTCCATATCTGGTTCATCAAGAGACAAACTTGCAACCTCTAGAACTCCAGCTCCGTCAAATGGATCCCACTGATCTCCCCCAATGTCCCACATCCTATTTGGTCCTTTTACATAGCCTTCATTCTTCCTTGACAAAAGACGAAGATTTGTATGTATGAACACCAAATCTTCGGCCCTCTTAGGATGTATCTTGTTTCTTTTCATGGAGTGGATGAATGAGTAGGTGCTCCAATTCCTCTCACAACACGATGATGAACATGGTTGTACAAGAAGCTTAAGAGCCATCGTTTGCAGTCTTGGTATAGAAGATCCATAGGTCACCCACCATGTTTTTGGATCTAAGTCTCATCTGTCTTGTAAACAATCAAAGGACCCAAATACATCAGTAGCTCCTGAAAACCTTGCATATTCTGTCAAAACAACTTTCCTCTCATTCACATCAGGGAAATACCTCCTCAAACATTTGTTTCTCTCATCAGATATCTCTGGATCCTTATGTGGTACAACCTTATTCGGAGCTTGAGCAAGCCATTCACTACTATAATACTTATAGGTTAGAAAAGCATAACATTAGTTTGTAAAACATGAAGTTCAAAATCTAAAAAAAAATCGAAATAGATAAATTACCTTGGATTCAAAGAATGAGCCATGCAATGTAGTAGTGTGCAACTTTTAGTCCATCGATCAATGAGTACATTATACACCACACAATAAAAAGTAGATTGCTCATCTAGTCCTTAACTCATGGCCATATATCGCCGCCTTCACTTGCTCTATCATTGAATCCCACATATCATAAACCAAATGAAGGGTCGGCTTATTAGTGTCGTACAACCGGAGCATCTCATAGATTGGGCATGTAAAAGAAAGAATATAGTCAACCTTGTCCTACCATACATCATTTAAAACCATCTCTTTCACAGCTTGAGCCTTTCCAGCATCATCCTCCCGGTAGGCACTCCATTCCTCACAAATAACCATCTCCTGAAGGTCACGCTTGATAAGCTTCAATCTCTTCAACATCACAATGGTGGAAGCAAATCGTGTCTCGGCCACAGCAAGCAATTTCAATGGTAGAATAGAATTAAAAATAGCCAATCTCATAAAATGATTCATAATGAAGTTGCGAATAAAACATGCATCATCTGAAACTTCAGTAATCCAATGACATTCAGCAAAAACATTCTCATTCTTCTCTGTATTTTTTGCTGCACATATTTTTTAGTGCAAGATTAATGTGTGCACCACACAAGGAGTCCAAAATATGTGAGGGTAATGACCTTCAACAAGTAACCCCGCTGCCTTACATATAGGAGCATTATCGGTCACAATTTGCACCACATTCTCTGACCCAACTTCACGAATTGTGTCTATCATCAATTTGGCAATGTAGTGCTTATCTTTATATTCTTTTGACCCATCAACAACTTTCAAGAAAATGGGGTCTCCCTCAGATGCAGCCATGAAATTGATCAACGGCCTCCTTTGTGCATCACTCCACCCATCACTAACTAGGCTCACCCCCTTCTCATGCCAACTATTTTTGATTGGTTGGAGCAACCTTTCAACGTTTGCTCTCTCCTTTTGTAAAAGTGTGGTTCTTAAAGCATTATAACTTGGAGGAACATACCCAGCGATCTGATTGTTGGCAGAAACAGTATATGAACTAAGATAATATGGATTTCTAGCAAAGTGAAATGACAAACCACCTGAATAAAACATTCTAGCAATTTCACTTGTAAGCCGATCTCAAGCATCATTTTTAAATGCTTGTTCCAAAGCACTTGTACCTCCAACTCGTCTTTTTTTCCCCTCACTAGTTGATGCTGAGGCCATATGAGTTGCAATGGAACGATTCGGTAAGGGAACATTTCTTGGTCTAGACCTCTCTTCAGCTTCAGAAACAACTTTGAAGAGTTCCCTTAAATATTCTTCAGTCACAGAAGAACACATTTGAATCCCTTTACCAATTTGCCTCAATAGATGAGCCTTACCCTAGAGTATGAACCGTTGAAATCCTTATTAAAGAAATTACAATTACACTTCCTATTTCCACCTCCAAGAGTCGAATCTCCACTTTGCAATATTGTAACATAGGACCAAAGAGGACAATGGTCATCCATAGCCAGTGAAGAACAAAATCTACTTGTAGCTGTACTACTAGATGAACCACACCTACTTCTACCACTGCCCTCAACACCAGTAGCCATTTCAATTCACAAACAGGCTAAACGGCAAACATAGATAAGAAAAAAAACAAAAACAAAATGTCAGAATTTTAAATTTTAAATTTTATGATGGGTTCAAATCAGAATTTTAAATTTTATGATTTTTACCGGCTCAATCTTTAAAAAAATGAAATTAAAGAGTAATAACAAAAAAAAAAAAAAAATTGTATTAACAACTCCTCGTAATGGATTGTAGGTTGACCAACAACAGTGACTTTGCTAGTACATGCACAATTTTTTTTTTTATGTTTGGGGCCAACAGATTAGTTTAAACTTTCTTAAAGATAATTTAATGACTTTTTAATTTAAAAAACACTAAAATAATATAAAATAAATGGTTAGGACTTTTTACCTAAATACACGTCAAACACAAACTGTAAAGAAACACCTTTTCTGCTAACAATCTCTTTTTCTTTTTTATCTTTTTTACTTTTTGAGTTCCTTTTCTGCAGAAGAAAACTCGGTTGTGGGTTCAGCCCTTTTGGGATGAGAACAAGAGTGGCCTTGGCCGAGAAAGGTCTCGAACGAGGATGAATATCTGAACGAGAAGAGCAACCTTCTGTTGAAATCAAACCCAGTTTACAAGAATAAGAAGAAGACGAAGGAGAGAAGAAGAGAACACGAAGACGAAGAACAGAGGAAGAGGAAGAGGAAGAAGAAGAAGAAGAGAACAGAAGAAGAAGAAGACAGAGAATAGAAGAAAAAGAGAAGACGAAGAAGAAGAGGAAGAGCATACCTGGAAATTGACGAAAAGCAGCTGCAGCAGAGGAGAATACCCTTTTTCGTTTTTCCCTTTTTTCTTTCGCACGAAGTGGAAGTGGAAAGCTGGAGACGGAAGATAGGGTTTGATTTTGTGTTTTTTTTTTTTCTTTTTTCCCCTTTTTCTCTTTCGCACTAAGGGTATCCCGTAATTTTTTCTCGGCCCGTGTCCCGGCCGTATCTCGGTGTATTAGTTGCCGTATCCTAATCTAGATACGCGTATCCGAAGAGTATCCGTAATTAAAATATTTTTTAATTAATTGGATACGTATCCGGTATGTATCCACCCCGTATCCGGCCGTATTCGTGTTGGATACGTACCGGATATGGGTACTTCAAGCATTTTGAAGTATCCGTGCTTCCTAGCTGCCCATCATGTTCTTTGTGTATGTTCTGAAGAATGCTTGAAGTCTATGTACCTGATGATAATGTTTTAGAACTTGCCCAGCGCTAGCCATTTAGACTTTAATGGTTCAAGTGATGTGGATTTTTTTTATTTTTGCATTGGTTGATCATGCTGACCAGTTCGTGGACCAACAATGACGATGCAAACATAATAGCATGAGAGTGCCCTTAGTATACACAGGCTGAAACATTATCAAGTGAGGTACATATGATTCAATGCTTCTTCAAAATATACATGATATACACGAAGTTCTTTACGAGCATATATTGACACTTAATGATCATTTTGAACTTTGGGAGTTATGAATTTAATTAGAACTAAATTAAGAGGAGCACATGAGCCTGGTCCATAGTGTTGTTTTGAGGGTGAATATACTCTATATATTTGTTAGTCGGGCATTAATGGATTGCTTGTGAAAACATTTGGGGCATATCTGGAGCTACTGTAATTGTAAACATGTCTTGTACTTGTAAGCATGTCTTTGGCATTTGAGAATAATTGGTTGGTAGTAGTCTACTCACACATGCTTTTTATGATTTAGTATGGTGCTTATACATCTTTTGTCGCAAGGAAATTTGGAAGTTATATGTCTAACCATTATTTTTTGACTAATAAAAAGATTACTAAAGTTTTGGTTCTAGAAAAGATTAAAAATATTAAATCTGGAATTTTTTTTTTGGGTTAGCATCCCATGGAGACTGTATGCCTAAAGGGGGCTTTCTCTTTCATTTTCTTCTTCAAAGATTAGCTTGATGGGATCTAAAACGACTCAGAGCCTAAAAATCAAGCATCCATAATTTCACACTTTCAATTTGTTCGAGTCTTCTTTAAGGTCAAAGGGTGGAAGTTCTTGAAGTTGTTGACCTTGAAGTTGTTGCTTATGAAATGTGCGACTGCCTTACGGTTCTGCAGTTTTTTCTGTGTGTATTTGTAATTGCTTCTAGAATGAGAAGCAAAAGGATTTCATGGATTGATTTATAATGATGGGTTTTTATAGGTTGTTTAGACCCAGAAAATTTTAGAGATTTCAAACTTGTGAAACGCACACAGCTCAGCCACAATGTTGCCGAGTTTCGATTTGCTCTTCCGACTCCTACTTCAGTGTTGGGACTTCCAATTGGGCAACATATAAGCTGCAGGTTAGAACCTTATCATCAGCTTAATCTTTTCATCTTTGCAATTCCGCTTACGTCTAGAATGACTTAGAATGGATATGGTTGATGCTGTTGTTCCTAATGCATCTGTCCCTTGCTTGGATAGGGGAAAGGATAGCGTTGGTGAGGAAGTTATGAAACCTTATACACCTACTACATTGGATTCTGATGTTGGATACTTTGAGCTGGTTATAAAGGTTTGTGTCTTTTGAGGAATGATGCTTTCCTTTACGGTGACAAGAATTCTAGCTTTCTAAAGGGCCCAAATCAGTTAATTTGGGGCCTATTTTTCATATTTTTAGAGTAATGATGGTTTCCTGTAAGGGAAAATGAAATTCTAGCTTTACAAATGGCTCAAATCAGTTAATTTGGGGCCCATTTTTCTTTGATCTGATGGGCCACTGCATGGAGGGGGTACCCTCTGGAAATCTTTCATATCTATATGCTAAACCTTTTATTGGTGGCAGACACGAATAGTTAATGCTGAAAATGCCCAGAAAGACTTTCAATGGTCAAAGGATTTTTGTTTCCACTTAGGTGATTTTGGCATCCCATTAAGCTCTCTCACCAAACTATGGTTGCTAAGATGGATGGTCACTATATTTTATTTTGTATAAATTCTTCTACTGCATCATGTTTTGTGGCAAGTTGTGAGCTAACTGTGAAATACAGCGTTGTTTCTTTTCGAATTCATTTATGTTTTTAATTGTGTTGTTTTCAATGTGTGCCACTGAATTTTTTTGGTTTTTTTTTAATACGTCAGTATGCTACAATTTCATTAATTGCAGATGTACCCACAAGGAAGGATGTCCCACCATTTCCGTGAGATGCGTGTTGGTGATTACCTGTCTGTAAGGGGACCTAAGGTACAAATCCAAGCATTCCAAGGTGGAACATTATATTGTCTTCACAAGTTACATTGGACGGCATGCTTTTGATGATTTATCTCTAAAATATACCCCATGTGTGTGTGTAAGATTTCAATACTTATAGAGAGCCAATGAATAGAAAATGATTGAAGAGCCACAAGATGTGAGAACCATCTTTATCAGTAGAGAGTGCATATTGTTAGCTTCCCCTTAGTATAGTATGTGAAAAAAAGCAACATGCAATGTGAAACACATCCTCAGTCTCGTTCACAAGGAATGAAATGTCACAAGGCCTTGGTTCAAGGGATTCTTGGTCTCTTTTGCAATATTGGAGTAAGGAAAGAACTCTCATATTGCATTTTTTAAGGGGTTCATGGGGAGAAAGTGAAATGAAATTGGTGAGCGAGATTTTGACATGGCTTAAGCAATGAATACAAATTCCGTGGAAATGTTAATTTTATTCATATCTGTCCAGTAACTATCTTAACATGAAAGTCCTTACAGATTTATGGGAATGTTTTACTATTGGCAAGTGCTTAATTTTGTTTTATTCTTGCTTCTTGCAAGTGCAGGCACTTGTATTGAATACATTTATATTCAGCTGATGCTATATGGAATCTTGGAGAGAGCTATTGTCTTTCTTAACTTGAATTGTTTGTTTAATAAAATTTTTCCTTCTGATGGTATCCTTTTTAAAGGGTCATTTAGTGAATTTACAATGACTGAAGGGTTTTTATGTGGGGATCTAAGCAACACAATAAAGAATAACAGAAGCTTAATTAATAGGTTTGCTATTGTTACATTTGGCTACACATACCAAATATAGCACATGCATGCAAGATCCCCACTGGTCCAATGTGGGTCCCACACTGTTATTTTGGCCCAAACTATTGATCAGGTAGATCATGGAGTACAAAAATAATGACTAGTCTTATATCAAATTTCACTTCCAATGTTCATGTGGAGGGTTATCGAGCGAGTGTTTGGCCTAATTTTGGGTCAGTTGATCTACATGGTATGCCACACATGACTACATGGCTCAGTTTCAGCTCGTTTACCATGTCTGAATCTCTAGGTGCTTCAAGTGAATGTGTATATAAAAACTAGCTTCTGATCCAAGTATATTCTACTTTAAGTTATTGCTTGTGGGGATGATGCAGTTTTTAATAATATTCTGATTTTTCAATTCACTATGTCACATATTTTGGTGAACTTTGCATATTGCCTTGTTAGAGATTTGCATTTTATGTGCTTATCATACTTTCTCCTCTCTCTTTTTTTCTTTTTCTCCAATGCTCTGATAGGGACGTTTCACGTATCAACCTGGTCAAGTTAGAGCATTTGGGATGCTTGCTGGAGGATCCGGTATTACTCCCATGTTTCAAGTAAGTTATGGAAAACTTTAAAATAAAGAAGGGAATCTAAACTTGATAGATTGCAACAAAATAATATGTAAATGTATGTTCATCTGCAACATGTATTTCACCTTATTTCTGGCTGTTTTGTAGGTCACTAGAGCCATATTGGAGAACCCAAAAGACAACACCAAGGTGCATCTTATTTATGCTAATGTTACATTTGAAGACATTCTTCTGAAGGTAAATGTTCTATCTATGTAAAATGTGGGCTGTATGTGTGTGTTTTCGCACTTGTGTACGCAGATTCACACATGCATGATCCACTCATTTTTTGCTCTTTGTTCAGTAATTATGATTTATTACCATGTTTCATCTTGGGGGAGAAAACGGTATGAAGACCATCATTAATTACCAACATCCTAAGTTGCATGGGTTTGGGATACGAGCGTCAAAGTCTAACATAGATACGAGGTGTTGGGCTTGACAAAAAAAAGGACATGGGACAAACCATCATATTTAAAGAAATTTAAATTTAAATTTCTTTTAAGTAAAAATGAGGTGCACAATAACACTATAGAAAAAATTAACTAGTTTTATTATAGACAATTAAGTCATAAATATTATTGATATTTTAATTAGGTCTTAAAAGGTGAGAGGTGTTTCTATATTTTAGTCTCGTAGAAAACAAAAAGTATTAGAAAGTTCATGAAGAATGGGTGCGAGTATCTGACACGGGTGTGTCACATCTTGAAGAATCCGTGCAACATAGCTAGTATCTTTGTTAACCAAGATTAGGTATATATGAGGATATGTAGGATAACCTAGATATCATATTACGTTATATAGTTATTTTATTATTTTAGCGTCCTATGCACAACTTTCAGTTGATCTTAATTTATGTTGGGTAGCATCTATTGAGATGATTCTTTTGGGGGAAAAATGAATTTCCATTTTGGGAAGAGGAGTTGGAGGTGGAAAGTGATGAAGAAGTGGCTAAAGGAGGCCACTTCAAAACTGAATACTTTCAAGTAACAGTGAAGGAAATAAGAACTTGATATAGCAAAGAAAAGGAGGACTAAGTAGACATAGTAGCAAAAAATGCAGTATTGTTTTATGGTGAGAATAAGTGTATTACACACACACACATCTACCTACTTGCATACATATGTATTATGTAGACCTATTTGCAGTAGACAGCCATCATTCATGGCTCATCTTTGTGATGTATTGGTTGTTCTGGTACGTGCTGGGTC
The DNA here is from genome assembly GCA_022113865.1 of Chimonanthus praecox. NCBI lineage: Eukaryota > Viridiplantae > Streptophyta > Magnoliopsida > Laurales > Calycanthaceae > Chimonanthus > Chimonanthus praecox. The sequence goes on along the minus strand of CM039086.1, from coordinate 58,981,538 downwards.
TCAAACTATGTAATTGTATTTTTATAATATAGTATCCTACACCTTTCTACCAAAAACAAATTGATAATCAATGTTTGAGTTGTATAATTTTAGAAAGAGAGGTAACTCCGAGGCCATAATTAATGTTTGCATTCTGTCTTTGAACATGGCTGAGACTGTCAAGCATCTTTTCGTCGTGTGTGTGTATGTGTGTGTTTTTCTTAACTCTTTGGAATGAGGTGGTGTCTTGGTCTAATGTTTCTTGCGTGGAGTACGGGAATGTGCAATATAATCAATGTTTGATTCATGCTCTATGGAATTTAGTGCAACTTTGTTCTTCAAGGAAGTTCATTGCAGATTGGCCCCCCCTGTTGGAACTTTCAATAGAATCCAGTGGGTAGAAGTCTTTGGCTGGAATGCTCGAGTGTGCTTTGGTTTTCCTTTCCAATAAATCATTGGTGTCGCATAAAAAAAGGAGTTATTGTTTGGAATCACCTGGACATGGAAACTGGTTCGAACATTCATTTCTCCCCAAAATTTAACAAATCGTCAGGTCTTGACAGTTTCTCCATTTGGGATTAGTTAAAGAAAAGGAAAAGAAAAGAGACAATGGAAATGAGGTGAATTCCTTAATGATGGTAAGATTGGCAAGGGGATGAATTTTCTTTTCATCTCAAAGTGCAAGTGGAGAAGAGGTTTAAGTACTTTCCAGCCACTAAGTTTGATCTTGAGTACATCTCCAAAACCCTAACTTAAGAATGAAGGGAGGTTTTATTTTTTATTTATTATATTTTAATTTAAGGTTGAGGATGAAGCTCATTGGCAGAGGAAGTTCCATAGTTGGCGATGATGGGGAGTATTTTTCTTTTGATATGATATGGTCAGGGAATCAACCTCTGAAGCTGAACTTTTCCTTGCTGTGTTTCTTTGGACAAGAAAGCTAGAAATGTTGCCTGTTGCCAGAGCATTGGTGAGACAATGGTTTTGCCTATTGCCAGTGAATCTAGATATTCACATTTTCCCTTGGAAGTAATGTTGGTAATGTGACATGAATTTAAAAGGTTCTTTCTTGGTTTAACACTCTTCCAATTCTCTTTTAACTTCAGGTCACCATGATCATGTTCTTGCTATCTTCTGAAAGAGTTTTTTTCTTTTTTTTTAAATGGTTCATATATTAATAGAGGAAGGGGCACTAGAGGTGCAAATACAGAAAGAAAATAAACAGACCAAAAATACAAGCATGAATATCAAGAAAAGAAAGCACTCACAAAAAGGCCAACAAAAAGGCCACGCGACACCAATGCTCAGCTAAGATCAACACATTCTCTCCAAGCTTGCAAAATATCAGACATAGAGATATTCCTGAAATCCTGAAGAGAGGTGGCCCAGGTTGCACACTTGGTAAGGCTACGTCTTGCAATTGATTTGTTGGTCTCAGTAGTATCTTTGGAAATCCTGTTATTAGATTCCCACCACAGGTTCCAGATAGTGGCGAAAAGAGAAAGCTGCCACAAGGAAGAGCACTTAGGCGAGACGGAGTGAATGTCCTAAGTATACGATAATTCAGCCATAGACGAAGGCATAACTCAAGCCACACCAAATTGCCCAACCACCGTGTTCCAAAGATCAGAAGAGAAGGAATAATGGATAAGAAGGTGATTCACCTCTTTGGAGGCTTGAAGACAAAAAGAGGGTGCACTAACCATTATTCTTCCTCTTTTTTGTGAATTATCTTGAGTCAGATTTTGCCCAACCCAGCAGTCCAAAGAAAACTAATTTCCCTTGGAAGAGCTTTTGAGGACCAAATCTTGGGATTGACAGTGGTAGTAACAACAACAGAAGACCTTCAAGCGAAGTAAGACTTAACCGAGAAGATTCCAGAGTTGCCAGGCCACCAAACAAGGTTGTCATCCACGCAGATGCGGATTATGACAGAAGAAACGGAGAGGAGTAGATCCGAGAAAGCATCTGCTTCAGAGAGAGGAATGTCCCCCACCACATGCCAGATGCTTTGCGCGGGGCAGGATTGATATCCCACCCAAAATTTCCCAGACTATACTTACAACGAATAATAGCTTTCCAAGGAGAGTCGCCAACATTACCATCATTAACTAACCTCCAAAGCCACTTCGCATAGGCTTGGCTATATCAATTTCTGCAGTGCTTTCTTTGGATAGATTTCTCAACTATTATCCACATTAAGCTCTTTCTGGTTTTTGTTGAGGGTATCCTTTTTTAGTGAACAGTTTTGCCTGATAAGTGAACGGCATATTTATAATGGCTGGGAAGCAAGTGGCATATTTACTGGATAGTTGCTTCTTTCATCATAGAACAAGTGTATGATGTTTCTGTTCCACATGAAGATGCCAGAAATGGTGTGACTATGGCAGGCAAACATATTTTACTTATAAATATGAAGTGTTGCAAATAATACGTAAAGAAATATTGCCATTGTGGCTGGGTATTGCAGCATCTGATTGTGTAAAGTAATGTCATGTGTCTTAAATAAATAAAAAAAGCCCCACTACTGGCAGCATTAGCATTAATAATGATAAAAGTGTTTTTACTGAAGATATTCTTGAAAATGTCGAGAGTAGTTTGGATATTTGGTTTTATTTAGGTTGTCACTCTATAGAAGGTTAGAAACCCATGCCACATTAGACCTTGGTATCCTAACAGAATTATATTGACGTGTCTTAAGTTTTTTATTAATATGAATGAGAATCCATTCATTCACTACTTAGTCTTTTGTATTTTATTTATTTTTGTGTTTGGATTTGTAGTTGTAACTAGTGCTAATGGGCAAAATTATGTTTTTGAATTGTTCAGGAAGAGTTGGATGCCCTTGCTAGTAACTATCCCAACCGCTTCAAAGTCTACTATGTTCTCAATCAGGTCTGTTGCTCTCGTCTAGTCAATGCTAATGTGTTCTATGATAGAAATTATGCCTACCAAATTAAAAATATTATTTATTATTTTTTTAAGATATCAATCCGAAAGTTCCATTCACTGTCCATTTTCAAGAAACAGTTAGAAAAGCTTTACTGCAGCTGGTACTATTCTTTGTATTGTTTTTATTTTACTAGGAAATGCAAGTAACTCTGAGGAGGTTCCTTCCCCCCTTCTACGAAGTCTCCCTTGGGGACACTGCCCATCGACTGTGGAGTGGGGCCTTCATGGCTTAGAGGTATGACTGGGACCACATAGATGGGGGTGGGATGAAGCTATTTGATCCTTAAATAGCTTATAATAGGTTAATAGTTGAAAGTTCAAGGGCCATGATTACATGGCTAGAATGATTGGATGGGAGAAAATTCACTACCTCCTTTCCAAGTGGTCCCCTAGACATTTCCATATCCATGTGGGGCTGACTCCAAAGTAGATGGGCACTCTAACTAAGAGCTTGTTTGTTATTTACTGTGTCGACATTGTTTGTGCTGGAGACTTGTTATCCATACTAGGAGACAGACATGTAATGACAGCATATGCCTCTGATTTCAGATACCTCTATTCTGCAATTTGACAATGCATGCTGATTGCTGCTGAAATTAACTCCTGATCAATGGATACAAAGAACATTATCGCCGTTTTTGGTTTCTAATTTTCTGATTCTCCCCATAAGAAATGGGAGGGTCTTTTTTTCTGCTGCATCCACTTGGAAGTGTAAAATGACAAATAACCTATTAAGGGAGCTTCTCTAGTGCCGCTCCCAGGGATTCTATAAGGGCTAATAATGTTGCTGTGATTTGCTTGGTCCTATAGCCTTCACTTAGAGCTCACGTTGTGCTAATTTGAACCTTTTTTGGTGGCCTTAGTTGTTGGAAAATAACTTCAGATCTCCTTGTCAGATGATTCTTTGTATTTGTATTTCCATTGGGTGAAAGTTGTCTGTTCAAGGCACTGCTTGGATGATAGGAGCATCCAAGAGAGTATAGTGCAAGGCTATGACATCCTATGTTACACAAGACGAAGACATGCATTTCTGAAAATTTGGCCAACTTGCACGTTTGTTGGTAGAATAAATAGAAAAAAAAACCCCAAGGGGTTGGCCTAGTGGTTGAAACACAAGACTAAGGCTTGGGTTCAATCCCTAGCAACTCCAATGAAGGGCCACTCTCCATGAGATATGTACAGTGTAAGGTCCTACTGCTTGAACCCAGCATGTGTGCATAGAGAGGCGTGCACATGCCTCGACGGACTAGTCGGGCGAACACCTGGACACCTTCGGTCATAAAAAAATAGGAAAAATATATGAAACATCTTTTTTTTTATGTGTACAAGGAGATATAGTATTCCGTCCCCTTTTTCATTGGATGTGTATGAAAAGACCTAGTATTCTATTTTTATTCCATTCTGAATACTATTGTGAAACATTTGGGTCTCATCTGTGCAAAATCTTTCTCAGCCTCCTGAGGTTTGGGATGGTGGCGTTGGCTTCGTGTCAAAGGAAATGATTCAAACTCACTGCCCGGCACCAGCACCGGATATCAAGGTAAATTTTACTACTGAATGCTTACAATCATAATAAGTTGCCAGACTTTAATTAGAAGGACCCTTTAAACGGACACTACGAGGGATTTTATAGGTTCGATTCTTGCTTGCCAGACCTCTAATTTTGCCTAATGGTTCATAGTTACAGGGTGGGAAATGAATTCGTAAGCAAATCAGGGAATGGGTATTGACTGACAAGTAAAATAGGAAATGAATTCTAAAACATAATATGAAGAGGGATAGGAGACATTTGTGAAGCAATTAAAAACCAACTATGAAACAGATTTAGAACATTTAGAAGTTACAGGTGCTCAAGGCCCTTTAACTTTGAAATAAATTCCAGAGATGGTGATTTGGATAGGAGTTTTAGATACTGTTTCCATGATTTGACATGTTTATATCGTGCTGTGCAGATTTTGAGGTGTGGCCCACCACCGATGAACAAGGCCATGGCTGCTCATCTTGATGCACTTGATTACAAACCGGAGATGCAATTCCAGTTCTGAGCTTCCTCGTTCCTTTTGGTTCTCAATTTTTAGTAAGATGTTGGATATTGAGGCATGTTTAGTTTTTTGTAGTTTGCAACTTTGCGTCTCTTAATGACATTTTTACTCTTACTAATTTGGAACAAAGGGGAAAAGAAATAAAAGCCATGGCTTGGTTCAGTAGCTAACGTGGCACATTCAATTCACACGATGTGTGTGTGTGAGAGAGAGGCAGCTCTCAGATTGGTAAACTATGAAGCATATCATGAGATATGCCTGCTTGGTTGCGCTTGCAAAAAACCCACATCAATTGCAACTTTTGGAGTAGTGGATTAGGAGTTTTGAAAAGAGAGAAAAGAAAGTATTTTTCTGTTGTGATGGTGTAGTAATGTAATAAAGAAATAAATAAAATTGTCTCAAAATATATCGCAAGGCCAGACAAATTTAACGTGATTTAGTGTTTGATGCTTACTACGCCCACGGGCGACTTTAGTAATCAGATAAGAGAAAAAGAATGAGAGAATTACAATATGTTCATCCTTTCAATCTTGCAATTTAAGAACTTTCAAAATCAGAAAGAGAATTTTCACAAATCGACTGTCGATTGTAGTATTGGACCACCTGCAAGTGTGAAAATATAGTCTGTTGTTGATTTTCTTTTGTCGAGATGCATATAATACTCGAGAATACCGCCTTTCTCACTATTGCTCTTGTCAAATATCCACACAATATCCTGTGTATCTTTCAAGTAATGCAAAATCCAGTTAATACCCAATGTGCTTTTCTTGGAATTGCCATATGTGAAATATCTGATCTCAATTTATTTCATTTTTTTTTTAAAAATTCAATATCGCCCATGCGTGCATGCCGATATCTCGGCCGATATTTGAAATATCGGCTAATATTGCTGTTTTTCAAATTTTTATTTATTTTTTCCTTTTTTTTTAAAAAAACCACCGATATTATCTCTTTGGAAAATTTTAATCAGTCGACAATTATGTTTAAAAAAACTGATTTTAATTTTCCAAATAAAATAAGTCCCCAACAGGTTGTAAGCCCTTAATTTCGTCACACATCGACTGTACCAAACTGTGTTTCGTACTTTCGTTTGAGGCTCAAATACATTAAGGCATTAACAGATTTCCAACTGGGTAAAGTTTTGAATAAAAATCAGTCCAAATAATGAAATTGATTTAACCTAGCCGAATGAAACAAGATTTATCAAAGTTTCCAACCATATTAAAAATTGGGTTTCTTAATACTTTAATTCATATGAAAAGCTGGGATTATACTTTCGACTCCAAACAGGTTTTTTTTTTTAAAAAAACTGATTTTTAATTCTTTAACAATTCATAAACTCTGTTTAAGAAAACAACACCACACGCGTTGGATTCAGTGTGCTATTGGGTTTTCAATATCTGTGAGGTCGTGACTTACATTAATTAAATCATCAACAGTCACGCTGAATTCACGGGTTTAATTAATGCAAAGAACCAATTCAAATAACCCAGAACTTAGATAAATTAAGAATTACCTAATTCTTAAAGAGGAGAGCTCACTCGATCCTCAAGATACCTCAACTTGATGAGAACTGAGTAACAATCAATGCTAACTCGGCTGCAACTCGGTGCTTGAAGGCTTATATAGAAATCTAAAACTCCAATATCCCCACGTTGGAGCCGACCCTCCATTCTAACTTAGGAATTACACAATATTGGAATATTAAAAATAAAGCAACTACTAATTAAAACCAACTAATCCTATCACAGTAAATTCGATGCTGCTGTTGAAGGCCATTAGTTTTAGCCCACAACGACAAAGCATGCAATTCGTCCCATGTAAGTGTGGTGCATGCATGTGTGGTGTTGTTGAGCCTCAATTTGAGCCCACTTGATCTCAATTGGGCTTTGGCCCATAGATGGCTCCAATGCACTGTCTCAGAGCCCGTAATTTTTGAATTGCTCATACACCCTTCTCAATAAAAAAATATAATTTTGTTCACGTCTACATGTCCGCATCAGTCTCCAATTACGTGGTGGGTTGATAGGGGCTCCATTTAATTGGGTTTGGTTCAAAAGGTGAATTTGGGTTGGGGACTATAGGGTTACATCAGGGTTGAATGTCTCAACTGTACCTGACCCGGCCCAATCCTCTCTCTTACCAACACTCGTCGATCAGTAGCCCAAAAATGATATGGTCCCCAATCCAGGGCTGACTCAGTATTAAACCCTCTGCAACACTAACATAAAACCCTAATGGCCCCATGCTAATGAAGTTTCAGCTATTTAGCTGTAACTTTTGCAAAAGAAGAGTGTAAATTACAACAGGCTCATTCTTATATTTGAGTTTGGATTAATTTTGACTAATAGATAATAAATTTTTCATGGTCAATTGATATATAATAGTGTAAAAAGGATTTTTAAATGGGCAATAAAATTTTATGTAATTTTTTTTATCCCAAATGTGGTAAATAAGAAGGTCAAAACATGGGTGTATGAGTTTGGTCCATAATTTTCATAAAAAAAGGACTTGCAAAAGTCCTCTTGGATGACCACATCATACAAATTAGCTAAAATGATGAGATTGTGAAGTTGGATAGAGTTTTCTTTTAATTGCAAGCAAGGTGATGCCACTGTAGAGAGAGATTTATCTACATTTCTCTACAAGAAATCCCATTGAAGCAAGACTGCATGGATGACCAAGTCATTTTTTTTATTTTTTATTTTTCTGATTTATCTTTTATTTTTTGGATTTACGTGTGGGAAACTCAGACACTGTCCTATTAAAACCCCACGGGTGAGCCCACTTCCCCTAGGACACATTAAAATTAGACCATAGGGGTTAGAACCCGCAACCTCCCACTTTTTAAGGCGGAAGGCGACCAGTTGAACTACACCCATGTAAGTATCCATGGGATGAAGTGAGCTACACCTATTTGGGTATCTCATTTATCTTAATCTAATAAAGGCTTATACCCATCGTCATTTTATGTGCAGTATCTTTTTAACCTCAAGAATTATGTTGAGCATTATGAAAATACTGCTGAGCACACAGAAAAAGTTGTGAGAGACTATATGCACCTTTAATCGGTAGATCATTCGATAGTCATATTGATTCATCACTATGATCTATTAACTTACTGCCTACAACTCAAAATGAGGAGACAACTCACACACGTCAGTCACAAGAGACGGATCACACACGACAGCCAGTCTTCAGCCAGCCTTGCACAATGGTGCATCCACACGGCAGCCAGTCTTGCTGTGTGTACATGGCAGATCATCATGGATCACACACGGCAATAGAGGCAAGCGATTACCATCGTGACAACATGTCTCCTATCTTCAAGGGATTTCTCCATTGTAATTTCCATAGCAATTTTGGATGTCAAATCCATATAAACCGAGGGAGGCTTTGATGAGTGCAAAATAATTACATATTTTATTCCTAAATTTATAATTGTTAGTATCTCATTTTATTTAATTTTATTTAATTAGTATAATTTTGTGTTTTACAGGTTTAAAAGTGAGGATGACAGAAAAAATGCTTAAATATAAAGTCTGGGCCCATTATGAGTTATTTTGGACCTCAAGCCCAATTATTGAGCCCATTAAGAAAAGCCCATGAAGAAATTCACATGTGAATACTATTTTCATTATCTCAAGAGGAAATTTGAAATTTATAAGCTAATATAAGAGGATTTTCGAATTTGGCAAGTGGATTAAGGAAAGAAGAAAATAAGGAAGGGAGAAAAATAAGGAAGGTTTGATACATGTTCGGTATTTTGGTCATAAATTTCTACTCCAATATCAAATTAGTTTGATTCTTTTTGCTTAGAAAGAAGACTTCAAGGGCTACAACTTTGTAGTTTATGACTTTTCCTGATTCGGAAGTTAAAAGGGTCAAAACTGAGCTGCAAGATGGTGTATGTGTAAAAAAACGGGATTCTACACCCACTTTCCTTATACAAATTTAGCTCCTTGCCTCTTTTAAGTCATTCCATATTTAGCACAAATCAAATCCGCCCTCCATGTGTCCCTTACTTTATTTGAATCTTTGAATCCAATCCATTCATTCCACCTCCTTTCAACTATAAATACTAGCCCTCTCCCATTGAGAAAACTGAACTTGGGCATTGAAGAAAGGGAGAGGAGAGGAAGAAGAGGAGGAGAAAGACTATGGGATTTTCAGTCCACATTGGGTTCTAAGGTTGGTGGATTTTGATTTCCATTGTATTTTTCTTATGTCTTTATTCCAAAATTTCATTGTATTATAATTCTTAATTCAAATTTTATTAATAAAGGAGAGGTGGATTTATTTAAAATCATGATCGTCCAATTATTTAATTTATGTATGATGAGAGTTTGATTTTGTTTTTATTCTTTTTATAATTTTATGATTGAAATTATTTTAAGAGATTCGAGGAGAGTGAATGAAATATTTAGGATAGATAAAACTTATTTTTCTGATTCAAGGCTCTTTTAAAGAGTGGATGAAATATTTGGATTTGGAATTATAAGTTGAAATTTTATCTAGACTAAGGCTTGAATTGAATTTTCTTAACATAATGGATTTTATAATTATTATAATCAGATTTTAATAGATGAAGAATTTGAGTGCATGATTAATAATTTAAGTGAGCTCCATATTCTAGGCCTTAATATTATTTTTAAAATATGGAATATAAAGCCTCCATAATTCTTTAACCCAGTTCCATTGTAAATATGTACATAGGTAGTTTAGGTGTTTTAAATTTTATTTTTTGTTTATAAATCAAAAAACTCGTGAAATTGATGAACTAGGTTGGAAATAATTTAATTGCATCTTAATTCTATATTTTAAATTAGATTGAGATTGTTTATATTTTTATATTAATTCCACCATCTTAATTAAAATTAGTTAAATTGGTAGATTCTATGTTTAAATCTAGAATGTTTCTAAATTAAGATTAAAATTCATAGATTAGATTAATAATTCCACGTTCATGATTTATCTCCATATTTCTCAAAGTTCTTAAAATACGTGATTCAATGGTGTATTTTCATGGATATATTTTCCTAAGTTCCGATGGGTTTGACCTCGCACTTAATCGCTATACTATCTAATGGTTCGTGCACTTGCGAGTTATAAATTTAAAATTTGTACAACAGGCTGCTCATGTCAATGTTGAGGAAAATAAAAGAAAAAGAGAAGAAAGACATTGTTTTATCGATCTTTCTTGTTTCTTTATGATCTTCATAGATCGTTAATGAGCATTTGAGGCTCGGGCTTTTGTGTATTGGTATTTTAGTGAGTGAGATCTAGGGATACTAGTGAGAGTTCTAGATCTAGACACCCTTCCTCGAAATCCTTGGTTGTGTGGCATTGATCGGGATATCATCTGCAATAAGGAAGTGTGATGTGGACCACTGAACGGTTGTGATTGGCGCATCTACATCAACAAAGTCGGTGAGTACTGTGTGTTGTGTTGTGGTGTGACTCTCGGTGAGTCAAGTTGAGACTCTTGGTGAGTCTTGTGGTTTTGACTCTTGGTAAGTCATTGGGCGCTGGTGAGCGTTTTGTGAGGACTTGTTTGTGTCAAGTCTGTAGACCCAGGTGGTTCGAGTGAATTGATTAGTAAGTTAGTCAGATATCCCAAGTTCAGGAGAGTCTGCAAAGTGGATATAGGTCAGGGGACTGAATCACTATAAATCCTGTGTTGTGGTGATCTTGCTTGTGGTGTGCTTGATTATTTTTATGCCTGATCACTTTATGCATGCTTGCTAATTGACTTGAACATATTGAATATATTGTGCATCCATAGTTGATCAACTGACAACTGCCTTATTTAGATATTCATCTTGATATCCATATACGTGCTTGAAGTTTGATATCTTGAATATTCACAAGTGCATGATATTTTGGATTTGTCAGTAATCAAGTTAATGTCAATATCCTTGTTGATTAAATGCTATATCTTGATTGCATGTGTGTGGATTGATTTCTTGTATATCTATATTATCTATGCAATCTAACTGATATATTCTTATATCGTGATATTGATATTGGCTATGGTATACTCTGATATTGTGTGCTTCCGCATATAATCAACCTAGAGATAAGTAAGATTAAATTGGTCTTGTGTTCTTTGTCAGATAAGTTGGATAGGTTGTTAATCGCTCGATTTGGTTTAATCAACTTAGATAAAGAAGGACCAATTAGTTTTAGACTTCTAAGAAATTAGGTTTGATTGTCCTATTCATCCCTCTTTAGGACCTTTAGGGATACATGTCACATTGTCACTGACCATTCAGGTGACTTTCACTTGGTACCAGAACATGAAAACTCAAAATAAGATCTAACGGTCTTTAGTTTTCGATCTCTAACCGTTGCTGACAATGTTCAAGGGCGAGAGTTTGGTCGTTACCCGACCTCCGCATTTTGATGGTTCCAATTATGCATATTGAAAGGCGAAGATGAAAACATTCTCAGTATCCCTAGGTGGGGCCGCTTGGGAAATCACTCAAGTGGATGGATTCATCCTACTAAAAAAGTGAATGGAAGCACAAAAACCATTTAGAAGAAGGAATTCTCAAATGGACTAGGAGTGAGAAAGGTAAATATTTATCAAATGGTAAAGCTTTAAATACCATTAATTGTGCTGCCTCTTTTGATGAGTTCAAGAGAATCCTAACTTGCAAAACTACAAAAGAGGCATGCGATATCTTTCGAAAGACCCATGAGGGTAAAAATATTGTTAAGAGGTCTAAACTTCAAATCCTTAACTCCAAATTTGGATGACGGTGGGACCTTAATTTCACAAAAATGTTAAAAATTAGAAAAATCAAACTAACACCCTAAAAACTATATCATTCACAGTAAAGACATTCTCATTTAATTTCATAAACACTCAATGTCATTTCATTAAAGTTTTTTTCATAAGAAACACCAAAATATGTCTCATAAAAAGTTAAAAAATTAGGGTTTAATGAATTTTTTGAAAAAGTAGGAAAATCATATGAAAGTCCTATAAGCTAAATCAAGGCATCTTCATTCAAATTCATGAACACTGAATATTATTTTATTAAAGTATTTTCTTACAAAAAATCTCAAAATCATAATTATCTTAAAGCAGAATTTAAAAAAGAAAAGAAAAATAACTCTGCATTAATAACAGTGGTAGGAAAAATGAACAGGAGAAACTCAAGGTCAAAATTAAGAATCCGTGACAAATTGATATAATACTATGAATACACAAAAGTTTTTTTATACGCTTATATAGGGGTATTAAAATGAATGAATAAATAAAAATCAGGTTTTCAGTAAATATATGCTACCATCCGTTTATATAATAAAATTTAGATATAGCAATAAATAGCAGGTCTTATTTATTTGATATTTAATACAATAAATAGATATTTAAACTAAAAAATATAAAATAGAAATATTTAGATGTAGCAATCCTTTTTCATAGATTTACATCAATGTATAAAAAATAATATGCTTTATACTTAAATAAATCTTCATAATAATTCTAATTTAATAAAATTATTATAAAATTAATTTCCAGCCATGAACCACTTAAGATAACTTCTCACAACTACCAGTTTTGGTAAACGGGACAAGGTTAAAGTAGAACCCTCTACCCTTTAAGGGAGTTGAGGGCAAAACTGGCATTACAGTAATCCTCATATTTTCCTCTTCGACTTCGGAGTTCGGAAGGGTGACGGAAACCGGCGCATGTTTGGGTCGACTTCCGATAAAAATGGATACAAGAATGAGTAGAGAGAAACGAAGGTTTGAGAAGGATCTCTCTTATTTAGGTACGATTGAAGCAGGGTTCACAAAAACAGCTGGGTTGAACTTATTCTTTCTCTTTTTTTTTTTTTTCAAAAATTGGCTGGTCTTAATTTTTTATATATTAAAAATTAAAAAAACAAAAAACAGATATTTTTTTAAAAAAATTCGGAAAAAATAGGTGGGACCCAACACCATTTTTTATTTTTATTTTTTGATTTTTTTAAAATTTGGCCGATATTCAAGATATAGTCCGATATTTGGGCCGAGTTGTAATAGAAATATCGTTGATTTTTTTTTTTATGTATGCTGATACATATGATATCGACCAAAATGATCACCTTTGGATTGAAGTTAGTTCTGTCCTCCCGTCATCGTTTGTTGTTTGCGTTTGATAATTCCATGTTCCTTTTGAGTTCTTTGTCTTCATTGGGGTATAGTTTTATGTTCATATATGTAGAAAAGATAAATTTTGTATTGTATTATGACTTATGTTATTACACCAGTATTTATAGTCTTTAGCCGACCCTAGGGTTATCTTAAACAAACTCTAACTCTCAACGTAATTCTAAATAAAATACATCTCTTAATTAGAGATTAACACAACTTAGACTCCTAATCACACAATAATTTTATTAATATAAAAACTCTAAATATATTCCAACAATGTAGATTGATCGAAAATGGAGAGGAACATTAAATTGATTGCATTGTTTGTATTTCATCATCTATGGGTGATGACCATTGGCATCGCTGTGCTAATTATGAATGGTTAAGACTGTCTTTGAATGAGGAGTAAAAATGAGGGTAATCTTTGTTTATCGCCGTTTGATAATGATGTGAAGGGAAAAAAAAACTCTAAATTTCTTCTCCCGTATAAATCTAAAAGCTCTTTCTCTACAAGAGATAATCACTTTATCTCTTCTTTAGAGTAATTTTTTTTTTCTCTTATACCTTCTTCACATTAATTACCAAAAAAAAAAAGAGAAATCGTGTTCAAGAAAAACCCTTGCATAAGGAAATTCCTTACTAAATTTACCTCTCATCCAAATGCAGCCTAAGCCTTCAAACTAGAATGATGTCTCTGGATAGCAACAAATTTCAGATATTCATATTCCTACCTTACTATTCCTTTACCAAAAATAAAAGAGAATGGAGTTTTCTCTTGGTTGTAAAATACTAAATGAGTGACTTCATGCTTTATCTAAAAGGTTGAACAATCCTTGAGCTCAACTTTAATTAACTATAATAGTGGTTGGCAACATGAGAAGTTTGGATTAAGAGTCTTTAATAATCAATGAAGGGGCATCTGCTTTATTGTGTGATGGAAAAATCTTAGATTGGAAAGTACGATAGCAGCCTAATATCAAAAGTTTTCTTGAACAAATCCATATGAATTTTAGAAAAGGAAGTGTGTCGAAGAAGCATTGTTAGCACAAGTTTATGAAAGGGACTTTTAAAAGAATTCTGAACAAGTAATTAAGGAGAGAAAAGCTTGTCATTGTACTTAAGGAAAAAGAAGAAGAAGAAATACAGGTTTAGAAGCCAACCTCCTACGACTAACGTATCTCAACATCCATGTCAACTACAAACCATAAGTCTACATAGATTTAAATTTCAATTCAGAAACAGGATAGGTTTCTTCATGTTAGGGGTGTTTTTGTTGGACAGTTGAAGAAGTTCCACAATGATTGTGAAGAGAGAGATCTAGGGATTTATATTGGACTTGGGTCGTTCAAGTTAGTCTTTTAGGCTGGATACCCATGCAAAACAAGTGGTATCATAGCCAAGCCTCAGGCTTTCACATGTGGACTAATGGGATCCCTCTAGCCGGACGGGATGGCCGGCGACGTTCTATCTGCCGGAGAGCCTTGTTCGAGGGAGAGATTGTTGGGCAGTCTAACGAATCCCACATCAGATATGATTTATGAACAAAGAGATCTAAAGACTTATGATTTATGAACAAAGAGATCTAGATACTTATATTAGACTTGAATCACTAGTCACTAGTAAATTCTTTGATGTATTTGATCATATCTTCTGCATAACTATTACTTCCCTTCCAATCTATAATGGCACCAATTCTAATGGATGATTTGGATTCTTTCTATAGAGTACTTCAAATGGACTTTCCCTAATTGTCTTGTCCCTCCAACACTTGTAAGTGAATTCATATTTTACTAATGCCAAGTCCCATTGACACTTGGTACTGTCAAATTATTTACAAACCATAGAATACATTATAGTTTGTTAAATTTTGTATGAGTTTATTCAAATTATTCAACCAAGGTATGCAATCATAAATAGGTGATCAACTATGTATATTAATAAGTTGAAATAATTTCAACTAACCCATTCATTTAATAGATTGGACCAATCTATATTTGACACTGATCATTAATTAAATATATTGACAAGCTCAACTAATAAATTCATTAATTAGATGTTTGATGTAATCAATTCATAACTATATCTCATTATTAAAAAAAACTTGTTGTCTTTGCAAGAGTAATCATGATTGCAAATTGTAGAATATTTTAATGGGTCACACTCATCCTAATTCTACCACATTAAACCCTTGATTTTGTCGTACATAAGGTGAATGTTAATGGAGTATAAGATAATTGTTAAGATTGAACATTTTAAGATGAATTTTAGTTGATGGACATTAAATAAAACTATGAGATTATACAAGGGTAGCGATCCTCCCACGGGAGGTTTGTGTAACCAGACACGGGAATTAGTGGATTTTCAATTTTACCCTTCATATGAACAGTAAAATCAGACATTTCGTATGAACTGTAAAATTTCGGCTAGCCGATTTACTGTTCATACAAATGTTTGGCTAGCCGATTTATTGTTCATGCGAATTTTGGCGAGCCGATGTTACTGTTCATGCGAATTTTGGCGAGCTGATTTACTATTCATGAGAATTTTGGTGAGTCGATATTACTATTCATGTGAATTTCGGCGAGCCGATGTTACTGTTCATGCGAATTTCGGTGAGCCGATTTAATGTTCATGTGAATTTTGACGAGCCAATTACTGTTCATGCGAAGGGTTGGTGAGTCAATTTCACTCTTCATGCGAAGGGTAAAATCGAAAATTCACTAATTTTCGTGTCTGGCTACACAGAAAGCTTGTGGGAGGATCGCTACCCTTATACAAAATGTATATGGAGTGTGTGAAGGTTTGGATTGTTCATAAGTGACACCTGCTTTTGAAAAATAGTGTATTTAGTGAAAAAGTAGATTTTTTAAACGCTTATGTATCTTACTTGATTACTTTTTTAATATTTTTGCTAAATATTAAACATGAGTTAATTTTAAAATTACAAAATTTTCAATTAAAAAAAACAGCCTAATTTTTTTTTTCAAAAGACCGCTTTTATATTTAATATAAGAGAAAACTAAGTACACCAAGTTTGGCGTACACTGATTTTATTGTTTTGTATCATCACATTAGGATGCTTTCACTAATTTATATAAAGAGTGTTTCTAAAAAACAAAATAAGAAAGTATTTCTATACTTAATTTATCATTAGAGTAAAGAATAAAAACTTAAGTAAAACGCCACACTTGGGGTTTATTTTTTTTGCACTTTTTTGGCAAAGTTATTTTGAATATAGTCAATTTTTTGTGTTTTTGATATCTTAAAAGATATTCCTTTCATTTTTTTTTTTGAGAAAAACATACCGAACAAAAGATTTCAAAATCTAAAAAGAAAGAAAAAACTTAACAAAAATGCCTTAAGAATATGCTTTGCAATATCTATGAACGATGCGCCGTGCCTCGAGTGAATTTAAATCATACATACACTTTCTCTCTCCTCCTTTCATTTAACTTCAAAAAATTCAGAAAAGTTAAAAATTAAGAAAATTCTGAGTTTCATTTCCATGCAATTTTCTTAAGACAAAAGTGTCCAGGCCTCTTAGAGCACTTAATTATTCCTTGGGACTATGCAAACTTTCCTCTTATCTATATCACACCTGATAACACTGTGGAGAGTGGTCCTCTTGAACAATGTTATCAGAATCGGACCGTCTAACCCTAACCGTCTTCGAGGAGGTTAGGGTTCAATCGGGTTGGACCGCAGTCAAAGCCGGTAAAAGCCGGTCAAAGCCGGTCAAGTATTAAAATAACATAAATATTCTATATAATATTAAGTAACACATATTTTACCAATAACATTAATATAAATATTAAAAATAATATTCAAACTCTGAGTAGTATACCAAAACTGTGAAATATATGGGATAGAAATGGTAATAAACATTTATATTTCAAATATACACATTTTTTAAGGGGAAAATTAAAAAAAAATTTAAAAAAAATTAAAAAATTTTCAAATTTTTGAACCGAGGTTCACGATCCCAGTTTTTGTGTCAAAATCGCAAAAAAACCGCGGGTCTGACCAGTTTTATGCTGTTTTGACCTAAGGTCGGTTTTTTATCTGGACCGAACTGCAGACCACGCAGTCACGGCTGAACCGCCGGTTAAGCCGCGGTTCTGTCCGGTTCTGATAACACTGCTCTCGCATCTTAAATGGGTTATTAACCACCAAACCAATTCTTACGAATTAAAGAATAGTACTAATTGTATGAAATCACATACTGATACAGAGAGAATACCATCTATTAACGGATGAAGAGTCTCAAGTGGCTCAGATTAATTTATTTACTATTTGAGTGTAGCACTCGCAAGTGACAATAGATTGATAATACATATGTTTTATAGCATTGATAGAATTAAATATCATTTTAAAAAAGCTTCATGAATTTTTTGTGGACTCCATTGACATCATTTAATGAAAGAAGACTATAGATTAAATACACTCAGTGTTATCATTATCAAATTTATTTGTTTTATAAATTTGAAATTGTAATATATCTGCAATTGAATTAAATAAGTTTTTGTTTTATAAGCAAATTGCCTATCTAACATCTCTTAAATTTGAACTACTAACTTTAAATTTTATGAGTTAGACATCTATTAAAGTATAAATGATTAAGGGAAATGATTGATGCACCCCCTCATTTTTACCCAAGGTGCATTCTTTATGAGTGAAATGCCAGTTTTGCCCTCAACTTTTTTGCCTTTTCCAATAAAGCACCCTCCATTTTTACCCAAAACTGATATTTCACTTATAGGGAGTGAAAATGGAGGGTGCACAAATCATTTCCCATGATTAAATGAGAGTGATTATATGCAAGTTATAGTAAAGTTTAGTTACTTCTAAATTGAAGTCCACTTCTAATAATGAAAATCTATAAATCTCAATATCTCATATAATTACAATAGTTATAATATCAACCATGCGTACATATATTAGAACAAATACATAGATGATTACAAATACAAGGATTACATCCCAAAGTCCAAAATACAAAATAAGTAGATTACGTCTTCGAGGTGGCCCGCACCCTCAACTACAGGGTCAATGGGACTCCGCCTCTGGTAAGTCTCCAGCATCTGGGAGGGGTTAGTGCACTATAAAGTAAGAATAATAAAACAATGAATCAAAGAGGAGACGCTAAGAGGATGATTCAGTGAGGGTCGGTGAGAGATCTGAGTGGGAAAAGGTTTTTGAGATGCCGTCCCATTTCCATTTTGGAGAGGATTGTGGAGGGTCGTTTACTGAGGGTAGGTGAGTGGAGACATGAGTGGGAAAAGTTTTTGATACGTCCTAGTTCTTTTTTCCCTGTAGCAACTTTTCTCTTCCCAATTCACATTGTAGATGGTATATTGGTGCTTTAAACATTATTTTTCTTTTTACCTCCAAAGCATCATATTAATTAAAGTTAAAAATTTAAAGAGGAAAATAATATATAAAAATAAATAAATAAATATAGTTTTAATTTTATTATTTAGAAAAAAAGCCTCCATTGATACTTTTTATGCTAAAGTTTAATAATTATACTCTTTTTTAAGATAATCATATAATATTCTTAATAATTATAGTTACTATCCTCTTCATAAAAATTGTGAACTATAATTTATAAAAAATCGTTTAAAATTTGAAAATGTTAAAAAAATGTTGTTATAAAATGTTAAATATTAATTTTTTTTTTCATTTTTTTAAATTTTTTTCTTAAAATTTTATTTCAACCTTATCAATTAAACTTTAGTTAATACTTCAATATTATTTATATTATTATATTGATGATATGCGTTTGACTGGATTTGACTACGGTTCAACCCAGTTGAACCTTATTTAACCCAACCTTCTTCCGAGATGGTTCGGTAGACGTTAGGTTCTGATAACATTCTGGGTGAGAGGGGTGTGGGACTCCATGGGGCCCACACGATTTTTCAATATAATTTTGGCACAAAACCTTTTTTTTTTTTTTCAAATAATAAATCTCAAATAAGGGTATTAAAAATTAAAATCTTGTTTTATAGAAATTATTTTCTTCAATATAATAAATAATAGGAAACTCCATTAAAATTTGGGGATTTCAAAATTTTGGATTCAAAACACATTTGAAAATTTTGAGATTTTCATTAAATTCTTTAACAAAACTTAGTTTAAAAATATGATTTTTTTTTCAAAAATAAATACTTTGAAAATAATTTTAAAATATTATTTTCAAATTAAGAAATCGCGAAAAAATCGAGAATGAAGGATTGAGTTGTTTTCTACATTATTCATGTGTATCTAATTGAGGAGACTGTGTGTGCACACTTTGGGGATCAAATGGTGCAATTTCTAAGTTCTGTGTGATTTTCAAATATTTTTCTCACAAAATAACTATAATGATGTAAAATTACCAAAATGACCTTTAAACTCCCAAGCTCGGATTTGGACAAACTTAGGCTCGTTAGAGAGCCACACGCTAAACTCCACTACCAACAATCTCAAAACCAACTTGGAGATCCACGGATCTCCTAGAAATCCCGAGATATTGGGTTAGGTCGTTAAAGAATTTCCACTTATAATTCCAAATCTAATTATTTCAAATACTCTAAAAGAAGAGTCTTAGATGAGAAAAAACAAATTCCACCTATCCTAACTATTTCAGACGTTCAATTTGAAATAAGATTATAGAGATTTAGAATTTATTTATGTTTCTCTACTAAGTTTTTTTTTTTTCATTTCACATTATAGAGATTTAGAATTTATTGGAAAAAATAAGTTCCACCTATCGTAACTATTATAAGATTATAATCACAATGTAAGGTTTTTTTTTTAATTTCCACAAATCAGATCGAATTGAATGAATTTATTCAAAGATTTAGAATTTATTTATGTCTCTCTAGTAAGGTGAGTCCTATTTTGATTATTTGAAATTTGAATTTATTTTGGGTTTTTTTAATAAGAATTTATTCATTTAAAAATTATAAAATAAAAAAATTATTTTTTAATTTTTCAAAAAATTCAACATCTATGTTTTATTTTTGAAAAATAATTTTTTACATTCAAATTTTATTTCAACCCATTAATTAAAATTTAGTTAATAATTTAATATTATTGACAATATAATATTTATGGCACGAGTTGGACCCAGTTTGACTACGGTTGAACTTGGGTGAATCTTATTTATCCCGATTTTCCATTGAGACGGTTCGCTCCACGGTTCAGTTTTGATAACATTGAATTAGCTACATCAATAACTTGGCAGAAAACTACTATAATTAATTTTGGTTATTTTTAAAATATTTGAAAGTCACGATTTTCTAATTGAAAACTCCATTTTGACATTTAAATGTCCTATTAAATAATGATACAATTACATAAAAATGAAGCTCAATTTTTTTAAATATTTTTAAAAAGAATAGAAAAAAATAAAAAAGAGAAATTGTATCAATGATTTATCGCCGATACCCTTTTTAAATCCTACATAGAGGACCACACCTTTTGGCACTCTAGATAGTGATTCCACAGTGGATGACGTATTACAAATTTTAGGTGTCATGAGACAAAATAGTGAACGATTAGGATCTTTCAATATCCATGTCCTTTTATTGCATTCATGTACCAAGTGTGTCCCTTTCATTAATTAAGTACAAACTTTAAGTTCTAAAATCTAAGAAAAAATACGCTTAATTTTAATTTTGTTCATAAATACGTATTACCGATATAGGTGTATCAATGCTAAAGCGCCAATATAGACTCTCTCTCATTTTTTTGTATTTTTTAAGAAAATATATGAAAAATAGGAAAATAAAAAACCTAGTGTGAAGATATTTCTTTTAAAAGATGTTATTTTATGGAGTATTAGACCAAAGAGGGCAGACATTTGGATATAAATAAAGCATAGTAAAACCTCTCTAATGTAATACGGCTGGGACAAGGTGCATTTATTACTTTAGACAAGTTATTTAATTAGAGGGTCTATACATTAACGTACAATATTTCTTTCCAAGAAAATTCCTTAAACTCTCACATATTGTAAAAGAGTCCTTTCGGCTGAAATCGTTTTATCTCCCATCAACCATGGTTACTTGAAAGACAGACTGCCGCCATTAAATCTTCTCCGTCTGCAACCCTCAGTCATCCACGACTGCTGTTCAAATTTTCGACATTGCTGTGTGACGTCTGAAAGCTAGACTGCCGCCCATCGCCGTCATTGGATTCTCTCAAATTACTTTTCCGGAGTTTAGATGATGCAGTTTGTGAGATCCTTAGTCACTTTTATAATAATTTTGAATTATGAATGTATAGAATATTACTTTACAAAATGGTTGGGACAATACATTTTTTTATTATAAATGTATTGAGTACTGAGTTAAAGAGGTTTACTATATTTTGTACGGGCCCGAGGTTGGGACCGGCTGCCGATATTACTTTAGATAAATTATAATTTTAGAGAGTAATAGATTATAGAGTTTTTACTATATATCTTAAAAATTTGAAAAACGTTTAAAATGTTAGAAATAGAGAACAAATACGAAGAAACACTTAATATGAAATTCATCTGCTCTATTATCTCATAGTGACATGTATCTTTTATTACAAATAATAAATTTTTGTCGTACTTTTTTTTGAATTTCATAAAAATGTTTGAATATTAGAAACCTTAAAAACTATAGAAATCACATTAAATGATCTTCATTTAACTCTCTAAACATTTATATGTCATCTTATTATTTTTGTTCCATAAGAAACTAAAAACTAGAAATTATTTTAGAAAAGCAAGATTTCATTAATATTTCAATAAAAAACTTGAAAATTTACACATATACCCTACAAACTATATAAAACACACTAAAACATTTCTATTCAATTCTTTTTTGGGTTTTTCTCCGATTTAAATGACATCTTACCCAAATTTAAAAAGAAAAAATGGTACTCAATGCTATTTCATTAAATTATATTAAAAAGCTCAAAAATCAAGATTATCTTTGAGTAAAGATTCAAAAATAATTTGAGGAGAATAAGTCAAAATGGACAATTTTTTTAGGGTCGAGGTGGCTAATTACCATTTTGCCCCTATATTTTCATTCGTTCGAACGAATTCCCAGTTCATTTCACCATTCGTTCGAACGAATGGACACATACCCATCTAGTTTGATTCGTACGAACGAATCCCCCTTATAAATCCATTGGTTCGAACGAATGAAATGAATGAAATGGGTGAACAGTAATGCGGGTTACTGTTCACCCGTCTGATTGAATGAATCAGAATGAATCAGGCTGATTCATTCGAATGAATCAATTTTTATTTAAATTTCAAAGTTATTTTTTAAACACTGTATATTTTTAAAATTTCTCAAATTAAATATTCGGACTAATTACTATAATCTGATAAAAATGCTTTAAAACTTTAAGGTCTTTTGACACTCGTAAATATTTAAAACACAGTATTTTATAAATAAGGATATCCCTAGGGTGTGCCGAAAACATATTTAGGAGTGTCAAAAGACCTTAAAGTCTTAAAGTATTTTTATCAGGTTATCGTAATTAGTCCGGATATTTAATTTGAGAAATTTTTGAAATACACAGTGCTTAAAAAATAACTTTGAAGTTTTAAAGGAGATTTTATTATTTAATACACTATGCACATCATTTTTTAAGCAGCGTGTATTTTCAAAATTTCTCAAATTAAATATCCAGACTAATTACGATAACCTGATAAATATACTTTAAGACTTGAAGGTCTTTTGACACTCCTAAATGTGTTTTCGGCATACCCTAGGGCTACCCTTATTTGTAAAATACTGTGTTTTAAATATTTAGGAGTGTCAAAAGACCTTAAAGTCTTAAAGTATTTTTATCAGATTATAGTAATTAGTCCAGATATTTAATTTGATAAATTTTAAAAATATACAGTGTTTAAAAAATAACTTTGAAATTTAAAAAAAAAAACTGATTCATTCGAATGAATCAGCCTGATTCAGACTGATTCATTAGACTGATTCATTCTGATGAATCAATCTGATTCATTAGACTGATTCGTTCGAATGAATCAGACTGATTCGTCGAATGAATCAGACTGATTCGTCGAATGAATCAAGCTGATTCATCAGAATGAATCAGTTTAGTCCGGATATTTAATTTGAGAAATTTTAAAAATATACAGTGTTTAAAAAATAACTTTGAAATTAAAAAAAAACTGATTCGTTCGAATGAATCTGATTCGTTCGAATGAATCAGACTGATTCATTCTGATGAATCAGTCTGACTCATTCGAACGAATCAGACTGATTCATCAGAATGAATCAGTTTTTTTTTAAATTTCAAAGTTATTTTTTAAACACTATATATTTTTAAAATTTATCAAATTAAATATCCGGACTAATTATTATAATCTGATAAAAATACTTTAAGACTTTAAGGTCTTTTGACACTGCTAAATATTAAAACACAGTATTTTACAAATAAGGGTATCCCTAGGGTGTGCCGAAAACACATTTAGGAGTGTCAAAAGACCTTTAAGTCTTAAAGTATATTTATCAGGTTATCGTAATTAGTCCGGATATTTAATTTGAGAAATTTTGAAAATACACGGTGCTTAAAAAATGATGTGCATAGTGTATTAAATAATAAAATCTCCTTTAAAACTTCAAAGTTATTTTTTAAGTACTGTTTATTTCAAAAATTTCTCAAATTAAATATCCGGACTAATTACGATAACTTGATAAAAATACTTTAAGACTTAAAGGTCTTTTGACACTCCTAAATGTGTTTTCAGCACACCCTAGGGATACCCTTATTTGTAAAATACTGTGTTTTAAATATTTACGAGTGTCAAAAGACCTTAAAGTCTTAAAGTATTTTTATCAGATTATAGTAATTAGTCTGGATATTTAATTTGAGAAATTTTAAAAATATAAGTGTTTAAAAAATAACTTTGAAATTAAAAAAAAAACTGATTCATTCGAATGAATCAGCCTGATTCATTCAATCAGACGGGTGAACAGTAGCGGAACGGGTGAACAGTAACCCGCGTTACTGTTCACCCAATTCATTCGTTCGAACCAATGGATTTATAAGGGGGATTCGTTCGAATGAATCAAACTAGATGGGTATGTGTCCATTTGTTCGAACGAATGGCGAAATGAACTGGGAATCGTTCGAACGAATGAAAACACAGGGGCAAAATGGTAATTAGCCACCTCCACCCGAAAACGGGTATGTAGAGGCAGAAAATCTGGGTGTGTAAACGGGGACCCTTTTTTTAAGTGAAGCAAAGTTTGGAATTGACAAATACATTTCACATTTGAAGAATTTGCTTCCAATCATTTTTAAAACCATAACCAATAAAAGATTCAACTCGGAAAATGGTCAAAACGACATTTTTTTAAAAACACGAAAAACGGAAGATATTATGCCACGAGGAAACAAATCTCAACTGATACGATAGGTATCGGCTGAGATTTGAGATATCAGCAGATATCCGATATATATCAACGATATAATATCGTCGGTATAGGGCGATAAAAGTGGTTTTAAAAAAAATAGGAGAGAAAAATTTCTTGACTATGCCATATCAACTGATATGACCGAATTATCATCCTATTAATCGATATAGTAACTGTACAACTGTTATAAATCATATAATAATATTTTATAATCCTAGACTAATACAAGAGAAAATACCCAGCAACCTTGTCACCTATCTCGCTACACTTTGAGGGCTGAGTGTAGACATTTTTTTATAGGAGGTTGAACTCTTATTCTTACATTGAGTAGACTTTTGGTGGATGAGCCATCAATATTGACGATCTACAAGTGACTGTCATTCTCTTGCTTCTATCATTGTGGTGGTGTTCTTATTTAATGTGATAATTGAAGTGCTATTCACATTACTCACAATGATGTTTCTTTACGAATGAATCAAACATATTGAGGTTTGATTGTTGTTATTTTTATAAAGAAGTCTCTAAAGAAATTATTATTTTGCCTTTGGTTACTTCTTATCAATATTTATAGAGAAATTACTACTTTTCTGTTGGTTAATTCTGATCAACAGTTAGTGGATCTTCTAACAAAAGTTCATTTCGTAAAATAATGTGGTATCTTTCTTAATTAAGGAGAGACTCTAGATTTTATTATATAGAAAAAGCAAATTACAAGTAAAGAAAGTAAATTAAATAAATTTGAAAAGCCCTAAATTTGGTAAATACTAAATAAAAAAGATAATATTTGAGAAGTTACTAATTAGAGAAATAATCTAAATAAATCTAATTAGATTCTGACACTGCTATTTGAGATGTAATTTTAACATCTAAACTCAATTTACACTCTCTTGAGCCACCTTGAATTAGGAGAAAGAGTCCTTCATTTCTATGTTTGTATTCCTTTGTGTTCATACTTAGTCAATAGAATCCTAGAGGATTCTTGTATTACATCAGTTGTAGAGTTATAAAGACTTCCTTAATAACTCTAGTTTTGTCTGTGAAATATAGCAGTTAATGGAAAGGTGGTAATCAATTCACTAGTCTTTAACAATATAAATCTATGTTTGATTCTAAAATATGAAGTTTATATGGTGAAACATTATAAATCCCAAAAATATCAAAAACTCCTATTTAGGTATTAAATCAAGAAGATAGTACAATTATTTAAATTAAAAAAATGTTTCGACCATTCTTCGATTTGAATCTTACATTGAGTATAATTATAAAAAGGTTTAGAATCAAGTTTTTAAATATGAAAGGTTCTTGCCAATTCCAAACATTTTTTCCTTAAAATTTGATAATTTTGAGTTATTTTTATCACATTTTTTTTTAAATTTTAACTCTAAGATAATCTCAAATTAGGGTTTTTTTTGTGAAAATAATTTAATGAAATAATAAACAATGCTTATAGTGTAAGGCTCTATGGAGCCTAATCATCAGAGATGTAATGTAGATCCCGTCGTGGGTATTATATAATGTTCTGTGAGAGAAGTGAGGAGTGAAAATTGTAACTCAGAGCTACAGCCGACTCTCCCTCGATTTCTTCCCTTTGAGCATAGTGGATCAATGATGAACCCGTGGACGTACCGTAAGGGGAGCACGTAAACCTTTGTATTGTGGTGTTAATTTTCTTTTTCAAGTTAATTCCCATTTTGGAGTTTCTTGTGGAAAAATAATTTTCAATTTTTTAAAATTTTACTAAAATTTTATATTTATAATTTATATTTTGTACAAATTTTCTACTAATTTTTACATAGCATAAGATAATATAAAAATCTTAATATGACCCATTAGAAAAAAATATTTTGATAACAATATATGCGATAATAATCTTGGACTCTCTAGATTAAATTTTTTGAACCTTCTTCAAGAAAATATTATGCATAATTCAAAAACCAGCAACACGATCTTCATCAATCGTTGTCTTGGATGCAATAAATGTGATCTCTTCGAAATCTCTCATTTGTGGGACCAGTTTTCAAACTATGATACCATTGTTGTTATAATGGTTAAGCAACTTTAAATAAGGACTTAAAGATGGCAAGCTATATCTGATAATGACCAATTGAAATTATTTACTTAAACTTCTACACTTGTAAGGAATTTTTTTTGCCTTGTAAAGAATAAAAAAAATACTTTAATATGACTTTTCTAAATTTTAAACTAGACCACAATTTTAACCATAGATTATTTTTATATTTTATCTTTTTTAAGAAGTTGTTTGTCTATTTATTCAAAAAAAAATTGTAAAAAAGAATTAAGTTAGGATTGTATTCATATTATCCAACAAGTGCTATAAAATCTCGCCAGACCCGGCATTTTAAATATTTGCATAAAAAAATTATTTTTATTAAAAATGATCTAACAATATGTTTTTAAATTCATGTGTAAATAGATATTCAAAGATTTAAAAGTTTGAAATATCCAATCTAAAATAAAAACATTTTGATGCAAATTTGAATCATTCAAGTTTAAAGATTTAAGAAATTCAAACGTGTTTTCTGTTCGACTTCAAATGCATGTTTAAATAAAAAACGTACCAAACTCATTTACTCATTTTCTTAGGGTTTGCTATCCAACTGCTTTTATTTACTCATTTGACATTAAGGCCTTCTATGTTTAGTTCCCATCAACAGTTATTTCATCCAATTTCAACCACATCTTCAGTTTCATTTCTAAAGGACATGCCTGCAACCTCAAGAATTTGGGGTTGGTGTGTAGGCAACAGAGGTGAAAGTTTTGATTTTGAACCTCTATGGCACTTCAAAGAATTACTCATTGAGTTTTGTATCTCGTGTGTGAGTAGAGAGACTTACATAATTCGAGAATTAGTCAGTAGTCTAAGAGACCTTGGATATCTCGGTCAAAAATATATAAAAGAAGAGAATTGTGTACCGTTTTAACAGCTCGGGCTCTCTCAATTCATTTTTATTTAAGTTGTACAGCATTATTTAATTATTAATATAACAATTCAAATTTTATTTTAAGTGATAGCTAATAATAGATGAGTTTTAACGACCATAACAAATTAAAATATAGAGTTATAAATTTATTAAAGATAAAAAGTAAATATTTTGTAATTTTAACATCAAAAGCAAATAGGATGAACAGTTAAGAAAAAAGATTCATTTAAAAGTACTTTGCATTTCTTCGGGAGTCATTTGGTTGGAGTGATTTCAATGAAAATTCACATAAAATGAGTTCTATTTCATAATAATAATAAAATAGAAAACAAAATTGTTGGGTTCGAAAATACCTAATGCCTATATAATTTTTGTTGGTAGTTTTGTCATGCTAATTAATACCTAGAAATCTTCATCACTCTGTTTTAAAGAAAGGAGGGCCTTAATTTGGGCCAATAATTATTGAAAAACAATGTCAGAAGAACAAAAGATTGTCCCATGTTTTTTTTATAATCAAGGTGTTCAGGCCTCTTAGTGTTAGGAATAATATGCAGAAAATTAAAATCACAACACGATAATAATATCAAACACATCACAACTTAAAGATTTACGTGGTTCGACAAAACTCTACCTACGTCAACCAAGCATGAATCCATTATGAGAGTAAAGAGAGAAAATACATACAAGTTACAATAAACCACTCAGCTTTAAATTCCAAACCCAACTCCCTATTCCTTTGTACAGTGCACCATTTCTACCCACAACCCGCAACTAAACCCTAGTTGCTCCTCTCAGTCTTCACTCTCAATCTAGAAGAAAGAATCCTTCTTCTAGCCCGCTCTCTGGTGTGCTTATTGTGATGGTTGCTTTCCCTGCATTGTAACCCTCACAGATTGCTTCAATAATACAAGAAGACTTGCATCAATCACAATCTTCTTTCAGTGCCCATGATGAGTGGCCTGAATCCCACTCATTTTCTCACGCAAATGGCATGTATGATATGTTGTTGCAGTCAAACCGAGCACTCCCTTTTGAAGCCTCTCTATGCATATGGCCAGGAGGCATACTTCATCCATATGGCCAGAGGCCAAAAGCCCCTCGGCCGCACTTTATGCGGCAACCAAGACTTCCTTTTTATCAAGTCTCCAATGCATACACTTAGTTTTTCTTTCTCTCAAGGTTGTTCAACCGTTGACTGTGCATGAACCCACACGCGAAGAATCCTTAATTTTCTCTTACACGTTTCTATGTATTAGAGTGTCCCACTTGGAAAGACTTTCTCATTCTGTGCTAGCGTCCCTATTGCAAACACATGTTGGCCTTCCTGGTTTTTTAAGGAGAAGATCTCAGTTCTCCTGTGGAAAACGAGCCAATGCTCAATGATCTCCACCTTGGCGAGAATTCCACCAACTCCGGAGATGACCAGAGACAATGCTCTGTTGTGCATCTGCAGCTCCGAACCTTGTGTAAGATGTCCATCCCAATGCCCTGGATGCTCCACCAATCTTCAGTGGGAAAGACTGAATAGCCCTTGCTCAAAGGGCTCAACCTCGAACTTGACCGCCGAAACCCATCGTGTTTTAATCCACTCCTGACACCTCCCTGGTCGAAACCAAAGCTTGTCATAGCACTTGTTAGGAATAATATGTGAAAATTTATAATCACAACATGATAATAATATCAATTACACCACAACTTAAAGATTTACGTGGTTCGACAAAACCCTACCTACGTCCACGGAGCATAAATCTTCTATGAGAGTAAGGAGAGAAAATACATGCAAGTTACTGTTAGGGATTAGACCCAACACCCACATACCCAACACCCACATACACAAATCACAGATCACACACACACAAAGAGAAACAACACACGAGATATACGTGGTTCTGCCAACCTTTGGCCTACGTCCACGGGAGAGTATAGATTTTATTATAGAGAAAGAATACATAGATACAATGTTTGGAACCCAAGATCTCTCCGAGTATCTTCCCTCTCTCTCTCTCTCTATCTCCCTCTCTTTGCAAGAGGCCCTCATTGAGGCCTCGGAAGGCACTCAGCCAAAAGACACTTTCTCTAAAGCACCCATCCATGTTATATAGAGAAATTCCAGTCCAAGCAGTCAGTGCTTCAATTAGCAATTGCCAAATCGATTGCCTTAATAGATCTCCACAGTGACAGTAACTGCTATTGTAGCAGTCCTTCCTTCTATGGACTCTTATTCCCAATTAGTAATTATTATTCCTCCTACTTCTAACCAAGGCCGATTCATTCCATATTTTTCTCCTGAAATCTTTCTTCATAATCTGTCCATTCTTATCACGTTGGAAGTTCCTTATTCGAGCCACACATCAACAATTACGATAAACTACTCGCATTTAAATCCCAAACCCAAGTCCCTATTCCTTTGTACAATGCACCATTGTTACCTGCAACCCGCAACTAAATCCCAGTTGCTCCTGTTAGTCTTCACTCTCCATCCAGAAGAAAAAACCTTTCTTCTAGTCCACTCTCTGGTGTGCTTCTTGTAATGGTCGTTTTCCCTGCGTTGTAACCCACACAGATTGTTTTAATAATACAAAAAGACTTGCATTGGTCCTAGTCTTCTTTCAGTGCCCATGATGAGTGGCCTGAATCCCACCCACTTTCCCACGCAGATGGATTGTATGATATGTTGCTGCAGTCAACCCGAGCACTCCCTTCCAAAGCCTCTATACGCATATGGCTAAGAGGCCTATCCATGCGTATGGTGAGAGGCCAAAAGACCCTCGGCCACCAGGGCCGGTTGAAGCATAAGGTAACTAAAGCCGTTGCTTTAGGCCCCCCATTTAGGAAGGCCCCAAATCCCTATTCTCTCCACTCATGCACCCACTCTCAAAATCCCACTCTAACTGATCTTTGTGAAGAGAATAACAAAGAGAGATGCCCTAACTCCCTCTCACACAATTTCTCCATCTCTCTCTCTCTCTCTCTCTTATCTCTATCGTTCTCCCTCTCGCTTGTAAATTAACAAGGGACGGGGTTTCTTATATCAGCAAGTATTGCAGCTGAGCACTGCCATAGTGCTTGCCCAGATCCAGCCGGACAAATTTCATCACCCTCTACCGGGTCGATTACTTCCAGATCTAACAGTATTTAGGCGTCCATTCGTTGTCACCAAACTACAGCCTGTCCGGTAAAATCCTTTCCTTCAGGCACATCCTTACCTTTTTTTAGCCTTCTCTTCAATTGGTAATTACCTCCACCCCTACATTTTTTTTTCCTTTTTTTTTCCCTTTTTACTTACACCATTTTATGTAACTTGATTTTTATTCCTTACTTTTTGTCTACCTGTTGATGACCTTTGAACCACCTGAATAGAACATTGGGTTCTAGCAATACCCAATTGCCTGAGACCTTTCTATCGTCACCAACACCTTCGCTCTCGGTCTCCATTGATCCCTACAGCAAGGGGCATCCTCATCTTACTTGGTATCAATCCCAAGAAGGCCCCATTTAGAATTTTATCCTTAGGCCTCAAGTTGTGTCGAGACGGCCCACACATTATGCGGCAACCAAGACTTCCTTTTTGTTAAGTGTCCAACACATACACTTATTTTTTCTCTCTCAAGGTTGTTCCACCATCGGTGGTGCACAACACACTCACGCCAAGACTCCTTGATTTTCTCCTGCATGTTTTTATGTATTGTAGTGTCCCACTTGGAAAGACTCTCATTCTCTGCTAGTGTCCCTATTGCAAACACACGCTGGTCTTCTTGATTTTCAGAGGAGAAGATCTCGGTTCTCCCATGGGAAACGAGCCACACACACTGGGTAACTTTATGAGAAATGGCCATTTGAAGTAGAGTGAGAAGTGAATACAAGACTCATACTTCCTGAGACGGATTCCTAACCATCATTCCAACCCCTCTACCTTATCGTCCCAATAACTTTTTTTTCAACTCGACTATGTCGTCTTGATTAGGTTGAAGGGTGAAGACAAAGAGAGGGCTTTACGGAAGAAATAATCATTAATATCATAGGCATATAGAATGATAGTTGAGCCTTTTATCCCCACAAAATTGACCGCCATGTGGAGCCCACAAGGGCCCATTTGATCCTTTTATCCCCAGAAACTTTACCCCAGTTCATAATTAGATAGTTCTAACAAGTGGTATCAGAATCATATCTTCAGGTCAACATATATTGATTAACGGATTCTCTAGCTGGACAGGATGACTGGCGACGTTCTATCTGCCCAAGAGCCTTGTTTGTAGGTGTGTTCTATTTGTCAGAGAGACTCGTTTTTGTGGTGTGGGGGGGCGGGGGGCTGGGGGGGGGGGGGGGGGGGGAGAGATTGTTGGGTCAGAGAACAAGACACACATTAGTTGTGAAGAGAGATTTAGGGACTTATAAAGTACTTGGGTCACTCCACCAACTAGGGTAGCCTTTGGCACTGGATACCCAGTCCACCTTAGGACCTGAGTATCCAGTCAAAAGGGTAGTCTATTAGGCGAAGTGCCTCAAGTTCTTTTATAAATTTTCTATTAGAGTTGACCTTCTCCATTTACACTGAGGAATATACTGTAATTATTATGCTGTACCCTTCTTTCCTTTTATTATTTTCTTTCTTCATTTGTATTGTATTTTTCCTTATTAATACAAGAAATCAAGGTCTCTCAAAATACATTGAGAGAACAAATTCAATCTCTTCTTTTACATTTGACATGGCATCATAGCAAGGTTCCGATCTCAGGGATTTTTTTTCCAATTTTTTCCAGTGATTTCCGGGCGTGATCTTTTCTCCGTCGTCACCGCTGGAAACTTTTTGCCACTGGTTTTGCCGTTCTGCTGGCGGTCATTCCCGTCACCTGTGGGCAGCCCCGATCTGATTTCAGATCTGTTCATCCCTGCCTCTGCTTCCGCTTCCGCTCATCGTCGCCCTGCGATTTTCAGATTTGCCGGTCCGCTCTGGTGAATCGTTTTTCGATTTGTGCCATTTTTTTTTTGGGTTCGGTTTCTCGCCGGCGTGTTTCCTCTCAGCCGTGCGCACACGCCCGGGCCGTCTTCCTCTGGAGCTTCCATTCGGAGCGTTGTCGCTGCTTGCTGCATCCTGCCTTGCGCTCTGTCTTCCACGGCTGCATCCGACTCCGCCCCTTTCCAGATCTGAGCTCCGATCTGTCTGCCGCTGCGGTTTCCCTCTTCCGCAGACTGCCCTCATCACCGGTCTATTTTTCAGATCTCGGTTGTGAGTTTCTCACTGCCGGCGCACCGCCCATCGCCGATGG
This sequence comes from Chimonanthus praecox, assembly GCA_022113865.1. Lineage (NCBI taxonomy): Eukaryota > Viridiplantae > Streptophyta > Magnoliopsida > Laurales > Calycanthaceae > Chimonanthus > Chimonanthus praecox. Next base: position 58,948,794 of record CM039086.1, on the reverse strand, counting down.
ATTTTTTTCAGAGGGGTTCTCTTCCATCCGGCGTCCCAATTTTTTTTTCGCTCTCGAGAGTGCTCAAGCCGCGGCGCTTTAGCTACCTGATTTTGGTCTTCCACCGAGCGCCTATCGGGGACATCTTATCTGCCCGCTTTATGCACACCCGGCGTCTGCTTCCTCCCCAGCGTGATTTTTTTGCTGCTACTCACTACCCCGGGTTGCGGTTTCTTCCAATTCGGGAAGGAGTCTCAGTTTATTGCATCCTCCTCCATAAGACAAGCCCTAGAGGATCTCAGATACCACCTCTTCATGGCTTAGAAGCAAATTCCCTTGACCGGTTCTTCCGGGAAGGAGGTTGATGCCACCATTATAGATCCCTTCACTATTCATCATTCAGATAGTCCCACCATGGTCCTTGTCTCGCCGATGCTATCCGGCGATAATTATGGCTCTTGGTTGCGTGCTATCACCATGGCCTTACGAGCAAAGAATAAACTTGGATTTGTGGATGGCACCTTGCCTGCACCCACTTCACCTACTGAACTTATTAAATGGCAGCGTTGTCACGACCTTGTTGGTTCTTGGCTTATTAATTCTGTTGCTCCTGACATTCGCAGCAGTATCATGTATGCCTCCACCGCCAGGGATATTTGGTTGGACCTCTCAGAACGTTTTTCTCAGGCCAACGATCCACAGATATATCAGTTGCACGAATCTATGTATACGCTTCGACAGGAGGACTTGTCTGTTTCGGCTTATTATACTAAGCTTAAATCTATCTGGAATGAACTTGATTCCCTCATTGTCATTCCCCCCTGCACTTGTCAGCATCGTCACGCGGTCATTGATCAACTTCAGAAGGATCGGGCGATGAAATTTTTACAAGGCCTCCATGATCGTTTTGCAAACATTCGGAGCCAAATACTGATCATGGACCCCTTTCCAAGTGTCACCAAGATTTATTCTCTCATCCGCCAAGAAGAAAAACAACAGGAAATTAATTCCTACTCCTCTTCACATCCAGATGCTGCAGCACTTATTGCCCGCCCTATGCCTCGTGGCAGCTCTTCTCCGTATGGTGCCCCATCAACTTGCAGGCCTCGCCCTCATTGTACTCATTGTAATCGTGATGGGCACACCCGTGATCGATGCTACAAACTGGTTGGTTATCCTTCTCGGAATGTTGCTTCATCACGTTCTGGAGATCCTACATTGATGACTCAGCCACCTCATGCTTCCTCTGCTCGCTCTAGCACCCAGACCACGGAGGCACCACCGCACTTCACTCATGAGCAGTATGCCCAGTTATTGGCCATGCTCCCCTTAGGTAGCACCAGTTCTAGTGCTCACCTCGCAGGTATTGCCCTCACTGTTCCTTCCAACTCTGTTTGGATTATAGACACTGGTGCGACGAATCACATGTGTTCCTCCTTATCCTTATTTTCATCCTACACAGCTTGTTCTAATCCCTCTTTTGTCCAACTTCCTGATGGCTCCCATGCTGTTGTCACACACATGGGCACTGTCCATCTTTCTCCATCTCTTACCCTTGAACATGTTTTATTTATTCCATCTTTCAAGTTTAATTTGTTATCTGTTAGCAAGCTTGCTTCTTCCAATTCTTGCTTTGTAACTTTCTCTCCCACTCGTTGTTTTTTTCAGGACCAGTCAACGAGGAAGACGATTGGACAGGGTGACGCTCATGCGGGTCTCTATTACTTCCATGCGGCTTCTGCACTGGCGGCCCTTCACCCTCCCTCCATTGATCTATGGCATTTTCGGCTTGGACACTTGAACCATACTAGTTTGAATAAATTGTCTAAGGACATTTCTTTTATTTCATGTTTACCAAATAAGTATTGTGATGTTTGTCCTCAAGCTAAACATAAACGTTTACCTTTTCCTTCCAGTTCCATTACCACTGTTAGACCTTTTGCATTAATTCATTGTGATATATGGGGTGCTTTTTCTATTCCATCATTAAATGGTTCTAAATATTTTTTAACGATTGTAGATGATTTTACTCGTTGCACATGGATTTTCCTTATGCGTGTTAAATCTGAAACCCAATCCATTTTAAAATCATTTTTTGCTATGGTGAAGACTCAATTCCATTCCCACATTCACTCCATCCATTCCGGCCCTGGTGGTGAATTCTTTTCCCTTATCGAACAAGTTCGTTCAGATAATGGCACTGAGTTTCTTTCTGCTTCCATGCAGTCTTTCTTCTCTACTCATGGAATCATCCATCAACGCAGTTGCGTTGCCACTCCCCAACAGAATGGCATTGTTGAGCGCTAACATCGCCACCTCCTTGAGGTCGCTCATGCGCTTCGTTTCCAATCCAATCTTCCATTACCATTTTGGGGCGAGTGTGTCCTCACCGCCGCATACCTCATCAACAAAATGCCCATACCTCTTTTATCTGGCAAATCACCCCATGAAGTTATGTTCCAATCCAAACCAGATTATTCTCGTTTACGTGTTTTTGGCAGTCTCTGTTTTGGTCATAATCACAATATCAAACATAAATTTGATCAACGAGCAAAACCCGGACTTTTTGTTGGCTATCCTTATGCTCAAAAAGGATATCGGATATTTGATCTAGCCTCCAAAACCATATATACTTCCCGAGATGTCTCCTTCTTTGAAGGCATCTTCCCTTGTCGTGATTTACCCCCCTCCACCCCACCACATCCCGTTACTCCACAACCTTTTCCTGATGACCCTAGTTTTGATTTTCCATCTGGTTTGCCTCCTACACAATCTTTACTTTCTGTCCCACCTTCGCCATCCCCAGATGTACCTCTCTCTCCCGTCTCCCCCAGTTTTGCTCCACTTGTTGACAGGCCCACGCGCACTCGCCGTCCACCTCCCCATCTCTCTGATTACCATTGCTCCTCAGCCTCCTCTGAGCGTTTACTCTCTCCATCTGCTTCCGACTTGACAGGTACTCCTTATCCTCTCCATAATTATCTTTCTACTTCTAACCTTTCAGTTGCACAACGCGCTTTTCTTTCTACTATTTGTTCCACAGATGAGCCCATCACTTTCTCCCAAGCTGTTCAGTCTCCACACTGGAAGGACGCTATGGCTACTGAGATTACTGCCTTAGAGAAGAATCACACTTGGAGCCTTTCTTCTTTGCCTCTTGGTAAGAAACCCATTGGCTGTAAATGGGTGTACAAAATCAAGTACTGGTCTGATGGCTCCATTGAACGCTACAATCAAGCTGCTCTTCACATTGCCAACAATCCGGTCTTTCATGAACGAACGAAGCATATTGAACTTGATTGTCATTTTGTTCGAGAGAAGCTTCAGTCTGGGCTCCTCGTCCCTCGGCACATTCCTTCATCTCATCAACTTGCCGACGTCTTCACCAAACTGTTGGGCAAAGATCCTTTTCATACTTTAATTTGCAAGTTGGGCGTTACTCACATACACGCTCCAACTTGAGGGGGAGTATTAGAGTTGACCTTCTCCATTTACACTGAGGAATATACTGTAATTATTATGCTGTACCCTTCTTTCCTTTTATTATTTTCTTTCTTCATTTGTATTGTATTTTTCCTTATTAATACAAGAAATCAAGGTCTCTCAAAATACATTGAGAGAACAAATTCAATCTCTTCTTTTACATTTGACATTTTCAGATCGCCCTCTACACTTTCAATGTGAGACTTATTCACAGCCAGTTCCAAAAGCCTACAAATTATTCCTAATAATTATGACATCATTTTGTCTAACAGTACGTCTGATTTTTTTATACTTAGCATATGTTAACTACTTTTTTTCTTATTTGTCAGTATTTTAGATGTAGTTCGTGCATCCTTCCAATCAATATTAGCAAAGTCAATTTCAACCACATTTATTTATACAAGAGTTTTTTCATATAATTTAAAGAAAAGTCTGCCATAGAAGCCTTATAATGGGGTCTTATTATTCTCTAAGGAAACTATTTTCCATGGAAGGTTTAGAGAAAACTGGTACAATCAATCAAAAACATAGTTGCCAATTAATTTTCTTTAGAAAAACTGTAATATAAATGTCACACTTTTCTGACAAAGAATTTCCACTATGCTGACTTTTTAAAAAAAAAATTGAAACAAAACCCCTTAATTTTCTATCTTTAAAAAAGAATAACGAATGTAAGAAAAAAATGCAGGAAAATGAACAAATTTGAAAACATTTTTCTAAGAAAATTTGTCAACAAGTCAGACCTTGGGATGTTAGAAAAAAACCAAGATGATACTTGAGTTAGAGAAATAGAAAGATGAGATTTTATGCTTGAAAGGAATGTAGTGCTTAAGAGGAATCAAGATCACCAAGTGGCCTAAATTTTTTATAAAACAACGTCGGATTCCTACATTTAGTAGAATCATGTTGCTAGTCTTATAACTTGTAAAGGAATAATACTAATCAGTCGAATTAAAAGACATACTGATTTAGAATCAAATGGTTGCTGTTAGTGAATGTAAGAACATATTAGAATTAGTATTGAATTAGGAATTTCAGTTTGTATTAATCTCTTACTAATTCTGGGCATAGAATATCTTTAAGAGAACATACAATAAAAAACAGCAGAAAAACATTATTATTGTGATCATTTCACACAAAAGAACAGCCCACCTAATCACATAGAGTACAACGGATACAAAAAGGAAATTCATGGCCCTGATTTCCACATTTTTTGGGGGTGGGGGCACCCCACACTCACACATGATGCAGCCGATTTATGTTGTTGGAACTTTAATTAACAACCTCTTATTTTTGAGGCAGAAGGTAACCAATTTAGCACTCAATATTGAATTCGAATTTTGATTAGATAAGTCATTTGTTACATGAATTGAATTTGGAAGAGATTGGCATTTTTTTAATGAAGTTTTCTTGAATAATATCTCAAGAAATACAAATTGAAGACATCTATTTAGGTAGGAAACTTTAAAATCTATTGAAGCTGGATGGGTTGGGAATGTAAATTAGATCTGGACCGTAGGAGTTGCCACGTACACAAGAGAGTCGGTTTGAATTGTGAGACTACAGCGACCAAATGAAGTATTCAGGTGAGACTTAGCTGTCACCATCGTACACATTTATGTCTAATGGCGTATATCTAATTCTGTTTTCTAACGTCATCACACGTGCTTCAATTTCATTTACATCTAAAATTTATTTTTAAATTCCCTACACGTGTGGTATGTGTTTGACTCACAGCGACTTCACCGACCATGTTTGATAGATGCTAGACTCGAAATATATGATTATTTTAGTGAGTTACGTAGATGATATCATGATAAAAAAATTATTTATTATAAGAGCTATCATATTGTAATAGTAAAATTTATTAAATAATATAAATTATCAACTTTTAAATTTAAAATTAATTATTAAATAAATATTTTACTCTATCATAATTAACTCAATTATTATGATAATAAAAATTATAAAATAAGTCTCATTCGAAACCCTTATTATAAATTCTCCACTACTTATTATATCTATATATTAAAAGTTCTTTTGAATTAGTACATTTTACACATTTACTTCTATATAAGATGGGACTTATGATTTATGTTTTTCTAACTTTACCGACAGCCCTTTAACTATTAAGATTCTCTAAATTATTCTCATATATTTCATAATTATGTGTTTCACATGAGTATCTCAGTATACTCCATTTTTTTTATTAGAGACAACTAATTAGATTCAATGACCCATTCAAAGTCTTTGTTAACAAGAAGAAAACTTGAAATTAGGTTCTTGCACATCTCCAATAATGATGAGCATTCAATAATGTAACATTACCTAAAATAAATTTTATTTCAACCTTAAACACACTTTTGTTATAAGCTCTGTGACAGATTTTAGCCAAAATCCAAAATTCAGGCTAAAATCTTTTGGTTTGGATAGAGGCCGAAAAGTAAATATCAGAAATAACGGTCAATTTTGAGGGAAAAAACTATATTGGTTGAGATTATGGTTAAATTTCAAAAAAATTGATCTTATTTTAAAAGTTTCAGTCGTATTTCTGAAATTTATGTCATTTTGCTCATTGACAAATTTCAGTTGACATAGTCCATATGACGGTTCCTCAACCTGAATCTGACCCAAAGTTCGTCCGAACTCCTCCTAAATAAACGAGTTTGAACATATATACCAACCCGTCGAGCAGCTGGGCTTGGACTTAATTCTTGAACCCCTTTATAAAAGTGGTCAGGATCAAACTTTTGCAAGAAGCCTATTAAAACACATTGGACTTTTTGACTCATTTAACCATTATATTCCATTTGATAAATGTTTCCTTTTAAAAAATTATTTTGAAAAAAATTAAAAGAAGAATTGTTCAGATTGAAAGTAGACATGATAAGTTAGAAGTGGATTTGAGTGGATATATATAAGCAGAACTCAAGTTACTAGAGATCATAGCTTGGCCTGAACCTGGCCTATGAATATACTTGATAGTCGATATGACAAAAAATATTAGCTGAAAAATTTTGTTCTCTTTTTTAGTCATAAGTGACATGAGTGATTAAATTGATGGAACACATCATCTACCACACTTCCACGTATTTGTAATTTTTTTCTCAAAGATCATGACAACAAAAGGTTCTTTTTTTTTTTCTTTTTTATATGGTCACACACAAAGCAATTAATACAGTAAACTCTATGTAATATAGTATTGTATAAAGTTATAACTTGTCTCAAATAATATGGACAGTTGGTCCCGACCTCCAGGGCCAGCTCAACAGAAGTTGAAGCCTAAGGCAAATTCTAAATGGAGCCTTCTTAGTATTTAACATATTATTATAAGTATTATTAATTAAAATTTTAATTATATATAATAAAAAGAATTTATCTAAAATCTATTTTCTTACTTTTTGAGATGCAAAATTACTAATTAATTTTTTTGTATTCAAGTTTTGCTAAAATATCATTTTCAATTGATAATATGATTTTTTGAACCACTTTCATTTACGTTTAATGCAAGGAGTATGTGCATTTGAAAGATATTTTTCAGTATTACACTTCTTATAAAGAATCAAGTCAATTAAATTCAAAAGGAGATAACATGAGTTAAATCGTTGAGTGGTGAGAAAATAAAAAAATTAAACAACACTTATTATAAATTAAGGTTCATTCATCTTATAAAATATGAAAATTTAAAAATAAATTATTTTATTAAATATAAGCATACAAATATATAATTTTTTTTGAAAGATTGAATACAAATATATAATTACAGTAATTAAAGTTGAGTTTTCAGCAAGTATTGGATTTATTTATTTAAATTAAACAAAAATATTTAAATGAATAACCCTTTTTCACAGTCAACATACTCACAATCTCTACCTTCTATTAAGAGAAATATATACAAAAGTTTATTATACAAAGAGAACATATCAAAGTTATGAGAACTTGTGACTCAACAATATTAGGTTTGAGTTTTTTATTAAAACCTATAATTTTTAAGAGGTCAAAAAGCAATAATTAAAATGGAATTATTTTTAAATAAATTATTAATTCAAAATAGATATTAAGAGTAAATAAATAATTTTAATTTATGCCACTTATTGTTATGAGAAAGTATTAAAAAAATATTAAACTATTTTTTTTATTTCACGTTTTGACATAGATAAATGAAAAACTTATTTCAAAAAATCAAAACCCTTAAACAACGTGAGAAGAAAAATGATAATTACCCGCATAGAGAGTAGCTGCTGACTGTAGAATGGTACGTGTAAAATAGCACCAAATAGGATTTGAGTGGCATTACCGTTATTTTCTTGAAGATCGGGGCCATTTCTTCCGCCTCCCATGAGTCCCATTTGTTTCTCCGACTTCCTCGCCCCTGCTGTGAACCTCTATTCTACACAAAAAAATGCAAAACCCTAACAATGGCAGAAATGATAACGAAGGTTGCTAAGATACGGCGAAATTTGGGCCTTTCTAAATTGAGGCCTAACGTGGTTGCCTTAGTTGTCTTATCCTTCAACTGGCTCTGTCGACTTCGGGTCCATATAAAATATAATAAATATTTCTAACTCAGTACTCAATATATTTAAAATAAAAAAAAATGTACTGTCCCAACTATTTTGCAAATTAATATTTTATACATTTAGAATACAAAATTACTGTAAAATTAACTAAGGACCTCACAAACTAATAAAGTGTAAAAGTCTCGAGAAGATTTGAGATAAAAAGAGAAGAGTGGGGATGTGGATAAATATAATATAATATATAAAGAAGATAAATAGGCTAAACACTTGGTTCTCTGTTGAAGAATAGAGAGATGCAAACTGCTTACTATTTGGGTCGGTGGCAATGAGATCTGCCCATCTAAAGAACCTTTGGGCTGGATGGTCCGCCCACTTGATCTGTTTCCACAAAGAGAAACCGAAATGATTTTTTGATAAAAGTTGAAAGTTTTTAGGAGATTTTTAGAAAGGAATATTGCTAGACCCTCTAATTTAATAACCTCCATAATGTAATATATGTATTATAGTCCCAACTAGGGAAACAAAGCTCAGCTGATAAAAGTGGTTTTAAAAAAAAAAATTGGAGAGAGAAATTTCTCGACTAAGATATTGGTCGATATCTAGGATTTAAATCCATGGTCCAAACCATATTACATAATAGAGATTTTACTGTATTAGGCTGAGTATAACACAATATTTTTAAGCAGCATAATTAAATACTTGTTGGGTACACAATATCAACAACTCTTAACATTGCAATGAAGATGAAATGCAAATTTAACAAATTCAAGAAATCAATTATTTGAGCATTTTAGCTATCTAGAAGTGAAAATTAAGAGAACTTTCAACCCATTTAAGAAATCAATTACCCATATGGTTGTCTTTTTTAGGGCTTTCTGACCCTAATCCAACCTCTATAAATATGTGTATATATAATTTTTGTTTCGTTTCCATTCTTAAGGGTTAGTTTGGATACTTTGTACCAAGAGAGAAAGATCTTCTGAAAGTAAAGTCTAAACTAAGTATTTTTTCCATTTTTTTCCGTAAAGAGAATGCTCCTACAATGCTCTTATGAATCACACTAAATTGTGTGTTTTTCCATTCTTTTTTATTTTATTTTTCTATTTCTTTTATGGTTTAGATTAACTCATTCAATTGTGTGTAAGTAATTTTCTACAACAATTGGTATATAGAACCTGTTAGGACTGGGTATCTAGCCCAAAAGGCGAGTCCAATAGGTGGAGTGTCTAAGTCCTTTAAAAGTCTCTAAAACTCTAAATCGCCGCCCAAACAATATAGATGTTTGGGATTTATATATTTTCACGCTGACAGATATGAAAGAATCATCTTAACAAATATTTTAATTAGTTTGAATAAACTGTCGAAAGTTTGTTTCAAAGTCTTAACGAAGTATACATCTAATATGAAGTTGTGCAAAGATAACTTTTCAATCTTAAAAATGAACAAATGACCATGTTAAAAGAACACTTATTAAGTTCAACATTTCACCGAACGGATTAGCAATAGTGGAAGCGAAAATTCGAAGACTTTTTAGAGATTATTGGGTGTCAACCATACCAAACATTGGCCTAACCTAGTCTCCAATTAGGTTAGGGTTTCCAACTATTAGACTTAGCTCCCATTTGATGGTGTGTGCTACATTGGATAGACTACCGTTCAATAATATGTCTAATTTTGAGAAATTTGAGCAAATTATTTTTTTTACTAATTCTTGTGGTAAATCTATTTCATTGAATGATCTTGAGGAGGTTTTCTAACTCCTGCAGAATGCATTGACCTGTGAAATGTCTGTCTTACATTAATATGTTTTTATTATTTTAGATGGTGACCATGGTTCTTGATCCACTGCCTTCTTTTATTAGCATTAGATTAAAATTTTTCTCATTTATTTATTTTTCTTCTCTTGACTTGTAAATTTTCTACATAATCCCCATATTTAACCTTATTGCCAGTCATTTCTCGAAAAGGATCATTTGATCATATTACACACTTTGTGTTCAAATCTATCTAATATTTTTTTTTTGGATTTACGTGTGGAAAACTCAGACACAGTCTTAATAAAATCTCCACGGATGAGCCCACTACCACTAAGGCATACAAAGGTTAGGCCATGGGGGCTCGAACCCCGCAACTTCTGCTTCCTGAAGCGGGAGGAAACCAGTTGAACTACATCTATGTGGGTAAAAAACGACAAAAATACTTAACAATCAAACACAATGCAATGTAAAAAACACTACGTCAATTATCATTGTCAATGCTTTTAAAACAACAAAAATGTTTGAGGACAAACTTTATGATCATCAGTATAAGACTAGCACTCCATATGATCTCATCTATTTTCAATACACTTTATGTAACTCCAATATAAATGAGACTAACTATTTTGGAACAATTCTAAAATCCATATAAAACAATTAAATTGGGATAGAGAGAGTATATTTTTAAAAGCACATTCATGGAAAGGGACCTAGAGTGACTTTATAGTTGAATAAATAGACAGGTTTTTGAAATTGTTCTACATTATAATCACTTAAAATGTATCTTAATCTATAATTCATCATTCCTTTTGCATAACTTATGGTTTGCATGGTACAGTTTCAGAATGTAATTATAAAGTTAATAATTAAAGTTGGACTTAACTTGAGTGTCAGGGAATAGTTGTCACTCAAGGAAGGGACTACCTCCTTCATTATTATTATTATACCCCAAAAGACCTAAAAGACGGAGTTTACTTAAAGGGGTTAAAGTGATGGTCAATAATCCATCTTAAGAAATAAGAGTTTTTTAATTGAGTTTGGTTTCCACTCCACTTCAAAGGATCATTCCGATTTACCCAGTCAGGACCTGCTCTGGCATTAGGCGGCGGCAAGGTCCCCCAAAACAGGTCTTAAAAATAACCTTGCACTAGCCCCCCCCTAAGATTTTAGGGCCTCTGCAGTAGGGCCCCTCTTATCAGTTTTGCTTAGGGCCCTTCAAATTTTAAGGGTTCTCAGGGCCGGCACTGTACCGAGTATATATAGATAGAGAGGTTTGCACATGATCTAAGGATTAATAGGGTGCTTTAAGAGATTTGGATACTTGGTCATAAAAAAATACTACAGCGTCAGTTACAAATCATTGTCATCATTATCAAATTTATTTTTATTTTGAGTTAGTATTTATAATTCATTTTTTTGAATTTTCTTATATTTTAACGGTCTATTTGACACTTATAATACTTTGTCCTCCAATTTTTATAATTGTAACTTACAAAATTGTGCACTTACCACAATTGTAGAGGCTCTTCTGTTCTTGTCTATAAGATAGATTAGGAATATGTGGAATAAAAATATGAGTCATATTGGTTAGGGTAGCGATCCTCCCATAGGTATTTTGTATAAATCTGACATGGGTTTTAGTGTATTGTTAATTTTACCTTTGCATGAGCAGTAAAATCGGACCCTTCGCATTAACAGTAAAATTTCGGTGAGCCAATTTACTTTTCATGAGAATTTCGAAGAGCCGATTTTACAGTTCATGAGAATTTCGGCAAGTCGATTTACTGTTCATGCGAAGGGTAAAAGTGGCAAAATACTAAAACCCGTGTCTGGTTAGACAAACCTCCCATGGGAGGATTGTTACCCATTGGTTATATTACAACTATTTGATTAGAGCCAAACGACATAGATGATTTAGATGATAAACAAAAATGTCAGTAGAGTCCACTATCCACATCTAAATGGACATCTATTTATCTTTCCGCTAAAAGTGAGGTGAAATAGAAATCAATTAGAAGTCAACATTCATCACTTGAATAACCTGAATAGTAATATTTGAAAACACTATTATTCTTAATGTGTTAGTTCAAACTAAAGATATTAATATATGAGGAGACTCAGATTTGAGAGTTTAAAGTAAAGATGGAAGAATAATACCAGTACCTCCGCGGGAATGACTCGGCATCTTTCTTTGGGACCAAGTTTTGGTTCGCCTCTCACAAGCACACTTTCTTTAACTGTCAGAGCCTTGTTACTGCCAGAGACTAACCCTTTGGATTCCCATCGGCAAAATTCTGAGGAGATGGTTCAGCCTTCTTCTTCAGTCAAGACTTGTCCTGCGGAGGCTCTTTCTCCGTCCTTAGTTCAGCTTTCCCTTTTGAATGACCATTCTGAGCAACCTGAGGTCAGTTTGAAGAGAAATTTAGAACCGGATATTCAGCAGTGTAATGCGAGAATTCCTACGGTCGTGATCGGCTCTGATGTGGGTGAACAACGTGACCTTCCTTCATCTGATTGGATTAACGATCGAATGGTGTTGGTTGGCAGAGGACTCTGGGTCTCATCTCGGATGGACAGGAAGACAAATTCCTTTCCTTTCTTACTGCTTTCAAGAATCATCCTCCCTCCAACTTGAGCGGAAAAAATAGGACTGCAAGGGAACTCCACCGGCTAAGCTCCTCGGTCAACTACAGTCGTAGGAAGAAGGGATCGTTGGGTGGCGTGGCAGATGTTGCCACCACCAGTCGAGTTATCAGTTCGGTTTCGCCATGAAGATTCTTTCATGGAATGTTAGGGGTCTTGGTGACCCAGAAAAGCGTGCTACGCTGAAAAATTTCATCAAGCCAGTGAAACCAACCATCTTTTGCTTCCAGGAATCTAAGTTAGAAGAACCGTCAGACATAATCATCCGATCCTATGGTGGTGGTAGTCGTTTTCAGTGGATAGCTAAACCGTCTATTGGGTCTTCTGGAGGCATCATCATTTGTTGGGATTCTACTACCCTAATCTTGTTGGATTCCTTCATTGGTGAGTTCTCGCTGTCCGTTCTGTTTCAAGATCGTGTAGCTAGATTGAACTGGACCTTAACCTCAGTGTACGGCCCTTGTGATGAAGCTAGAAAGATTGGGTTCCTTAACGAGATAGTTGCTCTAAGTGGTCGGTGGAACAATCGATGGTGTATTTGTGGGGATTTCAATCTCATCAGATTCCCTCATGAGAAGACTGGGGTGACCAGACCCACACACCCATCATGAGCCACTTTTCTGACTGCATTTCCTCTCTTGGGCTTGTGGACTTACCAATCTCTGGAGCGGAATTTACTTGGTCCAATGGTCAAGAAAGGCCTATTCTTTCTCGGATTGATAGGTTCTTGGTTTCGACTGAGTGGATGGATTCTTTCTCGGATTCTCACCTCTCTGCTCTCTCTCGGCCCATTTCTGATCATTGGCCTTTGGTTCTTGACACTTTTGATGAGTCTTGGGGCCCTTCCCCTTTCAAATTTGATATTTGTTGGACAAAGGAAACTGAATTTAAGGATCTCATTGCACTTTGGTGGAACGAATTCACTCCCTCTGGCAACAAATCTTTCATCCTTCATCGCAAATTGAAATGTTTGAAGCTCAAGTTAAAGAGTTGGAGTGTAAATACTTTTGGGTCATTAGGGGAATCGCTTGCATCTCTTCTCAACGACATTGACAATATTGATATTTGTGAGCAAAATGGATCCATTTCTGAGGAAGATTTGATTCTTAGACAAGGTCTGCAGGATCAATTTCGAACTAAGAGCTTTCAAGAGGAAATAAAGTGGAGACAGAAGTCAAGAGATAAGTGGATCAAAGAAGGGGACAAAAACACTAAGTTCTTCCATGCCATGGCATCATCTCACAGAAGAGTCAACAGAATCAGATCCCTAACTGTTGATGGTTTGAATGTGACCAATAAGGATGAGATCATCGCCACCATTATTGATCACTTCAAGCAGTTGTATTTGGCCAATCCGGTTGACAGGTTGCCGATTTCTGGTCTTCCTTTTAAGTCTATCTCTCCTTCTGAGGCGGCCTCTTTAGAGCGTCCTTTTTCTGAGGATGAAATCCGAAAGGCTGTTTCGGATTTGGGTGAGGATAAGGCCCCGGGTCCTGATGGTTTTCCCATTGCTTTCTTTAAGGTTTTCTGGGACATTGTGAAGGTTGACCTCATTGCTTTCATTGTGGAATTTCACCAAAGGGGGCAAATTTCGAAGGAGGTGGGGGCGACTTTTCTTGTGTTGGCGCCTAAGAAAGACGGTGCTTCGTCTCTTTCGGATTTCCGGCCTATCAGTCTTCTTGGAAGCCCTTATAAGATTTTGTCCAAGGTTCTTGCTAACAGATTAAAGCACTTCCTCCATAAGATTATCTCCCCCTATCAGTCTGCTGCTGTTGAGGGCCGGCAAATAATGGACGCCGTTATTACAGCTCATGAGTGTATTGACTCCCAGCACAAGTCTCGTCAAAAATGTTTTGTTTGTAAACTAGACTTGGAGAAAGCTTACGATATGGTGGATTGGCACTTCCTTCATTTTGTCCTGACAAGCATGGGCTTCAGTCGGAGATGGTGCTTATGGATTTATGAATGCATGTCTTCTGCCCACTTTTCCATCCTTATCAACGGTTCTTGTAAAGGCTTTTTCAAGAGCTCCAGGGGAATCCGGCAGGGTGACCCCCTCTCACCTGCCCTTTTCATCATGGTAGCAGAGACTTTAAGCCTTTTGCTCTCCAAAGCTGCTGACTTCTCATTGATTCATGGTTTCAGAATTGGTACGTCTTCTCTTCAGGTTCACCATTTACAGTTTGTGGATGATACTATTATTTTCTGTGAGGCTGACGTGGACTCAGCCAAGAACCTCCGCGCCCTGCTCAGGTGGTTTGAATTGTCATCCTCCCTCCGTATCAACTATCACAAAACAAATTTATTTGGTATCAACTTGAATGAGAGAGAGCTGTCCTATTTTTCTGCGATTTTGGGTTGTGCTTCAACCACTCTCCCTTCCACTTATTTGGGGCTCCCTCTTTGCATCGGATCTCCAGGCTTGTCTTTGTGGGAACCCATAATTCATAAATTCAGTAAGCGACTAGCTTCGTGGAAAGGAAAATATTTGTCCTTTGGTGGTAGGATCACCCTCCTCAAGGCAGTCCTTGCGGCTCTCCCTATCTATTTCCTTTCAGCCTTCAGGTGCCCAAGTAAAGTTATTCAGTCGTTGGAGAAAATTATGAGGAACTTCCTGTGGGACGATTATGAGGATAGAAGGAAATTTCATTTGGTGAAGTGGGATCAAGTATGTCTCCCAATTAGTGCGGGGGGTCTTGGAGTGAGGCCGATCAAGGAGGTTAATGTTGCTCTGCTTTCTAAATGGCTCTGGCGATTAGGGACTGAGGGTGATTTTCCTTGGAAGACCATCCTGATCCAGAAGTATCGACTGGGTAATTGGGGGTGGGATTTTCATCCGGCTTTACATGATGCTTCTGGTATGTGGAGAGCTATCGTTGCTTGTATTGACAAATTTAAAGATGGAATCAAATTCAAGGTGGGGAGTGGTAATAAGGTAAAGTTTTGGACAGATTCTTGGTGTAACAACTCTACTTTGGCTGCCCAGTTTCCTTCGATTTTTCGTCTTTCTCATTTGCCAGCTGGTAATGTGTCTGACTACTACTCCATCCACAATACTCGGACTGTTTGGGATCTCAACATTCGAAGTACTCTTTCTGATCCTGAGCTTGATGAGTTGTCCGAGTTGCTCCACCTGATCTCCTCCATCCGGATTCGTAGTTCGACTGCGGACAGTCTTGTTTGGTTGTTTGACCCAACTGGTTGTTTCTCTGTTAAATCTTTCTTCACCAGCAACACTCGGGAGTTTTGGCCTGTTGTAGTCAACCCAATTATCTGGGTCTCCAAAGCCCCACCCAGGATTATTGGCTTTTTCTGGACTGCGGGTCTGGGGAAAATCTTAACTCAAGACAACTTGCGCAAAAGAGGAAAAATTATTGCTAGTGCCTGCCCTCTGTGTCTTTGTGCTTCGGAAGAGACAACTCACCTTCTTCTCCATTGTCCATTCTCTTCGGCTGTTTGGAACTCTGTGCTTGGTAAGTTTGGTGTGTTGTGGGTTATGCCTTATTCAGTGGCCGAGCTATCTTATGCTTGGGATATTTCTTCGGTTTCTTCAAAATGTGCCTCTCTTTGGCGCCTTTCCCTCTTCGCCATAGTTTGGAGTTTATGGTGGGAGCGCAACAATAGAGTTTTTAAGGATCGTGCTGAGTCAAGTGAAGCAGTTTCGAGAAGAGTTTTTTCTTTGTGTGCCTCTTGGGCCTCTACCCTTCCGGAATTTAGAAACGTCTCTGCGAACGACATCCTTCGTGCTTGGAAAGAATGTGTTAACTTAGTTAGCTTTTTCCTTTCCAGGTTGTGTGCGATGGTCCTAAGGGTGTGTTGAGGTTGTAATGCCTATTTTGAGCTTTTTCTTTTTTTGTGTTGCACCTCTGGTGCCTTTTCTTATTAATATATTAACCATTCAAAAAAAGTAAAGATGGAAGGACCCAACTTCCAACTTGAACCTAGTGCATTGTGATTTTTAATATTTAACCTTGGAAAAGGGAAAGAAAACAGTTTCCTTGGAAAAGTTAGGGTTTGTGTAAAACATTGAAAATGGTACGGGAGTAAGCTAGCAGAAGAAATGAATGCGAAGGAAGAGAAAATTGAAGGCCGTCAACACCAAACCCTCATCCAGCCACATGAGTAGTGAGAATTGAGAAGAGAAACAGTTGAGAGCTTTAATGGCTAAAAAGAAAACAAAGTGTTGGGATTTGCCCCATTCTTCAATCATATTCCATACATGACAGGGTTTTACTGCTACTCCTGCCATGTTCTTCTTCTCACAGGAATTTTCATGTCCACAAGTGTATTGACAGTTCAATGTGGTGGTACGTATGGATGAAAATTTAGAGAGGTTTTGTGGATTGTTGTTATCCACAAATGTATGGAAACCAATGTATTAAACACTCTCATGGGATGATGACTTAGGTTTAATACTTCTGCCATAACTTTTTATTTATATTTTCAATCAATGCACTCTAGTCCCCAACCCAAATATTAAAATATCTACCAATTTTTCATAAGTATCTCAAAAATCCCCCTTAATAAAATGAGAACCTGAATTTACCAGTATTTGCCTTGTAAAATGTTAAAACTGAAAAAAATTACCCTCTATAGACATGAAAAACATTTTAGAAAAAACTCTTTCAATATCCTTTGCTTTTTAGTCACAGTACCCATTTATCACTGAATAGATAGTATTCCATAATTAGTCTCAGTACCCATTTATCACTGAATAGATAGTATTCCATAATTAGTCTCACCTCCAACGAGAGATCAGAATACTCACGTTCTCCTTAAAAATGAAAAATATTACTCCAAAATTTTATTGATTTTGTTTTCTTTAAGTGGTAATTTTTCATAGGCCTCTTTCAGGGGTTCTCTTTAATACTCATGAGATTTTTCATATTTCTTCATAATTATTTCACACCTATTTTCTTAAGCTCATCTCTCAATTTTTTTTTTTCAATTTTCATGAAATTATTTTTAATTATTTTACAAGAGTGATTGAAATACTTTCTTTTCTTATTCTTTATTCTTCACGATAAAAGTACTTGTGTTATTTTACATAATAGAGTCCATTGATTAAAAATACAAATACCTTTTTTAATGTTTTCAAAAGCAAATACCCACATAGGTGTAGCTCAACTGATTGCCTTCAACCTCAGGAAGCGGGAAGTTGTGGGTTTTGAGCCTCCATGGCCTAACTCTGATGTGCCTTAGGGGTAGTAGTTTTATCTAGCGGCAATGGGAAAAAGTCCCATACCGCTTGGCAGGTGGATGAGGTGAGAGAACTTAAGAGGACAACACTCCTCTCCTCAATACAAGGCATAGGGCCAGAGTCCTAAGTAAAGCCATGAGGGCTCGTGGCATCTCATTAATTTTATCATTTGAATTATTTTGAGATTCAGTCAGAATTGGTCGAGTTCAGGTTTTCAACTTGGTATGCAAAACTTGGTTTAAATTAGGCTGATCACATAAAATTGAGGTACGAGACTTGTCAATTTAAGAATTTTATTTTTTTTTGTTTTATTGGAGACCTGTTTTCTCAATTGAATGTGTTGGGAGTGATTTTTTTATTGGATCCCTTGACTGAGTTTTACATACGTTAATTCTTTTTTTTTTTTTTAAATATTTTTGAGAAAAAAAATTTAAAATTTTGAGAGAATCATTGCATGTCGGTGATAAAGTACCGTGAACTTTGCCATTACTACATCATTGAGTCAAGGGTCCCTCATTGTGTGGTGGGTTGACAGGGACTCCATTTAATTGGGTTTGGTTCAAAAGGTGAATTTGGGTTGGGGACTAGAGTGCATTGATTGAAAATATAAATAATTTTTTAATGTTTTCAAAATCAAAGAGCAACTTTTATAGTCATAAAAGAAATTCAAAATTTTGAGAAATTTAACATAATTGAGTCAAGGGTCCCCCATTGAGTGGTGTGGGTTGATAGGGGCTCCATTTAATTTGGTTGGGGACTAGAGGGTTACATCAGGGTTGACTCACTCAACTGTACCTGACTGGGGCCAACACTCCCTTGTGGATCAATGGCACAAAAGATGCTTTTAAAAAAATGTTACGGTCCCCAATCGAGGGTTGACCCTGTTGGGACTTGGGAGTCACTCGAATTAATCCATATCAGAGTCCATGTCCAACTGGGTCATGGTGAAAGACTAATGCATATATAGTTTGAAGACAAGTTTCCTAATTACTTGGGACTGTTTGTATGAAGTTGAGATTGACATGAACAAGTCACGATGAAAATTCTAAAGGAGGTAGGACATTGACTGCTTTGCTGGTTCTTGCACGCTGGTGGTACAAGGCAGTCAGCCAGCCATTGGGTGTGGTTGTGGCGGGCAAGGAATAGGAAGTTGCTAATGTGGATTTTATCAAGAGAATAGGACACGGTGGTGTGTTCTATTTAGACTGGGTTTCCTTATTTGAGAAGTGGATACTACTAATATTAACTTAAGACTGTCTCTATACAGAATTGCAGCAAGAATAGTATGTGCTATTCATAGAAACAACAAGGTTCGATTGTAGTATTTATATTACTAGGTTTATAAATAGAGACAGCCGAAAGGGTCTGCAGCTAGCATTGTGGGTGTTCATGTCTACCAGAGGAGGTGCTGACAGAAGGCATTGCTGAACGGTCTTAAGCTGTTCTTTTGGGTCAACAGATCAGTGGAAGCAGCAAGAGAGAACAAACATTTCTGTGCAGATCGGTTTACAAAGAGGTGAACCAACAGAGGCCATTAGATTTGCTCTGCCAGTCTAGTATTCTCTCAATTGGGTTTGGATATTGTAAAATTGCACGGAGGATTTGATCTGTCTCTCCAATGTGAGAGATGAAAGACTATTCTCATTGTATTAAATAGAAAATTATAAGAGATGGAAAAGGAAATGATATACAATTGGAAGAATAAAAAAGAAAGGAAAATAAATTTCTCCTAAATTGGAGGGTGTCAACTCTTTGATTCTAATACTCCCCTCAAGATGGAGCGTGTATGTGAATAACGCCCATCTTGCTAATTAAGTTATGAAACAAATCTCGTCCCAATGGTTTCGTGAAGGCATCAGTAAGTTGATGAGAAGAAGGGATATGATGAGGAATAAGTAGTCCAGATTGCAATTTTTCCCTAATGAAATGACAATCAAGCTCGATATGTTTGGTTCTCTCGTGGAAAACCGGATTGTTAGCAAGATGCAAAGCGGTTTGATTGTCGCAGAATAAAGTGATAGGCAAAGAATGAGGAATGCCAAGATCGCTGAGTGAGTACTTCAACCATTGAACATGGGGCGATATTCGGCTTCAGCTAATGAACGAGAAACGGTAGTCTGCTTCTTGGTCTTCCAAGAAAGAATGTTGGAGCCCAGAAATGTTCAATAACCAGAGGTTGACCGTCGAGTGGTTGGACAACTAGCCCAATCTGAATCGTTATACTATCTCAACAAATTTGATCATATTTTGGGTTTATTCAATGGTATATTTTTCGCGGATATATTTTTCTAAGTTCCAATGGGTTCGACCTCGCACTCAATCGTTATACTATCTAATAGTTCGTGCGCTTGCGAGTTATAAATTTAAAATTTGCACAACAGGTTTACATAAGATGGAATATGAAATTACAAAATTGACACTATCTGATAATCAGGCTCCATAGAGCGTAACAATTTTGAGACGCATCTTTAATATCTTGATGATCTAATTGTTGTCATAGATCAACGAGGTTATTCTTTGATTTATGACTTTTGAGCTTCTCTACCCTGGCCACTAATATTGGAAATGAAAACTTAATGGGCTTTTTATTTGAAATGGGTTTTCCAATAGAAAGCCTTCTATACGCCCAAAAAGAATACACTACGCTCGTAGCATTTGATTGAAGAAATCTAAAGAAAGAAAATATTTACATTTAGAGGACTACAAATAATAAATGTGTGTACCGTCGTTCCACACCAAACTTCTTCAGAGATATGATTATCTTGATCACATAGAATACTTGGATCTATAGTAGTTATCCATTTCGTGACACCAAACGTCAATCACCCCTTTCACAATTGTACGTTGGAAAACCATGCGACATGCAATTTATTATCTACTTTAGGAATTGACTTCCAAACTAACTAAAAATTCCCTCTTCGTCTTAGCTTCTTAATATTTACCTTGAGGAGATGTTATACTAAGCTAGTGTTATAACTTGTAAAGGAATAATACTAATCAGTCGCATTAAAAGACATACTGATTTAGAAAATTATACTGTACTGAATCAAATGGTTGCTGTTAGTGAATGTAAGAACTTACTAGAATTAGTATTGAATTAGGAATTTCAGTTTGTATTAATCTCTTACTAATTCTGGGCATAGAATATCTTGAAGGGAACATACAATAAAAAACAGCAGAAAAACATTCTTATTGTGATACATTTCACACAAAAGAACAGCCCCTCTAATCACATAGAGTACAACGGATACAATTTTTCCGGACGAAAGCAATTCATGGCCCTGATTTCCACATTTTTCTGATGAAGACCATGAGATATTTATTTCAGACAGAAGCATTTAATAGTACACATAAAAGGAAATTACACCCAAAATATATGCAGATTCGACCTGCGCAATTGAGCTTCGTGCTGTGTTGATCCTTAGAAGATAGAAGTTGAGGAGCAATCTACATGAAGGTCTATTAGATCATCAACCTGGGCTGTTGCTTCATCGAAGAGCCATTTCTCTAGGAATGACCTCTCCTTAGTCTCAGCCATGGAACTGGGGCCGTCACTGAGACCGGATGATAGATAGCCCTGAGTTGTAAAATCTGCTGAAGACTTCTCCCACGCTAAGTTGTTCAAATTATCAAAAGATACAAGATTTTCAAGCTCGTTCGTCCTTCGGTTTTGGGTCGACAGAGTGAGAAGAAGCTGCATCCTCCACATTGGTATTTTCATTGCTCTGCTGGTCATATTCTGAAGTAGTAGCCTTTGGAGTTGGCTTCATCCAACCTTCTAAGAGCCTCGATATGTTCTCTGTGCTTGAGGCATAGGTGGCGCAGCCCCTGAAAGACGACTAACGAGTCCCACTGCAACCCTTAGAATGAAGCTGGGTGATGCATGAATTGGATATTAAACAACTGTCTAGAGATGATTGGAACTTCTTTATCCTTTTCTTCAGATGGGTGTTCCAGTAGTTCTTGATATCATTATCTGTTCTCTGAGGAAGGTATGATGCAATGGCAGCCCATCTGTAAAAATAAAAAGAACCCAGAAAAAAAGGGAGAAGAAGAAATCAAGAAGTCAGGAGTGAGGGATTTCACATTAGGGTTATACTTTCTTTGAATAAACCCAAAATATGATCAAATTTGTTGAGATCTATGGTCAACCCTTCAATTGTTTTGTTAGTATTTTCTAATGTACATTATAGAGAGATTGAGATAGTTAATGGAACATTGATTTAGAAGAATACCTATTGCCCAGCAAAGATTGGAGATGGATTATCATTCCTTCTTCATGGGGGGTGAAGTTTCCTCTCCTGATTCCTGGCCTCAGGTAATTAGTCCACCTAAGCCTGCAACTTTTACTGCATCTGAGCAATCCTGTGAATTCAAAGAAAAATCAATGAATGAGAAAAGAGTCTTGATTCGAATGGAAACTAGGTATATGAGATTGATTGAAATTTTGTCGTAAAATTCTCAATCTTTACACACATGAAATGCTAAACTTCTTTCACGTTGGTTGATTGAAATTCAGCAAATTAAGCTTCACGAAGAAAACCGAGATGGAATCTAAGGGGTTCATTTGAATCCACTAGAAAAAAAAAAAAAAATTGTTCCTGTTTGCCATTTGTCCAGTATACCTGTGTTTGTTGGCACTGATCTCCAATTTCCCGGACCATGTTCCCGAATGTAAGAGACCAAGATGATATCTTCTTCTGGTGTCCAGGGACCTTTCTTGACACCAACCTTATCACAGCAAGGAGGCCTTCCCATGTCTACTCAACCTTCCTTTTCTTTCTTCTCTTTTGATCCTTTCCCTTTCTATACAAAGCATTGTCATGAGCTAGTGCGTGTTTATATGCAAAAACATATAAACACGGTTGAGCAGAGATGGGAAGGCCTCCTTCTGAAGAAAAGGATAAAGAAGTTTCAATCATCTCTAGACAGTTGTTTAATATCCAATTCATGCATCAGCCATCTTCATTCTAAGGGTTGCAGTGGGATTCGTTCGTCATCTTTCAGGAGCTGCGCCACCTATGCTTCAAGCACAGAGAACATATCGAGGCTCTTAGAAGGTTGGATGAAGCCAACTCCAAAGGCTACTACTTCAGAATATGACCTGCAGAGCAATGAAAATACCAATGTGGAGGTTGCAGCTTCTTCTCACTCTGTCGACCCAAAACAGAAGGACCAACGCTGAGAACTAATCTCACACGACGAGCTTGAAAATCTTCTATCTTTTAATAATTTGAACAACTTAGCGTGGGAGAAGTCTTCAGCAGATTTTACAACTGAGGGCTATCTATCATCCGGTCTCAGTGACGGCCCCAGTTCCATGGCTGAGACTAAGGAGAGGCGATTCCTAGAGAAATGGCTTTTCGATGAAGCAACAGCCCAGGTTGATGATCTAATAGACCTTCATGTAGATTGCTCCTCAACTTCCATCTTCTAAGTGATCAACACAACACGAAGCTCAATTGCCCAGGTTGAATCTGCATATATTTTGGGTGTAATTTCCTTTTTTGTGTACTATTAAATGCTTCTGTCTGAAATAAATATCCCATGGTCTTCATCAGAAAAATGTGGAAATCAGGGCCATGAATTTCCTTTTTGTATCCGTTCTACTCCATGTCATTAGGTGGGCTGTTATTTTGTGTGAAATGATCACAATAAGAATGTTTTTCTGCTGTTTTTTATTGTATGTTCTCTTCAAGATATTCTATGCCCAGAATTAGTAAGAGACTAATACAAACTGAAATTCCTAATTCAATACTAATTCTAATATGTTCTTACACTCACTAACAGCAACCATTTGATTCTAAATCAGTATGTCTTTTAATTCGACTGATTAGTATTATTCCTTTACAAGTTATAAGACTAGCAACATGATTCTACTAAATGTAGGAATCCGATGTTTATAAAAAATTTAGGCCACTTGGTGATCTTGATTCCTCTTAAGCACTTCATTCCTTTCAAGCATAAAACTCATCTTTCTATTTCTCTAACTCAATATTGACATGAGTTGTCAATTTGTAATTAAATATCATAATTATAGGGACAGTTACCTATTGTATAGGAAACTGATGTGTATTCCTGATATAGTTCCCTTGCATAAGTTATATAAGGGGACCTTTGTACAAGAATATAGTGTGAATGATATACAGAGAAATTATTTTGACATGATATCAGAGCCAAGGTTCGATCTCCTTTCATAGGAATCGAAGATTTTCGTTTCTTTTTTCTCTCTTTTCCGCTTTGTCAGACGGAATTTATCTACCAAATTTTTTTTCCCTCTTCCTGTGTTCGAGAGAGGCTTGCCGATCGGCTTACTGCAGCCTGTTCCGTGTTACCATCATCAGTCGGTGTTTCTTGTCTTCAGATCGATCGCCTGTTCTGTGTTATCACCGTCGTCCTTCCGATCTGTGACATCATCGTCTGCCTCTCACCGGTCTATCAGAGATCCGCTGTCCTTCTCCACAGCGCGCTCAGCTCTACTGTTCTCGCCGTCGCCTTGTTCCTACTGCGTCGCCGGCTCTGCCATCTCCGCCGCGCATTCCGATCCGAGCGCCTCTGCCATTTTTTTTTTTGGGTACTTTCGCGTTCGGCTCTGCTACATCGGATCTGGCCGTCTCTCTCTTCGCTAGCCATCCCTGCTTCCAGATCTGCAGTGCCGACTGTTCCAGATCTGCTGGCCATCCCTGCTTCTGCATATCGGTGCTGCCGAGATCCTGCTGCCGAGATCCTTCTGCCACACAGCTGCTCGTCTCTCCTTCTTGCCGTGCGGATCTGCTTCCTGCCTCTCTCGCCCACTCGCTTGCCCCCTCGGTCTGTCTCCCAGCTCAGATCTGACGACCGATCGGGTTTCGCAGTCTTCTCTGCCGATCTGATTTTCGATCCGCTGGTCAACACCGGCGGGTCTGATTTCCGAACACAACGTGACGCTCCCACGTTGCTGCTGCCATCTGCAGTGCCGAGCTGACCGGCTGTCCCCTCTCCTACGTCCGCTCTGCAGGTATCGCCTGGGCTTTGCCGAGCCGACCGGCTGTCACCGCCGGTGGAGTCACTGCCTCCCTTTGCAGATTTCGCCGAGCCGACTGCATGTGCGCCCTGCCCCTTGAGCCGAATCACTTGCTGATTCTGCTGCTGCCATTCTACTCCAGCTTCCCTGTGACATAAAACGCGGGTTTCCGCCTTTTTCAGCCCTATATCATGACTAAATCATCCTCCCCTCCGAAAGGGAAAGAGAATGATACTCCTACTGTTTTGGCTCCGTTCCACCTCCAAGATATGTCTTCATTGATTACTCCCGAACGCCTCAACGGTACTAACTACGTTGAGTGGTCTTTGAATGCTCAGAATAAGATCAGGGGCCGGAAACGTTGGGGTTTTATCTTTGGTAGTAAGCGGGCTCCCGACGTCACCAATTTTGAGGAATATGAAACTTGGGAAGATGAGAACTGTATGGTCAAATCTTGGCTTCTTGACGCCATGACTAAGGAAATCAGGTCCCTTTTCCTTCGCCTATCTACTGCCAATGAGATTTGGGAAGCTGTCAAGCAAACTTATTCTATCAGCCAGGATGCCTCCAAGGCATATCAATATATTGTGCGGTCACTTCTGTTCGCCAAAATGGAGGTTCTATTATTTCTTACTTTGGAAAACTACAAACATTATGGCAGGAGCTTGATGCTATTGAGCCTTGCCTTATGGAATGTACCCAGGATCTTGAGAGGTATACCGCCATGGTCAACTCTCAACGACTGTATGTTTTCCTGGCTGGTCTTGATTCCCATTTGGATGGGGTTCGTGGTCATGTTCTTGCGACTACACCGCTTCCAACTCTTCCAGTTGCTTATGCTATCATTTGTGCCGAGGCCAATCGCCAAGATGCTATGCTTGGGACGCCATTTACTGAAGGAGCTGTTATGGCTATTCGAAAATCTGATACTCGTCCGGACCCAAAGAAAGGTGTTCGTAAGTGTACTCATTGTAATGGAGTTAATCATGTGATAGATACATGCTTTAAGCTCCATGGTTACCCTGATAGGCATCCAAAGGGTAAGATGGCACCTCCCAGGTCTTCTAATCCCACCATAGCGGATTCAGTTCCCAAGAGCCACGTCGTTAATGCTTCCGGCTTCGATGCCAAGTCAGGTATCACTAATTCTGCTCTTACTTTTTTTACTAGAAATAGTGCTTGGATAATTGACACCGGTGCTACGGACCATATGACTTATGATAAATCTCGGTTTAGCCATTTATCCTCTACTTGTCCCAAATCAGCCATTACTAATGCCAATGGTGTGTCTTCCCCAGTTGTCGGTGTCGGCACTATAACCCTGTCACCATCCTTATCTCTCACTAATGTTTTATTGGTCCCATCACTAAATTGTAACCTTATTTCTGTTACTCAGTTTGCCAAGTTTCATGACTATGTTGCCACTTTTTTTCCTACTTACTGTCTTTTTCAGAACATCCATACCAGGGAGAAGATTGGCAGTGGTAAACAACGTGGAGGCTTATACTATCTGGACGATGGGTTACAACGATCAGATGATGGAGCACTCGTTCACGTTATGGACGCCGGCCTCTTTACACGGCAGAAGGAGATTTGGTTATGGCATACACGATTGGGTCATCCCTCATTTGGTTACCTTAGGAAATTATTTCCATCTTTATTTACTGGTTCTAATATTTCAGACTTTGTTTGCGAAACTTGTGTACTTGCGAAAAGCTATCGTATTGTTTTTCATTCGCATGATAATAAAACTGAAGCACATTTTGCCTTAGTTCACTCGGATGTTTGGGGGCCTGCCCCTCTTTTTACATCCCATGGAATGAGATGGTTCATTACATTTGTTGATGATTCTACTAGGATGACCTGGGTTTATTTGCTGCGACACAAGAGCGATGTTTGTACTGTGTATCGTCTTTTCCATCAAATGGTGTTAACACAATTTGGCATACCTATCAAATTTATTCGTTGTGATAATGGGGGTGAATATTTCAGGAATGAATTGACTGATTTTTTGCATTCCGTTGGTACTATCCATCAATCATCTTGCTCTCAGACTCCTCAACAAAACGGGATTGCTGAACGAAAAAACTGGCACCTTTTGGAGGTCACTCGTTCTCTCTTAATTGGGGGTCATGGTCCATCACATTTATGGGCCGAAGCATTGAGTTCCGCTGTCTACTTGATTAATCGTACACCATCTAGTGTTCTTGGATTCAGAAAACCTTTGGATGTACTATCTGACCACTGTACGCTTCCCTCAGTTGTTCATTTGGCACCTCGTGTCTTCGGATGTGTTGTGCATGTTCACTTGCATTCAAATCAGCACACCAAGCTTGAACCACGTGCCTTAAAATGTGTATTTGTCGGGTATGGCTCGACTCAGAAAAGCTATCGCTGCTATCATCCCCTTAGTAGGAAGTTTTTATGTCTCCATGGATGTAATATTCCATGAAAGCATGTTTTTCTATTTGAAAGCGCTACCCAATTCTTCACTTCCGGGGGAGACTAGAGATGCAGTACAGAATCAGGATGAAATAAGGTTGTTTGAAATTTTGGCCGAGACACCCGAATCATCCTCCATTGAGCACTCAGTTGAAGGGCGTGAACTCCATGAAAGTACAATGTCTCCTACGTCTACAAACTCACTGACTCAATCGTCTCCAGAGGACTCCTTCAAGGTATTACCTGATCCTATTCTTGTTGACTCTACTATTCATGATATTGTTAGTATAACTGAACCTATATCTGAACCATCTCAATATCACCTTCCACCCCGATCTAATCGTGGTCAACCAGCAACTAGATATGAGCCTGACCCGAAAGCTAAAGTTAAATATCCAATAAGTAACCATGTGTCATCCCACAAGTTGTCTAAGTCATATGCATCTTATGTACTTCAATTATCCTCTATCTCTATTCCTAATAAATTACAAAAAGCTGTAGCAGATTCTATGTGGACCAAGGCTATGGCAGAGGAAATGACAGCATTGGACAAAAACGGCACTTGGGAACTCGTGCACTTACCAAAAGGAAAGAAAACCATGGGGTGCAGATGGGTATTTACGGTCAAACATAAAGCAGATGGGACGATTGAGAGATACAAAGCTTGGTTAGTTGCAAAAGGATATACACAGTCTTATGGTGTAGATTATCAAGAAACGTTTGCCCCATTTGCCAAACTTAATACTATGAGAGTTCTTTTGTCGTTAGCAGCTAATCAAGATTGGCCACTTCTTCAGTTTGATGTAAAAAATGCTTTCTTACATGGAGATCTTACTGAAGAAGTCTATATGGATCCTCTTCCAGGCATACCAAAATACTCAGATATAACAATGGTGTGCAAACTGAAAAAGGCCTTATATGGGTTGAAGCAGTCTCCAAGGGCTTGGTTTGGCAGGTTCAACAAGTCTATGAGAAATTTTGGTTAGAAACAAAGTAACTCAGATCACACTTTGTTTTTAAAGTACGAAAGAGGTAAAATCACTGCCCTAATTATCTATGTTGATGATATGGTAGGTGATGATCATGAGGAGATTTCTAGTTTACAACAGTATTTAGCATCTGAGTTTGAAATGAAACAACTTGGAGATCTTAAATACTTTCTTGGGATTAAGGTGGCTGATGAGTGTAAAATAATTACATATTTTATTCCTAAATTTATAATTGTTAGTATCTCATTTTATTTAATTTTATTTAATTAGTATAATTTTGTGTTTTGCAGGTTTAAAAGTGAAGATGACAGAAAAAATGCTTAAATATAAAGCCTGGGCCCATTATGAGTTATTTTGGACCTCAAGCCCAATTATTAAGCCCATAAAGAAAAGCCCATGAAAAAATCCACATGTGTGAACACTATTTTCATTATCTCAAGAGGAAATTCAAAATTTATAAGCTAATATAAGAGGATTTTCGAATTTGGCAAGTGGCTTAAGGAAAGAGAAAGAAAATAAGAAAGGGAGAAAAATAAGGAAGGTTTGATACATGTTCAGTATTTTGGTCATAAATTTTCACTCCGATGTCCGATGTCTTTGATTCTTTTTGCGTTGGAAAGAAAACTTCAAGGGTTAAAACTTTGTAGTTTATGAATTTTCCTGATTCGGAAGCTAACAAAGTCAAAATTGAACTGCAAGATGGTATATGTGTAAAGAATGGGATTCTGCACCCACTTTCCTTATACGAATTTAGCTCCTTGCCTCCTTTAAGTCATTCCATATTTAGCACAAATCAAATCCGCCCTCCATGTGTCCCTTACTTTATTTAAATCTTTGAATCCAATCTATTCATTCCACCTCCTTTCATCTATAAAAATACTATCCCTCTCCCATTGAGAAAACTGAACTTGGGCATTGAAGAAAAGGAGAGGAGAGGAAGAAGAGAAGGAGAAAGACTGAGGGATTTTCAATCCACATTATGTTCTAAGGTTGGTAGATTTTGATTTCCATTGTATTTTTCTTTTGTCTTTATTCCAAGATTCCAATTGATTTGTAATTTTTAATTCCATGTTTTAATAAATAAGAGAAGGTGAGAATTAGAATTATGTTTTTCCAATTATTCTTTCATGTGTAATGAAAATTTCAATTTTACTTACATTCTTTTAATGATTTTATGTTGTTTACTTTTCTAAGAAATTCAAGGAAATTGAGATTATTTTAGGATTGGTCGAACTTGATTTTTCCAGTCTAAGGCTCTTTTTAAGAGTGAGATTATTTTAGATTCGGAATTTCAAGTATAAATTTTACCTAAGCCTAAGGCCGGAATTGAATTTTCTTAGTTAAATGGATTTCATAGATTTCATATTTAGAATTTTAATGAATTTGAGATTTGAATGCATGTTAAATAATTTATGTGAGCTCAATATTTTAGGCCGTTATTTTATTATTAAAATTTGGATGATAATGCCTCCTTGATTCTTTGATCTATTTCCATTGTAAATATGTATATATGTAATTTAGATGTTATTTATGTTTTCTTTAATTTATAAAAATTCAAATCCTTAAAATTGATGAACTAGGTTAGAAATAATTTAATTGCATCTTAATTTTGTATTTTAAATTAAATTGAGGTTGTTTATGTTTTTAGATTAAATCCATTATCTTAATTAAAATTGGTTAAATTGTTAGATTCTATGTTTAAATCTATAATGTTTCTAAATTAAGATTAAAACTCATAGATTAGATAAATTATTACATATTTATGATTTTTCTCTATATTTCCTAAAATTCTTAAAAATACTTAATTCAATGGTATAATTTTCATCGATATATTTTTCTAAGTTCCGATGGGTTCGAACTCGCACTTAATCGCTATACTATTTAAATGATTCGTGCGCTTGCGAGTTATAAATTTAAAATTTGCATAACAAGTTTTTGGCGCCGTTGCCGGGGAACTTAAAACAAATCGCCATTGAATTATTTATTTTTGGAAATAATGATTATTTTATAAATATCTATTTTTGGCAACTCTTTAAAATTAGCAGTTTCTATTTTTTTAGAAATTCTAATTTTAAAAGGTTACCTTATTCAGAAGTTCTACAAATAATCAAGAGACTATCTAAATTTGGAATCACTGTTAAATTTAGAATTTTTTTTTTTTTGGAGATTTCTATTTTAGATACTTCCAAAAATATCTAGTTTCTATTTTTAGCATTTTCTAATCGTAGAATTTTAATCCAATTTAGTTATGTTCTATTTTTAAAAAGTAGATCTAAATTTGGAATGTTCTAGCTACAATGTTCAAAAAAAAAAAAAAAAAAAAAAAAAAAAATTGAAAATTGGATCAACTTTGAACTTATTTGAAAATTTGATTTAGATTAATTTGGTGGATATTAATTTAGAAATTTTTATGGTCTTAATTTAGTTTAGAATTCTTAATTACGTTAGAATCATTTAATTTCATCCACTAGTTATAATATTAAGAAATCTGTATTTAGTTTAGGACTCATGCATATTTTATTTGATTAAATGCTTTACCATGGTTTTGGGTTTTGTTATGTGCAGGTGCTTTGAAAATTCTTGCGAAAAAAAAAATTGCTAAAAAAAAAAAAAAATTGCTAAAAAAAAAGTTGCGCTTTCTATTAAATAAAAACAAAAAGCCAAGGTACGCGCGTTCAATCTCTTTCTTTAATTTTTAATTTTCATGCATTCGTATAGTTTTTATTAGGTTGTCTTGCATTTATTTTGCATATAAAAAAAAAATTGCATATTTAATTTGCTCATGCATTTAGGTTGCTAGTTCATGCATTCAATTAAATTATTTGCTTATTGTTTTCATATTTGCTTGAATCTTGCATTGGTAATTTAGGCTTCCATTCACAAAATAGAAAAATTCAAAAAAAAAAGATTAGTAAAAATTGGTTCATGCATTACCCAATTAAAATCAATCTAGAACCATTGTTTAGGGTTGTTCATGTCCATTAGGATCCCTGTGTCGGTCTAGGTATAGGTCATATTTTGTGTGGATTTGATTGAGCGTGAATGATCGTGTCTGTATATGAATTATTGGGTTCGTGACTCTAACAATCGCTTGGTTCGAGTTACGTTTTCTGTCGATTTACCGATCGTTACGTCCGGAGCTCAGTCCAGCTCAGCCATAGACATAGACATTCCACTTTCACCACCACCATCACCTAACATGGCCTAAGAAATAGTCGAAGAGAAAACCCTCCAAGACTACTTCTCATCAGTCACGCCCAACACACCATCTGGCATAGTTGTTCCAGCAACTAATGTGGCGTTTGAACTGAAACCAGCTCTGTTACATCTTTTACCCGCATTCCATGGACTTGATCGTGAGGACCCTTACCTACATGTTAAGGAATTCTTAGAAATCTGCGCCACCATCAAACTTCAAGGCATCACTGATGAATCTATTAGACTTCGTTTATTTCCGTTTTCTCTCAAAGAAAAAGCGAAATCTTGGCTAAATTCTCTACCTGCAAACTACATCACAACTTGGGATCAGTTGGCCAACAAATTTTTGAATAAATTCTTCCCTATATCAAAAACTAACGCTCTCAGGAAAGAAATTTCAAACTTTTATTAGAAGGAGGGTGAACAATTCTGTGAGTCATGGGAAAGATTCAAAGATTCGTTGAGTAAATGCCCCCACCACGGCTATGAAATAGGGAGACTCGTACAATTCTTTTATGATGGTTTAACCACATCGAACCGCAAAATGGTCGAGTTTATGAAGGGTGGGGAATTTTTACACCTAACTGCAAACAATGGATGGAATTTCTTAAAATCATTGGCAGAAAGTTCTCAGCGTTGGGACTTCTCCAAAAGAGAGAATTCAGCACAAACACTGAAGAGAGGAGGTTTGTACGAAGTTAACAATGACTTTGACGTGAAGATTGCGATCGCAAACCTAACGAAAAAAGTTGATATTTTAACTATGTCTTAGGCGATGAACCCATCATTAGGAATGCATGCTGAAGTTTGCACATTGTGTTCTAATCTAGGACACACTGCCCAAATCTGTCCTTCCATAGGATCAAATGCTGAGTGCTCAACCGATCAGGCCAATGCACTCAATAATTTTGGAAGACAGCAGGGAACCCCGTTTTCTGCCACATACAATCCTAATTGGCGGAATCATCCAAAATTTTCATGGCGTCAGAATCAACCTCAAGTAGGTCAAGGACCTGCTCAATATCAAGGCCAACCATATCAACCTCCCCAGTCCCAACCACCCATCCAACCATACCATCCACCTCAAAATCATCCACCCCAGCCACATCCATCCTATCAGTCCGATCCATCTCTTCAACGTAAGCCCTCTCTCGAGGATATGTTGCAACAGTTCATGCAATCCACCCAACAGGCTATGCATAAGCTTGAAACACAGCTTGGACAGTTAGCCACCGTGATAGGAGATAGAGAGAAAGGCAAATTCCCTAGTCAGCCTATCCCGAACCCCAAGGGTCAGCATGTGGTTCAAACGTCTCCCACGGATTGATAGGAAGATCATCCCATCCATATCCATCCATCCATCCATCCACCCGTCATTCTATGTCTGAGTCTGTCTGTGAGTCATTGTTTGTCAATGTCTAGTTTAGGTTTTCATTTTTGTTGTGTCAGTTTTTGTGTTTTTGTGTCAGTATAGAGTCTTTGTTGTGTGTTTGTTGTTTTTGTTTTTGTTGTCTATTTGTTTTTGCAGGTTTTGAATAACGAGAGCCCTCTCAGGTAGTTTCTGCATTTTTAGTTGTTCGTTTCTGATATTTTCTCCTAATTTGCAACTGATCACTGTAGATTAGGGAACATTGAGGATAATGTCCAATTTAAGTTTGGGGGTATTAGGGGGTTAAACTGTGCCTGTTTTCAGTCTTATGTCCGTTTTAGAGTCAACTGTGTCTGTTTTCAGTCTTGTGTCCGTTTTAGAGTTAATTTGAAAAAAAAAAAAAAATTCAACCTTATGTTTTGTTTTTGAGTAAAAAAAAAAAAAAAAAAATTAAAATCCTTGATTTTCAGCATTAATATGTGGATTAAAATTTTTATATCATGCTTTTCCAAATGACTTTTGTGAAATTTATGCTTGAAAAAGATAAATATTCATGAGTAAAGTAATCACTGGAGGAATACCAGTGGAGAATTGTGACCCAGTGAGCTTTTGAGCCATTCTATTTTTTCTGAGGGTTATAAGTAATTCTTATTTTCTTTGATGTGCGCATTATTATATTTGTTGTTAGATCTCATTATTCTTTGTTTTGATCAAATTACTGAAAATGACATCAAAATTGGATTATTACACCAGAAATTTTTCTGAATTTATTTGAAACAATTAAATATTCATATGAAGCTTAGGAAGTGATATAGGCCATTATTTTGGACCGTTTGAGCCTTTGAAGCCTATCTATTTTCGTCATATTATCATGTTAGTTCCCACTTTTGAGCCTTTAATTTAAATTTAGCCCATTTTTATTGATTAACCATGTTCTCCATACCCAACTCCGTTTGTCTTACATTGAAAAATCTATGACCTATTCTAAGGACCAAAGAAAAGGTTAGAGATGATTGTTATTGGGATGGTATTCTAAGAAAATTATGGCACTTGAAAAAGTAAAGAAAAAGAAAAGCATCAAAAGGAAATGGAAAAAAAAAGAAAGGGAATATCCATACATCATAAATGAAGGATGTGAAAAAAAAGGTGAAAAAAAAAAGATTTGAATTTGAAAAGAAAAGAAATGCTTTGAAGATTCCGAGTGCTAAAAAAATAGAGGAAGCAATATCCCACTATAAAATTTTGAAGACCTCTAATTTTTTCTGTTCAAAGTATTAATCTTAGAGTCTTGTTATCCTTCTTTGATATGATCCGGTCCTAAGCCACGTTTTGTCGTACATGAAGTCCTATTGATCCTCAGTTAATATGGTATTTAAGTGGAGAATAGATAAAGAAGAATTATGGTGTTTGATTCAACATTCTCAGGAAAATGGCATCCATTCATGAGATCTATATTTTTCTTTGATATTATTCGTTCTTTGATGATAAATATGTGAGATATTTGCATTTGAGAAATTATTCCGCTCACATATACTTTTGAGAGAAATTAGCCCAATCTATGTGCGAAAGTCTTTCTGAGAGATATACAATTGTGAGAATTGGAGTCGAAGCGCATTTTCAGCCGGTGGTTACAAAACTTGTGCGTATTTTGAAAAAGAAGGCTAAATTAATGTTTGCTATATCACACACTACACTTTGAGCATAAATTTTGTTAAAATCATTTTGGAGTTGTATGATGTTTAAATTTTAATTTGGATAATTTTGTTGACTTTTGATGTTTGTGGGTATCATCACTGGAAGCCCTCACGAGACTATAACTCGTCCACTAGTGGTGAGATAGGGGTTTAAAGGCTTGTTGCATATGCTAAATGCAATCGAGAGTGCCAGCGAAAATGGTGTTGTTTAGGATTTTTATTTTTGTTTTTAGAGTTTTTAGTTTT
Organism: Chimonanthus praecox; assembly: GCA_022113865.1. NCBI lineage: Eukaryota > Viridiplantae > Streptophyta > Magnoliopsida > Laurales > Calycanthaceae > Chimonanthus > Chimonanthus praecox. The sequence continues at coordinate 58,914,271 of CM039086.1, read as the reverse complement.
TATTTTGCTCAAGGACTAGCAAAATGTAAGTTTGGGGGTATTTGATGAGTGCAAAATAATTACATATTTTATTCCTAAATTTATAATTGTTATTATCTCATTTTATTTAATTTTATTTAATTAGTATAATTTTGTATTTTAAAGGTTTAAAAGTGAGGATGACAGAAAAAATGCTTAAATATAAAGCCTGGGCCCATTATGAGTTATTTTGGACCTCAAGCCCAATTATTAAGCCCATAAAGAAAAGTCCATGAAGAAATCCACATGTGTGAATACTATTTTCATTATCTCAAGAGGAAATTCAAAATTTACAAGCTAATATAAGAGGATTTTCGAATTTGGCAAGTGGATTAAGGAAAGAGAAAGAAAATAAGAAAGGGAGAAAAATAAGGAAGGTTTGACATATGTTCAGTATTTTGGTTATAAATTTTCACTCAGATGTCCGATTGGTTTGATTCTTTTTGCGTTGAAAAGAAGACTTTAAGGGTTAAAACTTTGTAGTTTACGACTTGTCCTGATTCAGAAGCTAACAAGGTCAAAATCGAGCTGCAAGATGGTATATGTGTAAAGAACGAGATTCTGCACCCACTTTCCTTATACGAATTTAGCTCCTTGCCTCCTTTAAGTTATTCCATATTTTGTACCAATCAAATCTGCCCTCCATGTGTCCCTTACTTTATTTAAATCTTTGAATCCAATCCATTCATTCCACATCCTTTCATCTATAAATAGTAGCCCTCTCACATTGAGAAAACTGAACTTGGGCATTGAAGAAAAGGAGAGGAGAGGAAGAAGAGAAGGAGAAAGACTGAGGGATTTTCAATCCACATTGGGTTCTAAGGTTGGTGGATTTTGATTTCCATTGTATTTTTCTTGTGTCTTTATTCCAAGATTCCAATTGATTTGTAATTTTTAATTCCATGTTTTAATCAATAAGAGAAGGTGAGAATTAGAATTATGTTTTTCCAATTATTCTTTCATGTGTAATGAAAATTTCAGTTTTACTTACATTCTTTTAATGATTTTATGTTGTTTACTTTTCTAAGAAATTCAAGGAAAGTGAGATTATTTTAGGATTGGTCGAACTTGATTTTTCCAGTCTAAGGCTCTTTTTAAGAGTGAGATTATTTTAGATTCGGAATTTCAAGTATAAATTTTACCTAAGCCTAAGGCCGGAATTGAATTTTCTTAGTTAAATGGATTTCATAGATTTCATATTTAGAATTTTAATGAATTTGAGATTTGAATGCATGTTAAATAATTTATGTGAACTCCATGTTCTAGGCCGTTATTTTATCATTAAAATTTGGATGATAATGCCTCCTTGATTCTTTGATCTATTTCCATTGTAAATATGTATATATGTAATTTAGATGTTATTTATGTTTTCTTTTGTTTATAAAAATTCAAATCCTTGAAATTGATGAATTAGGTTGGAAATAATTTAATTGCATCTTAATTTTGTATTTTAAATTAAATTGAGATTGTTTATATTTTTAGATTAAACCCACTATCTTAATTAAAATTGGTTAAATGGTTAGATTCTATGTTTTAATCTATAATGTTTCTAAATTAAGATTAAAACTCATAGATTAGATAAATTATTACATATTTATGATTTTTCTCCATATTTCCTAAAATTCTTAAAAATACTTAATTCAATGGTATAATTTTCATGGATATATTTTCCTAAGTTCCGATGGGTTCGACCTCGCACTTAATCGCTATACTATTTAAATGGTTCGTGCGCTTGCGAGTTATAAATTTAAAATTTGCACAACAGTGGCCCGATCAAAGCTTGGTATTTTCTTATCTCAATGAAAATATATCCTTGATTTATTATCTCATACCAGGCCAGATATTGCGTATGCAGTAAGTGTGGTGAGTCAGTTCATGCACGACCCACGTAAACCTCACATGGATGCTGTAGAACGCATATTAGGATATTTAAAGTCTCCTCCGGGTAAAGGTTTATTGTTCTCAAATCATGGTCACTTAAAGGCTGAAGGCTATACCGATGCCGATTGGGCAGGTTCAGCTGATGACGGAAGATCTACCTCAGGATACTTCACCTTTGTAGGTGGGAACCTTTTGACTTGGAGAAGTAAAAAACAACAAGTAGTATCAAGATCAAGTAGTGAAGCTGAGTATAGAGGTATGGCACTTGGGGTATGTGAGTTGCTCTGGTTAAGAAATTTACTGAATGACTTAAGCATCAAATCAAGAATTGAATGAAACTATACTGTGACAACAAGTCAGCTATAGACATTGCTCATAACCCTGTTCAACATGATTGGACTAAGCATGTGGAGATTGACAAACATTTTATCAAAGAGAAACTTGAAGTCGGAATCATTATTTTTCCATTCGTGAAGTCCGAAGACCAACTGGCAGATGTCCTCACTAAAGCTGTAGCTAGCAAGGTGTTTCTCGACTCTCTTATCAAGTTGGGCATGAGCGATATCCACGCACCAACTTGAGGGGGGTGTTGACATGAGTTGTCAATTTGTAATTAAATATTATAATTATAGGGACAGTTACCTATTGTATAGGAAACTGATGTGTATTCCTGATATAGTTCCCTTATATAAGTTATATAAGGAGACCTTTGTAAAAGAATATAGTGTGAATGATATACAGAGAAATTATTTTGACAAAGTATCATCTTGGTTTTTTTCTAACATCCCAAGGTCTGACTTTTTGACAAATTTTCTTAGAAAAAAGTTTTCAAATTTGTTCATTTTCCTATATTTTTTTCGTCATTCGTTATTCATGTTTAAAGATAGAAAATTAAGGGGTTTTGTTTCAAATTTTTCTTAAAAAAGTCAGCATATTGGAAATTCTTTGTCAAAAAAGTGTGACATTTATATTACAGTTTTTCTAAAGAAAATTAATTGCCAACTATGTTTTTGATTGATTGTACCATTTTTCTCTAAACCTTCCATGGAAAATAGTTTCCTTAGGGAATAATAAGACCCAATTATAAGGCTTCTGAGGCAGACTTTTCTTTAAATTATATGAAAAAACTCTTGTATAAATAAATGTGGTTGAAATTGACTTTGCTAATATAGATTGGAAGGATGCACGAACTACATCTAAAATACTGACAAAATAAGGAAAAAAAGTAGTTAACATATGCTAAGTATAAAAAATTCGGCCGTATTGTTAGACAAAATGATGTCATAATTGTTAGGAATAATTTGTAGGCTTTTGGAACTTGCTGTGAATAAGTCTCACATTGAAAGTGTAGATGGCGATCTGAAAATTTATAAAAGAACTTGAGGCACTTTGCCTAATAGAATATTCTTTTGACTGGATACTCAGGTCCTAAGGCGGACTGGGTATCTAGTGCCAAAGGCTACCCCAGTTGGTGGAGTGACCCAAGTCCTTTATAAGTCTCTAAATCTCTCTTCACAACTAAAGTGTGTCTTATTCTATGACCCAACACAACAACACCACCACCCCCCCCCCCCCCCCCCCCCCCCCACACACACACACCACAAAAACGAGTCTCTCTGACAAATAGAACACACCTACAAATGAGGCTTTTGGGCAGATAGAACGTCGCCGGTCATCCTGTCCAGCTAGAGAATCCCCTTAATCAATATGTGTTGACCTGAAGATATGACTTTGATACCACTTGTTAGAACTGTCTAATTATGAACTAGGGTAAAGTTTCTGGGGATAAAAGGATCAAATGGGCCCTTGTGGGCTCCACATGGAGGTCAATTTTGTGGGGTTAAAAGGCTCAACTATCATCCTATATGCCTATGATATTAATGATTATTTCTTCTGTAAAGCCCTCTCTTTGTCTTCACCCTTCAACCTAATCAAGACGACATAGTAGAGTTGAAAAAAAATTACTGGGACGATAAAGCAAAGGGGTTGGAATGATGGTTAGGAATCCGTCTCAGGAAGTGGGAGTCTTGTGTTCGCTTCTCACTCTACTTCAGATGGCCATTGCTCATAAAGTTACTTAGTGTGTGTGGAAAGAGAGGCTTGCACATGCTCCGAAGATTAGTCGGGTGTTCTAAGTATTGACCGTTGGCTCGTTTTCCATAGGAGAACCGAGATCTTCTCCTCTGAAAATCAAGAAGGCCAACGTGTGGACACTAGCAGAGAATGAGAGTCTTTCCAAGTGGGACACCACAATACATAAAAACATGCAGGAGAAAATCAAGGAGTCTTGGTGTGTGTGTGTTGTGCACCACCGATGGTGGAACAACCTTGAAAGAGAAACTCGGCTGAGACGACATGTATCGGTCGAGATTTGAGATATTGGCAGATATCCAATATATATCGGCGATATAATATCACCGGTATGGGCCGATAAAGGTGGTTTTAAAAAAAATAGGAGAGAAATTTCTCGACGATGCCATATCAACTAATATGACCGAATTATCAGCCTATTTATCGATATAGTAACTGTACAACTGATATAAATCATATAATAATATTTTATAATCCTAGACTAATACAAGAGAAAATACCCAGCAACCTTGTCACCTATCTCGCTACACTTTGAGGGCTGAGTGTAGACATTTTTTTATAGGTGGTTGAACTCTTATTCCCTGTACATTGAGTAGACTTTTGGTGGATGAGCCATCAATATTGACGATCTACAAGTGACTACGTGTCATTCTCTTGCTTCTGTTATTGCCAAAGTTGTTAGCCTCATTGGTTAGAGCGTCTATCATTGTGGTGGTGTTCTTATTTAATGTGATAATTGAAGTGCTATTCAGATTATTCACAATGATGTTTCTTTATGAATGAATCAAACATATTGAGGTTGATTGCTGTTATTTTTATAAAGAAGTCTTTAGAGAAATTATTATTTTGCCTTTGGTTACTTCTTATCAATATTTAGTGGATCTTCTAAGTCTCTAGAGAAATTACTACTTTTTCATTGGTTACTTCTGATCAACCATTAGTGGATCTTCTAACAAAAGTTCATTCTACTCGTAAAATAATGTGGTATCTTTCTTAATTAAGGAGAGATTCTAGATTTTATTATATAGAAAAGGAAATTACAAGTAAAGAAAGTAAATTAAATAAATTTGAAAAGCCCTAAATTTGGTAAATACTAAATAAAAAAGATAATATTTGAGAAGTTACTAATTAGAGAAAGAGTCCTTCATTTCTATGTTTGTATTCCTTTGTGTTCATATTTAGTCAATAGAATCCTAGAGGATTCTTGTAGTACATCGGTTGTAGAGTTATAAAGACTCCTTAATAACTCTAGTTTTGTCTGTGAAATATAGCAATTAATGGAAAGGTGGTAATCAATTCACTAGTCTTTAACAATATAAATCTATGTTTGATTCTAAAATATGAAGTTCATATGGTGAAACATTATAAATCCCAAAAATATCAAAAACTCGTATTTAGTATTAAATCAAGAAGATAGTACAATTATTTAAATAATAAAAAAAATGTTTCGACCGTTTTTAAATATGAAAGGTTCTTGTTAATTCCAAACATTTTTTTCCTTAAAATTTGATAATTTTGAGTTATTTTTATCACATTTTAAAAAAAAAAATTAACTCTAAGATAATCTCAAATTAGGGTTCTTTTTGTGTAAATAATTTAATGAAATAATAAACAATGCTTATAGTGTAAGGCTCTATGGAGCCTAATCATCAAAGATGTAATGTAGATCCGGTCGTGGGTATTATATAATGTTCTATGAGAGAGGTGAGGAGTGAAAATTGTAACTCAGAGCTAGAGCCGACTCTCCCTCGATTTCTTCCCTTTGAGCATAGTAGATCAATGATGAACCCGTGGACGTACCGTAAGGGGACCACGTAAACCTTTGTATTGTGGTGTTAATTTTCTTTTTCTAGTTAATTCTCATTTTGGAGTTTCTTGTGGAAAAATAATTTTCAATTTTTTAAAATTTTACTAAAATTTTATATTTATAATTTATATTTTGTACAACTTTTCTACTAATTTTTACATAGCATAAGATAATATAAAAATCTTAATATGACCCATTAGAAAAAAATATTTTGATAACAATATATGCGATAATAATCTTGGACTCTCTAGATTAAATTTTTTGAACCTTCTTCAAGAAAATATTATGCATAATTCAAAAACCAGCAACACGATCTTCATCAATCGTTGTCTTGGATGCAATAAATGTGATCTCTTCGAAATCTCTCATTTGTGGGACCAGTTTTCAAACTATGATGCCATTGTTGTTATAATAAGGACTTAAAGATGGCAAGCTATCTCTGATAATGACCAATTGAAATTATTTACTTAACCTTCTACACTTGTAAGGAATTTTTTTTGCCTGTAAAGAATAAAAAAATACTTTAATATGACTTTTCTAAATTTTAAACTAGACCACAATTTTAACCATAGATTATTTTTATACTTTATCTTTTTTTAAGAGGTTGTTTGTCTATTTATTCAAAAAAAAAATTGTAAAAAAGAATTAAGTTAAGATTGTATTCAAATTATCCACCAAGTGCTATAAAATCTAGCCCGACCTGGCGTTTTAAATATTTGCATAAAAAAAATTATTTTTACTAAACTCATTTACTCATTTTCTTAGGGTTCGCTATCCAACTACTTTTATTTACTCATTTGACATTAAGGCCTTCTATGTTTAGTTCCCATCAACAGTCATTTCATCCAATTTCAACCACATCTTCAGTTTCATTTCTAAAGAAGAACATGCCTGCAACCTCAAAAAGTTGGGGTTGGTGTGTAGGCCACAGAGGTGGAAGTTTTGATTTTGAACCTCAAGAATTACTCATCGAGTTTTATATCTCGTGTGTGAGTAGAGAGACTTACACAATTCGAGGATTAGTCTGTAGTCTAAGAGACCTTGGATATCTCGGTCAAAAATAAATAAAAGAAGAGAAATGTGTACTGTTTTAACCGCTCGGGCTCTCTCAATTCATTTTTATTTACGGCATTATTTAATTATTAATATGAGAATTCAAATTTTATTTTAAATGATAGCTAATAATAGATGAGTTTTAACGACCATAACAAATTAAAATATAGAGTTATAAATTTATTAAAGATAAAAAGTAAATATTTTGTAATTTTAACATCAAAAGCAAATAGGATGAACAGTTAAGAAAAAGACTCATTTAAAAGTACTTTGCATTTCTTCGGGAGTCATTTGGTTGGAGTGATTTCAATGAAAATTCACATAAAATGAGTTCTGTTTCATAATAATAAATAAAATAGAAAGCAAAATTGTTGGGTTCGAAAATACCTAATGCCTATATAATTTTTGTTGGTAGTTTGTCATGCTAATACCTAGAAATCTTCATCACTCTATTTTAAAGAAAGGAGGGCCTTAATTTGGGCCAATAATTATTGAAAAACAATGTCAGAAGAACAAAAGGTTGTCCCATGTTTTTTTTTATAACTAAGGTGTTCAGGCCTTGTAGTGTTAGGAATAATATGCAAAATTAAAATCACAACACGATAATAATATCAAACACACCACAACTTAGAGATTTATGTGGTTCGACAAAACTCTACCTACGTCAACCATGCATGAATCCATTATGAGAGTAAAGAGAGAAAATACATACAAGTTACAGTAAACCACGATGACCACAGAAATATGATAATTTTACCCTTTAATATTGGATTAGTTAGTTCTTAAATTTTGTTTATTTTATATTAATGTTGTAATTTATTATATATTCTAAAATTATATTTATTAGTATCTTATATTACTTAATTTTATTTAATTAGTGTGTTTCTTTATTTTGTTAGATTAGTGTCATTCGAATTGATCTCTCAACATGCAGCATGTCCAGCAGTTTGACAAAAACATACAGCAAGAGCATAAATCCGCCAGCGTCCTATGCAAGAAGAAATCTAATACAGCAGGCATTCCAACCAAAAGGCAGCATTATGGATCAGTAGGAATAAAAATAGAGAGGAGCCCACACGTACTGGTTGGTTATCCAGCAATCAACGTGGCAACAAATTAATATAGGAAGCTACAGAGAGAAGAAAAGACTTTCCAATCCCATATCCGAATACCAATTGGTTGCTAATTGTGTCTCTGAATGGGAGTCGGCCAATTCATCTATAAAAACAAGGTCTGTAGCACATTGTCGGGGAGGAGAGATCAACACAGACGGACAGAGATACTGAAGGGCGTGAATAACACAGTGGTATAGGCTCGGGATCTCCGATGATGACCGGGTTATATTTTTTCATGTCTTTTTATTTTAATTCTTTCATAATGTCCGGCCAATTTTTGTACTGAGGTTGAGGATGAAACCCCATTAATGAAATAATTGTTCTTTTATTTATTTATTTGATTCCAATTATGTATGTTTGATTATTTATGATTTTGACTTCATCAAATTAATAGATGTTAATTATTTTTACCATCAATGCCATGTATTTTTGGTTGTTAATATTAATATCTAATTAATTAATGCTTGGTTTTTTAATTTATAAAAGTAAACTTTGATTCATTGTTTTCTTTTATTTTAATTTAAATACATTGGATGCATAGATTAATCCCTTTGATCCATTGTCTTTTAAATTAAAATAGGATACATTGAATGCTTAGAAACTACATCTTTAAAAGAGAAGGGAAATCTGAATTTTGAACACCATATTAATATGCTTAAATGTTTAAATCTTTAAAACTGGGAATTAATAAATAAACAATTGGAATATTATGGATTTAATGGTGGTGGAATCCGATACCTTAGTCATTTCTCTCGATTTAATCTTCGTTTTTAGTTGTTTTAATTAATTTTGCAATTTCAATTCAATCATTCTCCAGAAAAATTGTTAACTAGGTTAAGGTTAAAATATTAGGCTTTTTAATTTGTTTTCCCGTTCATTTTAAATCAAGTCCCTGTGGGTTCGACCTCACACTTGCATATCTCTATACCCCAATTCGATTCGTGCGCTTGCGAGTAATTATAAATTTAAAATTTGCACAACAAACCACTCGGCTTTAAATTCCAAACCCAACTCCCTATTCCTTTGTACAATGCACCATTTCTACCCACAACCCGCAACTAAACCCTAGTTGCTCCTCTCAGTCTTCACTCTCAATCTAGAAGAAAGAATCCTTCTTCTAGCCCGCTCTCTAGTGTGCTTATTGTGATGTTCTCTGCATTGTAACCCTCACAGATTGCTTCAATAATACAAGAAGACTTGCATCAATCACAATCTTCTTTCAGTGCCCATGATGAGTGGCTTGAATCCCACTCATTTTCTCACGCAAATGGCGTGTATGATATGTTGTTGCAGTCAAACTGAGCACTCCCTTTTGAAGCCTCTCTATGCATATGGCTAGGAGGCCTACTCCATCCATATGGCTAGAGGCCAAAAGGCCCTTGGCCACACATTATGCGGCAACCAAGACTTCCTTTTTATCAAGTCTCCAATGCATACACTTAGTTTTTCTTTCTCTCAAGGTTGTTCCACCGTTGACTGTGCATGACACCCACACTCGAAGACTCCTTGATTTTCTCTTGCACGTTTCTATGTATTAGAGTGTCCCACTTGGAAAGACTTTCTCATTCTATGCTAGCTTCCCTATTGCAAACACACGTTGGCCTACCTAGTTTTTTAAGGAGAAGGTCTCCGTTCTCCTGTGGAAAACGAGCCAATGCTCAAAGATCTCCCCTTGGCGAGAATTCCACCAACTCCGAAGATGACCAGAGACAATGCTCTGTTGTGCATCTGCAGGTCCGCACCTTCTGTAAGATGTCCATCCCAATGCCCTAGATGCTCCACCAATCTTCAGTGGGAAAGACTGAATAGCGCTTGCTCAAAGGGCTCGACCTCAAACTTGACCGCCGAAATCCATCGTGTTTTAACCCACTCCTGACACCTCCCAGGTCGAAACCAAAGCTTGTCATAGCACTTGTTAGGAATAATATGTGAAAATTTATAATCACAACATGATAATAATATCAATTACACCACAACTTAAAGATTTACGTGGTTCGACAAAACCCTACCTACGTCCATGGAGCATAAATCCACAATGAGAGTAAGGAGAGAAAATACATGCAAGTTACTGTTAGGGATTAGACCCAATACCCACATACACAAATCACATATCACACACACACAAAGAGAAACAACACAAGAGATATAAGTGGTTCGGCCAACCTCTGGCCAACGTCCACAGGAGAATGTAGATTTTATTATAGAGAAAGAATACATAGATACAATGTTTGGAACCCAAGATCTCTCCGAGTATCTTCCCTCTCTTTCTCTATCTCCCTCTCTCTGCAAGAGGCCCTCACTGAGGCCTTAGAAGGCAATCGGCCAAAATGCACTTTCTCTAAAACACCCATCCATGTTATATAGAGAAATTCCAGTCCAAGAAGTCGGAGCTTCAATTAGCAATTGCCAAATTGATTGCCTCAATAGATCTCCACGGTGACAGCAACTGCTATTGCAGCAGTCCTTCCTTCCATGGACTCTTATTCCCAATTAGTAATTATTATTCCTCCTACTTCTAACCAAGGCCGATTCATTCCATATTTTTCTCTTGAAATCTTTCTTCATAATTTGTCCATTCTTATCACGTTGGAAGTTCCTTATTCGAGCCACACGTCAACAGTTACAATAAACTACTCGCATTTAAATCCCAAACCCAAGTCCCTATTCCCTTGTACAATGCACCATTGTTACCTGCAACCCGCAACTAAATCCCAGTTGCTCCTCTTAGCCTTCACTCTGAATCCAGAAGAAAAAACCTTTCTTCTAGCCCACTCTCTGGTGTGCTTGTAATGGTCATTTTCCCTGCGTTGTAACCCACACAGATTGTTTTAATAATACAAGAAGACTTGCATTGGTCCTAGTCTTCTTTCAGTGCCCATGATGAGTGGCCTGAATCCCACCCACTTTCCCACGCAGATGGCTTGTATGATATGTTGTTGCAGTCAACCCGAGCACTCCCTTCCAAAGCCTCTATACGCGTATGGCTAAGAGGCCTACCCATGCGTATGGTGAGAGGCCAAAAGACCCTCAGCCACCAGGGCCGGCTGAAGCATAAGGTAACTAAAGTTGTTGCTTTAGGGCCCCCATTTAGGAAGGCCCCAAATCCCTATTCTCTCCACTCATGCACCCACTCTAACTGATCCTTTATGAAGAGAATAACAAAGAGAGATGCCCTAACTCCCTCTCACACAATTTCTCCATCTCTCTCTCTCTTATCTCTATTGTTCTCCCTCTTGCTTGTAAATTAACAAGGGACGGGGTTTCTTATATCAGCGAGTATTGCAGCTGAGCACTGCCATAGTTCTCGCCCATATCCAGCTGGACAAATTTCATCTCCCTCTATCCAGTCGATTACTTTCTCTTCAATTGGTAAGTACCTCCACCCCTACTTTTTTTTTTTCCTTTTTTTTGGCCTTTTTACTAGCTCCGTTTTATGTAACTTGATTTTTATTCCTTACTTTTTGTCTACCTGTTGATGACCTTTGAACCACCTGAATAGAACATTGGGTTCTAGCAATACCCAATTGCTTGAGACCTTTCTATCGTCACCAACACCTTCGCTCTCGGTCTCCATTGATCCCTACAGCAAGGGGTATCCTCAGCTTACTTCGTATCAATCCCAAGAAGGCCCCATTTAGAATTTTATCCTTAGGCCTTAAGTTGTGTCAAGACGGCCCTGTCGGCCACACATTATGCGGCAACCAAGACTTCCTTTTTTCGACAACTTCTTTTCTTCTTCTTTTTTATTTTCAGTTCAGCCGCATGTCCCTACCCTCTCTCGGTTTAAGCGGCACCTTCTTCAGCTGTTGGTCTCTCAAGAGATTTGTCCTATTGTCCACTGTGTTGAGCATATGTGCCTCAAATTCCACCTTATTCCCTCTCCTAAAATGAAGGTGGGAAGTATCGTGTTAAGCAGCTACTAAATAGAGGCCTAGTTTAATAAGACAATGAGGGTTCCTAATTAAACTAGGAATTATCTTGAGATTGGTACATACAGCTGAATTGTGTATCTGTATAAAGGAAACTGCTATTCATAAGACACTGCATAGGAATAGAAATTGCTATGGAATACGGCACCAACACATGGCAATTTCTATGCTGTAATTCGGGTGGGGTTCCATATTGGGACCGGCTGTAAATCTTATAAATGTGAGACTCTCCAACGAGAGAGCAGTGGTGTGGAATCCCAAGGTGGACACCGAGAGAGGGATAGCAAAAAGTACGGCCTTTGGCCGGGCCTCTAATAGCCGCATGGAGTAGTCCATTGCACTGGTGGCAATAGAGGTTTGCTCTCAACGGTGAAGATCTATGGAAGGAGCCGCAGATCTGATACTGTCTGGACGACAGCTCGATGGCCGGAGAGGGGCGTAAGCAACAGTGCAATACCGCTGCAAATCTGGGTTTTTCAGATCTGTGAGTGGCAGCCAACAGGAGTGCGGCTGGAGAGACGAAGCCCCTTCATCAAAGCAGAGGTGGAGATCTGTGTGTGTGTGGGACACACCATCATCGGATACTCTCGCGTTTGAGAAGCATATCGGGAGTTGCTCGTAGGACGCAAGAAGCGTAGAGGGAGGAACACAGAAGTTGGATTCACTATTCTGGGTATGAGAGAGATTCACATCAAGTGAAAGGTGACGTCAATGTGTCTTATACAGGGGTGTACAAGGGCCTCGGGACTTCGGGTTTAGGCTCATGACTCAAGGGAGTCATCATTATTGTACATGTATTCTTTCTCATATAGTGAATATTCTGTCGCTCTGTGGACGTAGGCCAGGTGGGCCGAACCACGTTAAAATATTGTGTTGTGCTTGTGTGATTTTATTCCGATATTTTTGGTGTGTTTATTATTTCCGCTGATAAACGTTAACAAGTGGTATCAGAGCTTTGGTTGGAGACCAGGGACTCGTGGGTGATCGGAATACAACACATTGGGCATGAGAGGAGTGCCGAGCACAAAGTTCAAGGTGGAGTGTCGGTTGCAAACATCAGCGCAAGCAGGCATAGCAGAACAGTGCCATTACTGTTCACGAAGGGATTGCTGCCACGTTGAAGGGGATACCCTGCACATAGTGATGGGCTTCACATCAATGGCAAGGAAGAGGCAGCCATGAAACATGGTGTGTTTTTTCGTTGGCTGCCATGGAGGAAGTCTCAGCAATGTTGACTACATGTCAACATGCAATTACTGCATGCATTCTTGTGAGGGAATGCATGGTGTATGGTCTATACAAGCAGAGGCGCTGCCGTATGGAAGGCCAGAAGAAGATACAACCAGCGTGCAGAAAACTGGTTAAGTCTTGCGGTGGACAGCAGAGAAGGGGCAGCCAGTTAGATCGGCAGTATACAGAATGGAGGGGTTTTCTTCTCGATCTGGCATACACAGGCAGCGCTAATACAACATGTGTGAGATCTCAGCAGAAGGAAAAGCAGGCAGTTCTGAGACAGCCAAGTAAAAGAGTCTTTTACATAAAGCAGATCAGCAAGGTGTTGATCATGAGTTACAGATTGGTGGAGCAGTGCTTGTGAGCACGGACGTAGAGGGAGGAACATCTTCTTCAGAGGTTGGTGAATTTTCGCCAAGGTCGAGATTGTTGAGCATATGTGCCTCAAATTCCACCTTATTCCCTCTCCTAAAATGAAGGTGGGAAGTATCGTGTTAAGCAGCTACTAAATAGAGGCCTAGTTTAATAAGACAATGAGGGTTCCTAATTAAACTAGGAATTATCTTGAGATTGGTACATACAGCTGAATTGTGTATCTGTATAAAGGAAACTGCTATTCATAAGACACTGCATAGGAATAGAAATTGCTATGGAATACGGCACCAACACATGGCAATTTCTATGCTGTAATTCGGGTGGGGTTCCATATTGGGACCGGCTGTAAATCTTATAAATGTGAGACTCTCCAACGAGAGAGCAGTGGTGTGGAATCCCAAGGTGGACACCGAGAGAGGGAGAGCAAAAAGTACGGCCTTTGGCCGGGCCTCTAATAGCCACATGGAGTAGTCCATTGCACTGGTGGCAATAGAGGTTTGCTCTCAACGGTGAAGATCTATGGAAGGAGCCGCAGATCTGATACTGTCTGGAGGACAGCTCGATGGCCGGAGAGGGGCGTAAGCAACAGTGCAATACCGCTGCAAATCTGGGTTTTTCAGATCTGTGAGTGGCAGCCAACAGGAGTGCGGCTGGAGAGACGAAGCCCCTTCGCCAAAGCAGAGGTGGAGATCTGTGTGTGTGTGGGACACACCATCATCGGATACTCTCGCGTTTGAGAAGCATATAGGGAGTTGCTCGTAGGACGCAGGAAGCGTAGAGGGAGGAACACAAAAGTTGGATTCACTATTCTGGGTATGGGAGAGATTTACATCAAGTGAAAGGTGACGTCGATGTGTCTTATACAGGGGTGTACAAGGGCCTCGGGACTTCGGGTTTAGGCTCATGACTCAAGGGAGTCATCATTATTGTACATGTATTCTTTCTCATATAGTGAATATTCTATCGCTCCGTGGACGTAGGCCAGGTGGGCCGAACCACGTTAAAATATTGTGTTGTGCTTGTGTGATTTTATTCCGATATTTTTGGTGTGTTTATTATTTCCGCTGATAAACGTTAACACACTGCAACTACACGTTGGCTCTTCTTTGTTGGCCTCTCTTGACTGCAATCCATCGTCCAAGCTCGTCACCTGCTTCTTGCTTATTTTTCCTCCCTTGGCTATTGGCCAACGCCTCTGCTAAAACTGGTTCCTTGTTATAGAATTTGTAAGTTGCTTTTGTTTGAAGCCAACCATTTCATACAGCTATTTGTCGACTTCCAATTGCAAGATGGAGAGAACACTGGCTGCTGCTCTTTGTCAAACTTCAAATCTGGATGTTGCCTTGTTTGCTTCTATTAATTTTTTTCATTTCTATTTCCGTTATTTGCTGACCTCTTTTCATTAGAACCTCCTCACTAAGGTTGCTCATGGCATAAAGCATTGATCCACCAATTACAAGTCAGTCTCCTTTAACAGGGTTGCTCCCTCCTTTTTCCATCACTTGCATGGACATCTAAAAACAACCATAACAAGCCCAGCAACACAAACTGACATACCAGCAAACTTTCTAACTCTGTACTTTGAATTCAAGAACATCTATGTCAGAAATATCACTGATGGAATGGACTAGCAATCCAGCAGCATGGCACTTGTCAAAGAAGTGTACTGATACGCCTTCACCACCAGAAAGTTGGCTTCATTTTTATTGCTGATGATGTTGGTGCATTGATCCTTTAGCCAGTACCCACTTCAATTGTAATTTCACTTGGAAATAATTTATTGGACTCAATGCCATACAATCTGCTGATCACCGTCCTCACAAAAATGGTTGGTAGTAATCTCTGCAACTTCGTCTTTAATGTTGTCCTCTTCCATGGCCTTGTTATAATTTTTTTTTTGAATGCTTCTTGGGCCTTTAATTGAGCTTTGATATTCCATCAAATTTTTAATAATTATTTCATCACTTACAATAAAATCTAAAAATGTACTAAGTTAATTCAAACTCTCATAATGGATTTGTATGAAATAGTTTACAATGACATCCCAAAAAGTAGCAAAATAATTATTAAAAATCCAAACTTTTATTTTCAGCACAAATTCTTCATTTTTTTTCATTTTTCTTCTCATTTCTTGTATTTTTTTATATTTCCTGCAAAACTCTAAAATCCCATTAATAATATTAAAAACACACAAAACAAGAGCTAACTAAACCAAATCCAGGGGTAAAATAGTCATTTTCCTGTATTTATCAAAACCCTAATTAAGATAGTGTGTATTTTCGTTTTGTGTGAGAGATAGCATAACATTTGTAACGAGAGCCGGCTCTTCTTCGTTCTTCGCCTTTGAGCCTATTAGATCGGTTTGAACTCCGTAAATGTACCGAAAGGAAACCACGTAAAATCTTTGTGTTGTGATTTTCTTCTCTATATTGATTTTTCTTTTTTGTTTTTTCAATATTGTTGTTTGTGTATGGCCGAAAAACGTTTCTTCCCAACAAAAATATCATTATGATGACAGTGATTAATATTAGATGTATTTTAGTATTTTTAAATAAAATTTTATACTAAAAATATTATATATACACGATGAATTTGTCTACAATTCAAGTGGTTGCCTTATGCTCAACATGCGAGAGTTGTCCCTATTTGTTGAGGCCGTCGAGAGAAATCTTTTCACTTCCAAAAGTAGTTCGGGATGAAGGAAGGGATACCTCCTCCTCTTGTAGATTGCTTGGCTAAGTAGTGTGTGAACAATCTACACATTGTGACTATTTCGGATGGTATATGCAGGTCACAAGAGAATACATTTATAGAAAATTCATGTCTAAAGTCATTTTCTAAAAATGTTAAAATGTTGTTTGGATGCTTAAGTTTTATTTACAGTATAATTCCATGAAAACTCATTTTTTCTACAACCTATTTGTAGAGCTCATTTGTTAATTAATTCAATTTATTACATACATTGCTGCACTACTTAAAATCAAATCGATCTTAAAGATTGCATCTTCAACTCATTTCACCATTACACTGTGTTGAGCATTAAAAATGACCATTTTACCCTCTAATTTTGGATTAGTTAGCCTTTGATTTGTGTATATTAGATGCGTTTTATGTTATTTGTGAGTTTTGCAGTGTATTTGTGAGAATACAATAAAAAGGAATTAAAATACAGAAAAATGCAGAAAAGTGGGCCATAGTTCTATTTTTTGAAAGTTTGTAATTTTTACCACCTAATTTGATTTTGGAATTATTATAAATTATTATAATTCAAATCCGGATATGAGAGTTTGAATTATAATAATAATTTTTAGACTGTGTTAAATTGTAAAATTGGTAGAAATTTATAAACACAGAAATGGACCTACTGTTCGAGTCTGAAGCCTGAAGCCGAAGTCTGCAATTGGAAGGTTATGAGCCAAAGTCCACCAGTATTTCGGGCCAAATAAAAGTCCAAGAATGGGATCCAAGTCCAAAAGACCAAGTGGGCCAGTGAAATTCGTGTGAAGCATTATGGAAGAAAGAATGAGAGAAAAAAAATGGGATTTAGATTGACCAGAGTGAATGTTGGAAGGAGGAAATTTTGACACAGTTTCAATATTTTGGACGTAACGTTTCACTCTAATGTCCTATTGTATTTATTCTTCTTGCGTTGGAAAGATGAATTCAATGGCTACAACTTATGAAATTTCGTGATTCAGACGTTAACAGGGTCAAAATTAAGCTGCAAGCTGGTGCATGTGTAGAGAAACGGGATTTACACCCTACTTTCCAAATTAATCCAAAATTCCTAAAATTATGGAGTCTTGTCTGCAAAATTCACCCATGGCTTGGAAAAGAGAATAAATTTGGATAATTAAATGAGAGAGAATTTGGGCGGAAGTTTAGGAGAGAGAATTTGGGAGAAAGTTTTGGAGAGAGAATTTGGGAGAAAGTTTTGGAGAGAGAATTTTGGAAAAGGTTTTGGAGAGAGAATTATGGAGGAATTCTCTCTAAGCCTTGCCTAATCCAGTGTCATTTGATAACTATAAACAATGGGGTTCTGGCATTCTAAAATTTGAATTTGGGCAAGGATTGAAGGAGCATTGAAAATTGGAGGCTGAAGAGACTAGAGAAGAAAGGAATTTTCGAATTTAATTTGTAATTTGATACAAAACTCCAAAAGCATTGTCATTCTATATTCTGATTTATTAGAATAGAATTCATGGTAGCTTATTTTAAATGTATGGTTTTTCAATTATTGAATATCGTGCAATGATAGTTTGAATTTTTATTTCTATTTCTCTTATAAATGTTATGTTAGAAATTATAATTTTCAAGGAAAAGTAGAACCCTTTTTTAGGATTTGTGGAACTTGAACTTCCCAGTCTAATGTTCTTTTTTAAGAACAACTTTTTTTAGATTTGGAAAGGCAAGTATAAATTTCTGCCCAAGCCTAGGGTTTGAATTGTGAATTTCTTATTTAATAGAAGCCATAATATTTTTAATTGGAGTTTTAATAAAAGGAAAATTTGAATATGTATTTGATAATTCTTGAAGATTTAATAGTCTAGGCCGTGATTTTATCATTAAATGGGATAAAATGTCCATAAACACTTGTCTTAATTCCATTGTACATTATGTTAATATTTCATAATTTTTATTAAATTGTTTATTCTTTTCTTATTCTCCCAAATTCTATTGAACTAGGTTGAGATTGATTTGATTGCATTTTAAATTTTTTCCCTTAAACTTGTTTGAGATTATTTATAAATTCTAGTTCAATGCCATTACTTTAATTAAATTGGATTTATTGGTTAGATTTTAGATTTAGATGATGATACTCTAATTTCTAGATTAGTTTCTTAAAACTGGAATGCAACTAATTCAAAATCATATTTGTAAAAATTAGAATTTGATTTTCATATTTAAGTTATTTCTAAATATCTATACTTTTTTTAAATCACAACATTTCAATTTCATATATTTTGATATTTCCTTTTGGGATCGACCTCACACTCTTAACGCTATACTATTAAATGGTTCATATGCTTGCGAGTTATAAATTTAAAATTTGCACAACATACTGTCATGTTTTAAATCAAATAGAAATAATTAAATGTTTAGATGACAAGATAGAGTCCAATGTGAACAATCTTATAAGCCATATGATTTCGTTAAACTTCTTCAGATTCAACCTACTTAAATATCAAATCTCATCCATTAAATAATACCTCTTATTTTTTTTATCTATTTTAAGTGTTTAAGACCAAGAACTTAAATGATCATAAAGTTCATTGACTATTAATAAAATAGCGACATTAAATTAATCGAAAGATTATAATTTACTTTGATTTCATTTCCCTCACTCATGACTTCATGATTTCTTCCGGGTTCTTTTTATTTTTACAGATGGGCAGCCATTGCATCATACCTTCCGCAGAGAACAGATAATGATATTAAGAACTATTGGAACACCCATCTGAAGAAAAGGATAAAGAAGTTTCAATCATCTCTAGACAGTTGTTTAATATTGAATTCATGCATCACCCATCTTCATTCTAAGGGCTGCAGTGGGATTCGTTCGTCGTCTTTCAGAAGCTGCGCCACCTATGCTTCAAGCACAGAGAACATATCGAGGCTCTTAGAAGGTTGGATGAAGCCAACTCCAAAGGCTACTACTTCAGAATATGACCTGCAGAGCAATGAAAGTACCAATGTTGAGGTTGCAGCTTCTTCTCACTCTGTCGACTCAAGTCTTCTTGTATTATTGAAGCAACATGTGAGGGTCACAATGTAGGGAAAGCAACCATCACAATAAGCACACCAGAGAGCGGGCTAGAAGAAGGATTTTTTCTTCTGGATTGAGAGTGAAGACTGAGAGGAGCAACTGGGATTTAGTTGCGGGTTGTGGGTAGAAATGATGCACTGTACAAGGGAATAGGGAGTTGGGTTTGGAATTTAAAGCCGAGTGGTTTATTGTAACTTGTATGTATTTTCTCTCTTTACTCTCATAATGGATTCATGCTTGGTTGACGTAGGTAGGATTTTGCCGAACCACGTAAATCTCTAAATTGTGGTGTGTTTGATATTATTATCGTGTTGTGATTATAATTTTCTGCATATTATTCCTAACACTAAGATGCCTAAACACCTTGGTTATAAATAAAAAAAACATGGGACAATCTTTTGTTCTTCTGACATTGTTTTTCAATCATTATTGGCCCAAATTAAGGCCCTCCTTTCTTTAAAATAGAGTGATGAAGATTTCTAGGTATTAGCAAGACAAAGTAGAAACAAAAATTATATAGGCATTAGGTATTTTCGAACCCAACAATTTTGTTTTCTATTTTATTTATTATTATGAAATAGAACTCATTTTATGTGAATTTTCATTGAAATCACTCCAACCAAATGACTCCTGAAGAAATGCAAAGTACTTTTAAATGAATCTTTTTCTTAACTGTTCATCCTATTTGCTTTTGATGTTAAAATTACAAAATATTTACTTTTTATCTTTAATAAATTTATAACTCTATATTTTAATTTGTTATGGTCGTTAAAACTCATCTATTATTAGCTATCATTTAAAATAAAATTTGAATTGACATATTAATAACTTAAATAAAAATGAATTGAAAGAGCCCGAGCTGTTAAAATGGTACACATTTCTCTTCTTTTATTTATTTTTGACCGAGATATCCAAGGTCTCTTAGACTACCGACTAGTCCTCGAATTGTGTAAGTTTCTCTACTCAAACACGACATATAAAACTCGATGAATAATACTTTCAAGTGCCATAGAGGTTCAAAATCAAAACTTCCACCTCTGTGGCCTACACACCAACCCCAAATTCTTGAGGTTGCAGGCATCTCCTTCTTTAGAAATGAAACTGAAGATGTGGTTGAAATTGGATGAAATGACTGTTGATGGGAACTAAACATAGAAGGCCTTAATGTCAAATGAGTAAATAAAAGCAGTTGGATAGCAAACCCTAAGAAAATGAGTAAATGAGTTTGGTACGTTTTTTATTTAGACATGCATTTGAAGTCAAACAGAAAACACGTTTGAATTTCTTAAATCTTTAAACTTGAATGATTCAAATTTGCATCAAAAAGTATTTATTTTAGATTGGATATTTCAAACTTTTAAATCTTTGAATATCTATTTACACTTGTATTTAAAAACATATTGTTAGTTCATTTTTAATAAAAATAATTTTTTTGATGTAAATATTTAAAGTGCTAGGTCCTTAGAAACTGGCATAAAGCTAGATTTTATACCAAGATAATATGAATATAATCCTAACTTATGTAAATAATAAATTCCTTATCTGCTATGAATAAATAATAAATTCATCATCATTGTCGTCATTTATGTAATTATAATTAACTAAATTTATGACTGTGATTTCTTTTATACGTTATAGTTTATTACATTTTTCATATTAAAAAGGAGAGTCAATTAAGGTAATCTTTATATATGGATTTGATAAATTATTTCTATAAATCAAGTGATTACGTATCTGACACTCGTAGAATTTAAACTCAGAACTGAAAATTAACGCTCATTGATGTCTGTCTTTGCTTTTAAGTGAGTAAGTAATATTCTGCCATTTGTTTATTAACAATTAATTCAACGGGGGACACCCGACCCACCAACTCTTCAAAATTCTAATTGCTGTCTGCTGCTGACAGCCTTATTTAGTTTCACTAGCACAGTAGCACCTATTAATTACTTGACAACTTAATAGTCCCATAATCATATTTTGGATTAAAATTAAGGAGGCTATTATGATGGGCAGCTCTGTTTTTAAAGTTGCAATCTCTATCAAAATTGGTAAAATTATAAAATAATAATTTTTAAATATTTAAACCAATTTATTTTATAAAATTCAAAATAAGGAGTTTATTATAATTATGTTTCTGAAAAGTTTTAAATATCTAATATTGAGAATTTTATATAATTGTATGAAATGTGTAAAAGACTACTGATGAGTGACAAGGTAGATGCTCTCATTATATTATCTGATTTGTATTAGAATAAACTTAAACTTTCTGTGATATAAAATTAAAATGCAAAAAAAATTAGTATTTTTTATTCTTTACAAGGGAAAAAAAATTCCTTAAAGAGTGTAGGAGGTTAAGTAAATAATTTCAATTGGTCATTATCAGATATAGTTTTCCATTTTTAGTTTCTACTTTGAAGACTTGATTCCATAGACGAATGATGAAGATTGTGTTGTTGGTTTTTGAATTATGCATAATATTTTCTTGAAGAAGGTTCAAAAAATTTAATCTAGAGAGTCTAAGATTATTGTCGCATATATTGTTATCAAAATATTTTTTTCTAATGGGTCATATTAAGATTTTTATATTATCTTATGCTATGTAAAAATTAGTAGAAAAGTTGTACAAAATATAAATTAGAAATATAAAATTTTATTAAAATTTAAAAAAATTGAAAAATATTTTTCCACAAGAAACTCCAAAATGGGAATTATCTAGAAAAAGAAAATTAACACCACAATACAAAGGTTTACGTGGTCCCCTTTCGGTACATCCATGGATTCATCATCGATCCACTATGCTCAAAGGGAAGAAATCGAAGGATAGTCAACTCTGGCTCTGGTTTAAAATTTACACTCTTCTCACCTCTCCCTTAGAACATTATATACCTGCGACCGGATCCACATTACATCTCTTATGAATAGGCTCTATAGAGCCTTACACTATAAGCATGTTTATTATTTCATTAAATTATTTTCACAAAAAAATCCTAATTTGAGATTATCTTTTTTTTTTTTTTTGAGCAATCATAAAAATTCATTAGAGAAAACCAAAGATGAGATATAGAGAAAGGGTCTAAAAGAATTAGACCACCAAAAAAAAAAAAAAAAGAGAGGAAAAGGAAGAGAAAGAGGAAAACAAGGAATATCAAATGAGAAACACGCCCTCCCAATTGTTGTCTACTCCCAATTTGAAACAATCTGCCACACCATTTACTAATCTCCCGACTTTAGCAAAAGATACTCCCATCTCTCTAGCCAAGCTCTCACATTCCTGACCCCATTGGTCAATCTCCAAGGTGGGCGCTTCAATCCTATAGCCCATTTGAATGCATTTGCGGAGTCCCTTTCAATAATTAAGTTGCCTTGCCCAAAATCTTTTCAAATTATAAGAGCTCTCTCAATGCTAAGAATTTCTGCTTCATTTAAATCCTTGATACTCCACCAACTCATTGAACATTATGGAAGTCTCTTCCATATGATTTCTGAGAACTTTACCAATATCTGCAGGTCTCGATTTCTTTCTAGATGCATCATCTATATTAAACATCCAAGTGCCCTGTTGAGGAGGTTCCCAAAACTTTGTTTTCTAAGATAATTCGAGATTATCTTAGAGTTAAAAAAAATTAATAAAAATAACTCAAAATTATCAAATTTCAAGGAAAAAATGTTTTGAATTGACAAGACCCTTTCACATTTAAAAACTTGACTCTAAACCTTCTTAAAATTATACTCAATGTAAGATTCAAATCATAAAATGGTTGAAACATTTTTTAATTTAAATAATTGTATTGGCCAATACGACCCGCAACGATGAGGCAAAATTATTAGCCATGTCAGCGGCTATGCATCCTATATGGATGATACACAATGTATCAATTGTTTTTAATACCTCTGCTAGTGACTTAAAGTTTTATTTTTTATTATGTGAATGGTATGATGATTTATGTTGAAAATTTAGTCGTATATCAAAAAATTATATGAGTTATATATCACGAAAATTCATGAAAAATCTCAAAATATATTCATTTTGTGATACTCAGGAAATAAAAGATCTTAATTAGAGATAAAACTATCAAAATATTATAAAGGGAAATGATTTGTGCACCCCCATCTTTTACCCATTATGCACTCCCCCCTATGTGAAATGACAATTTTGCCCAAAAAAAGCAAGGAAGGAGAGAGAATAGAGGAATTTTGAGTTTGGACAAAATTGTCATTTCACATAGAGGGAGTGCACAATAGGTAAAAGATGGAGGTGCACAAATCGTTTCCCTATTATAAATATCACTGTGAATGGACTAAAGAAAACAATAATGAGAACAACAACAACAAAAATTACACTTAAAACCATAGTTAGGTGACTTGTACTATCTTCTTGATTTAATACCTAAATAGAAGTTTTTGATATTCTTCGGATTTATACTGTTTCACTATATGAACTTCATATTTTAGAATCAAAGTAGATTTATATTATTAAAGACTAGTGAATTGATTACCACCTTTCCATTAACTGCAATATTTCATATACAAAACTAGAGTTATTAAGGAGTCCTTTATACCTCTACAACCAAAGTCAAAATAATAATTTCTCTAGAGACTTAGAAGATCCACTAAATATTGATAAGAAGTAACCAAAGGTAAAATAATAATTTCTGTAGAGACTTCTTTATAAAAATAACAGCTTTCATAGAGAAACATCATTGTGAGTAATCTGAATAGCACTTCAATTATCACATTAAATAAGAACAACACCACAGTGTCAGACGTTCTAACCAATGAGGCAAACAACTCGTCAACCCACTTGGTACATGAATGCAATAAAAGGACATGTATATTGATCGTTCACTATTTTTGTCTCATGACACCTAAAATTTGTAACAGGTCATCCACTATGGAATCACTATCTAGAGTGCCAAAAGGTGTGGTGCTCCATGTAGGATTTAAAAACGGTATCGGTGATAAATCATTGATACAATTTCTCTCTTTTATTTTTTTCAATTCTTTTAAAAAAAATTGAGCTTCATTTTTATGTAATTGTATCATTATTTAAAAGGACATTTAAATGTCAAAATGGAGTTTTCAATTAGAAAATCGTGACTTTCAAATATTTTAAAAATAATTCAAAAAAAAGGACCAAAATTTTAAGAAAAGTGGAAAATTAATTATAGTAATTTTCTGCCAAGTTATTGATGTAGCTAATTCAATGTTATAAAACTGAAACGTGGAGCGAACCGTCTCAATGGAAAATCGGGATAAATAAGATTTAACTGGGTTCAACCATAGTCAAACTGGGTCAAACCCGTGCCATAAATATTATATTATCAATAATATTAAATTATTAACTAAATTTTATTCAATGGGTTGAAATAAAATTTGAATGTAAATAATTATTTTTTTGAAAAATTAAAAAATAGATTTTTTTATTTCATAATTTTTAAATTAATAAATTCTTATTAAAACAAAAACCCAAATAAATTCAAATTTCAAATAATCAAAATAGGACTCACCTTACTAGAGAGACATAAATTCTAAATCTTTGAATAAACTCACACAATTCGATCTGATTTGTGGAAATGAAAAAAAAAAACTTATATTATGGTGATAATCTTATAATAGTTAGGATAGGTGGAACTTATTTTTTCAAATAAATTCTAAATCTATATAATCTTACTAGGATAGGTGAAATGAAAAAAAAAGCATTACTAGAGAGACATAAATAAATTCTTAATCTCTATAATCTTATTTCAAATTAAACATATGAAATAGTAAAGATAGGTGGAACTTGTTTTTTCAAATCTAAGACTCTTCTTTTAGAGTATTTGAAATAATTATATGAATTACAAGTGGAAATTCTTTAACGACATGATATATCGGGATTTCTAGGAGATCCGTGGATCTCCGAATTGGTTTTGAGAGTGTTGGTAGTGGAGTTTAGTGTGTGGCTTTCTAACGAACCTAAGTTTGTCCAAATTCGAGCTTGGGAGTTTAAAGGGTATTTTGCAAATTTTAAATCATTATAATTATTTTGTGAGAAAAATATTTGAAAATCACACAAAACATAGAAATTGCACCATTTGATCCCCCAAAGTGTGCACACATAGTCTCGTCAATTAGATACAAATGAATAATGTAGAAAACAACTCAATGCTTCGTTCTTGATTTTTTTGAGATTTCTTATTTTGAAAATAATATTTTAAAATTATTTTCCAAGTATTTATTTTTAAAAAAATCATATTTTTAAACTAAGTTTTGTTAAAGAATTCAATGAAAATCTCAAAATTATCTAAGGTGTTTTGAATCCAAAATTTTGAAATCCCCAAATTTTAATAGAGTTACCAATTATTTATTATTTAGAAAAAAATAATTTCTTTAAAACAAGATTTCAATTTTTAATACCCTTGTCTGAGATTTATTATTTGAAAAAAAAGTCACACCCCTCTCACCCAGAATATTATCAGAACTGAACTGTCTCGGAAGAAGGTTTGGTTAAATAAAGTTGAACCGGGTTGAACCGTAGTCAAATCCGATCAAACCCGTGTCATCAATATAATAATATAAATAATATTAAATTATTAATTAAAGTTTAATTGATAGGTTGAAAAAAAAAATTAAGAAAAAAAATTAAAAAAATTGAAAAAAATGTTGAATTTTTAATATTTTATAACAACATTTTTTTAACATTTTCAATTTTTAAACGATTTTTTATAAATTATAGTTCACAACCTTTTTGAACAGTTTAGTAACTATAACTATTAAGAATATTTATATGATTATCTTTAAAAAAGAGTATTAACATTAAACTTTTGCATAAAAAGTATCAATGGAGGTTTTTCTCTAAATAATAAAATTAAAACTATATTTATTTATTTATTTATATTATTTTCCTCTTTAAATTTTTAACTTTAAATTAATATGATGCTTTGGAGGTAAAAAGAAAAATGATG
The DNA here is from genome assembly GCA_022113865.1 of Chimonanthus praecox. NCBI lineage: Eukaryota > Viridiplantae > Streptophyta > Magnoliopsida > Laurales > Calycanthaceae > Chimonanthus > Chimonanthus praecox. Next base: position 58,888,058 of record CM039086.1, on the reverse strand, counting down.
TTTAAAGCACCAATATACCATCGAGAAACGTGAATTGGGAAGAGAAAGTTGGCATGTCAAAAACTTTTTCCCTCTCCTCCACAACCGGACGGCATCTCAAAAACCTTTTTCCCACTAATCTCTCTCACCCACACTCACTAAATCATCCTCTCAGTGTCTCCTCTTAGATTCATTGTTTTATTATTCTTACTTTATAGTGCACTAACCCCTCGCAGATGCTGGAGACTTACTAGAGGCGGAGTCTCATTGATCCTGTAGGTGAGGGTGAGGGCGACCTCGAAGACATAATCTACTTATTTTGTATTTTGGACTTTGGGATGTAATCCTTGTATTTGTAATCATCTATGTATTTGTTTTAATATGTGTACGCATGGTTGTAATTGAATATCATGTAATTGGACTTCGTGTAATCTTTCTGAGTTATGGAATGTCTGATCGTGAGTAGGGTTATTTGAGTGCGTAGAGGGAGTGACAAGAGAAATAATAAACCCAGTTACAAGAGAAATTGGATTGATATCCAAACCCAATTGAGAGAATACTAGACTGGCAGAGCAAATCTAATGGCCTCTGTTGGTTCACCTCTTTGTAAACCGATCTGCACAGAACTGTTTGTTCTCTCTTGCTGCTTCCACTGATCTGTTGACCCAGAAGAACAGCTTAAGACCGATCAGCAATGCCTTCTGTCAGCACCTCCTCTGGTAGACACGAACACCCACAATGCTAGCTGCAGACCCTTTCGGCTGTCTCGATTTATAAACCGAGTAATATAAAGACTACCGTCGGTCTTGTTGTTTCTAAGAATAGCACATACTATTCTTGCTGCAATTCTGTATAGTCGTATAGAGACAGTCTTAAGTTAATATTAGTAGTATCCACTTCTCCAATAAGGAAACCCAGTCTAAATAGAGCACACCACCGTGTCCTATTCTCTTGATAAAATCCACATTAGCAACTTCCTATTCCTTGCCCGCCACAACCACACCCAATGGCTGGCTGACTGCCGTGTACCACCAGCGTGCAAGAACCAGCAAAGCAGTCAATGTCCTACCTCCTTTAGAATTTTTCATCGTGACTTGTTCATTTAAATTTCAACCTCATGCAAACAGTCTCAAGTAATTAGGAAACTTGTCTTCAAACCATATATGCATTGGAGTCTTTCACTGTGACCCAGTTGGACATGACTCTGATATGGATTAATTCGAGCGACTACCAAGTCCCAACAGGGTCAGCCCTGGATTGGGGACCGTAACATTTTGTTAAAAGCATCTTTTGTGCCATTGATCCACAAGGGAGTGTTGGCCCCTGTCAGGTACAGTTGAGTGAGTTAACCCTGATGTAACCCTCTAGTCCCCAACCAAATTAAATGGAGCCCCTATCAGCCCACACCACTCAATGGGGGACCCTTGACTCAATGATGTTAAAGTTCTCAAAATTTTGAATTTCTTTTATGACTGTAAAAGATGCTCTTTGCTTTTGAAAACATTAAAAAAATTATTTATATTTTCAATCAATGCATTCTAGTCCCCAACCCAAATTCAGATTTCAACCCACCACACAATGGGGAACCCTTGACTCAATGATGTAATAATACTTTGGCAAAAGTTCTCAAAATTTTGAATTCTTTTAATGACTATAATAAAAGATAATCTTTGCTTCTGAAAACATTAAAAAAGTATTTGTATTTTCAATCAATGTACTCGAGTCCCCAGCCCAAATTCACCTTTTGGACCAAACCCAATTAAATGGAGCTCCTGTCAACACACCACACAATGAGGGACCCTTGACTCAATGATGTATTAATGGCAAAAGTTCACGGTACTTTATCACCGACATGCAATGATTCTCTCAAAATTTTAATTTTTTTTCTCAAAAATATTCTTTATTTTTTTAAAAAAAGAATTAACGTATGAAAAACTCAGACATAATCTTATTAAAATCTCTACAAATAAGTCCACTACCTTAAGGCACATCAAAGTTAAGTCATGGAGGCTCAAAACCCACAACCTCCAGCTTCCTGAGGTCGGAGACAATCAGTTGAGCTACACCCATGTGGGTATTTGCTTTTGAAAACATTAAAAAAGGTATTTGTATTTTTAATCAATGGACTCTATTATGTAAAATAACACAAGTACTTTTATCATGAAGAATAAAGAATAAGAAAAGAAAGTATTTCAATCACTCTTGTAAAATAATTAAAAATAATTTCATGAAAATTGAAAAAAAAAATTGAGAGATGAGCTTAAGAAAATAGGTGTGAAATAATTATGAAGAAATATGAAAAATCTCATGAGTATTAAAGAGAACCCCTGAAGAGAGGCCTATGAAAAATTACCACTTAAAGAAAACAAAATCAATAAAATTTTGGAGTAATATTTTTCAATTTTTAGGAGAACGTGAGTATTCTGATCTCTCGTTGGAGATGAGACTAATTAAGGAATACTATCTATTCAGTGATAAATGGGTACTGTGACTAAAAAGCAAAGGATATCGAAAGAGTTTTTTCTAAAATGTTTTTCATGTCTATAGAGGGTAATTTTTTTCAGTTTTAACATTTTACAAGGCAAATACTGGTAAATTCAGGTTCTCATTTTATTAAGGGGGATTTTTGAGATACTTATGAAAAATTGGTAGATATTTTAATATTTGGGTTGGGGACTAGAGTGCATTGATTAAAAATATAAATAAAAAGTTATGGCAGAAGTATTAAACCTAAGTCATCATCCCATGAGAGTGTTTAATATACATTGGTGTCCATACATTTGTGGATACCAACAATCCACAAAACCTCTCTAAATTTTCATCCATACGTACCACCACATTGAACTGTCAATACACTTGTGGACATGAAAATTCCTGTGAGAAGAAGAACATGGCAGGAGTAGCAGTAAAACCCTGTCATGTATGGAATATGATTGAAGAATGGGGCAAATCCCAACACTTTGTTTTCTTTTTAGCCATTAAAACTCTCAACTGTTTCTCTTCTCAATTCTCACTACTCATGTGGCTGGATGAGGGTATGGTGTTGACGGCCTTCAATTCTCTCTTCCTTTGCATTCATTTCTTCTGCTAGCTTACTCCCGTACCATTTCCAATGTTTTACACCAACCCTAACTTTTCCAAGGAAACTGTTTTCTTTCCCTTTTCCAAGGTTAAATATTAAAAATCACAATGCACTAGGTTCAAGTTGGAAGTTGGGTCCTTCCATTTGTTTACTTTGAACTCTCAAATCTTAGTCTCCTCACATATTAATGTGTTTAATTTGAACTAACACATTAATAATAATAGTCTTTTCAAATATTACTATTCAGGTTATTTAAGTGATGAATGTTGACTTCTAATTGATTTCTATTTCACCTCACTTTGAGTGGAAAGACAAATAGATATCCATTTAGACGTGGATAGTGGACTCTACTGACATATTGAAGTAGGGTAATGATCCGTGCACCATGAGGAAAAAGTCTCAGATTTGATGAAATAAATGTGTATTGAATTCTTGCCAAGGCCAGATTGGAACATGCAATTGATTTATTGGGCACATGGAAGCACGTGGCCAGAAGTGACTCGCAATTACTTGATGGAAGAAATTGAAGCTGTAAATGGATCCCACCTATACAAATTTGGACCACATGTGGTTAGACTTAGAAATTAGAACCATTCCATCTTAGAGGTTATGGGTTCAACTCCTCTCGAGCTCACTTGATACACGAGATTTGCAGGTGGTTTCATATATCTGTGAGATTAGTCTCACCTCCCAATGTGAGATTAGGGCTGCGTTTGGATGAAGAATAAATTTTGCAGGGGTTACTTAGAGTTATCCCTGATCAAAGGTTACCCCTGATATTATGAATACCCCTTGCTAAGAAAAGATTTTCAAAAGTGAGAAGAGAGGGGTAAAAAGTTGACTTTTTATCCTTACCTCTCCATTAGCAAACAAGGATATCGTGTAAAAAAAAAATCCATATTTCCAACCCACATTAATAGCATATGAAAGCACACAATCTTGGAAAGTTTTTCAATGCAATCAGTTGTCCTTCTTCTAAATTACTAAAAGTGGAAAGAGTCAAAATTAGAAAAACTAAAGTCTACATTTTACAATTACAATTACAATTTTTTTCATGTGATAATGTATGGAATTTATTACTATTATCACCTTCTACCATGACTTATTAATGTGTCTACAAAGTAATTAGTCCCATAAACATTTTTGTTTATCAACTGAATCATCTATGTCGTTTGGCTCTAATCAAATAGTTGTAATATAACCAATGGGTAGCAATCCTCCCATGGGAGGTTTGTCTAACCAGACATGGGTTTTATTATATTGCCACTTTTACCCTTCGCATTAACAGTAAAATCGGCTCGCCGAAATTCACATAAACTGTAAAATCGGCTATTCAAAATTCTCATGAACAGTAAATAGGCTCACCGAAATTTTACTGTAAATGCGGAGGGTCTATAATGACCCATTCCGAGTTTGTTCTTTTCTTTTTCTTTTTGTTGAGATTTTCAGATCTATGAGTTGTTTTCGGGACTGTGGTAGCAGTGAGGAGGGTGTGGGCTCCGTGGCGGGCCCTAGTTTACATGGTTTCGAGTTCGGGAACTCGAAGGGCATTTCAATAATTTTGAATTATTGTATATTATGTCATGAAAAATGCTTGAAAAATCACACGTCTTTCTATCTCGATGTTCAACATTTGATTTTCTCGGGTTTTGAAATCATTTTCTTTTAAAATAGTGTGAGTTTTGAAACTCTATTTTCATGCGATTTAGGATTTTCTTAAAAGTTTAAAATAAAATAGTAAATGAATGAAAATGAAATAATTACTAATAATATTCTTATATAATATTATAGCTTGAGCTAAATGGTTTCAAAAAAAATAAATGAGATAAAATAATTCAAGAGTTTGTGGGTTCTTAAATATTTTTTTTAAATAGTTTATGAATATATTTAAAAAAAAATAACCTCAAAACCCTAAAAGGGGCCCTCCCCCTTTATATTTATCTTTTTTGGGCAGCACTATAGCATTCCAGCTATAATGCCGCCGCCCCCTCCCTTGGGGGTGCCCTTCACTGGGCTGGTTAGCTCACCCCTTATCTTTCAGGTACCCCGATTGCGGAGGTGCCAGATGGCCCCTTGAGCATACACCTGAGGAGTAGTAGTTGAAGTTGGATATTTTATATTTATGTTCATGCCTTAGTTTTAGAGGCTTTTGTTCTATATGGACATACTACCGTATATTGTTGTCTGGATGATTGTATAATTGTATTCGGATAGTCTATGGTTATTCATTATGTTTATTGAGTTTTGTTCATCTACGTTGTTCAGCGAGGGGGTAGTGGCCCCTTTTCAAAAAAAAAATGACCGGTATCTTATTTTTTTGGGTAGTGTTTTGAGATGTTTCAGAGATAACACGCCTGTAGCGGGACGGGGTGTTACAGTTGGTATCAGAGCACGATTCAACTCTCGGACTGTGCATGGGACAGAGATAAATGTGATGATAACTAGACATTAGGTTCATCCCCTATGTGATAGGGTAGATCGAATCGGGTTCTGGGGTGGTGTGTAGATACCCTAAGTTTGTTTGGTAGGCTTAATGCGCCATCCTTCATTTACTTGCTTGAGTCGTATCTAGCTGTGGATTGTCGCTCGATTTAAGGTTGACTAGCGTTTGATTCTCCTGTTAGTCGATGGAAAGGTCGTTTGCTTGTTTGAGTGTGTGGTGCACTATGACGTGGTCATGGGAATTGTGGGACGCGAATCTCTAGGTTTTGAGTCAGATTGGTCATACTCCCTATGGTAATTAGAGGTGTTTCTTGGTGGGACCTATATTATGAGGAGGTCCTCACCTTGGAGGCATGCGGGTGGTATTTTTAGAGTGGCTTGAGTCCCGTGATAGAGTCACGGGGGCTCGTATTTGGAGAGCGAGGACCCTGTTCGTTGGCCTCACTTGTAATTGTTTGTTATAGAGGTAGATTCATTGGAAATCTACGGGCACCTACCGAGTGAGTCCGGCCTGCTAACTTTGTAGATGACCGATGGAATTCCATGAGTGGTTGATGGGCTTGGTGTGTTTGAGTTGCTAGTTAGGCCCATTTTGGGCTTAGGACTGCAGGGAGTGCCTGGGGGTTGAACCTGTGGTTATATGTCTGGCTCTAGGATTCCCGCGGGTCCAGTGTTATGGCTAGAGGAAGTTGTGACTTTTAAGAGATTTTATAAGTTAAACTGGTAAGGTTGATCGTTGGGACTCAGGTGAGCCAATACACGGTTCAATTTCGATGTATGAGTAAGTTGGGAGCTCGGTGCTTGAGCAGTGCACATGGGTGTCTCTTAGCTCTTGACCGGTGTATAACTCGTTTCCAGTGTTCTCCCTCTATTTTTGTCTTGATTTTCGCTGGTTACGGACCAGATCTGTTGACCGTGCATTTTAACAATTGGAGTTAGCATTGGAGGTCAGTTTAGAAGTCTTGGGGATGTCAGAGTTTGACGTTATCTGGGGATGGATTGGTAGTCCTCCCTTTAGGTCGCCTTGGACTGTTGCTATAGGCGGGTGACGAGTCAGTTCCTCACGGTGGGCGCATTGTTGAGTGGCTTGCAACTTACAGTCTGAGCGTGGAGGAGTTGTGCAGCTTGGTGGCTAGCTGGATTTGAAGGAGAGATTGGGATTGGCAGATGTTGAGATGCCTCGCGTGGTCTGGGGGTTTCCGGATCTCTTTTTGGGAAGTTTCTTGGATTACTGCCACGTTAGGAGATAAGGTTTGTTGTGGATCTGCTCCCCCGGTGTGACACCTGTTTCAACTACTCATCATCGGGTGGTGCCAGTAGGGTTTTGGAGTTAAGGCGTTAGCTCGGGGAGTTGGAATCTCTTGGCTACAGTTGACGTAGCGGCCTCCTTGGAGCGCACCAGCCTTGTTGACCAAGAAGAGGATGGCTCTAAGAGTTTATTCTTTGATTACCGTTAGAGACTTTGGAGTTGTAGAAATAACTCAGGGAGTTAGACACCCTTGGCTTCATTCGGCCTAACACTTCATCTTGGGGTGCACCGGCATTGGTTGCTAAGAGGAAAGATGGCTCCATGAGACTGTGCATCGACTATCGACAGTTGAACATGGGTACAGTGAAGAACAAGTATCAATTGCCAAGGATTAATGATCTGTTTGACCAATTGAGAGGATCCGAGTGCTTCACCAAAATGGAACTTCGTTTTGGTTACCGTCAGGTGAAGGTGCAGGAGTGTGATATTGAGAAGACTGCTTTCTCCACTCGTTTTGGACTCCTTGAGTTTGAGGTAAATGCCGTTTGGGATGACTAATGCCCCGATCACATTCATGGACCTAATTAATAGGACTTTCAGACCGTGCCTGGACCGGTTGTAGTGGTGTTCATCTACTACATTTTGATATATTCAGCATTAGAGGAGGATCGTGGGAAGCATTTGAGAACCATACTTCATGTCTTGAGGGATGACAAGCTTTGTACGAAGTACATCAAGTGTTAATTTTGGGTGCCAGAGGTTCAGTTTCTTGGGCACGTGATGTCAGCTGGCGGGTGGCCATGGATCCGGCTAAGGTTGAGGCTATCCTGAGTTGGGAGCAACCACGAAATGTTCTTGAAATTCTCCTCCTTTTTGGGGTCTTGCGAGTTACTACCGGCAGTTTATCAAGGATTCTCCAAGGTCCCCGCACCTATGACAAGTTTGACCTACGAGAATGTGCCATTCGTTTGGGACGAAGCTTGCGAGACAGCCTTCCAGAGGCTGAAAGGGAGTCTGACTTCCGCTTCAGTGTGGATTGTGCTAGAGAGAGGCCACAACTATGCGGCTTTCTATGATGCTTCAGGTAATGGTTTGAGTTGTTTACTGATGCAGGATGGAGAAGGGTAGCTTATGGTTCGAGACATTTTAAGACCCAAGGGCCGAACCATCCTAATTATGAGTTGGGGTTAGTGACGGTGTATTGCACCCAAGAAGGAGCTGAACATGATGCAGAGATGATGGATGGAGTACCTTGGTGACTATGACTTTGTGTAGGCTTACCACTCCGGTAAGACGAACATAGTTGCAAACGCCTTGAGTCGCATGGTGAGAGGATCTTGTCGAGTCTGATCGGAGGTTAGAGCATCCAGATTTTTGCAGCACAGTTGTCCAACCAGGGATTTATGATAGAGTTTTGAGAGCTCAGTAGACGGATGAGAGGTGCACCGCGTTGAGAGACGCTGTGACCAGTGGCAGTGGACCCTTTTGGATGGGCTGTGAGACGAGATGATGGTTTGGTTTTTTTTTTTTCAGGACAGACTGTTTGTAACCATGTCAGGGCAGTGCCGCGAGGAGGTATTACGACACTCACATCATTCCAAGTTTGCTGTACATCTGGGAAGCACGGAGATGTGATATGATTTACATCAATAAATCTGGTGGAGAAGCATGAAGAGGACAATAACTGAGTTTGTAACCTGTTGTTTGACTTGCTGACATGTCAAGATAAAACACTTGAGACCCACTAGTAGATTGCATCCTTCTTGTTTCCCCAGTGGAAGTGAGGCCACCTTACTATGGATTTTTGGTACTGGTTTGTCGAAATTACCTCGAGGGCATCATGAAGTATGGGTCATAGTGGATCGATTGGCTAGGCTGGCAGGAAGGCGACGATTTCTTTAAAGACTTTGAGTTGGAGGTAGTCGGCGGAAGTCGTTAGACTGCATGGCGTGCCCATGTCGATTGTTTCAGACTAGGACCGAGGTTTGTTTCTCAATTTTGGCAAAGCTTATCGGAGATTCGAGCGCACAGTTGTGTATCAATTCAGCGTTCCATCCACAGGCAGATAGTCAGTCGGAGGGGACCGTTCAGATCTTAGAGGATATACTCCGAACATAAGTTTTGGATTTTGGTAGTAGTCGGGAGAGTCACTTATACTTGGTTGAGACTGTTTCCAACGATAGGCCGTGCAGATCACCCCTATGTTGGGCAGATATCAGTGATACAATGATGTCAGGACCGAGTATGGTCAATGAGAGTACAAAGCAGCTGAGGCCGATCAGGTAGAGGTTGCTGGCTGTCCATAGTCGACAGGAGCGTTTGGATAACTGTTAGAAGAGGGATATGTTCAGATTGAGGATTCGAGGTAGGAGAGTCTTTGTGGCAAGAATATCCACTTGGTTTTAGTGGTTCGGTAGTGCAGAGGCAGAGAAACTTCCATTTGAGAGAATGAGGCAGCGATGCAGAAACAATTTCCAGCCTTGTTTAAGATTAGAGGTGTGAGTTTAGTTTGAAATTCGAGGATGAATTTTCTTAAAGGGGGTAGTGTTGTAATGACCCGTTCCGAGTTTGTTCACTTTTTTTTTTTTTTTTTTGAGATTTTTAGATCTCTAAGTTGTTTTCCGGACTGTGGTAGCAATGAGGAGGGTGTGGGGTCCGTGGTGGTCCCTAGTTTGCCGGGTTTCGAGTTCGGGAACTCAAAAGGCATTTCAGTAATTTTGAATTATTGTATATTATGTCATGAAAAATGCTTGAAAAATCACACGTCTTTATTTCTCAATGTTCGACATTTGATTTTCTCGAGTTTTGAAATCATTTTCTTTTAAAATAGTGTGAGCTTTGAAACTATTTTCACGCGATTCAGGATTTTTCTTAAAAGTTTAAAATAAAATAGTAAATGAATTAAAATGAAATAATTACTAATAATATTCTTATATAATATTATAGCTTGAGCTAAATGGTTTCAAAAAAAAAATGAGATAAAATAATTCAAGAGTTTGTGGGTTCTTAAATATTTTTTTAAATAGTTTATGAATATATTTAAATATCTTTAAATAAAAAAAACCTCAAAACCCTAAAAGGGGCCCTCCCCCTTTATATTTTTCTTTTTCCCGCAACACTGTAGCATTCCAGATACAGTGCCCCCTCCCCCCCCTCCTCTCCTCCTCTTTGGGAGATTCACTCTCTCTCTCTTTCCTCATCCTTTCCTCATCTCCCTTACTGAAGACCCTAACCCTCTAGTGTGAGCTTTCGCCCCCCTTTGCCTTGCCTTTTCCCTCTCTTCTATTCCTCTTCATCCCTTCCCCGACCGAAACCCTAAACCCCTTTCTCGGACAATGCCTTTTCTCTCCTCTCCTTCCCCAATCGAAACCCTAAACCCCTTTCTCGGATGATGCCTTTTCTCTCATCTCCTTCCCTCTTGCTGAAACCCTAAACCCGCCGCCATCCTTCCATTTTCTCCCACTCTTCCCCTCCTCCGCCCAAGAAACCCTAATCCCCAATCCTTGGATCCCATTTTCCCATGTCCGATCCAACCAGACCTTCTCAGCTGAACCCAACTTGGTCCGACCCAGTAGCTTGAAGCCCTACTAGTTTCAGGCCCACTTTATTTGGATCCAAGCCCAGTCCACTTCAGGCCCAGTTTCCCAAGCCCATTTGAGTCCTGTCCTTTTTCCATACCCAACAGACCGGCCCAGCTCCTTCATTCTAGTGCAAGCCCAACTCAGTTTTTTGGCCCGACCCGGTTCAAGTTGGCCCGGCCCAGGCCCGTTTCAGGCCCATTTCAGACTTGTTTTTGGACCTGTTTGGGGATCACTTCTAGAGTGTTTCTGGGTCACTCTCAGCTCAGTTCCAGCTCTTTTGTAGACCCGTTGCAGCATGTTTCGACCTTGAACCCGTGCATTGCTTCCTTCAACCCTTCGACTTGTTTTCATTGTATGGATTTTGAAAACACACTCAGGTGAGGGGACTTATCACTACCTTAGCATACATTCGCATCTCTTAAACTTTAACCTTGGACTTGGAGTGACATGAATGGGGCCCTTCGTTTATTGAGCCACTCGGTAAGGGAACCATTGGATGAATCTGTGGCAAGGGATCCATTCGAGTGCACTCAGGTCAACTTTATGCATAAAAGAAAATAAAATAATAATAATATTTCTGATCGGATGAATGAATACTGAACATGATGCCTGAAATTGAGTGACAACACGTGGTGTATTTAACTATTTCACATGAATGAATTTATGATGAGAATAAGATATGCGTTGGGTGTCGAATATGATATATGAGATTTAATGATAACATGTGGTATGTTTACGTATAACTTGAATGAGATCATGAGTATGGGAATTGTGACTTGCCATAAGTTTAAGCTGTTGTATATGATCATGACATCGTGTGTATGCATTGGAGGGATTGTTCATATGTGTATATGTTTATGATTATGTGATGAGTTTGATTGTGGGGAGGACTTCCCCGTTACGCTCCGGCGGTCGAGACTCCCATAGGAGATGCGGGTTTCCCCGTTGCGTTCCGGCGGTCGAGATGCCTGCCCCTTGAGGTTGGCTTTCCCGTTATGCTCCAGCGGTTGAGACCCCATAGGGGATGCGGGTTTCCCAGTTGCATTCTGGCGGTTGTGTATGGTATGGTCTCTCGGTTGGATTGGTTGGGAGATTGGAGTTGTTGGAGGAGCATGTGAGTTATGGAGGCGATGCCCCATGATGAGTGCAAAATAATTACATATTTTATTCCTAAATTTATAATTGTTAGTATCTCATTTGATTTAATTTTATCTAATTAATATAATTTTATGTTTTGCAGGTTTAAAAGTGAGAATGACAGAAAAAATGCTTAAATATAAAGCCTGTGCCCATTATGAGTTATTTTGGACCTCAAGCCCAATTATTAAGCCCATTAAGAAAAGCCCATGAAGAAATCCACATGTGTGAATACTATGTTCATTATCTCAAGAGAAAATTCGAAATTTACAAGTTAATATAAGAGGATTTTCGAATTTGGCAAGTGGATTAAGGAAAGAGAAAGAAAATAAGAAAGGGAGAAAAATAAGGAAGGTTTGACACATGTTCGGTATTTTGATCATAAATTTCCACTTCAATCTCCGATTTCTTTGATTCTTTTTCCTTGGAAAGAAGAGTTCAAGGGCTACAACTTTGTAGTTTACGACTTTTCCTGATTCTAACGTTAATAAGGTCAAAACTGAGCTGCAAGATGGTATATGTGTAAAAAATGGGATTCTGTACCCACTTTCCTTATACGAATTTAGCTCCTTTCCTCCTTTAAGTCATTCCATATTTAGCACAAATCATATCAGCCCTTCATGTATCCCTTGCTTTATTTAAATCTTTAAATCCAATCCATTCATTCTACCTCCTTTCATCTATAAATACTAGCCCCCCTCCTTTTGAGAAAATTGAACTTGGGCATTGAAGAAAAGGAGAGGAGAGGAAGAAGAGAAGGAGAAAGACTGTGGGATTTTCAATCCACATTGGGTTCTAAGGTTGGTGGATTTTGATTTCCATTGTATTTTTCTTATGTCTTTATTCCAAAATTTCATTGATTTGTAATTTTTAATTCCATATTTTAATTAATAAAAGAAAGTGAGATTATTAGAATTATGGTTTTCCAAATTTTGATTTTTATTATGATTGTTTGAATCATTTTAGTTCTTGACTCCTCCCTTGGTAGTTAATTGGGACATATGAAATAGTTAGATCTTTGATTAACATTACTATTCTAGGTCTAAGGTTCTTTGGGACATGAAATATTTAGATCGGAGAATTGCATGATTAATCTACATCTAAGGTTCAGATTAATTAGGGAACGAATTTGATGAAAGACTTGAATAAGATTGAAATTTTACGTGAGCTCCATGTTCTACGCCGTTATTTTATCATTAAATTTGGATGATAATACCTCCTTGATTCTTTGATCCAGTTCCATTGTAATATGTATATAGGTAATTTAGAAGTTATTTATGTTTTCTTTTGTTTATAAAAATTCAAATCCTTGAAATTGATGAACTAGGTTGGAAATAATTTAATTGCATCTTAATTCTGTATTTTAAATTAGATTGAGATTGTTTATATTTTTATATTAATGCCACCATCTTAATTAAAATTAGTTAAACTGTTAGATTTTATATTTAAATCTAGAATGTTTTTAAATTAAGATTAAAACTCATAGATTAGATAAATAACTCCATCTTTATGATTTTTCTCCATACTTCTCAAAGTTCTTAACATATTTAATTCAATGGTGTATTTTCATAGATATATTTTCCTAAGTTCCAATGGGTTCGACCTCGCACTTAATCGCTATATTATCTAAATGGTTCGTGCGCTTGCGAGTTATAAATTTAAAATTTGCACAACACCCCAGACTGGTCAAAGGGACCAATTGGCTGGTAATACAGTTGAGCACTCGTGTACAGACATTCATTCTATGATGATGTTCTTACATTCATGCGTAAGATACATATGTTGCTGACATGTGATATTCATTATCCATTCATTGGGCTGGTTGTATTATGTAGTCTCCCGATGACATTAGTAGGGAGACCAGAGTTTGCTAGAGGACCCGGTGTGAGTTATCGAGATGATTTCACGGATCTAACCGGTGGATTACTAATTGATGATGTTGAGTTTTACGTGCTCTTGAGCACCTTTGTTATCATGATGTTCTCGCATTCATGCATATGATCTATTTATTGCTCACATGCGATATGCTTTCTCCCTTCACTATGCGATATGATTTATTTATTACGGAGGGGCCAGATGGGCCCCTTGAGCAGACATTTGAGGAGCAGTAGTTGGATATTTTATATTTATGTCCATGCCTTAGTTTGAGAGGCTTTTGTTCCATACCGTATGTTGTTGTCTGGATGATTATATAATTGTATTCGGATAGTCTATGGTTGTTCATTATGTTTATTGAGTTTTGTTCATCCAGGTTGTTAAGCGAGGGGGCAGTGGCCCCTTTTAAAAAAAAATGACCGGTATCTTATTTTTTTGGGTAGTGTTTTGAGATGTTTCAGAGATAACACGCCTGTAGCGGGACGGGGTGTTACAGGGTCCGATTTTATTGTTCATGCAAAAACAAAATTGACAATACACTAAAACCCTTGTCGGATTATACAAAATACTTGTGGGAGGATCTCTACCCTAACCAATATGACTCATATTTTTATTCCACGTATTCCTAACCTATCTTATAGACAAGAATTAAAGAGCCTCTAGAATTGTGGTAAGTGCACAATTTTGTAAGTTATAATTATAAAAATTGGAGGACAAAGTATTATAAGTGTCAAATAGACTGTTAAAATATAAGAAAATTCAAAAAAATGAATTATAAATACTAACTCAAAATAAAAATAAATTTGATAATGATGACAATGATTTGTAACTGACGCTGTAGTATTTTTTTATGACCAAGTGTCCAAATCTCTTAAAGCACCTGATTAATCCTCAGATTATGCGCAAACCTCTCTATTTATATATACTGGGTACAGTGCCTGCCTTGAGAACCCTTAAAATTTGAAGGGCCCTAAGCAAAACTGATAAGAGAGGCCCTACTGCAGAGGCCCTTGAAATCTTAGGGGGGGCCTAGTGCAAGGTTATTTTTAAGACCTGTTTTGTGGGGCCTTAGGCGGCAGCCCCCCGCCACCTAATGCCAGGGCCGGCCCTGACTGGGTAAATCGGAATGATCCTTTGAAGTGGAGTCGAAACCAAACTCAATTAAAAAACTCTTATTTCGTAAGATGGATTATTAACCATCACTTTAACCCCTTTAAGTAAACTCCGTCTTTTTAGGTATAATAATAATAATGAAGGAGGTGGTCCCTTCCTTGAGTGAGAACTATTCCCTGACACCCAAGTTAAGTCTAACTTTAATTATTAACTTTATAATTACATTCTAAAACTGTACCATGCAAACCATAAGTTGTGCAAAAGGAATGATGAATTATAGATTAAGATACATTTTAAGTGATTATAATGTAGAACAATTTCAAAAACCTGCCTGTTTATTCAGCATAAAGTCAGTCTAGGCCCCTTTCGATGAATGTGCTTTTAAAAATATACTCTCTCGGTCCCAATTTAGTTGTTTTATATGGATTTTGGAATTGTTCCAAAATAGTTGTCTCACTTATATTGGAGTAACATAAAATGTGTTGAAAATAGATGAGATCACATGCAGTGCTAGCCTTATATAAAGAGTTCCTTAAGAAATACAAATGTTTCAAATGAGACATCTAAAATGGGACGAAGGGAGTAGTATATAATTCAAACAATTTTTTTAAATTTTTTATTATAATTTAAATTTATAATCATAAAATTGCAAAGCAAATTTCTGTTAACTATACTGATGATCATAAAGTTTGTTCTCAAACATTTTTGTTGTTTTAAAAGCATTGACAATGATAATTGACGTAGTGTTTTTTATATCGCATTGTGTTTGATTGTTAAGTATTTTTGTTGTTTTGTACCCACATTGGTGTAGTTCAACTGGTTGCCTCCAGCCTCAGGAAGCGGGAGTTGCAGGTTCGAGCCCCCATGGCCTAACCTTTGTGTGCCTTAGTGGTATTGAGCTCATCCGTGGAGGTTTTATTAGGACTGTGTCTGAGTTTCCCATACGTAAATCCAAAAAAAAAATATTAGATAGATTTGAACACAAACTGTGTAATATGATCAAATGATCCTTTTCGAGAAATGACTAACAATAAGGTTAAATATGGGGATTATGTAGAAAATTTACAAGTCAAGAGAAGATAAATAAATAAATGAGAAATTTTTTAATCTAATGCTAATATAAGAAGGCAGTGGATCAAGAACCATGGTCACCATCTAAAATAATAACAACATATTAATGTAAGACAGACATTTCACAGATCAATGCAGTCTGCAGTAGGAGTTAGAAAACCTCCTCAAGATCATTCAATGAAATAGATTTACCACAGGAATAAGTACAAAAATTAATTTGCTCAAATTTCTCAAAATTAGACATATTATTGAACGGTAGTCTATCCAATGTAGCACACACTAGGAGCTTAGTCTAATAGTTGGAAACCCTAACCTAATTGGAGACTAGGTTAGCCCAATGTTTGGTATGGTTGACCCTCGATAATCTCTAAAAAGTCTTCAAATTTTCGCTTCAACTATTGCTAATCCGTTCGGTGAAATGTTGAACTTAATAAGTGTTCTTTTAACATGGTCATTTGTTCATTTTTAAGATTGAAAAGTTTTCTTTGCACAACTTCATATTAGATGTATACTTCGTTAAGACTTTGAAACAAACTTTCGACAGTTTATTCAAACTAATTAAATTTTTTGTCAAGATGATTCTTTCATATCTGTCAGCGTGAAAAATATATAAATCCCAAACATCTATATTGTTGGGGTGGCGAACAAGTCCTACATTTGTTAGGAAAGGAGAGTTTTAGAGACTTATAAAGGACTTAGGCACTCCACCTATTGGACTAGCCTTTTGGACTAGATACTCCGTCCTAACAAGTTCTATATACCAATTGTTGTAGATAATTACTTACACACAATTGATTGAGTTAATCTAAACCATAAAAGAAAATAGAAAAATAAAATAAAAAAGAATGGAAAAACACACAATTTAGTGTGATTTATAAGAGCATTGTAGGAGCACACTCTTTACTTGGAAAAAAATGGAAAAATACTTAGTTTAGACTTTACTTTCAGAAGATCTTTCTCTCTTGGTACAAAGTATCCAAACTATCCCTTAAGAATTGAAACGAAACAATAATTATATATACACATATTTATAGAGGTTGGATTAGTGTCAGAAAGCCCTAAAAAAGACAACCATATGGGTAATTGATTTCTTAAATGGTTTGAGAGTTCTCTTAATTTTCACTTCTAGATAGCTAAAATGCTCAAATAATTGATTTCTTGAATTTATTAAATTTGCATTTCATCTTCATTGCAATGTTAGAGTTGTTGATATTGTGTACCCAACAAGTATTTAATTATGCTGCTTAAATCCTCTATAATGTAATATGGTTTGGACCGTGGATTTAAATCTTGGATATCGACTGATATCTCAGTCAAGAAATTTCTCTCTCCAATTTTTTTTTTAAAACCACTGTTATCAGCTGAGATTTGTTTCCCTAGTTGGGACTATAGTACATATATGACATTGTAGATGTTATTAAATTAGAGGGTCTAGCAATATTCCTTTCTAAAAATCTCCTAAAAACTTTCACCTTTTATCAAAAAATCATTTCGATTTCTCTTTGTGGAAACAGATCAAGTGGGTGGACCATTCAGCCCAAAGGTTCTTTAGATGGGCAGATCTCATTGCCACCAATCCAAATAGTAAGCAGTTTGCATATCTCTATTCTTCAACAGAAAACCAAGTGTTTAGCCTATTTATCTTCTTTATATATTATATTATATTTATCCACATCCCCACTCTTCTCTTTTTATCTCAAATCTTCTCGAGACTTTCACACTTTATTAGTTTGTGAGGTCCTTAGTTAATTTTGCAGTAATTTTGTATTCTGAATGTATAGAATTTTACTTTGTAAAATGGTTGGGGTAGTTCTTTTTTATTCTAAATATATTGAGTATTGAATTAGAGATATTTATTACATTTTATATGGACCCGAGGTCGGCAGGGCCGATTGAAGGGTAAGGCAACTAAGGCAACTGCCTTAGGCCCCCCCATTTACGAAAGTCCAAATTTCACAGTATCTTAGCAACTTTCATTGTCATTTCTGCCATTGTTGGGGTTTTGCAGTTTTTTGTGTAGAATAGAGGTTCAGAGGAAGACGGAGAAATAAATGGGACTCATGGGAGGCGGAAGAAATGGCCCCGATCTTCAAGAAAATAACGGTAATGCCACTAGAATCCTATTTAGTGCTATTTTACACGTACCATTCTACACTCACCAGCAACTCTGTATGCGGGTAATTACCATTTTTCTTCTAACGCTGTTTAAGGGTTTTGATTTTTTGAAATAAGTTTTTCATTTATCTATGTCAAAAGGCGAAATAAAAAACAATAGTTTTACATTTTTTTAATACTTTCTCATAACAATAACACTGGTGGCATAAATTAAAATTCTTTATTTACTCTTAATATCTATTTTGAATTAATAATTTATTTAAAAATAATTCTATTTTAATTATTGCGTTTTGACCTCTTAAAAATTATAGGTTTTAATAAAAAACTCAAACCTAATATTGTTGAGTCACAAGTTCTCATAACTTTGATTTGTTCTCTTTGTATAAAAAACTTTTGTATATATTACTCTTAATAGAACGTAGAGATTGTGAGTATGTTGATTGCGAAAAAGGGTTCTTCATTTAAATATTTTTGATTAATTTAAATAAATAAATCCAATACTTGCTGAAAACTCAACTTTAATTACTGTAATTATATATTTGTATTCAATCTTTCAAAAAAAATATATATATTTGTATTCTTATATTTAATAAAATAATTTACTTTTAAATTTTCATATTTAATTTTATAAGATGAATGAACCTTAATTTATAATAAGTGTTGTTTAATTTTTTTAATTTTCTCACCACTCAACGATTTAACTCATGTTATCTCCTTTTGAATTTAATTGACTTGATTCTTTATAAGAAGTGTAATACTGAAAAATATCTTTCAAATGCACATACTCCTTACATTAAACGTAAATGAAAGTCGTTCAAGAAATCATATTATCAATTGAAAATGATATTTTAGGCAAAACTTGAATACAAAAAATTAATTAGTAATTTTGCATCTCAAAAAGTAAGAAAATAGATTTTAGATAAATTCTTTTTATTATATATAATTAAAATTTTAATTAAATAATACTTATAATAATATGTTAAATACCAAGAAGGCTCCGTTTAGAATTTTTGCCTTAGGTCTCAACTTCTGTTGAGCTGGCCCTGGAGGTCGAGACCAAGTGCCCATATTATTTTAGACAGGTTATAACTTTATAGAATACTACATTACATAGAGTTTACTGTATTGATTGCTTTGTGCGTGACCATGGAAAAAAGAAAAAAAAAAAAAAACCTTTTGTTGTTATGATCTTTGAGAAAAAAATTACAAATTTACGTGGAAGTGTGGTAGATGATGTGTAGCCATCAATTTAATCACTCTTTTGTCATTTATGGCTAAAAAAGAGAACAAATTTTTTTAGCTAATATTTTTTGTCATATCGAGTCAGAAAGGGCCTCCACACACTTAAACTCCTTTATTTACCAGTCACAAAGGGCTCCTGAAATCTCATTCCGTCTAGGGCCCCTAAGATTTTAGGGGATATCAGGGCCGGCCATGAGTAGAAGGATGACCCGCGAACGGTGAGATGGAATGATCGATGTTCAAGTGATGAAAAAAATCCGTTGTCCAAACGGAAAAGGAGACTGCAACTTGGAGATCTGATGAAGAGGCCGCTGCACATGGAATCCAAAGTAGCAGGGATATGGAGAAACGCCTAGAGATCAGGCGCCTAGATATGAGAA
This sequence comes from Chimonanthus praecox, assembly GCA_022113865.1. NCBI lineage: Eukaryota > Viridiplantae > Streptophyta > Magnoliopsida > Laurales > Calycanthaceae > Chimonanthus > Chimonanthus praecox. Next base: position 58,868,792 of record CM039086.1, on the reverse strand, counting down.
AAAAAGGGGACAGCAAGGCGGATCCGATCTACAGGAGAACATACGCTGGAGATGAAGGCATATATGTATGAAAGTCCTTGGAGCGAGCAGCACTGTTGAGATTTGCAGGCGGAGTGGGAAACGACGAAAGAGGACGATCAGCGTGAGCAAGATCTGGGGATTGATTTGCAGAGATTTTGGAAGAGGAAGTGAAGGCAATCAGATCTGAGGCGACGGTGAAGGCAGGCCTGAAAGGGCACGAAGGAATTGTTGGAAGTGCAAACCAAATACAACCTTTTGTCTTCCAATGAGTTCATTATTTTAGTTTAAAGGGGAGTTACCATTGAAGGGATGTTACAAACCATTGAGGGAAAGTTACCAACAACCATTGAGTTTCTAAGGAGTTACCAACACCCATTGAGTTTCTAAGGAGTTACCAACAACCATTGAGTTTCTGAGTCTTTTTATGAATCTTTTATGATATGAGTTTCTTTTTTAAATGGTTGTGCCTTTTCATATATTGTGTCTTTTCATATGTTTAGTCTAAGTCTATTCAAAGTGAAGTTGTGTAGTCTATTTTATATATTCCAATGAAATGAAATTCTAGCAACAAAGAAATTCAAGATTGTTTGTGTAGTTTTTAGCCATCTTCAAGTTCCTAAATATTTATTTTAGGCTTCGTAAAGCCAACAAAGTGGTATTTAGAGCAAGGTTGTGAAGATGGCCACTACCATTCAACCCTCAATTCCCAAGTTGTCTAAGGACAACTATGAAAATTGGTGCATACAAATGAAAGCATTGTTGGGGTCACAAGATTTATGGGAGATCATCTCAGACGGCTATACGGAAGCCACTGCCGAGGAAGAAACAACCTACATCACGGAAGAAAAGACCGCCCTCAAAGATCGAAGGAAGAAAGACAATAAAGCATTATTCCTTCTCTATCAAGGGTGGGATGAACCAACTTTTGAAAGGATCGCCGAAGTGACATCAAGTAAGCAAGCTTGGGATACTCTTAGCACCATATTTAAAAGTGTTGATCGAGTAAAGAGGGTTCGACTTCAAACTCTTAGAGCCGAGTTCGAGGTAGCTCACATGAAGGAAAGTGAAGGTATTTCCGATTACTTTTCACTATTACTTGTAATTGTTAACAACTTGAGAAGAAATGGTGAAAAAATTGAAGACATTCGTGTTGTTGAAAAGATTCTTCGATCACTCACAACCAAGTTTGAACATGTGGTTGTGGAGATTGAAGAATCAAAAGATCTTGAAAATTTGTCAACTGAGGAACTAATGGGTTCATTGCAAGTCCATGAGCAACGAATGCAAAAGAATTCTAGTCCAAATGGTGTAGAGCAAGCTTTGGAATCAAAGTTAACTCTAAATGAGCAAAAATTTGGTCATTCACAAAGTGGTGGCCGCACCACTGGCAATCATGGTAGAGGCAGAGGGCAAGGAAATTATCATACCAATGAACATCATCAAAAGTATACAAATTTCCATGGGAGAGGAAATGGTAGAGGCAGATCCACGAGAGGGCGTGGAAATATGAAAAATATTCAATACCGAACTTGCAACAAGTTCGGCCATTATGCCTCAGATTGCTGGAGCAAACCATGGAATCAAAGTGACCATTCCAATTTTGTCGATGCTTCAAATAATGAAAAAGAAGACTCCACACTTCTTCTTGCACATGAAGAGGTGTGTGGCCAAAATGACGTGTGGTTTCTTGACTCCGGTGCAAGCAACCACATGTGTGGGAGAAAAGAATTGTTTGTAGAACTCAAAGAAGTTGTTAAAGGCAACGTGAGTTTGGGTGACTCATTACAAGTACCTGTGGAAGGTAAAGGAAAAATCAAAATCTATCAAAATGATGGCAGTCCAAATTACATCTACCTAATATGAAAAGTAACATACTCAGTGTTGGACAACTTCTTGAAAAGGGGTATGTGATACACATGGAGAATTTATCTCTTTATTTGAAAGATGCACATGGGAGACTTGTGGCTCGAGTCCAAATGGAAGAAATCATATGTTTCCACTCCAAATAAACATAAGATTTGAGAAGTGCTTTCATGGACTAGTAAGCAATGATTCATGGAAGTGGCACCTTCGCTTCAGGCATCTTAATTTCAACGGCCTCAAGCTATTGTCTAAAGCAAGTATGGCACATGGGTTGTCAAGTATTGAAAATTTAGATCAAGTATGTGAGGCATGAACACTTGGAAAACAACAAAGAAATTCTTTTCCGAGTGGGACATCATGGAGGGCTAAAACACCATTGCAATTAGCTCACACCGACATTTGTGAACTAATGGAGTCGACTTCTCTTGGAGGTAATAAATATTTTATTACTTTCATTGATGATTTTAACAGAAAGATGTGGTTGTATTGTATCAAAGAAAAATCTGAAGCTTTTGTTATCTTCAAAAATTTCAAAGCCCAAGTCGAATTGGAAAGTGGCTACAAAATTAAAACACTCAAATCTGATAGAGGTGGAGAGTACACCTCAAATGTGTTTCAAGAATTTTGCAGGCAACATGGTATAAAACAGTAGTTTATAGCAGCCTACACACCACAACAGAATGGGATTGCAGAAAGGAAAAATCGCACCATTCTTGATATGACGAGGACGATGATCAAAGAAAAGGGGTTGCCAAAGAAGTTTTGGGCGGAGGCAGTTGCATGTACTGCCTATTTGCTTAATCGGTGCCATACAAAGAGTGTGAGAAATATGACACCTCAAGAAGCATGGAGCGACTATAAACCAACTGTGACACACCTAAAGATCTTTGGGTATGTTGCATATGCTCAAGTCCCAGAAACCAAAAGGAAGAAGTTAGATGATCATGGTGAAAAATGCATTTTCATCAGATATAGTGAGGTGTCTAAAGCATATAAACTCTACAATCCACTTACTAACAAAGTAGTGGTGAGTAGAGATGTGGTCTTCAATGAAGAAGAAACATGGAGATGGAATGAAAAAAATGGTGTCCAAGAAAATCAACTTGAGATTGAAGAGCAAGATGCAAGTCCTCAAAACCATCAAGACGGCATGCATAATTACTTGACACCACCACGCACAATATCACAAAGCTCAGAAGTACAAAGCTCAACCAACAATTCATCAAGCTCAAGTAGATCTTCATCATCTATGAGACCAATAAAAATGAGAAGCATTTCGGAGATATATGAACAAACTGAAGAGACAAATCTCTATTGTCTCTATGCTGATCATGAGCCTCTCACTTTTCAAGAGGCTATGAATGAAAATTGTTGGAGAGATGCAATGAAAGAAGAAATCCAGGCCATCGAAAAAAACAACACATGGGAGTTGACTACACTCCCTCATGGCCAAAGAACCATTGGTGTTAAATGGGTATATAAGATTAAACGAACGACTGATGGGGAAATTGATCGCTACAAGGCAAGACTTGTAGCTAAAGGCTACAAACAAAAATATGGTGTGGATTATGAAGAAGTTTTTGCTCCAGTTGCTCAGCTTGACTCAGTGAGGATGTTAATCACACTTGCAACACATCACAGTTGGAAAATCTACCAACTAAATGTAAAATCTGCATTCTTAAATGGAATCCTTGAAGAAGAAGTTTATGTTGAACAACCTGAAGGCTTCATTGTGAGAGGAGAAGAAGATAAAGGTTATCACCTGAAGACAGCCCTATATGGGTTAAAACAGGCTCCACGAGCCTGGAATGCACGTATTGATTCCTATCTACAAGAAAAAGGTTTCTCCAAATGTCCATATAAGCATGTAGTCTACATTAAAAAGAATGTCAATGGAGAAATGCTTATAGCATGTCTTTATGTTGATGACATGTTATTTACAAGGAATAGTCAACAAATGTTCTATGAATTCAAGCACGATATATTTAAGGAGCTTGAAATGACTGACGGTTGTCTTGTGTTCTTCTTCCTTGGCATTGAGGTAAGACAACAATCTAACGGTATTTTCATTTATCAAAAAAAGTATGCAAAAGAACTTCTTGAAAAGTTCAAAATGACTAACTGCAATGCTGTCAATACGCCTGTTCCAACGGGCTCGAAATTGTCAAAGGAAGGAGAAGGAAAGACTGTGGATTCAACTCTTTTCAAGAGTTTGATTGGAAGTCTAAGGTATCTTACAATCACAAGGCCTGACATTGTTTATAGTGTCGGACTTTTGAGCAGATATATGGAAAACCCAAAGGAATCACATTGGCTTGCTGCAAAAAGAATCCTTAGATATATTAAGGGAACCATGGATTTTGGTCTTTTTTATTCATACAATGATGAAGCAATGTTATATGGATATTCCGATAGTGATTGGGAACGTGATCAAGATGAAAGAAAAAGCACAACTGGGTATGTTTTATATCTTGTATCAACTGCTTTTACTTGGAATTCAAAGAAACAAAATGTTGTTGCTTTATCTTCATGCGAAGCCGAATATGTGGCAGCTTCGTCAACAGTTTGTGAAGCAATATGGTTGAAGAATTTGCTAAAGGAGATAAATCACCAGCAAGAAGAGTCCACAATCATATATGTGGAGAACAAGTCTGCAATTGAACTTGCCAAGAATCTACTAAAGCATGGTAGAAGCAAGCACATTGATACAAGGTTCCATTTTATAAGAGATCATGTCAAGAAGAAAACAATAAAGCTAGAGTATTGCAATACTAAAGAACAAGTGGCAGATATTTTTACAAAAGCTTTGCCCACTGAAGCATTCAAGAAATTAAGAGAGATGCTTGGAATGAAGGTTGTTTTTGGTTTGAAGGGGAGTGTTGGAAGTGCAAACCAAATACAACCTTTTGTCTTCCAATGACCCTTTGTCTTCCAATGAGTTCATTCTTTTAGTTTAAAGGGGAGTTACCAACCATTGAGGGAAAGTTACCAACAACCATTGAGTTTCTAAAGAGTTACCAACAACCATTGAGTATCTAAGGAGTTACCAACAGCCATTGAGTTTCCAAGGAGTCTTTTTATGAATCTTTTATGATATGAGTTTCTTTTTTAAATGGTTGTGTCTTTTCATATATTGTGTCTTTTCATATGTTTAGTCTAAGTCTATATAAAGTGAAGTTGTGTAGTCTATTTTATATATTCCAATGAAATGAAATTCTAACAACAAAGAAATTCTAGATTGTTTATGTAGTGTTTAGACATCTTCAAGTTCCGAAATATTTTTTTTAGGCTTTGTAAAGCCAATAGGAATTAGGGAAACCAGTCCAAATCTGGACAAATTAACCAAACGCAGATCTGGACAATCAGCTTAGAACTGAGAAAACACCATGAAGGCTGATGTGTAGGCTACAAACTAAAATAGGCAAAAATGAGATTGGGATTGGGAGGGTTTTTTTTTTTTAATAAGAAGCAACGAGAATCAATACATAGAGCCTGAGAGAAGGGTTATTAAACGGTAGGGTTCCTCCCTCTGCTGGTTTTTTTTGTTTTTAACCAGCAGAGGGAGAGGAAGAAGGTACCGAAGGTTTCTCTCTCACCAACAAAAATCAATTCAGGTTCTAACGGCTCTGTACCATGTGAAAATTAGACACAGTATATTAAAGTGTCTTCCTTGTTAATTAAGGAGAGACTATCGATTTTATTATACAGAAAATAAAGATTACAAATATGAAAAAGAAATCAAGTTAAAATGAGAAAGGCACTAAAATAGAAAATACAATTATATCATGTAGAATCTAATAATATCTAATTGATTCTAACATGATCCTACGACCTCCCACAAACAAAGGTAGGAATCGCCATCAAACTAATCCCTCATGGTTGCGTGTTACTATAGCCATTGGAACCAAGAAAGGAAGAATATTCAGATTCCAGCTCGTCCACATCAGGTTCTCTCTCTCCAAGCACTCCGTCCATCAGAATTACTCTCGGTAGAGTTTCCCGGCAGAGGGGACATGTCCGATGCCGATACTGGAGCCATGTATCCAAGCAACATCTGTGGAAGACATGACCACATCTGAGCTCTCTGATCTCTTCTCCTTCTTCAATCCTGCAGAAGCAAACAACACACTCGAAAGCTTCATCCGACTGGGCACTCTTTCTGAAGTGAACGATGTTGAGTTGTTGCTCATTTGAGAGCAAATCTGCATTAGATCCATTGAATGGCGAATCCTGTCTCCAGATGAGTTGGGTTCTTGACAAAAATTGAAAAAACGACGTGATCGATCCATTAACGAGTGCAGAGAGGACGGGAAGTAGAAGGCGGAGCAGAAGTGATGACCCCACCGTGAATAGATACAGTGGAAGAGATGGCGTTCCCATGAGAGATTTTGAAGACTTGTAAAGAGGAGCTTTGATTTGATATAAATAATCTCAACACTCTAAGCAATTGAGAATTTTTGGAAATTATAATAGTAGAAATTCATCAAATGGCCAAGAATATTAGTCTAAAAAATAAAATTACGAATATTCATGTTTCTTGTGATAGACAATGATATATATGTTGGGCGTATATTTATCCATAGAAATAATTTAATAAATTAAGTTATTAGGTCACATGAATTTTAGTCACTTTAATTTTTTTTAAATTTGTTTAAATTTATTATTTTAAAATTATGATTATTAATTTAGTTAAAATGATTTTTTATGAATCATCTGTTCAATTGTAAATTTTTAATAAATTTATCATCATTATGAATGATGTTGATGGTGCAGGGAAATCATTTTCCTTAGTGATTGCGGGAGATTGAAATGTAGCCATTGCATAATACAGGATTGACAAAGATTTAATACCAAACTAAAAATGGACCACTGAACATTTAAGATTTGATATGGTTACCAAATACGGATAATTCTATGTTAGCGTAGATTTTTCCGTGAAAATATTTTAAAAAGTGTGAATTTGGATAACAATACCTAAAGTAGAAAATTTTAGGTAAGAGTCTCTTGTATGTTCATGCTGTTTTTGAAAAGACAAAAATATCCCACAACCAAGTGTATCTGGGTTGACGCAACTCGGCATATACGATATATATCGGTCAATATCCGATATATATCGGCGACATATATCGCTGATATCGGCAGATAAAGGTGGTTTTTTTTTTTTTTTAAAAAAAAAAAATATATATATATATATGGAAGAGATATTTCTCGACCAAGATATCGGCCTCGTGCAATCAAGCCCTTCTATGCTAGCACAACTATACCTTGCAAAATCTCACCTGAACCGATAAATAACTTAATCTGACCCAAACCATGTAGTACATGACCTGACTCGATCTATAATCGTTTATGTATGGATATGCCCAATTCGAATCTAAAAATAAATGGGTAGATCCGACTTACCTGATTATTGCGATAGTGCAACCTGGCCGAGTTGTGATAGTAAATCTTGACCGCATTTATAATAGCACTTAATAGTGATGACAATATGTCGGTCCCGAACCTAAAAAATTGGGGTTTTCGTCATGCCTTTCTTAAAGAAAATTGGGGTTGGTTATGGCCTCAAACTTGTTTTGAACTTATAATAAGCAAACGTGCTTGAAGTTTGAACTATATTAATTTGACCAACAGGCCAGCCTTGGCCTCAATTTGTCAAGCCCTTTGATGAACGGGTGGATTCAGACTTTTAAGTTTAGTCCATGACAGTTTCTTCTTTTTTTTAAGTCAAAGTGTTCAGGTCTCTTAGAGCATCAAACTAATCATTGAGATATGTGCAAGCCTCTTTATCTACACACGGGATAATATTATGAGAAGTGCTTATTTTGTGTTGAGAGTGATTTTAATTCAAGATTTCCCGCATTTCATGGGAGTTTTTGACCGCCAAGCCAACCTTCCCAAGTTGTAGTCCATGAAAGTTCGTTCTACCTTTTAGTCCATTAGTCAATTATATGTTTATATAATAAATATGTATACATTGTTATTGCATATTTATATTTGCCCCATATGTATAATATAATCCCCTTGTTATTCTACACCAAAACAAAGTTGGGCTTTAAATGAAAAGTAAAGTCGGGCTTAAATTGAAAAGTAAAGTTAGGCTTTAATTTAGGCTTTACACTTAGTCCAATTAAAATGTGAAATTTGATAAAGTGGCTTTAGACACATTTGTGAACTTGCATTAATTAAAAATGGACTCCCAATGGTAGGCTTATGACGTTTCATCTCACCAAATATGTGGGCTTGGGGGTTAGCTTTAAACATAGGGTAATGATAAGTGCACCATCTTTAAAAGGAAAAGATCATTTTGCCATTATTTTCTTTCTTCTATCTCTTCCCTTTCTTAAAAAAATGAGGGTAAAATGGTCTTTTCTTTTAAGGGTGATGCACCATAGTGAAAACTCATGGTGCACATAACTATTATCCTTTAAAATATAGACGAGCTAGGCTTGAGTATAGGAAAGCATGTCAGAACTTGGCTAGTGACCAATGCTATGGGTGTGTAGTTTGGTACGGTATAGTTGTACATTGGGGGTAAACTTTAAAAGAATGATGAGCAAATGAGCTAGACAGAGAAACCGTGGTGAAAAACAGAGGAACTGAAAATGATTCTAGACTTATGGGTTTTAAATATAATTCTCAATAATAAATTGGATTAAAGATTTTTGTTTGATGCCACAACTGATTAAAATGCTATTTTAGCTGAACAACATCTTAACACAATTGAATTCTAATAGAAAACTACGATTAATTCTCATTCTATAAAAACAAAAAAAAATGGGACCAGTCAAGTTTCAAAGCCCGTATCCACATTAGAATTCTAGGCAGTTTAAGCCTTTACGAGTTGTGCAACAATTGTGGCCATTTGATGTAAATTGTTAATACTCTTATTATATTTTTAGTGTATGATTCGTGAATCATTTAATTATCTTAGGTCATACTTGTTCTTTTTATTTATTATATAAATATTAAAGTTAAACATTTTCTTTCTCTCAAATTATTGGACGGACTACTAAACCCTAATTACATAGAAAGATTTGAGATAAAGAAATTCATAAGTATCTCATCATGTCTCTTTCTTCAAATTATAACAATACATAAAAATCAAGTAATTATACATATTTAATAATATTTTATATATTCTTATATCGACAATTATTTATTTGATTTTTTACGGTCATTGGAAATCACATCATTGTTGAATTTTGTTTAATTCAAATTGAATATATTGTATTACCACACCGCTAAAAAAAAAAAAGGAGTATATTATGTTAGCTTAGTGTAGTTCATTATTCTACTAACTCAATTTCATTATAATAAATTTGACATATTGAAATTAATATAATATTATTAGTTCATATTTTATAGTAAAATTAAAGTATGTTTGTACATCTAAATGTTTGTTTTATTACTGAATACTTCCGTTTGAGACCAAAGTTTTGATGGTGTCAATATGTAGAATTTCTACTTCTTTTCAATGCATTGAAATGCTTGAAAATGTGTGACACTATTAAATACTTATATTAACTTATTAAATTTAAACTGTTGGTGGATGGTCTAACACTCATAAACTCTCAAGGCCTACAAGACATGCAAAATAATATTATTTATTGTGTTCACTAGACAAAATTTTAGGTTCAGATCTTAACATTCTTTATTGTGTTCAATGAATATCTTGACCTGTCAATTGGTCGAATAAAATTCGGATAAAAGGAATTAAACTTAGATTTTATTTAGATTTAGGAGTTGAATCTTCTAAGCTAAGTTAAAAAATTCAAATTGGGTTGAATAAAGGAAATAAATGTAAAATAAGTATGTATATTATGAAACTTTTATCTATCCCTTGTGAGTTTAGAAAAAAAGTATGAACAAATATTTGTTCATGTTATGTGATTAAAATTTAAGTTTGATAAGAGTTCATGTAGCAGTAGAAGTAGTCCATTGGCTATATTTGATTAAGCATATGTAATTAAAAATGGGTTAAGCATATCTTGACCTATCATTTCTAGTGCAATTGGGTTGAGTTAAATTTGGATAAAAGTAATTCAACTTAAATTGTATTTAAATTTAGTTCTGATGAATTGGAGTTAACCTTCTAAGCTTAAATAAAAAATAAAAATGGGTTGAATTAAAAGCATAAATATAAAATTATAGTTTCATCTATACTTTGTGCATTTAAAAAAGTATGAAGAAATAGTTTTTTCATGCTATGTGATTAAAATTTAAGTTTGATAAGTGTCCATTGGCTATAATTGATTAAACATATGTAAAATTTAGTTTTACTGCTATTTACCTAATCTACATAGGTGTAACTCAACTAATTTAGGAAGTGGGAGGTTTTGGATTCGAACCCCGTAGTCTAACCTTAGTATGTCCTAAGGTAGTGGGCTCACCCGTGAGAGTTTTAAGCTACTTATCTCCATAGTTTCTCACGTGTAAATTTAAATAAAAAAATATTTAATAAAATTCATAATTTTTAATATGAAGTTGTATTTAATTTTAATAAAAGTATAAAACTACTTTTTACATTAACAATAAGACCACCTTAACAGTAAAAAAAAAAAAAAACATCAAAAAATAAATCTACAGCCGTTTATATTGAAAAAAAAAAAAAGTCGAATTTTCAACCTCATTAAACCGTGGGTCCTTTGATGCAAAAATTAGAAAAAAGGACAAAACGGGGAAGTGATGCGTTGTCATATTCCATGCAAAGAAAGTGAAACTTTTCCCTTTCCCTCTACTTTCAAAAAACTTATTTCTTATTTCTAAGGGGACGAGTTATCATAAAATTTAATGAGAAGAAAAGAGAAATTTCTGGTGCTCGACATGCCAACTAATTTTAGAGTTGTATGATGTTTAAATTTTGTTTAACATATTGTTGTTGAAATTTGATATTTGTGAGTATCATTACTGGAAGCCCTCACAAGACTATAACTCATCCACTAGTGGTGAGGTAGGGGTTTAAAGGCTTGTTGCATATGCTAAATGCAATCGAGAGTACCAGCAAAAGTGGTGTAGATTAAGATTTTTTTTTAATTTTTAGTTTTTAATTTTTGTTTAGCTAGAGGACTAGCAAAATGTAAGGTTGGAGGTATTTAATAAGTGAAAAATTGTTACATATTTAACTCCTAAATTTATAATTGTTAGTATTGTATTTTATTTAATTCTATCTAATTTTTATAAATTTAGGAGTTAAATATGTGACAATTTATCAGCTATCATAAAATTTAATGAGAAGAAAAGAGAAATTTCCGGTCCTTGACATGACAACATTTGTTTCATTCTTAATCAAAATAAGAGTTTTGATGCAAATGATAAAAATGTCATCAGACCAAACATGATGCTGCATATCAAGTTACGTGAAATGTAATATGAATTGCATCCAATCATAATTCTTACAGTAGAATTGATCTTCTTAGAAAAATCGACAAACAACCTCTAAAAGAGTAGAAGTTGGATCCATACAACTAATGAAAGAATAATAGAAAATGCAAATGCTGCTCAAAAAATAGTTAAGACAACTGCTGAGAGATTCAATTAAACAAGCACTTCAACGGATAATGATCTGTGCACTGCCCTTAAAAGGAAAGATCATTTTACCCTCTCTTTTTGAAAGAGGGAAAATAGAAAAGAAGAAAATTAATAGTAAAATAGTTTTTTCTTTTCAAAGGTGGTGCACTATAGTGAGAACTCATGGTGTACGGATCATTACCCTACTTCAATATGTCAGTAGAGTCCACCATCCACATCTAAATGGACATCTATTTGTCTTTCACGCGAAGTGAGGTGAAATAGAAATCAATTAGAAGTCAACATTCATCACTTAAATGGCCTGAATAGTAATATTTGAAAAGACTATTATTATTAATGTGTTAGTTCCAATTAAAGACATTAATATATGAGGAGACTCAGATTTGAGAGTTCAAAGTAAACACATGGAAGGAACCAACTTCCAACTTGAACCTAGTGCATTGTGATTTTTAATATTTAACCTTGGAAAAGGGAAAGAAAACAGTTTCCTTGGAAAAGTTAAGGTTGGTGTAAAACATTGAAAATGGTACCGGAGTAAGCTAGCAGAAGAAATGAATGCAAAGGAAGAGAGAATTGAAGGCCGTCAACACCATACCCTCATCCAGCCACATGGGTAGTGAAAATTGAGAAGAGAAACAGTTGAGAGCTTTAATGCCTAAAAAGAAAACAAAGTGTTGGGATTTGCCCCATTCTTTAATCATATTCCATACATGATAGGGTTTTACTGCTACTCCTGCCATGTTCTTTTTCTCGCAGAAATTTTCATGTTCACAAGTGTATTGACAGCTCAATGTGGTGGTACGTATGGTTGAAAATTTAGAGGGGTTTTGTGGATTGTTGGTATCCACAAATGTATGGAAACCAATGTATTAAACTCAATCAAAAGGACCACTACCAATTTGAAGTGGGGCTGAACAAATGCTGCAGCCCAGATCGAGAATAAAAACAATTGGGGTTGCAATGACTATCATAGCAGTTGTAAAGTAAATGCCCATGACAATTTACAATCCATTCACACTAGTTTCATCTTTGTTTTGGTATTTCTTATCTCCATTTCATATTTCATAGTTACTACAAACAGCACCCTTTGAAAGGATGGGAATTAATGTGGTTTGAAGTTTCAACTGGATTTGGATGTTGTGGTGACGAGGCATCAGAATGATTATAGAAAAGTAGGATATGCTGGGGCTGCCTGCGAACGAGTTCCACATTGAAAATGTAGAGGGAGATCTAGGGATTTATAAAGTAATTGGGTCACTCCACCTAACATGCTACTATTTTGGATTGCATACATAGGTCTTAACAAGTGGTATTAAAGGCAGGTCTCAGGGTACCTCATGTGAACTCAGGTAGGCCGAAGAAATGCCTGCCCTCGTCAGAAGGGGAATTGTTGAGGTTGGCTGAGAACGAGTCTCACTTGGAAGTGTATAAGGAGATTTAGAGATCTATAAAGAACTCAAGTCACTGCACCTAATAAGCTAGTCTTTTGGGTTGGTACCCAAGTCTTAACAGTGTAAAGAGAAACTCTTTTATCGAATTTGTTAAGAAAATATATTAAAATAGGGTTACAGAAAATCCCAAGTAGTTCAGTGTGGTTCGAACTAAACTCATGTTTAAATCTAGCTAGAGCTATTGCTATTAAACTAAAGATCAAGCTTGGCTTCTGAATAAATAAATAAACTTGAGCTTGGCTCACTTGGTCTCTAAGTACGAATGCTAAGCATATATCTTTTGATCCACATACGTATACAAATGATCAGTTGTTTAATTCTATATGAATCATGCCTAAATATATGAACAAATACAAGAGAAGGTTTATGAATATGTGAGTGTGTATTTAGATGTTAAAAAGATAGTGAAATTTAAATATTAAATATCAAAATAAAAAATGCCCAATAACACCATAGTAGAGGTAGTAAAGCTATATATAAGCCGATATTTCAAATAGTGGACATATATTAATTTAGATTTGGAATCACAAGAACTGAATCATGTCTCGTAAAACATATAGTGGATAGGTTCTAACAGGTAAACTTTTTAAGATTTTAATTTTTAATCTAAAAAAATATTAAAGATGATTAAGAATGATGATTTATTCAATTCAATTTCTTCAATATTTTAATTTTTCAAAAATAAAGAATGAGACAGACCAATATGTCAACTTATATCTAATTGATGCAGATCCGTTTGAAACCATATTTTAAGAACTTGGTTCATACTAAAATTCTAATTTCTTTCTCAACTATCCAATGTTTTAGGACCAGTACACAGTAGTCAAGTGTTTAAAACGGTTGTACTACTGGTTTTAATAAATTTTAATAGCATTTGATGGTTTAAACTTTAAATTAGTGAACTAAGTCTACTTCTAATCACACCAATCAAACCATCTGTTCATCTAAGCCGGTTCAGTTCGCTTCTTAGAATACTGTTAATTTCATTTGTTTTCATACATTTGAGCTTTGACCCTCATCTTCTTCTAATCCATTTATTTCCATGGTGATCTCAATGTGACTGACTCTCCTATGTTTGCTGCAAATAATTTTCAATTCTTACGTTTGACCCATTGTTTTAGAACTGAAAAGTACTCGAACACTTGCCGAACAAAAATTGAGTGAACTCAGCCTGAAAATATTTGAGAAGAGAAGATGAAAGTCTCATTTGAGAGAGAGAGAGAGAGAGAGAAACCCTAAACTTAGAAGACTCAGTTAAGACTCAGCCAAAGCTGTTTGAATTGACAACGCCTTGATTGTGCCTAAACTTGGATGAAACATTAAAAAATGAGCAGTGCCGGTAAAAGTGGGTTAGTGAAAGTGAGCAGGGATAAAAAAATCGTTACCCCGATATGTATCATAGATACGGTTTCTCTCTCCTTCATTTAATTTTTTTTGGAAAAATACAATAAAGGAGGAGAAAAATAGAAAAAAAATGAAAAACCTTGGGTGAGTATATTTCTATTAAAAGTAATAATCATTTTTATGAAGTATTAGACCATTGAAAGCTCACCCGTGGGGGTTTTACGCTGGGTATCACGTAGTTTCCCACGCGTAAATTCAAAAAATGAAGTCGAATTTTGATAAATCCATAAATCCATCCACTCTTTGGTTTGAGAACAGTGCGTGTGATCCAATTGTTGTGCAAATTTTAAATTTATAACTCGCAAGCGCACGAACCATTAGATATTATAGCGATTAAGTGCGAGGTCGAACCCATCGGAACTTAGGAAAATATAGCCATGAAAATACACCATTGAATTATATATTTTAAGAACTTTGAGAAATATGGAGATAAATCATGAACGTGGAATTGTTAATCTAATCTATGAATTTTAATCTTAATTTAGAAACATTCTAGATTTAAACATAGAATCTAACAATTTAACTAATTTTAATTAAGATGGTGGAATTAATATAAAAATATAAACAATCTTAATCTAATTTAAAATACAAAATTAAGATGCAATTAAATTATTTCCAATCTAGTTCATCAATTTCACGAGTTTTTGGATTTATAAACAAATAAAATTAAAGACATCTAAATTACATCTGTACATATTTACAGTGGAACTGGGTCAAAGAATTATGGAGGCTTTATATTCCATATTTTAAAAATAAAACAAAGGCCTAGAATACGGAGCTCACGTAAATTACCAATCATGCATTCAAATTTTTCATCGATAAATATTCCAACAATTAAATCCATGGATTTCGTTAAATTAAAAATCTCAAATTAAACCTTAGAATGAATAGAATTTAAACTTTATCTTCAAATCTAAAATATTTTATCGCACTCTTAAAATAAGAGCCTTAGATCGAAGAAGAAAGTCTATTCAATCTAAATTTTCATCACATTTAATTTGAAATAATTAAAATAAATCCACACATAAACTTAATTAAAGAATAAAAATAAAATCAAATAATCATCATACATAAATTGAATAATTGGAAAACCATACACTAAATATTTCATCACACCTCAATTTTATTTATGAAACATGAATTTAGACTTACATATCAATGGAATAAAAAGAAATAAAATGAAAATCAAAATCCACCAACCTTAGAACCCAATGTGGATTGAAAATCCCACAGTCTTTCTCTTTCTCTTCTTCCTCTCCTCTCCTTTGCTTCAATGCCCAAGTTCAGTTTTCTCAATGGGAGATGGCTAGTATTTATAGATGAAAGGAGGTGGAATGAATGGATTGGATTCAAAGATTTAAATAAAGCAAGGGACACATGGAGGGCGGATTTGATTTGTGCTTAATATGGAATGACTTAAAAGAGGCAATCAGCTAAATTTGTATAAAGAAAGTGGGTGTAGAATCCCGTTTTTTACACATGCACCATCTCACAGCTCAGTTTTGACCCTTTTAACTTCCGAATCAGGAAAAGTCGTAAACTACAAAGTTATAGCCCTTGAAGTTTTCTTTCCAACGCAAAAAGAATCAAATCAATCGGATATCGGAGTAGAAATTTATGACCAAAATACTGAACATATATCAAACTTTCCTTATTTTTCTCCCTTCCTTATTTTCTTTCTCTTTCCTTAATCCACTTGCCAAATTCGAAAATCCTCTTATATTAGCTTGTAAATTTCGAATTTCTTCTTGAGATGATGAAAATATTATTCACACATGTGGATTTCTTCATGGGCTTTTCTTAATGGGCTCAATAATTGGGCTTGAGGTCCAAAAATAACTCATAATGGGCCCAGGTTTTATATTTAAGCATTTTTTCTGTCATCCTCACTATTAAACCTGCAAAACACAAAATTATACTAATTAGATAAAATTAAATAAAATGAGATACTAACAATAATAAATTTAGGAATAAAATATGTATTTATTTTGCACTCATCAAATATACCCTTTTCTTTTTTTAAATATTGATAACTGTTTATTTTTATGAATAAGGTATTTAAGCCTTTTTAGGGTACTTAACTAATTTTGGTGGCATATGCAAACTCCGGTATCCACACATACCGAATAACTTTGCAGGGATAAGCTTTTTAGAGCAGAGTGAGAATCAAGCTTATGACTTCCACTTCATGATGTAGGTTTCTGGTCATCACTCCAACCTCTTTGTATTAATATTAGTAAGTGTTGTGTATGTAACTAATCACACCATTTTAATTATATTCATTAGATCTATCTAAATATAAAAATATATTCTATATATTTTAAGGTAATAGAAGATAATTTAGTAGATCGCCAAGTATTGCTAATGTGAAGCTTTATGGGTTTTGGTCGCTACTAAATGTCAATTTCTAGATAATGACTTTGATTGCTATACTTGTTACTTGTTCTTGTCATGGTTATATACCCATTTTGGAAGTAACATGTAACATATTAATGGTTGTTTCCTATCCCACTATGCTATTTTGGAAGAGTTCTGTGATTTTGATAATTTTAAACAATGGGAGAGATTGAAGAGACCAGGTTTAGTTAATGTAATAGTGACTACAATGCTATGGGTGGAATTGGTAAGAAGGGTGAAATTACATTTTGCACAAAGAACATTCTATCACCAAATTTCTAATATTCGAAAATAGCATGTTTTGTATCTAACTTAGCACAAGGAAATATTGTTTTATGAAGGGGGCATTTCTTACAGTGGGTGGCTAATCTTAACAAGGGATACAACTTGGAAGAATGAAATACTTGTATCCAGGTGCTTTGTTATAAAGTGGTTTAGCATGAACATGTTAGTCTCACTGGCAATCTCTTTCCAACTTTTTATGCTTGGTGCGGATCTAGGCCACTCCAAATTTAAGACGCACAACTGACAAGTTTATGTTATCTTATAGAGGTAGTCTCATAATCGTTCGAAACAAAAGAGCTCTGTTTTAAATTTGCACAAACTCGGGCCATTTTACAGCAGTTGGTTTCTTATGATGTATGGGAATTCATTTATTTATTAAGGAGAATTCATGTTGGTATTTATTATGTGAAGTACTATGCAAATTCATGTTGGTTTCTTTCTCTTATTTTCCAAATGAATTGTAGGTGAAGAGGAAGATAAATTTGATTTATGGTGGAGGGAGTGAGATGTTTGAAGCTTGTAATTTCGACAAATGATCATAAGAAAGCTACATTATGAAAGAGAGGATACATAAGGA
Organism: Chimonanthus praecox; assembly: GCA_022113865.1. Lineage (NCBI taxonomy): Eukaryota > Viridiplantae > Streptophyta > Magnoliopsida > Laurales > Calycanthaceae > Chimonanthus > Chimonanthus praecox. The sequence goes on along the minus strand of CM039086.1, from coordinate 58,851,266 downwards.
GACCTCCAATTTATAAATCATTTTATTTGAGTTTAATTTCATATTATTATTATATGTCTGTCTAAAGGAAACTAACGATTAGTTTAAAAGAAATTTGGACTTTATTTGCGGACTAAAAATTACCTTTTTGAATTTGAATACTGTCATGCCCCGACCCGAAGGGTAGGCCCGGAATGCGATTGATTTTTTTTTTTTTGAAAGGCTAAGCTAACACAAGTATTCTAACTGGGCCAGATCAACAGTTAAGCCCAAAAGTCACACATGATCCCAACATATGAACTCAAACATATACAATAAGTCTACCCAACAAATAGACATAATAACAACACAAAGCATGATCACATCATTCCAACCATTGAATTATCATTCAAAACATCATCATCAGAGTAACTACGGATACATGGTAGTTTTCAATACATGGTATTGATACAAACTAAGTACCACACCTGATACTTTACAAAAACAAATGGTTTCAAGAACCAGAAAGTAAAGATCATGGTATTCCTCTCAGTGGGAATCCCGAAACACCACCGCAGCTTATCCACCCTAAGCTTGAAATAGAGGGTTCTCCTCCTCGGGTTCATCTCCTAAAAGGTGAGTGGGATGAGCTAACTGGCCCAGTGAAGGAAATATAACAGTGTAGTTTTAAAGTAAACAACAGATTAGCAATAATTGAGAGTTGCAATAATATCTCATGCTTGATAATAAAATTCACAATATCAAGTAAAGTCTCATCATTATTTACATCATTCCATCAGTCTTCCATTACTGCTATCATCCAACGTAACGCCTACCGACTACACTGAAACCATTGTATTAAGTCCCGACACGGTCAAAATACATCCTTTCAAGTATATCTCCGGCTCTCCCATAGACGATACTGACACCCTCAAGTCAGTAACTGTCGACACCCATGGTCCAGTAGACGTAAACCATCTCTCATATGACCGATATTGGTTCAATAGCCAAGGGCACGTGGAAGCAGTCTTATACATTTCATATGATCAACATCATAACATTTACCAGCATCATAAGCACTCTTACCATAGTGCGTCAAGTCTAGGCACATGAGTGGGTTCATCAAATCTGAAACCACTCATTTCTCAAGATCCATCTCAAATAACAAAACCTTTTTACATTTTTAGCTGTAAAGTTAAGTTCCCTCACTGTATATGTGTGGTTTCGCGGTCTCTGTTCAAAAAACAAACAAGTGCACAATCAATATACATATCATTAATACACATACAAGCAGTATTTCAAAATCATACTTGTTTTCCCAAAAATATCCAAGGTACATGGAGTTGAGTCTCATACTTGGTTTCTATCATTTTTCAATTATAATAATCCACAAGATATAATAAATAAAAAGGGTGCTCAGTCCAAAACTCATATTGTCTTATGGGCATTGATCACATTGACTTATTGAGTTAGGTCTAGATCCTCAGGTCACTTCTTGGTTGTCTTCTGGATAGGACCAGATCTGACATGTTGAGTAAGGCCTCGAGGTCACTCAGTGCTGACAAATATAACGTCGGCCTGGAAGTGAAATCACTCAGAGCCCGACTAATAGAGTCAGCCTAGAAGTGAATACAATAGTATATACACTATAGTAATAAGAGAAGAGGATCAGTACATTTTTTTTTTTAAATAATCCAATAATAATATTTATTTATTTTTACTTTTTTTTTTCAATGGTACTAACATCACAAGCATCAACATAATCCAACAAAAATATAGTTTTTTTCTTCTTCTTCTTCTTCTTCCTTCACTGTCTGCTGAACGGGCGGTGCTTCATGAAAAACGAATCCACAAACAGTGAGTTTCCCGGATTCGATTTTCATATCTACTCGGTCCGATGGATTCCTCTGGGAGTCCTCTTTCCATAGGGAGAGGTTTGGAGCTTTGAACCTCACTGGGTCAACCGATTTTAATACTGATAGGTCACGGGTTCAAGGAACCCATGGTTTTTCCTTAAACTTTGAAATAGTTTTTCTTACTCAAAACTAAACCAAAATCAGTTTTTCTTGATTCTAAACCACCTACAATTTGAAAAGGAATACAGTGGTTACCTTTACTGGAGTTCCTGGGATGAAAATCCGAACTTTGAAAATTTTCCCTTCTTAAGCTACGGGTGAAAAACTGGGAAAAACAAAGAAGAAAAGGGCTGGTTTTCAAGCAGCTGAGATAGAGAACCTGAGAGAGAGAAGGGATGAAGTTTGAAGGGAGTTTGAGAGCTGGGCTCAGGGACTCAATTTATAGAGAAATAGCGGGAGAAAGGGGCCGGTTGGCCACTGCATGCAGGCGCATGCGGCATCGGTGACGTTCCAAACAGTAACCTGTTTGGTTGCAGATCAACCCTCCTCAAGTTCTAGTTTTGCAAAAAGGCCCCTAGTTTGATAAAAACTCGATTTTTAACTAAACATAAGAATTTGAAAACTCAACAACTTAATCCAACCTTACAGATAAGTTGGGTTTTAAAAACTTTAGCTACCATAAAAATTTTGAGATTTAAAACTCCCTAAAAACCATTTATTTAAACAAAAATCAAAATTTAATACTATTTACTTAATTAAACAAATGTTAAATAAAACAATTTAGAAACCTCATTTTTGGGTGTCAAAGAATAACTAGACCATTCTTAAAATGGTATAACATAAAATACTAGTTTTGAATTTTATCTCATTTCCAAAATCATTTGAAATAATTATTTCTCCCTTTTGGGGTTTTGACGGGCAGTTTTAAATACCATTTCTGAAAATAAAATTATTTTAAAATCAGAAATACAATTCCTTGATTAAGGACAATCATATCATCCAATAATAATCACATAATAACATAATTTATAAAAATAATAATATTAAACGGTAAATTACCAAAATGCCCTTCTAGCTGGGCGAGCTGGATCACTGAGTCTTCGAACTCAGATTGGGCCACACCTGGGCTTCCCTCAATGCCCTAATAGTAATCTTCGAGATTAACCAGTTAAACAAAATTATTAAGCTAAAACCACGGCTAATTTGGGGCAGGATATTACAAATACTCAAAGACTTCATTTAAATTTTTTCAAAAATTTAGTTGATTTAGTTAGAGTTAATTTGACTAAAAAAAATTTAAGTTGAAAATTTTAGGAGTTATCGTATTTTTTAAAAAATTAATTAAATTTCTCAACATGATAGAACTATCAAATCAGGTCTTAATTTCAAATTTTCAAACTTTGATTTAGTTTAGAATTAAATATTTGAGTTATTGGTCTCAATTTGCTAAAAATTAAATGTTTAAAAAAGTAATTTCTGGCCTTGTAGTTTAATGGGCTCAAAACACACAAATGTGCCTTTAACGGGCTGCGGATTGTCCGACAGGCTTGTCGGGCCGGGCCGGATCTTAGGTTAATCGGACCCATTGTTATCGGGTCGGGCCGCGGATTGTCCGATTAACTTATTAGATTGGGCCGGGCCCGACTTGGGTCCGTTTAGAGGCCTAGATATCACAATATGTGGACAAGAGATGGCCTTTTTACTTTTTTTTTTTTTTTTTTATGTTTTGGAACCTTTTACTTCCATTTCTAAAAAACAGGGTCAACGGTGTCTTGGTGCATAAGTTCAATTCAATGAGAATGTAACTTAGATTACCACCAATATGGTTAAGGTTCCAACTTATGAGGGTTGGTTGGTATGAGGTGGAAAAGGGTTCAAATGGAGGCGCAGCTATTTATCAATGACTTGTTGCTTGTGTCGTGGGGCTTAGCTTTGGGTGTGGGTTAACATTGCATGGGTTTGGATAAAAAGTTTCATTCACACATTCTATCTAACATTAATGGCGTCTTAGAGCATGAGTGTAGTTTGATGGAGGTGTAATTTAGTTGGGATCCAAATGTTTATGGATCAATTTATAAGGTTTTGTTAGTTTGAGGGGGAAAAGAGTGAAATGGATTTCTTGTTGCCTACATGTGGCTTTCTCCTTGGGATAATTTATACTCCATCCGTCCTATTTTAGTTGTCTCATTTGAAATACCTGTATTTTTTAAGAAACTCTCTATATAAGGCTAGCACTCCATATGATCTTATTCATTTTCAACACACTTTATACTACTCATATATAAATGAGACAACTATTTTGAGACAATTCAAAAATTCATATAAGACAACTAATTTGGGATAGAAGGAGTATATATTAAAGCATTTCACCTAGCACCCTTTTGATGCGAACATCATGCATGAACCTGAAGTTGATGAACTTACTTCTTTAGCCTTACAATTCTACAAGATCTTTGATCGTGGCGAAGATAGGGCTAAACAATCTAAGTAGGACTCCAAAATAGTGAATGTGAACCCTACCAATGGCGAGGACTCCACAAGATGAGTTAGATGGACAAGACCCTAGCCACCAAGTGAGCATCCAACCTAATTTGATGGTGCTTGGGCGCCCATAACTCTTTTCTCTCCTAAACTTGAACAAAATTGAATCATAATTGGCCAATGCCAAGGTAAGGTGGCACATGGAGGTGGACAAATTCCATCCGTTGAGACAACACACCAAGTTGAAGTGGCGCGACATGATTGGTTTCTTGTTTTTTTCTTGAAATGTAATTGGTCCATATGAGTTGTAAATACCCTAAGAAAGCCAACTCTCCGCATGTCCATTCTCCTTGTATTTCTCCTTTTTTTTTCTCTTCAACATGCCCCTATAAATTAAGGGTTGGTCGACTATTGAATGCACATTGAATTTTGGAATCAAGTTAAGCAAGAGAAAAGTCTATTTTGTTCCCAAGTATGTTTCTAAGTTTTCTTTGAATTCTAGTTTCTAATTTGTGTTGAATTTAAATTTAACTTATGCAATCATACAATTAAATTCTGCATAAAATAATTCAGATCTGATTGGTCTGTTTCATTTACAATTTTGCATACTTAAATTTCAATTCAAGCAAATACGAACCTAATTTCATTGGAAACTTGGCTTCAAATGGGGTTTTGCAAATTGTCGATTTTCAGATGGAATTTTGGGGGCCTTTTCTATTCGTTCGGTGTTAAATTTGATCTTGTTCATTATTTTCTAATTGAGTTTATGGTTTCCATAAGTTGAGTTGAAATTCAATTAGCATTGGAAGGGTAGAAAGATCTGAGGAACTCTTCGAAATTTCGTAGGATTGTGTGATTAAGGTTTTCTTAAGTGCATTGTAGCTTGAGTAGGGTTTGAGTTTGCAATATAATTTAATTGAAGGCTTAGAAAAGTTGCAACGCTGACCCTTATCTTCATTAGTTGGTCATCAGAGCTTGTTCTTGCATATATCTGTTGGGTATACACCTTGCTTTCATTGTGCACTTTGTTATTATTTTTTGAAGACGGTGTTTTCTCCTATCACGCGTCCTGCACTCTTATGGGAGCAATGCACTGTTCTCCTCATACGACAGTGGCGGTAGGATACACCAGACATAGCCAACGAGACGAGGCTAATGAAGGTTTCTTGTTTCATCCAAATGAGGGTATTCATAATACTAAAAATGCACATAAGCTGGACCGATTAGAGTCTTTGAGAGAAGCATTATTTTTTTGAATTTTGGGTAAGATATCATTTGAAGGGGAGAAAATCCCAAAAAACCATTACAAAATGGGGGAGGAAAGCTGCCTCAAAAAAGAAAAGCATACAGATGAAACCAAAGTATGCAGGCCTGAGCAAAACTCGATGTAGAAGAATTCAATCAGATAGGCCACAAAAGAAGATTGAAAGGAACTGAATTAAATGTTAGCGTTGACACTGGAAATAACAAGAATCAAATGGGAAAATAAGCACAAGCAAACACCAAAGAACTTACATGGTTCGGCCCCACCAGATCTAGGTCCACGGAGCGTGAAATTTTTTTCTTATTGAGGTGAAGAATTACAATTACAAGAGAGATCCTACTGTAAGACAACTTCACCTTTGGCTGCTTTGTATCTCTTTCTTCAGTTTTACCTACGTACAGATCTGATATAAGAATCCACTGATTCTTAAGAGCTTGAAGATGTGAAAGTGCTTGCTGTCTCAAGATGTATCAACACTATGTTGATTCCCAATCGCACCTGTATATCAGACAACTTCCCTTCTTGAGCACGCCCAACGATAGCTGTCCCCAACGATGACAACACCACACTTTCCAGCCCACAATATCACACCCAAGCTCACGATGCAACCGTCCTTGATTGCTAAGCAATCACTGCAAAACTCCCCTCTGTAATTGACACCTATTGTAGCCCTCTCTCTCTCTCTCTTGAATCTGTACTCTTTACAGATTGATTCTTCACACCCCACCTCTCTGTTCGAGTGTCTCTTTCTCAAGACCTGTATATATAATACAAGCTGCCTATAATTAAGCCTCATAGCATATAGAAACTACTATTCTTGCTGCCCGACAATCCCTCTAGCAGATACAGATGAGACTTCCATTGCCAGGTAGTATTCTAACCTAGTTAGAATACCTTTGCACCTACCCAAATCAACTCCTAATCCTACTAGGAGTCTAACCTTAGCCCTTTACACTAAGAAGCAATTATTGGATGTGGCTTAGTGGCAAAATCAAGCATGGGCCCACTGAGAATTTGACCACACTCAACAATCTCCACCTTGGCGAGAATTCACCAACTCCCTGATGAACTGAGACACCATCCTCTATTGCACCTACAACTTTGCACCTTTGTGCACACCGGCTGCTCCCAGCCTCGCTCCACCTGCAACTGCAGCCCATCTGCATCTCTGTGTGACATTCACTCATCCCCGTGTCAGATGCACGCATATCCATGCTCAGGGATGCTCCACCTATCTTCTTTTAATTAGAAGAATTGTCCAAGCCTAAGCTTCACTTGAACTTGACGTCCGTCACCGGCTTTGTTGGACCCTTCACCTTTTTCTCTATGTGATTTCTAGTCCCTTCGCCCTTCCATCTCTGCTAGCACCATGGAACTCAGACGAACCATCACAACCTGTAACAGAAACTTTATTTTTAAAGTCATACATGTCACTTGACTTTTTGTTTCTTGTCCTCCTTCCTGCAGCCCGACTAGTAGGATCTCTCTGCCTGTCGATTGCTGTACTCCCCACCAGTGTGTACATATTGTTTTTCTTCTTTCCCTTCATGACAATCATGGCTCCTTTAGTAACTTTAAGAGCCCCATCCTTCGCCTTGAAGGTAAACCATCAGTGTCCAGTGACCCCAAAGAAATCAAAATTTTCTTTAACTCAGAAACATGCCGCACGTTCTCCAACGTTCGCACCATGCCATCGAACATCCTGATTTTGACTGTCCCAACGCCAATGGTTTTGCAACTCACATCATTGCCCACATAGACAGGTCCCTCATCACAGGGTTTGTATGTGTCAAACGACTCTCTCCGTGGAGGCATGTGGTAAGAACACCTAGAATCTAGAATCCACTAATCAGTTGGATTATCCATACATGTGGTGATTGTGCACACGACAACATCTCTGTGTCACTTTGTACAACATTTGATTAATCTAAACTTTGCGATCTGGCCTCCAGATCACGTTTCTTTTGGTTGCAATCCATCATCTTATGCCCTTCTTTCTCACAGTAGAAACATCTAAGCTTTCCTCCACCTCTCCCTTTGGATTTTGACCTTGACCCTCTGAGCTTGTCATGGTCTTCGGGTTTTTACTGTTGTTTCTCCCTCTGTTCTCTGTAAAGAGAACCTGTGTATGAGACTGTGTCATAGTTATCTCTAGAGGAGGATCGATTTTTTTTAGCCAAGGTGGAGATTGTTGGAACGTGTGGCTCAATTCCACTAAAAGGAGTCCTAGATTGGGAAGGCCTCTTCAATGAGGCAACTACAAGGATAGTAATTACCATCTCGTAGGACTCCTAATCACGTGGGATTACCGATAATATACAGAGGGTCTACACGGCAATTTCCTAATGAAACTACACTGATGATTTCTATCTGTGAAGGGACAACAACTATTTAATATGGACGTGGGTTTCATGGAAACCATGCCGTTTGGACGAGTGCTTTCCGAGGCCACAAGGGGCCTCTTGCAGCAGAGAGGGGTAGTGAGGGAGATAGAGAGAGAGAGGGAAGATACTCTGAGACATTTTGGGTTCTAAATATTGTATCTATGTATTCTTTCTCTGTGAATAAAATCTACACTCTTCCGTGGACGTAGGCCAAAGGTTGGCCGAACAACGTATATCCTGTGTTCTCTGTGTTTTTCTATTTGTCTGTGAATAAATCTGTGATTTGTGTAGACAATCATTTCTATCAGTTGAACATTCCCAAGTCTTTTGAATGTAGAAATGGAGATGAACTTTTAGATTGGATAAAAACAAAAGAAAATGCATTTAACCCTAAGTGTATAATTAGTAGCTATTACGCTAAAAGGAAGGGCACTAGCTTGGTACCAAAAAAAAAAATATCAAAATGGATAGACAAACCATAAATAAAGAGAAATTTAATCGTGGGATAAGTTGAAAAAGCTTATGTATAGAACCTTTTGCCCACTAATTACACAGAAAGACCCGTTTCATAGACTCCAAAAGTTGAAACAGGATAGTACACGGTGGCAAAATATGCAGAGGAGTTCAATCCCCTGTTGGCTCGAAATAACTTGGCCATAATGGAGGATGAAGAAGTTTAGAAAAGTTGGCTCAAAGGCCCTTCTCATTATACAATGTATATATAGGTGTACATGTCTAAGTATATAAGCCCTCAATCGGAGAACTTGACAAAGATAGAATAATATAAACATGGTAGGTCAACCCTGCTCTCTAACAATCCCCTGCAAACTCGACGATGGTAAAGCGATGAGGTTGGAACTAAGTTTTGAGAAGCGCGGCGACGGTAACCCCTTGGTGAAGATATTAGCGAGTTGATCCTGAGAGGAGACAAATTGAATCTGATGAGAGCCAACGATGACACGTTTGTAGATGAAATGTTAATCAAGTTCAATGTGTTTAGTCCGAACATGAAACACAAGATTAGCGAACATATCCAGACAATATCCGCACAAGTATAGGCAAATGCCTTATATTCAGCTTCAGCACTGGACCGAGAGACTATGGGTTGTTTCTTTGCACACCAAGAAATTAAATTCGGGCCGATGAAGATTCAATAATCGGTAGTAGAGCGTCTACTATCAGGACAACCAGCTCAATCATCATCAGAGTATGTAGTCAGGACGAACGGCTGTGTCGTATGCATTAGACGTAGCCCACGTCTAAGGGAGCCTTTGAGATAATGGAGAATGCGCTTGACAGCATCAAAATGAGACGTACGTGGCTGGCTCATGAATTGAGAGACAATATGCACCGCATAAGCAACATCGGACCTTGTGAGTGTGAGATAGAGAAGAGCACTAACAATTTGACGATATGTGGAGGGGTCCGACAGTAGATCACCAGTGGTAGAAGATAACTGAGTCTTGGCAGCAACAGGCGTGGAGCAAGGCTTGCAGTCAAGCATTTGACTGCGACGAAGAAGATCAAGGGTATATTTGGTTTGAGATAAATGTAACCCTTTAAAATGCTTAGTCACCTCAAGGCCCAAGAAATAGTGGAGAGCGGCAAGATCCTTGATTTCAAATGCTTTACCCAGGCTTCGAGTGAAAGAGTGAAGAAGCAACGAAGAATTGCCTGTCAGCACAATGTCATCAACATAAAGAAGAAGAACCATAACATTTTTCCCATGTCGATACGAGAACATAGAGTTATCAACTTTGCTTTGAACAAAACCATGAGAGAGAATGAAGGAGTTGAACCTCTGAAACCACTCTCTGGGTGCTTGTTTCAAACAATAAATAGCTTTATGTAATTTGCAAACATGATGAGAACGATTAGGATCAATGAAGTCAGGAGGTTGAGTCATATAAACCTATTCGGTAAGATGGCCATGAAGAAATGCATTCTTGACCTCCAGCTGGTGAATGGGCCAATCAGAAGTAACAGCAAGACTGAGAACAGTACAAATAGTAGTAGGCTTGACAACATGACTGAAAGTCTCATCATAATCGATACCTGCCTGTTGATGAAAGCCCTTATCAACAAGTCGGGCTTTGTAATGCTCAATGCTACCATCAGAATGTCGTTTGATCTTGAAAACCCACTTACAACCTACATGGTTGATATTCAGCGACGGTGGAACGAGAGACCAAGTTCGTTGCCGGAGAAGAGCATTGAAATCATCATTCATTTCCTGACGCCTGTCAGCAGAACGAACAGCTTGAATATAGCTAGTGGGCTCAATGTCAGAGGTAGTAGAGACCATAGAAGCAAGTGACTGCGAGAGTGGATGACAAGTAGAAAAGTGGACCCGCTGTTTGGGATTGGAGATGCCGTCTTTTAGCGCGAGTCACCATAGGATGAACATTATCAGACGGGGATGGAGCAGGAGCTGGAGCTGGAGAGGAGATGTCAGCGAAGGCGATGCTGGTCCTGGGAGTGAAGGAGGTGCTGCGGCAGGCGGTGAAGCAAGTGGCATCAGAGGAGAGGGTGATGCTGCTGGCGGAGAGGCAAGAAGGATAGAAGGTTCCTGTGATATGGTGCTAACAGGAAGGAAGACCATATTAGAAGAAGGAGAGGTTGTATGTCGCACGGTAGCAGTGGTGTAGGGAAAGACAGCTTCATTAAATAGCACATGCCGGGAGATGTAGCCTTTGACTGTAGAAGGGTGCAGACACCTATAGCCCTTGTGATGATCACTGTAACCAAGAAACACACACTCAACCGATCGAGGTTGGAGTTTGTTAGTAGCATAATCACCCAAGTAAGGGTAACAGGCACATCCAAAAGTGCGAAGTGTGAGATAATCAGGTCTGGTTCCATAAAGCTTCTGCTAGGGTGAGGACCATTGAAGAAGTTGTGTCGGCTGTCGATTGACTAAATATACAGCAGTCAACAGTGCCTCAACCCAGAAGTGATGAGGGAGATGAGACGCAAGAAGTAAGGTGCAACCCATTTCTGAGAGACGGTGTTGTTTGCGTTCAGTAAGACCGTTTTGTTGTGGAGTGTGTGGACATGATAGACAGTGAATGATCCCTTTTTGCGTACACAGGTTATGAAAGGAGTGATTATCATACTCGTTACCACCATCACTTTGAAAAAAATTAATAGAAGTAGAAAAGTGATTTTCAATAAACATAAGAAAGTGATGAAAATGAGTATAAACTTCTGATTTATTGCGCATTGGAAAAATCCAAGAAAAATGCGTGTAATCCTCTGTTAATAAGACATAACAGCGAAAGTCAGAAACGGATAAAACTGGAGACATCCAAACATCTGAATGAATTAAATAAAATGGTTTAGGAGTACAATGTGTACAAATTGAAAACGTGAGTCGCGTAGACTTGCCCAAAACACAACCACTACAAAAAGTGAGCGAGAAAACTTAAAAGAAGATCCTAAACATTTATTAATGGCTAAAACTTGAAGCACTTTATTAGAGGGATGTCCAAGATGCTGGTGCCACAGTGATGAAGAAGAGCAAGATGCAGCTAAAGCATGAGTGGTGCGAGTAGTGGGCTTGATAGGATAAAGGTCGGCTTCACATTGGCCCTGAAACAAAGGAGCACCAGTACGTAAGTCACGAATAACAAAACCCCAAAGGAATAAAGCAAAACTAACAGACTTATCTTTTGTGAATTGAGCGAAAGATAACAAGTTTTTGTGCATGTGGGGAACATGGAGAACATTGGGAAGATTAAATGTAGAGGAGCCTAAGGAAAGAGACAAAGTACCAGTGTGCGCAATGGGAATGGAGTCACCGTTACCCAATAGAACTTGATCAGTACCACTGTAGTTCAGACCAAGAGAGGAGTCGGTGGGCATCACCTGTCATATGATTGGTAGAGCCTGTATCAGGGTACCAATTGTGATTACCTGGAGGAGTAGTCTGCAGGCCAGCAATGGTAGAGGGAATATCAGCATCGAACTTAGGCTCCTGACGGTAGCGCTGATAGCAATTGGAAACACTATGTCCATACTTAGAGCAGATTTGACAGTGGAGGGAAGCAGATGGTAGATGTCCAAGAATGCTGGAAGAGTTTGATGAATGTCTTTGACCACGATTGCCACGACCACCTCTACCATTGTCAGGGCGACCCCAACGATCGCGACCACCATGAGCATATGAACCGCACCCTTGAGATGAGAGAAGAGCAGTGTGAGGCACTCCTCCAGGGCTATCAGATGAGGTACGTTGTCCCAAATGTGTGAGTTGGGACTCAAATAATAAGAGTCGAGCGTGGAGATCTTGGAAAGAAAGGATGGTAGTAGTGTAAAACATGGAATAGTCTGGGCCAAGACTACATAGAACAGATATAACGAGGTCATCATTGGAGACCTGCTAATTGATAGCGGTAAGAGCATCGGCAATGGATTTGGCATGTTGCAAATATTCAAAAATAGTTTTTATACCTTTGGAGAGAGTGAGTACTTGAATACGCAAATAAGTGGCATTAACAACAGAATGCTGTGAAAAATTGCATTGTAGACAGGTCCAAATCTCACGAGAGGTAGAGAGGCCAACAACCTGCGCAAACACAGGTTCAGAGAGGGTCGCAAGAAGAATGCCAACGAGGTTCTGATCCAATGCAATCCAGGCGGTGTAGGTTGGGTTTGGAGTAGATTTGGATTGGTCATCGGTGGAAAGGTATGGAGGGGGACAAGGATTGGTACCATCAATGTAAGGCCAATAATGTTGGCCAACCAAACAGGGTTTGATTTGGGCACGCCAAAGAAGGTAGTTTGTCTCAGTTAATTTAATGGACAAGATGTGAAAAGTTGGGGATCGAAATGGCATGGGCAATGGGAATTGAAAAGGAAGCTGCAGAGGAGGCCATCGTAATGATCAGCGTGAGTAAGCTGTACTGAGAGGTGACCCGTTCGCTCCTTTTTTTTTTCTTTTTTCTTTTTTTGTGAACAGTGAGGAAAGCACCGAAGATGGCGTCAACAATAGTGCAGAAAATTGGCTCGTATGAAGAAGAGCAACTGAGAAAGAGTCAAAACGCAGGAGATCAGCAGATGATCTAGCCTGGACTCTATTGGGGATTAGGGATTAATTAAAGCAAATACACAATCAAATCACACAACACAAGATTTACGTGGTTCGGCTAAAATGCATACGTCCACGGAGTGAGATCAAATCTACTATGTAGAGAAATATGTACAGGGGATACAAGATCTCTCCCTCTCAGATCTTCCCTGTCTCTCACTCTCTTTCTAATCCCTCTCTCTGTGTTTAACACAGGATTACATTAATATATAGACGAATAATAAACTAGGGCTTAAGTCACCCTACTGGGCCTAAGCCCAGTAGGCCCATAAGTGGGGCTAGCCCACAACAACCTCCCTCTTCAGCCCCAGGAGGAGGAGAACACTCTGATATAGATATCATCTTCTGTAGAGGCCAGATGTCCCTACGCAGAACTCAAACTTGTTCTTTGGAAGAACTTTGGTGAACACGTCTGCTGGATTGTGGTCTGTATGGATCTTCCTTATACTGATCTGTTTCTCATCAAGAACTGCTCTCAACCAATGATATCTCAAATCGATGTGCTTCATTCTTGAGTGATACATGACATTCATACTCAAGTCAATGGCGCTCTGACTGTCACAATACACTATATAGTCCTCCTGTTTGATGCCTATTTCCCGTAGGAATCCCTTTTGCCAAACCACCTCTTTCCTAGCTTCTATAGCAGCAATGTACTATGCATCTGCTGTAGAAAGTGCTACACACTTCTGTAACTTGGATTGCCAACTGACAGCTCCTCCAACAAATGTGAAAATATAACCACAAGTGGACTTGCGACCATCAAAGTTACTAGTTATATCTGTATCTATGTAGCCGATAATTAACGAGTCTCCACCAAACATGATGCACATACTCGATGTACCTCGCAGGTATCTGAAGATCTATCTCACTGCCTCCCAATGATCATGTCCTGGGTCTAACATAAATCTACTCACCAATCCAACTGCATGTGCAATATCTGGTCTCCTGCAAACCATTGCGCACATGAGACTACCAACTGCATATGGAATCTGACTCATCTTGTCTCTCTCTGTCTCTGATGAAGGACAACATTCCTTACTTAGCTTGAAGTGAGTGGCGAGAGGAGTGCTAACGGAGTTGCAATCCCTTATGCCGAATCGCTCCAAGATCTTCTCAATGTATTTTCCTTGAGACAGGATAATCTTCTTTTTCTTTCTATCTCTGTCAATCTCCATACCCACAATCTGTCTTGCAAGGCCAAGATCTTTCATGTCAAACGCCTTTGACAGGTCTGCCCTCAACAACTTAATCAATTCGGAACTCTTTCTAAATATTAGAATGTCGTCCACATATAATAACAGATGATGAACTGATCACCCATGAACTCCTGATAGTACACACATGAGTCACCTGCAGTATGTTTGTATCCTTTTTCTATCATGAAATAATGGAACTTCTTGTACCATTGCCGCGGTGCCTGTTTCAATCCGTACAAGCTCTTCTTGAGTTTGCAAACAAGGTTGTCCTTGCCCTTCAACTCAAACCCCTCGGGTTGTTTCATGTAGATCTCTTCGTCTAGGTTACCGTGAAGAAATACAGTCTTCACGTTCATCTGTTCAATCTCAAGATCTAGACTCGCGGCCAAGCCTAACATAACTCGTATGGAGCTCATCTTCACCACTAGTAAGAATATCTCATCGAAATCCACTCCCTTTTTCTGTTCAAAGCCCTTTACCACTAAACGGGCTTTATACTTCAAAACTTTGTCTCCATCCTTTTTCACCCGAAAGACCCATTTGTTCTATAGGGCCTTCCTGCCAACTGGTAGATTAATCAACTCATATGTGTTGTTCTTCTTAAGAGGCACCATCTCTTCTACCATAACTTTCCCCCAGTGAATTCTGTTTTTGTCGCCTATAGCCTCTGAGTAACTCTCAGGCTCCCCCTCACTGGTCATCAATACATAATCGGAACTTGGGGTATCTCCTGGATCGGTTGTGCTCTCTAACAGAACTCCTCGGAGGTACAACATCCTCATATGTAGAAGAACTGGGGGACTGCTCCCCCTCGCTCGAATGTCTATCTCTGTCATGATCATCCTCCATTGTGTCCTCAACTGAATCATGTACCGGCTCATCAACTATCTCATCTGTAAACGTATTTACTAGCCCACTGACACTGTCACTGTGATTGTTAGAAGGAATATCTGACCCACTGTCGTCTGACTAACTGAGTGGCAGTGCAGGTGAAGGAGAAGGAGTTGATGTTGACTGAGGTGTGTCCGGAGTGGAGATGAGACCTTGATCTAGGTCACTGGAGTATGTGGATTTATTGTTCTCATTGAAGAACTCATCTTCACGGAATACCACGTCTAGACTCCTGAACATTTTCTACTAAGTTGGGTCCCATAGTCTGTATCCGAACTCTGGATCACCATAACCAATAAACGCACACAATGTCGACTTTACATCCAATTTCTTTCTCGACATATCAGGGTTGTGTGCATAGTAAATGCAGCCAAAACCTCTGAGATGCTTATAGGAAATTTTTCTGCATGTCCACATACATTCTACTATTTCATCATTTAGAGGAGTTGATGGTGATCGATTAATGAGGTATACTGCTGTCCTCGCTGCTTCACTCCAAAATCTCTTGGGTAGATTTGCGTTGTGAACTATGCAACGCATTCGCTCAACAATGGTGCGGTTGTAGCGCTTGGCTACACGGTTATGTTGGGGAGTCCCTTGCACCGTCAACTCATGTCAAATGTCGTTTTTCTTTCAGAATTCTTTAAACTCTCACGATATGTACTCTCCTCCATTGTCGGTCCTCAAACATTTTAGTTTTCTACCCGTCTCTCTCTCCACAGAGGCAACAAACTCACAGAAGAATGAGAAAGTCTGACCTTTGGATCTCATGAAATAAATCCAACACTTTCTCGCAGAGTCATCGATGAAGGTAACGAAGTATTTGTTCTTGCCCAATGACTCCACCTCTATCAGCCCACAAATATCTGAGTATACTAGGTCTAGTTTCTTGACCTTTATGTAGCCCTTTAGATTGAAGGAAGCTCTTGTCTGCTTACCCATGATGCAGTGCTCGCAACTGTCTAGCCGGTGTAATCAGCCCGTGGAATAAGAGTTTTCCTCTAAAGAATCAGTAGCCCTCTTTCATTCAGATGTACAAGTCTCCGGTGTCATAGAGAGAAAGCAGTATTTCTCTGTAATACGTGGATCTGGCCGGTGCAAACTCTGCCGGTCACAACATACAGGTGATCTCTGATCACCCCTCGTGCCATGGTAAGAGACCCCTTACTGATCTTACATCGGTCTATGCCGAATGTACTGATGTATCCCTCTGTGCCGAGTGCCCTTGCAGAAATAAGGTTCAATCTGATGTCTAGCACATGTCTTACATCATTCAAAATAATCTCACAGCCATGACTAGTCTTCATAATAATGTTCCCAACTCTAGTGATAGGGGAACATGCAGAGTTGCCCATCCGAACTGTTCCAAACTCTCTGGATGTATATGTGAGAAGAAACACCTGTGTGATGTATAATGATAAGTGGCACCAATGTCAATGACCCACTCAGATGAGGAGGGGGTAATGGAAAGACTCTCTCCCTCACTGGCGGTCACTATGACAAGAGTACGTTGCTCCTGAGATGTTACAGCCGTGATGTCTGAAGATTCTGGCTTTCGTTCCTGATATTGCACAGTCTGATTATTTTCTCTCTTCCACACCCTACACTGATTCTTAAAGTTCCCTGCTCTGCCACAATGAAAACACTTTATGTTGTCTCTGCCTCTGCTCTAAGATCTGTTACCTCGACCTGGTCTGCTCTTGCTTCTATGATCCTTGCGACCATGATTTGTATATCTTCTGTCCCTATCCTGTGACACATATGCTCTTGAAAAAGAAGATGCGATGCCCTTTTCTTTCCGTCTCACCTCTTCATTCATCAATGCCTCCTTGACTGTCTCTAAGGATGCCTGGCCACCTGGTGCAGAGTTACTCAAAGTAATCAACAGAGTCTCAAAGGAATCTGGTAGTGTCCCCATGAGAAGAAGAGTCAAAATCTCATCTGTAAAGATAATCTTCGCACTAGCCAGCTGGTTCACCATACCGTGAAAGTTGCTGAGGTGTTTTGACATTGACATGTTCTCATTTTATATCAGTCTCATCAGTCTCTTGATAACATAGGCTTTGTTCACTGGAACCTTGCTCTCATACATTGTAGACAGTTTGGTCCACAGTACATCTGCCTTCTTTTCTTCTATGATATGGTGAAGTATGGTGTCATCCACATACTCCCTGATCAGGCTCACAGCCTTCAAATGCTTGTATTCTCATTCTTTCAGTTTTTCCTTCATATCGTCAGGTATAGATACATCTCCTAAGATTGAATGATATAAATCATGCTTAATCAAGAGATCTTGCATCCGGATCTTCCATAGGAGATAATTGTCCGGTACCAATTTCATGACGGTAGAATTACTAGAACTGGATGCCATTTTTGCACTGACCTCTGTCTAGTTTGTTGGTGGGCAAATACAGAAGCAATTAATCAACAGTTTAATTTTGTAGCCCTGTACAAACCTAGAGATCAACTACTGACATCCAACCGATTACTGTAACGCCCAGCCCTTTTCACTCGCTTAAATTTATTTATCCGAAAATCAAAGTCTATTTTTTTTTTTTTTGAAATATAGAGTGATAAAAGAGCGGGACGTCACGACGCGAGTTAAGTATGAGCTTCTAAAGCCCGGCCCTTAATTGGCCAACCCTATGTGTGCGTGGAACGAAGTCCACGAGAACGGTTCACACGTAGAAAGTAAGCTCACGGAAAATAACTAAAAGCGGAATTATAATAGAGACTATCCTACCAATTTTATATAACAAGGACGTATGTTACTTAAATTACTAAAATACCTCAAAATCATAATGTCCAAAATAAAGTCCAAACCATAGCAAGTAATCTAAATTATTACAATCCGACGAGCTAAGTTACTCAATTACATTCCAAAATAAATTTAAGTAAAACATCTAGCCCGCTTTCCCAAACTCCTGCGCTTGGCTCCCGTCACGTCCTCCGTTTCCTGTGTCGTTATTTAAGGTAGAAGTAGGGCGTTAGACAACGCGCCTAGTAGATACTTCGAGTAGGGCCAACACATGGATTAGTGATAACAATGCATATAGGGAATAATATAACAAAAGCCATAAAATCAATGCCATGTCATGGGTGTCAATGTCATGAGTCCCACCCATCATCCATACTATCATTATGCCATGTCCCTCTTGATGAAAAAGCCTCATCAAGATATGATCAACACTAGGTATCCCCCTTGATGGCAAAGCCTCATCAAGGTATCCCCATGCTTGTTTCTCGGTCGCCCCGACGGATCATGGACTCCGGTTATATCTCATAGTACCCCTCTTGATGGATGAAACACATCAAGATATCCCCATGTTTGCTTCTCGGTCACCCCGACGGAGCATGGACTCCGGTTCCATTATTATCCCTCCCATGCCATGTATGAGATGTAATTACAATATGCCATTTTATATATAATTCACAGCCTTAAAACCCATCTTAAAACAATCACATGATTACTAAAATAAATCAAGGAAAAACAATTACATAACACTTAATCCATGGCTTACAATAAGGTAGGATCCTACCGAATACCGACTAATGTCCCTTTACGTTTTCGTCCACAAATCCGGTCACCTATACGCGCACCGCTTGCGATGTCCGATACCTTATTACATATCAATAATCAGCCCATGTTTTATCCATGCCTAAGTCCATTAATCACACCTTAGTGGGGTTCGGCCATACCCCGTCGCCGAACCTCACTATCTAGGTTTGTGGGTCCCATTTAGTCCATTAATCCTTTAATTATGTAAGTTTAAAATCTAGCAACCCTAGGTCTCATTTAACCATACATAAAGTCATCATTTAAAACACCTAAGTCCATGATCAACCTACATGGGGTTCGGCCATGGTAGTTCTTCATTTTGGCATTTATTTACCATTTTGCCATTCTTCTTCCATGGTTAAGTTCTCATTTTATTTCTCCATTCTTAGACCCATAACTGATTCATAAAACTTGGATCCATTAATGACCCATTAACCATGACATAAAATTATTAAAAACAACCCTTAACTTAATCAAATTCCCAATCATCTAGACATATGCATGGACTTAACCTTATCCCACAAAATGACTTACAAATGGGTCATGGGTTCGGCCATACACCATGGCCGAACCCATGATGTCTTTTTCTTATTTTTCCTTAGACCCATTTACATCATTTAGCTCCACCATAAGTCCCTCCATGAGGGGGTTTCCATCATACATTTAAATCACCCCTTTTTATCAACATTTGGTATATTTTTTAGTCCATCAAAACTACCAACATTTCCATTATTTTTTCCATATTTTACACCCATTAAATTACAAATACATCACCATAGGGTTCGGCCATACACCACGGCCGAACCCATGGTTCATGGTTCATCATCCTCTACCACTTTTGAGGCCATTAAAAATCATTAAAATCTTCCATGATTTTCTTCACTAAAATCCCTCTAAAATTTACAAACATTTGACCCTACTAAGCCTCCAAATCAATAATACATTACTCTATGGTTTTAATCCTTTAAACCCATTTAAAACCATCATTACATCACCATAGGGTTCAGCCATACACCATGGCCGAACCCATGGTTCATGATTCATCCTCATCCATGCCTTTTTAGGCCATAAAAACCATTTACATATCCCATGGTTTTTCTCATTTAAAATCCCTTTAAAAATCACTAATATTTAATCATTCAAACCTTAAAATCATAACTCATCCTTCCATGGTTTTAATCCTAAAAACCTCATTAAAATTACTTAATTACCTTCGATGGGGTTCGGCCATACTACATGGCCGAACCCTATGGTCCATGGTTCCTTCAAAAATCACATCTCCATGTTTTAATAAATCTTAATACATAATGTCCTTAATACATCCTTTATTTTTCTTAACCTATCTTACCCATTTTGTCCATTTCTCATCCTTTCCTTGGATGGATTTTAGATCCATGGCCCATAACATTTTTTGTCACCATCCAATCCAAGAAAAATGGATTCCATTATCTCTTTTTAATCTTTAAAAATGCAAACTCTTGTTTAAGAACACATACCACTCCGACAGCTCCTCCGGCTTCTCTTTTCCTCCTCTTGATTTCCTTAGCCTTTCTCCTTTCTTCTTCTCCTTGATGTTCGGCCAAGATGTGCTTGATCAAGATGAAATCATCAAGGTTTGGGTTCGGCCAACATAGAGTGGGTTTGAGAGAGGGAGAGGGGAGGAGAGAATGGGGAAAGAATGTCTCAAGCCTTGGTCTTGATGTGGTCGGCCAATACTTGAGCTTTCTCTTCTCTTTTCTTCTAAGTTCCTTCTTCTTTCTCCTTGTATGGATCGGCCAAGAGAGGGAGGGGGAGAGGGAGAGAGTGAGATGAGAGTGGGATGGAGAGATGAGAT
This sequence comes from Chimonanthus praecox, assembly GCA_022113865.1. Lineage (NCBI taxonomy): Eukaryota > Viridiplantae > Streptophyta > Magnoliopsida > Laurales > Calycanthaceae > Chimonanthus > Chimonanthus praecox. Next base: position 58,830,751 of record CM039086.1, on the reverse strand, counting down.
GAAAACCCATCTCATCCCTTTGGTTTGCTTGGGCCACACTCCTCCATCATTTCCCTCCACCCACCAAGCATGGGCTCACATGCCTTAGTGGTGGCGGTTGGGATAAAACCACCACCAAGCCAACGGTTTTGGGCCTTTGAAATGGGGTGGTTTGGTCTTCCCATCTTATCCATTTGACCATCATCATAGGGGGTATGGGTCCTCATGCTTTGGGTGGTGGTGGTTGAGATGAAACCACCACCCCTAGTACATGGTTTTGTTTTGTGTTTTTTTAAGTGGTTTGGGTGGTTTCAATGAGATAAAACCACCCATTGACTTGTCCCTTTGACTCCCCATTTGACCTATTTTGACTCACTTAATTAATTAATTAATTAGATCCTTAACTTAGGTTAATTAATTCTCATTTAATCCCCTTTAATCTTCTTGATTCTTCTCCATTAATCCACCCATGGTTGACGAAGTCAACCATGGTGGCCGGCCCCACTAATTCCTAGCCTACCCGCCACCTCACTTGATGAGGTGGAGGTGGGTCCCATTCGACCATATCACCTAGGTTTAATAAATATTAAACTTAGATGATTCATATTAATTAAATCAACTTAATTCACTTTGATCCTCCTTAATTCCCTTTGACTTATCCATGGTTGACCACCATGATGGTCGGCCCCACCTATGCCTTGGTCCACACGCCACCTCACTTGATGAGGTGGAGGTGGGCCCCACTTGGTTATGCCATCTTGATCATTTCATCACTAACTTAGGTGATTTAAGCTAATTCAATCCATTCCTACTTATTGGATCACCATTGGGCCCAATTAATCATCATTGACCAATTAAATAAATTCCATTCAACTGATGGTCCATTGGACCATACTTGGGTCTTTGCCCAAATTTTGATCCACTTAACATATATTCCATCAAAATTCTCAATTTCCATCATTAAAATAAATAATAGCCAACATTTATATTGATTTAAAAATCCGGGCTATTACAATTACCCCCGAACTCCTTACCACTTGGGTGGTTCAATCATTCAAACACATATAACTTGTTGGGGATTAGGGATTAATTAAAGCAAACACACAATCAAATCACATAGCAGAATAATGTGTAAAAGTTATATGACAGTTATGAAAGATAAGAGAAAAGAAAACTCAGCAGGTCTCCTTTCTACGAGCGCCACTGTTTGACGCTCACTGCCACGATCGCACAAGCGAAAACAGATCTCAATTTCTAGTCCCGGTGACTCCGAAAACTGTAAAACAATTATGGACCGTTGTTTTCTCGCTGCAGGAGTACCTGAATCTGTAGTCCCTCGGGTGTACAGGAAATGGTGGTCCTTCAGACTACCTGAAAGGTGGTCTCACGGGTGCACCTGAAATGGTGATCCTGCAGACTACTGAAAAAACCCTTTTTTTATTTTATTTTATTTTTTTCACCCGAAACCGAAACCTTCTCTGTTGCTTTTCTTCTCTTCCGAAACCAAAGAAAAAAAAAAAACTAGCTGCCTCTTTCTAATATGTTTTCAGATCTGTATGGATTTGAGAAACAGGATTTGGGACTGTTGTTGTCCCTTTCTCCTCCGTTCAGATCTGAGTTTCTGCTGTCAATCCTCACCGGTCTGATCTCCAGTACCCAAGTACTGTTGTGCACCGATGTCGTTCCTTTTCTCTAATCCCTAGATCAGATCTGTTGTAGGCGATGGGTTTGCTGCTTTTCTCTACCGTGTCTCACACCATGCGAGCCCTTAGATCTGCACAATGGTTCTTGTGCAGCTCCACTTTTCGATATGAGATCTGGGTTATATGCTCGGTGATGACTGCCCTTTTTCGTTCACCGATCTGCAAATACCTAAGGTTCGCCCTCTTTACGCACGACTGGGTCGGTTTCTCTACTGGATGCGATACTGCTCTCGTGCTTCTACGAACGGCCGGGATTCGGCGATTTTGGGTCTCCACTAGACCCCTGCTTCATGCGTCGATCTACAACCGAGAGAAACAGATCTGATTCCGATCTGATGTGTGATCCTGATATGTGATTGTTCCCGACGGATTAGATGAACCTTGCCCAAATCCGAAAACCTTCGGCTCTGATACCACTTGTTGGGGATTAGGGATTAATTAAAGCAAACACACAATCAAATCACACAACACAAGATTTACGTGGTTCGGCTAAAATGCCTACGTCCACAGAACGAGATCAAAATCTACTATGTAGAGAAATATGTAAAAGGGATTATAAGGTCTCTCCCTATCAGATCTTCCCTGTCTCTCACTCTCTCTCTAATCCCTCTCTTTGTGTTTAACATAGGATTATATTAATATATAGAAGATTAATAAATTAGGACTTAAGTCACCCTACTCGGCTTAAGCTAGCAGGCCCATAAGTGGGGCTGGCCCACAACAAACTTAAGGTACCAGATCCCATGCAGGGAGAGAAGAGCTGTGGGAAAAAGAAAAAAAACCGTGTCCAATAGAAACATTGCAGTTGTCGCCCACAAGGAAGCGAGATCGGAGCAGATCTGAGCTGCTGTCGGAGGAAGAAGAGAGCAGGATCCAATATACACCAAGATGCAGTGAATGAGTTCAGCAGATCAGATCCAATGATGTTGGATCTCAGAGTTGTGCAGTGGACGCCACCGTAGGTGCAGGGAGACGGTGTCGTTTCAGATCGGTAAAGACGACGTGTCCAATGGTAAGATCCCTAGCCAGACAGCAGCAAACAACCGATCCGAAGAACAGCAGCAAAGGACAGAGCAGTGCAGCGATTGACGGCAGATTTGCTAATGGCGAGAACGCCGGAGCGAAACAAAGGCGGCGAGAGAGGCGGATCTGGAAAACTGTTTCGCGGCAGAGCGAAGGGTGCGACTGGAAACAGATCTGGCTGTTCCAGTGAAAACGCCCAAATCTCTCAGCAAAAACGCCCAAATCTGGTGGTGGAGCCGCCACAGGCGAGCAGATCTGACATCTCGGATAGGAATCAAAGAACAAGGACTGAGGTCAGGAAGAGGAATGTGCCGCCGAAGTGGAAGGAGGAGAAGATGAGATCCAGGAATGGATCTGAGCCAAGGAAGATACAGACGGTAGCAAGGGGGATTCCAATCAGGAAGAGAGTACAGATCTGGCGAACCAGTCGTGGGTGCTCAGAGCTGGTGCCGGAGATCAGCAGTAGGAAGGAAAAGGGGCGCACTCAAATCCGGTCAACAGCAGCAAGAACAGTGTAGGGCGATGAAGAAAGACGGAACAGAGAGAGAGTAGTCCACCGTGGGAAGAGGAGCCTGAGAACTGCTGTGTTCCAAGGGAAAGAAGTGGGATAGCCACGGTAACAAAAACAAAAATTAGAGAATCGAGGTGTGGCGATGTATCAGGAGTTTAGAAAAGGTTGGCTCAAAAGCCCTTCTCATTATTTTACAAGTCTAAGCGAGGTACAAATATCGGTCGATACGATATTTATTGATTTTGAAGTTGTAAATATCGGCTGATATATGCTGTTATCGACCGATATTCATAATATCAGCTGAAATATCGACCGTATCATATCGATCGATATTTTGATATCGGCCGATATTGATTGGAGAGAGAAAAATATTGACCAATATATCAGCCGATAACTATATATCGGTCAATATATCGTATCGGTCGATACCAATTTTTTAACCTCTGATCTAAGCATAGAAACCCCCAATCTGAAAACTTGACAAAAGTAGAATAATATAAACATGAGAGTCGGCTAAACAGAGCAGTCAACCTTCAACCTTAGACCAGAAAGAAAAAGTCCATGGTGAAATGCTTTAAGTTCAATGATTTAGGGCATATAACATTCGAATATCCGACCAAAGGCATGCACTTAGCCCAAGAAGACGGTGAGTTATTCGATGACAGAAAACACAATGATACAAATCCATTTACCGAATGTGACATTAACTATGGTGATAATTTGATGATCCAAATTCTCTAATTACACTTGTGCAAGAGCAGGAAGAGGACTGGCTACACAGAAATATCCTTCACTCAAGATGGATGCATCATCGGGAGAAAGGAGTTTTGAGACAGAAGTGGAGGAGGAAAAGCAACAACCGGAGGTTGAGCTGGATATCCTTTCCAAACAAAGTAAGAATGGGTAGTATGAGTTCGTACAATAGAATCTAGAGACGAAAGGCAACTTGTGGATATATATATGGTATTGTTTGACCATACAATTGATTCAATTAGAGAAGACTACATTAGACAATTTTCTCTATGAACTACCTTATCAATCTTTATGACTAACCACATTAAAAAGAACCATAGCAAGTGATATATCACCTGGGGCAGCATACATGTCGTGTTTTTCAGTATGTGCCAAAGAGATAGTGGTAACCTCTAGTTATTTGGTTCTCCCTAATATCCGACATACTAAACTCGAGGGCAAGTTGCCTCCAAACAGGAGCGGATGATGCATGCATTGTGCATGAATTCGAGGTTGATGAAACTGTTTCCTTAGCCATACAATTCTAAAAGATCTTTGACCATGGAAAAGATAGTTAAAAGATCTTTGACCATGGAAAAGATAGATGAGTTAGAGGGGCAAAACCCTAGTCACCAAGTATTATAACATTTGGTATGGACATGTGGTTAGATCTCACCTATTCTCCCTCTCTCTTCTTTCTCTCTTTCTCCCATTTCCTTGTATTTCCTTCTATGCCGCTTTTGCAATCTTTCATGTTTTTGTTTTACATGGCTTTTTTCGATTTTGGAATTATTTGGTTTACACAATACATAGGACGAGATTATTACCTCATGACTCATGACTTTTTAATGGTTGAAAGATTGACAGTTAAAATGAAACTAGTTTTGAATAAATCGTTAATCCAACAATGAAATCAACTTAAAATAGATTCAAATTTACCGGAAAAATGGGGTTTGAGAAAGAAAGAGTGTGAATTTGAATCCCAATATGAACTCCATATAAGATTAAAGTAAACTATTGCTCGTGAACAACTGTTGAAAAGTCTTGTAGGTAAATTTGAAGGTATACTATAGGAACCAGCACTACATTTCAAAATAAGAGTGTGTTCAGCCTCACCTACCTTAAGGTTGGGCTAGAAAAATGGGGCTCAAGCCTCACTCAACTATAGTGGCCCAGAGTCCAAGAATGTGCAGTTTGAGAAGTCTATATGCGTCCATGTTGCCTTCCTGCAAAGACCGGCAGCTGCAATTCTTATCAATTACTCTAGATACAAGAAAAAATGATTTTGATGGTAATTATATTTAATTTATTTATCTGAAAGTATATAATTGTAAAAAAAAAAAAAAAGAACAAATTTTTTATTTCTTTATTTGAAAGTATTATATTTAACATTGGTATATAGTAGTTGATCGTGGAGACTTAAGTGTGGTTTCATTTGATCAAGAACAAAGTTGAGCAAGACCTGAGTATTTTGTCACATTTGTGCATAATAAAATTTAGGTATTCAAATGATTCTTCAGTGTTTGTTTAATGGCTGATTGTGATTTACTTCTATCTTGGCAAAGGAAAAAGGAAAAATTTATCCAAAAATGACGAGATAGAGAAAAAGAGATTCTAAGATGTGATTTGCTGAGTTTGAAGCATTTGGTTCAACTTTATCGTATTGTTATCTAACAATAGAGAAAATTTGTCTCAAAAATTTGACTTAAAAATAAAAATAAAATGAGATTTTATGATTAAATTTTGTCATTTGAAAGGATAGGACCGAGACTCTTTTATATTAGTATCTAAAAATAGAAGAATCTATATAAAATTTGTGATCAAAGAAAATTATTCTTTATAAAATTTTGACCAATGTTACTTGCACGAAGCGTGTGCTTCCTGTTAGTAATAATAAAGATAAACGAAAATGATAAAATACTAAATGATTTACATCATTAGATGCTTCCTCTAGAAAATGCACCGGTGCTCAAATCAATTCCGTTTGGGTTAGGTCTGTTGAGAAAAGATGGAGTTCTCCATATCTAACCAGGGAATGCCATCTTATTTTGCTTGCGAGTATTGGTTGTTAACGGGTGTGTAGGAAAAGATTTCCCGGGTGTCTGTATGGCTCCCCTAAAATATGCTTATATAGTTAGTTTACTTTATGACTCAAATCTGAATCGGAATAAATCCAGGGTTTTATTAGGCAAAAATCGATCCAAAAGGCCGCATGTAAGCAGACTCTAATCTGACAAAATTCTGGGCCTGATTTTTAGTGCTTTTAGGATAGAAAGAAATCAAGATGAAAGGCTGAGATCTGAAGATGGATTTTTCTCAGATCTTAGCAAGATTGAAGGTCCAATTTGTGCTTGATTAACTTATCATGGAATGATATTCACCAAACTGCCGGCAACAATATAAGAAGATAAGAGGGAATGAATGAATGAAATGGTTGGTTTTTTATTTACTTCCCCTTTACATTTTTAAGTAAGGCATATAAATAAAAGGATTGGCCTAAGGTTGTAACGCAAACTTTTATTATTGAAATTATCAAGCTTTGAGCTTTTATCTCTAAGTTTGGTGAGTTATTTTTCTTTTGATTTTAATTTGGTGTTGTGTTCAATTTAATTTAATTTAGTATTAATTAATCGCATGGTGAAATTCTTATTGTTCATGTCTTTTATTAATTAATGCCCAATTAAATTTGAATTCTGCATTCAAATTAATTCATTAGAAGGTTCGTTTTTCACATGAATTTCAAGTCGGATTAGAGTCACGGTGTGACAACTCTTGCACACCTAAACTCCCAATTCCTCACTAGCGTAAGGTTTGAGAATGCCTGAATTTTAGATTTCAATCTCAAAATCCATGATTCGGCCTAAAACCTCGAATCTAAAATACAAATTGCAGATAACTCAATATTTTTCCATGTGTTCAACTTAATTACTTGAGAGGTGGGTCAAATAAGCAGTGCGGCCCTACATATTAGCACTGAAGTTGTTTTTTTTTTTTTTTTTTAAATTTTTCAACTGTTAAAATTGAAAATTGTGAAGAGTAAGAAAAAAATGAGTGTGTCAATGATATAAATATTTCATAAAGTGATCACATGATAAAAGTTTCATGTGAATTCACATTTATGATCATAAAATTGAGTGAGTTTGAATAATTTATATTTATATTTAAAATTTATAAAAAATTATATTATTAGATAACTCTAATCATGAACTAAACTTAATAAAGTTGCAATCAGATTTACCATTCATTTTAGACCTTTTTACAAACATGGGTAATATTTTGTCAGTAAATTTAATAGTTCATATAACATTTAAAAAAGTAGTGATTTTTGCACCACCATTTTCTCTTACGGTTCACCCCTTTAAAAGGAAATTTCATATTCACTATTATTTTTCTCCTCCCTTCTCTTTTCCTCTTTCTCAAGAGCAGAGTAAATTAGAATTTCCTTTTAAGGGAGTTGCAAATGGTGGTCCAAAAATCATGAGAATTAATTGGTGCACCAAAACTTTTACCCTTAGTGCACCAAAATTAGGTGAAAAAACTATTTTGTCCAGACAAATGAGAAGAGGGAAAGATGATGGATTGAAAAAAAAATGGACAAAATAGGTATTTCATTGATTTTTTTTATGCACGCACGATAAAAGTGCTGGTGCACGCATCACTTCCCAAAAATCATTATCCTTAAAAAAAATAATGGTTTTTATACTGCAATGGTATATTGTAGTCAAAGATAATATGTATCTCGAGAAAACTGTTAGACATAAAACTTTCATTTATAAATATAAAATCTATTACTATAGAAACAACGTAAACTCTATTAGTACAGAAAGAATATAAAATTTGTCGAAAACAATAGTCATAACGAAAGAGGCAAATTTTTTTTTTAAAAAAAAAGAAGAGTTCCACTATTCATAATAGGCCTTGTCGATCACACTCTTTAAGAGAGAATAGGAGAAGGAATTTAGATCTGTATTGGGTTTGTGATCTTCCTCACCAGTTAAAAATGCAACACTTGAAATATGTCTGTCCTACTCTTAATCACATTAAAAGAAGCTGAATTTGATATTTTGTAGAGAACTTGCTCCAGTCTATTTAGATGTTTGGGGTTTAAATTTAAGTGTAGATAATAATACGAATCACAACTGATAAAGGCTTATCGTTATATCATAAAGGTTGTCGGTTCAAATTCAATGGACGGTCAGATAGATAGTCAGCCCATAAAAACAATTTGTATTTAAATATAAAGGCCAATCAACTCTATTTGGTATCTACAAACATTGAGAGTATGAATGATTTAAGAAAGTGTGTTTGATAGAGAGAATGGTTTTGTAAAAGGTCAACAAAATAACTTTGATTTTTATTTTTTGTACCCCACTCTCCTTCTATCATGAGTAGACTACCAAAAAAAACCCTAGTGATCCATGAGACCGGACAATTATGACATTTAAATTCAATGATCACAATTGTGTATTTGTGTGGTATTTTATTTTTATCACAAATACATACATGGTTTTGAAGTGTGATTGAAGGCTTTCCATACATGTGGTTAGGATTAAAAACAAAGAATTAAGAAACTAGTCGAAAAAATAACATACTTGTCCCTTGGCACGGGGTAGTTCAAATGTTAGACATTTTAGCTCATGAATCAAAGGTCTCAAATTTGAGACTTATAGTCACCTGATGTCATAGTTGCGGAGGAGTGCGTGCATTCGGAGTTTTTCTCAACGTCCTCGTAGTCAGGAGAGATTACAATTCCATTCAAATTCAATCGCTACAACCATGTGGATCTGTAATGTATTTATTGTCTTTCATTTGGTTGTGATTTAGAGATATGTACAGCTCTGAAAAATAAGGGGTTTTATTAGAAACAAAGAATTCATACACTTTTAGAAAGAAAAAAAAATACTAAATTTATGGTCAATATTAAGAAAATATTTCTTATACATGGTAGTCCATTTCACTTATTAGTTATATACTTATATTAATAGAAATATATTTAAGAGGGATCTCTCTATATACAAAATTAGTAAAAGGAGAATCTCTATTACTGCTGCAATTTAATTCCATTAGAATAAAGAAAAGTTTTTAAGGAAAGTTCTAAGAAAAGTTCGGGTGAATTTAGATAATTATAGGAATTGATGGTATTTTTTGAAGTATCCATGACATGTTTAGCTGCTTAATCCTCAACAAAGATAAATAATGAAGAAAACATTTTCGATGCAGGAGTGAGAGCCATGATCAAAAGAACTGAAGCAGAACAAGTTTTTTGTCAGATAATATGTGATTTAGTAGTTAAAATCTGCCACATAACATTTCAAAAAATATATTATTTTCACTAGTTTATGAAGAAAATTGAGCACAAATTAATGGAAAGACTTCGAAATCAGGTATCTTATCATGTATATTTTTAAAAATGATAAATGACAAACAACAATATCAACATGATAATTGAAAAAACACTTCTCAAAATAAATTTTATTTTAAAGATTGTAATTAGAATGTGAACAGTAGTTTCATGCAGTGATGAACATGTATGTAATAATATCATTATCCACATGGGTGTAGTTTAACTGGTTGCCTTCCGCTTCAGGAAGAAGGAGGTTGCGGGTTCGAGCTCCCATGGCCTAATCTTTGTGTGCTCTAAGAGTAGAGGGTTCACCCGTGGAAATTTTACACTAAGTATCCCGCAGTTTTCCACACATAAATTCAAAAAATAATAATAATAATAATACTATTAACAACATGAAGAAAGAAATGAAAACCTCAATTGCTTTATTCACCTCTCTAGAAGTAGAAGATGCCCACCACTTTGAGAGTTTGAGACCCATTTTTCAAATTGTAAGGCACAATGAGAAAACTGATAATGGCTAGCGCTCTCTCTCTCCATCTCTCTCTGATATTTTATGTTGATATCTGAGGTCCATTTGGGAGGAACAGATGTGGAGTTGGTCAGTATAGCGAACTTAATTCCAACCGTCCAAACGGTCCAAAAAAAGTACATCTAATCCAACTGCCACCATGTCCCCTCACAAGGTTTTCATTGTGGTATCTTCGGTGCAGGTGGCTCGACTTCTCAATTCAAATGTAAAGAACTTTGAAACGATAAGGGATGCAAGCATCGAATGCAACGAGTCCGAAGGCGACCCGATCGGAATTCGATTGATTGAATTTGAGAAATGGACCCTTCGAATAGATGGTGGAAAGAGAAGGTCACATTTTCAATGCCACGTCACTGCACTTGCGGGCTCCACTCAAAATGACATCATCAATCATGTCGCCCACACTCAAAATGACATCATCAGTCATGTCGCCCACATGTGGACCCCACCTAAATCACCAAGTTCCATTATAGCCAAAAGCCTTCCAATTTCTCAAGAATTCCATTGGAAATTAATTAAGGAAAGAATTACACACAATGAACGGTGGGCCAAGATTTTAGAAAAGTATTCAAGGTGTAAACATTAGGTAGATGTGGCTTGACTTAGGCTTCTATTGCAAGGAGTGAAATGAAAAAAAAAACAAGAAAGGCACAGTTGTGCTTGAACTGTGTAATAGGAAGAAAGATAGGAAAGGAAGAGAAAATAAAGAAGAAGAATAAGATGAATAGGGATGAGGATAAGAAAAAAAGGAGAAATAAAGAGGAAAGATTGGTTGCTGACATGCTGACAACAAAGGATAGACAGGAAAGATAAACAGGAATGAAATGGAAAGAGGTGTGGCCGATTGATTGAAGAATAATGTGGGTTTTATTTTGATTTATTTCCTTTTATTTGTTATTGACAATAAGGCCTATAAATTAGTGTTGTGGCCATATTTGTAATTAAGACTTTGATTATTTTGAAATTGAGAGAAGCTCGAAGCTTTTTTCTATCTCTTCAGGACGGTGAGTTGATGCATTTTGAATTTATCTAGGTTATTTGTGGTGAATTGATATTAATTAGATTATTTTGAATTAATTTACATTTTTGAATCTTTATTTCAGTCAGTGCATTTTTCCAATCTTTTAATTAACATTGGATAGCACAACCCAAATTAAATCTTAATAAGGTTCTTGAGTTGAGACCGTACTTGAACTCAAAAACACCAGATTTCTTCACTAAAATCCGTGATTCGGCTTAAAACTCCATATCTAAATCTCAAAGTTTAGTTTGGCCTACATATTCGCGTTTATTAAGAAAAATAAACACTCCCAACAAATATCGAACTGAAAAAAACAAGCACAATTCAACCTAAGAGATTTATGTGGTTCGGTCCACCTGCTCTACGTCCACGGAGCGTGTATAATTCTTTTATTAAGAAAGAACAATAATACACTTACAAGAATAAGATCACAGTCTCAATTTCAGATCAAAATCCAAACTCAGAGACCTTTGCACGATCAACCTTACTCAGATCTGCCTCTACAGAGAAATTGAGCAACCTCTGCTCAAATTGTCCTCTCTGCTGCTGTGTGCACCACGTGCACCCTTCTCTGTTGAGTTCGGTTTTCTCCTTGTTGTTCTGACTATAATGACTAAAGGCCAAAATCTGCACGTCAAATCTGAAATAGTCTTTACTACTTGTTGTTTCATCTTGCCTTTCTCTGCTGCAGAACACTCTCGATCTGGTCTCTGCTGACTGCACTTAGAACAATATCTATTCTAAGTCAGCCCTTTCCTTATTCGTCTTGTTCTCTCTGCAAGAGATTCTCATACAGTGGTGGTTGCTTCCTTTTCAACCCCCAAACTTATATGCTCTCAATTCATGTATTTATATACAACTCCAAGCCGACTGCAATTGAGCTGTAGTGTTCCAGTTCTATCATGCTTACAATTCATACAGCAATGGAATTCCCCAAGCACATACGCATATCCTTTTCTTTATTAATTCCATATTTAGATTAGGCAAGCAGCAGTTGCCTAATCCCAATAGAACACCTCATGCCTCTGATAAAGGAATCCAACCAGACCATTGATTCTCTTTCACACTAGCATTAGAACTTACCACCGCCTCTACTGCCAAGTGTCCAACCAGTTTGAGTCAGTCCCACTTGTATTTGTATATTAAACTTGGGCCTCACTTTAGATTTGAGCCATAACCCAACAATCTCCACCTTGGCGAGAATTTCCCAAACCTCCAGAGACAAACTGAGACGCCGTCCTCCACTATACACTGACAACTACGGACCACTACAACATTGCACCTCCATGCATGCTGGCTGCTCCTGGCCATGCTCCACTCGCAGCTGCAACCTTTTTGCATCTCTTTGTGAGATGCACGCATCCCGACGCTATGAGATGTTCTACCTATCTTCTTCAATTAGAAGAATTGCCCAAGCCCAAGCCTCACTTGGACTTGACGCCCGTCACCGGCTTTGTTGGACCCGCCATTGATGATGTCAGACCTGCCGTGTAATGCCCTGACCCAAATTAGTGTTTAATTATGTATACTTTATAATTAATTGTGTTTAATGACCAGTTAATCGAAGTGATTAACAAATGGCCTTTTTTAGAGTCAAAGTTTGTCTAGATTTGAGTTTGGAAGCGAGTGGACCCAACTCGTTAAGGGCAGTGGCAGAGTTGAAATTATCTAAACTTTCTCCAACTCAGACTCTTAAAAATTATCTTTATTTGGAAATCAATTGTTTGAGGTATTTACATTCTCAAATTTGACTCAATTAATTAGTTTTAAAATTTTGAAATTGGAAAATTCTACCATCTGAATTTTAAGAAGTGTGGATTTTGTTTTAAAATGTTAATTTTAAATATTTGAAAGTGTCAAAATAGTTTTATAAAAAAAAAAAAGAGGTTTAATTTATTTAATCAAATTAAGGTGTTATGTTGTTTTAGTTTATTATTACAAAGTATAGAAGTATATAGTTTAGTTTATTTTTAAGAAAATAAAAAGAGAATTAATAAGCTACAATGTAGCTAGGCTAACGTGGGAGAGAGAGGAAAAACCACCGACATAGGTGGGTTTTGATTTAAAAGAAAAGAAGAAGTTGAAGGAGTAGAAAGGAAAAAACATTAAAAGGGGTCTCTCACCCTCCATCGATCCCTCTTTTTTTTTCCCTTTTCACCTTCTTCCTCTTTGTCTTCTTCAACCGATCCTCTCTTCCTTTGTTTCTTCTACTCCCTTTATTTCTTTTTTCTTCTTCTTCTTCCAACGGTTCCTGTGGCAACAATGTTCGGGTTTTGAGAGTTTTTGATGGGCTTTCAAACTTCATCATTTCTCAGTGGATTTCGCGATTAAGGTATAGAAATCCATCCATTCGAAATTTTAAGAGCTCCAGGACTGCTTTTTTTGTAAAATGGGTTGATTTTGGTCTTCATTTTTGGATTTTTAGAATTTAGGGAAAATGCTCATTTTCCTTTAATTTTTAAGTAACACCTTTAGAAGTGATTTTTTTTTTATGTGCTAAGACCTTCATGTTGCATTTTTAAGTCATGATTTAGTTTAAAGTGGATTTCAAGATTTGGTTTAAGTTGATTAAATAAAATGAAATTATGCAGGAGATTAAAAACTCATTTTTGTTCACAGTTCTTGTCTTCTTCATCTTTCCTAAAATGGAGAAAGTTATAGTTTGATTTAGTATTTTAGGCTTTGTAATGTTTCTTATTGTTAAGTTCATTAATGTCTTTGGATATTTTGTTTTCAAATAATTTAAAATATATGATTAAGATAAGTTAGGAGGGACTGTTGTTTAATGAAATTGACTTAGTTGGAATTTATATTAGTTTAATCAATTAGTTTCTATTTATTTTATTCTATTTTAATATATGATGTTGTTATACGATTTTAATTTGTTTATCACACTAGGCTTTTAATGTGATAGATATGAATTATTCAGGTTTTTGTATAAGGTATTTATTTTAAATAACATTAGATGTTATTGTTTTGAGTTTAAATTTAAAATATGTTACAATATGATTTAGGAAGTGTTTATTTCCATAAATAAGCAAGTGATTGAAAATACACCTATTTAACTAGTTGAGTTGTGTTTATTTAAACTCTTTAATTAATTTGCAAAATTTTATACTATGAATAGTGAAAGATAAATGGAGAAGGATGTTATTTTTTTTAGTTTCAAATTTTAGTGAGGTTTTATGATTAAATATGAAATAAGGCCAACTTGGAGTATTTAAATTAAACCTCCACTATTTTCTTCTCAATTTCGTCGGTCGAATCCATTGAGAGCCGGTCGGGTCTACTTATGTCAATAAACAGTGTCTAACTTCGTCAATGATCTAATTGAATCAGTTGGACATGTTCTCTTTCTCGCAAATCGAGAAAACTCACGTGACTTCGTCGATCAAGGTGAGAAGACTCAACTTAACATGTATAATGGTTATTGTGAAAACCAATTAAATTTTAGACTAAAAATGGGACCCATGGTATTTTTAAGATGGAAAAGACCAAATGGGATCAGAAAGCGAGACTTGACACCGCTTCCATGTAAAGGATGGTATTTTTGTTCTAACTATTAGAACGGAAGCAGTCAAAGGTGTCAGGAAGAAGAGGCCTAGTGGTCTAAAATGCAGTATGGGACCTATTGAAAATCTAGAGGGTGATAGGTTTATAGGTTTGAACGAAAGAGTGAAAAGTCCAATGATATTGTGATTTATGAACAGGAACATGTAAATCATGATAGGATATGTGCATGTAGTTGGTGTTATACTAGTTCATGCATGTGATTCATGTATTGGTTATGTGAATAGGTGATATATGTGGCTATGATCATGCATGAGGTTCATGCTAAGATCAGTAATATATATGATGTGTTATATTAGAGCATGCATGTGGTTCATACCATAGTACAGGTGCATGTGGTGTGTGCGGTGTTCGATCATGCATAGAGTTTTGCATGCATGTGATTATACCTATGCTAACAAGTTTGTATAGGTGATGAGATGAAAACATTCTAAGTTATTAAACTTGGATTGAAACCAATGGATGGTAAATGAAACTGCATTGTTAAAACCCTCATGGAGGTATATGGAGAAAAGATATGTGAATGGTGATTTTATATTATTTCCATGTTTATGGATAGTTGATAGTTAATATACATATTAATGTATACACACACACTTGTACGTTCGATCGAGCTCTTGCAAGATGCTACATTATGTCTGCCTTGACTTAATGCATTCGAGGATGAGTGGGATTCCTCGACAGGGTTGAGTGGGATACCCTGGACCTGTACAGTTATGGTTGAGTGGGATACCTCAACGGGGTTGAGTGGGATACCCCAGTGTATTATAAGTTTCGTTGTAACCTTTTAAATGGTAAATATAATATATTTGCTTATCATGTTGTTAAACATGCATTGTGTTATTGATATTATGAATACATATGTGAGTTTGCAGGTGCAAATGTGAGAATGCATGTGTGGGTGACATCTACATTTGTGTGTATACATGGGTGGGTTTATATGTATATGTGTGAGTATGCATGAGTGTGTGTGTGGATAGGAAAGAACAAATGGTAAAGGTATGCTATGGTGTTCTAAGTATTTTCCTCGTATACTGCATCGTAAATTTGATATTCTGAAAATTTGGAGGGACTCGTTAAATTGAGTTCTCTTCACTGGGCTCGAGCTCACGTCTCTTACAATGCAGGTCATGTACTTGATGGGGGAATGAAGAATCCCTCTGCGATACTTAGGAGTAGGAATCCAGTGCAAAACGTAGAATTTATACTGGTTTAGTTTTATATTAAAATTATGTAAATATTAGATGATTATGCCACTTGTGGCATAAAGACCTTTTGTATAAGTCATATATGTGTAATATGATAATATGATGTATAATTGATTGTATTATGGTGTGTTTGGTGAAACCCATGTGTAGTAACTGGGGAAAATTGGAAAATTTGAAAATTATTTGTGAGAGCCAATACTGTCAATGTCGAAGGATTCGACCAAGACAGTGATTGTAGTATCGATTGGTGATCGTTGAAGGTTAGATTTAGTCACCCTGATGTCAACAAGAGAATGTGTGACATTTTCTATGGGCTTAAGTGAGCTCACTTAGAAGCCCATGGACTTGATAATTGGATTTGTTTTTAAAAAAAAAATAGTCGTCTTTCGGGCCCACATCTGGATTCAGGGTGTGACATGTCGCCTTTTTCTCTGTGATTTCTCGTCCCCTTCGGCTTTCAATCTTCAGTGGCACCATGGAACTTAGACGGACCATCACAACCTACAAAAGAAACTTTATTTTTCAAGTCATACCTGTCACCTGACTTTTTGTTTCTTCTCTTCCTCCTTCCGGCGGCCCGACTAGTAGGATCCCTCTGCTGGTCGATTACTAGACTTGCCACCAGTGCTTACAGATTATTTTCCTTCTTTGCCTTCATGACAATCATGGCTCCTTTAGTCACTCTAAGAGTCCCATCCTTCGCCTTGAATATAAACCCATCAGTGTCCAGTGTCCCCAAATAAATCAAATTTTTCTTTAACTCAGGAACATGCTGCATGTTCTCCAACGTTCTCACCATGCCATCGAACATTCTGATTTTGACTATCCCAACGTCAATGGTTTTGCAACTCGCGCCATTACCCACATAGACAGGTCCCTCATCGCAGCGTTTATATATGTCAAACGACTCTCTACGTGGACACATGTGGTAAGAACATCCAGAATCTAGAATCCACTGATCAGTTGGATTATTCATACATGTGGTGACTGTGCACACGAAAACACCTACATCATTGTCTGTGTCACTTTGTACGACATTTGATTAATCTGAACTTTGCGATCTGGCCTCCAGATCACGCTTCTTTTGGTTGCAATCCATCATCTTATGCCCCTCTTTCTCATAATAGAAACATCTAAGCTTTCCTCCACCTCTACCTATGGATTTTGACCTTGACCCTTTGAGCTTGTCATGGTCTTGAGGTTTTCTGTTGTTTTTTCTCCCTCTGTTCTCTGTAAAGAGAGCATGTGTATTAGACTGTGTTTGAGAAGAAGCCACCAAAAACATTCTTCTTGTCTCCTTGTTCATTAAACTGCTTGCCACAAAAGTCATAGTGACAATACCCTCTGGCGCTGAATTGCTGAGTGACACCACCAAGGTCTCCCAATTGTCAGGTAGGGAACTGAGAAGTAGTAGGGCCTGCAACTTATCATCAAGTACCATATTCATGGATGAATGTAATACCCTAACCCAGTTTAAGCGTAGTTTAGCTTAATAATCTTTCTTAACCGGTTAATTTCGAAGTTTACGGTTAGGGCTTTGAGGAAAGGCCAAGTGTGGCCCAATCCGAGCTCGAGAGCTCAGTAATCCAGCTCGTCCAGGTGGAAGGGCAAAATGGTAATTTACCGCTCATAGTCATTATTTTTATAATTTATGTTATTATGTGATTATTATTTGATGATATTATTCTCCTTAGTCAAGGATTTGTATTTCTGATTTTAAAATAATTTTATTTTTAGAAAATAGTATTTAAAACCGCCCGTCAAAACCCCGGAAGGGAGTAATAATTATTTTAAAAGGTTTTGGAAATGAAATAAATTTTGAAACAAGTATCTTATGATAGATCATTTTAAGTATGGTCTACGTATTCTTTAAAACCCCAAAATGAGGTTTCTAAGTTGTTTTATTTAACATTTGTTTAATTAAGTAAATAGTGTTAAATTGTGGATTTTAATTAAATCAAAGGTTTTTAGTAAGTTTTAAATCTCCAAAATTTTATGGTGATTAAAGTTTTAAAAACCCAAATTATCTGTAAGGTTGGATTAAGATTTCGAGTTTTTAAAATCATTCTTTTAGTTAAAAATCGGCTTGTTATCAAAATAGGGGCCTTTTTGCAAAAATGGAAGTTTGCAGGGTGCAACCAGACTACCAAACAGTGTAACCACTGTTTGGGACGTCGGCTTCGACTGCATGCAGAAGCATGCAGTGG
Organism: Chimonanthus praecox; assembly: GCA_022113865.1. Taxonomy (NCBI): domain Eukaryota; kingdom Viridiplantae; phylum Streptophyta; class Magnoliopsida; order Laurales; family Calycanthaceae; genus Chimonanthus; species Chimonanthus praecox. The sequence continues at coordinate 58,812,921 of CM039086.1, read as the reverse complement.
CCAACCGGCCACTTCTTCCGGTTGATTTTCTATATATTCAGCCCTTCCCCAGCAGGTTTCAATCCCTCAGACTTTCATCTCTTCTTCCCCAGTCTCTCAGCTGCTCTGAGTTATCCCAGCTCTCCCTCTCAGCCTCTCTGTTTTCACAGTTCTTTCTTACTGTAGGCTTTAAAGGAAGTTCTTTCAAAAATTGGATTTTCAACCCAGGAATTCCAGTGAAGGTAACCACTGTATTCCTCTTTCAATTCCAGTCAGTTTAGAATCAAGAAAACCGGTTTTGGCCCTGTTTTGAGTGAGTAAAACCAGTTTGAAGTTTAAGAAAAACCATGGGTTTTCTTTTACCCGTGAGGTTTCAATGTTAAAATCTATTGGCCTACCAAGCTTCAAAGCTCCAAACCTTTCTCTATGGAAAGAGGACTCCCAGAGGAGTCCATCGGACCAACTAGATGAGGAAACCGAATCCGGAAAACCCACTGTTTCCGGATTCGTATTTCATACAATGTTTATCGTCCAGAAGCGCCCTAGGCTAACCTGACTCGCCCGGACGTTTCGAGCAGAGCTCGAAAGGATCAAGCTTCACTCGGACGATCCGAGCTTTATTTCGGATTTTTTGAGGCACACAGACCCACCGAGACCAGTTTTTCAGATTTTATTGGTTCAGAAGGACTTCAGATGATCTGATACCCGATCTTCGGAAGATCCGAAGTCAGACCACAGTCCGAGGTCATTGACTAGTTTACACAGTGGTTCGGATGATCCGAAGCCACAGTACCTGGTTCCGAGGCATGTTTCGAGGGACCCAGTTTTTGAAGTGTAAAATCTTATTTTATTATTATTGATTGCATGTGATGTTAGTACCCCATTGTTAAATTAAAAAATGTATTAACTCTCTTCTCTTATTACTATAGTGTAACTACTATCTTTCAGGCCGACGCTATATTTGTCCGGCACTGAGTGACTTCGATGCCTTACTCAAAATGTCAGATCTGGTCCTATCCATAAGACAACCGATAAGTGACCTGAGAATCTAGACTTAACTCAATAAGTCAATCTGGTCAATGCCCAAAAGACAATATGAGTTTTGGACTAAGCACCTTATTATATTATATCTTGTGGATTATTATAATTTAAAAAGGATAGAAACCAAGTAGGAGACTCAATTCCATTTACCTTAGATATTTTTTGGAAAACAAGTATGGTTTTGAAAATACTACTTGTATGTATATGAATGCTATGTATATTGATTGTGCACTTGTTTGTTTGTTTGAATAGAAACCGCGATACCACACAGTTACGGTGAGGGAACTTAAGTTTGTACTAAGATGTAAACAGGTTTTTATTGAGATGAGTCTTGAGTAATGAGTGGTTTCACCCACCCATGTGCTTAAATATGATGCATTGTTGTAAGAAGTGCTTATGGTAATGGTGAATACTATGATGTTGATCATATGAATTGTGAAATACTGTTTCTACGTACCTTTTACTATTGAACCATCGCCGAGGGTGTCGGTTACGTCTACTGGACCAGGTGGGCCGACGGTGACTGGCAAGGTGTGTCAGTACCGGTTTTGAGCTGTATACCGGAGATGTACTTGAAAGGATGTATTTTGACCGTGTCGGGACTTAATACTATTGGTGTCAATATAGTATTTAGGGGTTATAGTGGATGACAACAGTATTGGAAGAGATGACGAACTATGAGAATGATGATAATATGTTACTTGATGTTCAGAATTTATTATCAAGTATGAGATATTATTATAACTATTGATTATTGTTAACCTGTTGTTTACTTAAAACTATACTGTTATATTTCTTTCACTAGGCTAGTTAGCTCACCCCACTCACCTTTCAGGAGATGAATCCGAGGAGGAGAACCCTCTATATGAAGCTTAGAGTGGATAAGTTACGGCGTTGTTTTGGGATTCCCATTGAGGGTAATACCCTTATCATTGTTTTCTGGTTCTTGGAACCATTTTTCTTTGTAAAGTACCAGGTGTAGTACTTAGTCTGTTTGAATGTGATGTATTAAAGACTACCATGTATCCGTAGTTACTCTGATGATGTTTTAATGATAATTCAGTGTTGGAATTATGTGATCATGTTATGTGTTGTTGTTGTGCATTTGTTGGGGTAGACTTATGGTATATGTTTGAGTCCACATGTTGGGATCATGTGAGACCTTTGAGCCCAACTGTTAATCCGGCCCAGTTAGAATGCTTGTCTTAGCTTAATCTTTCAAAAAAAAAAAAAATCAGTCGCGTTCCGGGCCCACCCTTCGGGTCGGGGCGTGACAATGAGAGTTGATTGACTATACTATCCATCTCATTCAGATGCTCCGCAATCAAAGGACTTTCATTGTACTTTAGATTCACCAACTTTCTGATTAGCAACGCCTTGTTGCCCTCAGTCTTTCTCGCATATAATCCCTCCAATTTCTTCCAGAGAGATTGCGCCGTCGTCTCAGTAGACACCAAATGAAACACACTGTCATCCATCCACTGTCGAATAAAACCAAGGCACTTCTGATCAAGATCGTTCCATTCATCATCAGACATCTCGACCTTCAGTTTTGTCTTCCCCTTGTCATCTCCGCCGCTGGCACCCTCCCTGAGATCTGTTTGTAGAGATCTCTACATTATAGAAGATCTTCCATCTTTGCCTTCCACAATAAGTAATTTGCTCCATTGGGGTTAATCATTCGGGCGGTGTTAATCTCCATCACCTCCGACAACCCAAAGCCTCTTACTGTGATGTATCCCATTCACCCACGAGTCCCTGGTCTCCAACCAAAGCTATTGATAGCACTTGTTTGCATTTATTAAGAAAAATAAACACTCCCAACAAATATCGAACGGGAAAAACAAGCAAAATCCAACACAAGAGATTTACGTAGTTCGGCCACTTGGCCTACGTCCACGGAGCATGTATTATCCTTTTATTAAGAGAGAACAATAATACACTTACAAGAATAAGATCACCATCTTAGTTTCAGATCAAAACCCAAACTCAGAGACCCTTGCACGATCAACCTTACTCAGATCTGCCTCTACAGAGAAATTAAGCAACCTCTGCTCAATTTGTCATCTCTATTGCTGTGTGCACACCCTTCTCTGTTGAGTTCAGTTTTCTCCTTGTTATTCTGACTACACTGAGTAAAGGCCAAAATCTACACGTCAGATCTAAACTAGTCTTTACTACTTGCTGTTTCAGCTTGCCTTTCCCTACTGCAGAACACTCTCGATCTGGTCTCTGCTGGCCGCACTTAGAACAATATCTATTCTAAGTCTGCCCTTTCCTTATTCGTCTTGTTCTCTCTGCAAGAGATTGTCATACAGTGCCAGTTGCTTCCTTTTTAACCCCCAAACTTGTAGGTTCTCAGTTCATGTATTTATATACAACTCCAAAGGTGGTATCAAAACCTATAGATCCTAGACCGACCCGTCGGTTTGGGACCCACTATTGTTTCAATTAAACACTCTACTTTCTGAGGGCAAGTGGTGTGGGATGGCCATATATGACTGGCTATGTCACTAAATATAGCCAGTCATATAATTAAATAATATTTTTTTTTATGACATGGCTGGTTATAATTTTTAGCCAGCCTCGTCACACGGTATAGTGTTAACTATAATGGCTACTTTTTAATATTTTATTATTATTTTTTTATATACATTTTTTTAACAAATTAAAAAGAAAATAAATATAAACATATTACATATTTTTCACAAGTAATTAAATAAATTAACAAAACATACATATTTTTTTCTCATATATTTTATTTACAAATGTAAAGGAGAAAAATTGAACAGTAAATTTTTTTTTAATTTTAAAATTATTTTTTAAGCACTGTATATTTTCAAAATTTCTCAAATCAAATATCCGGAGTAATTACGATAGTCTGATAAAAATACTTTAAGAATTCAAGGTCTTTTGACATTCCCAAATGCTTAAAACACGGTATTTTACAAATAAGGGTATCTCTTAGTTGTATGAAAAATATATTTGGGAATGTCAAAAGACCTTAAAGTCTTAAAGTATTTTTATCAGGCTATCGTAATTAGTCCGTATATTCAATTTGATAAATTTTAGAAATACACAGTGCTTAAGAAATATCTGTCTATGTTGTTGATATCTCCTTTAAAACTTTAAAATTATTTTTTAAGTACTGTGTATTTCCAAAATTTCTCAAATTGAATATCCGGACTAATTATGATAACCTGATAAAAATATTTTAAGACTTCAAGGTCTTTTGATACTCCCAAATATATTTCCCACACAGCTAAGGGATACCCTTATTTGTAAAACACAGTGTTTTAAGCATTTGAAAGTGTCAAAAGACTTTGAATTCTTAAAGTATTTTTATCAGGCTATCGTAATTAGTCCGGATATTTAATTTGAGAAATTTTGAAAATACACAGTGCTTAAAAAATAACTTTAAAATTTAATTTTTGTTTCTCAATAGCTAAAATTCTATTTTTTTTAATAGAATAATTTTAATTTTTTGTTTCTCATATATTTTGTTTACAAATATAAAGGGAAAAAAAATCAAAAGGTAAAGAATTATTTTTTATTTTTTGTATAAAAAATAAAATAAAAAAATAAAAAAATAAATAATTATTTGCCCTAATATACAAATTATACCAAAAAAAATAAAACAAAAAATCCAAAATAATCAAATAAATAAATAAAAAGAGAAAATCAAAAAAATCAAAAACTATATACAAGTATATATATATATATTATATATAAAAGAGGAGAGAAAAGAGGAGAGAGAGAATGGCTGCTACCTGTAGTCAGCCATTTAACTCTAAGTCATGTGGGCCCCACATTTAGCCAATGCTACACCATCCATGTGCCGTGGCCATATGGCCAGCTTTGCTCTGATGATGCAGAATTTCTACAATACCTTAGGGTAGAACAACACGTGTGCCGATAGTCACAGCAGAAACACCGAAAACGTATCAGAATGCAAAGTTGACCCAAAATCTGGAGGACATTCTCACGACAAGTGAAAGACTGCGGGCGAAACGAGGTAACAGATCCGAAGGCAAATCCCATCGAGAAAACACCTAATCCGAATCCTCTTCAACAGAGAAAGAGATGCAGAACCCGTTCTCAAGACAACAACATATTTCACCAAATGTACAACTGGACACTTTAGAGCCAATGTACGATGATTATCCTGACACTGACAATTTTATAGATGTGTTTACATCTTTAGAACAAGTGGAGGATGGTTCGGTGGAATTGGAGGTTGGGCATGTTGTAGAAGACAACAAGGCAAACAGTTTGACGAAAGTTGAACTAGCAATTTAGGAGACAGTCTGTGAATCTCCAGTTCAACATTCAACGGAGACTATATCCAGAATGAAACGATGGAGATGTCTAATCCATCACAGCCAGTTACGGAGAATATAGTTCAATCCATCGGACCACAAGTGGACCCCATATGGGAGGCCTTTATATAAAAAATTGAAACGATTTTCTTTGATCAATTTTGTATTTGACAGGAGGAAGTAGACATCCACGAGTAGGGTTCACAATTCAATCAGAAATGGTGAACAAATTCACAAACCATCTCTCCAGCACCAGTGAAAGCAACAAAGAAGAATCTGTGGCCGAAGGCCCGACTCAACAAGTCTCTCAAAACCCAATTAAATACGGGGAAGAGTTTTCTATAACTAGGAGGGACTGATGCGTGCATCGGATGCGACGAACCTGAGGGCGATCCGATCAGAGTTCATTTGGTTGAATTTGAGAAATGGACCCTTCGAGTCGAGAATCGAACCAATGGCGGGAAGAGAGTACCCATTCTAAATGCCACGTCACTGCACTTGTAGGCCCCACTCAAAATGACATCATCAGTCACATCACCCACTTTTGGACCCCACCTAAATCATCAAAATCCATTATCGCCAAAAGCCTTCTAATTTCTCAAAAATTCCGTTGGAAATTAAATAAGGACAAGATTTTAGAAAGTATTCAAGGTATAAACATTAGGGCTACGTTTGGATGGGGTAAGGAGGCGTTAACGAGGGTTACCCCCGTTAGCCTTGTTTGGTAATAGAGCGATGGGGTGAAAATTCAAATTTTTATCCCTCCCCTCACTTTTTGAAAACCCTTTGGGGCATAAGGGTTTTAAGGAAACCCTTTCTAGTCTTTACCCCTCATTACCCCCTCTATGCACCTATGGAGTAAAAATATTTAAAAATATTTTTTAATTGATGAATATTATTTAATAATTATATTTTATAAAATCTTATTTTTATTTTTTATATTATATGAATTTCATAAAAATTATTAATTCTGATAATAATTTTAATATTTTATTTGAAGTGCTTGTGAATGCATGAGAAATGTATGTAGTAGTCAGACATTAGATAAAGGAAAATTACCAAAATGTCCTATTTTTAAATGGTGATTCTGTCACAATTCTGATAGGGTCTCGAAACTCTGAAAGATTTTGATGTTCATGGTAATCTCTTTGTAGCAAAAAAAATAATCTTCCACACATGTTGGGCACTTGTAATTGAAATTTTTTTAAAAAAAAAATTAGTCATGTCTCTCGGAGTTCAGCCCGTGACAGTTTTTAATATTAATTTTATCTTAGTTGAGATTTATTAAACTATTATAATAGTTTATTATATTATATATTTCACGTCACCAAGGAACAAATTATAATTTTTTATTTATTGGGATTTAAAATAATAATATCTAAAAAGGTTTCATTATTTATTTATTTATTGTTAGAATGCAAGTGTTCATTTTAAATTATAATTATAAAAAAGAATCTACAAAAATTGGATAATATTATTATAAGATATATTGTTTGGATTTACTTCATGAATATTATTTAATAATTATGTTTTATAAAATTTCTTATAAAATTGTTAATATATCAGGTTACCCCTGCTCATAGTTACCAAACAAGATTTTTTTACCCTTAGAGTGAGTTCTTACTTTACCACTGCAATTACCAAACAAGATAAGGGTAACCTTTGTTCAAGGGTGACCCCTACTCAAGGATGACCCCTACTTAGAAGTAACCCCTGTAAAATTTACCCCTCATCCAAACGCAATGGATGTGGCTTGATTTAGGCTTCTATTGCAAGGAATGAAATGAAAAAAAGAAAGGCAGAGTTGTGCTTGAACCGTGTAGTATGAGGAAGAGAAAATAAAGAAAAATTAAGGAAGATAAGGAAGATTTGATTTTTGATTGCTGGAAACCGTGTGAATAACATGAGGATAAAAATAAAAATAAAAGTAAAGAGGAAAGATTGGTTGCCGACTTGCAGCCAACGGAGGAGGAGGAGAGAGAGGAAAGATAATCAAGAATGTAATGGAGAGAAGTGTGGCAGATTGACCCGATCCGAATTTCATACATGTTTTTATCTCCTCAACCCAACCTGACCAGCATGAGCGATGGGCGATTGGTGGTTCTGTAGGAGCAGATGACGGCGAGGTGTAGACCAATGATAGCAGAGGGTCGAAACATCGATCCGTATAAGGATAAAATAATTCAACACATTAATAATCTAAACTCACCAATTATTCATATTCTCAAACCAACCAAAATAAATAACATCCTCAAATTTACTCAACCTTGAATTTATCATTCAAGTCTCAATAAATCAAATAAATGAAATAACAAATTCTCCAAAGCTTCTCAAATCAATATAAAATCTAAAATAAATCTAAGTGTTCAATCTTCCAACAACTATGAGATTCTAATTATTCTCCAAATTAGCTCCTTGTCCTCAAAGCTTGATTTTGATCCTCATCAAGACCCAAATTCAAAGGGTTACCTACAATGGAAGGGATGAACTCCATGCCTAGTAAATAAAACAATAGCACATACATAATGCATCTATCACAGTACCTATTTTCAGAATAATCAGGCATAATAAATTCACATTAATAATGTAATCATGCTTTATGCCCAATACCGATGCACAATGCACAATGCAATACCAACCACTAATACCATCCTACTATCCCTTGGTGGCCTTCTCGACGAACCGAGGATCACACAACCTACTATCAAAGTGGTCTTCCAGACAAATCAAGGATAACTAACTTACCACCAAGAGATAGTCTTCGTGATTAGTCATGGATAACTAAAATAGCACAGTCGTGGTCATCCTAGCCGAGGATCACACAGCTACCACTGAAGTGGCCATCTCAACAAAGTTGAAGATAACAAAGCTACCACCAGAGTGGCCATCTCGTGCCAAGGGTCACTAAACCTACCACTTAGTGCACTATGTGGCCATCACGACAAATCACGGATAACACTCCCACACCCAAACTCATGAATATGAGAATGTCATGTCTATCATGCATTACCTCAACCAATTTATCAACATGCTCAATTCTCCAATATTATAACATGGATTTCCAATATCATGCTATAATTTTCATTAATATGCCATCATTATCCACAGCATAACATGATCAACATTATATCATGTAAGCATACTAAAATTTCCAACACATGCTATATCAATTGTAAAATTATTCTAAGCATGATTTACAACATCCTCACACATTCCATCATTCAACCCATCATTGTGGCAATTATATATTTGAAATTAAAGTAATCACACGCTCACATCTTTATTTGCAGTATCTTGGCTAAATCATCACAATTCACTAACCCAATCAATATTATACAGTTAATGACATAACATCCATCAACTGCCAAACCACACAAATCAGTCAACCATAATAAACATGTTACAATTCAAATACGCTAAACCCCATATAGTCGAATATAATCACTAGACCTTCCAACAAGGTAAATGGTTGATTTCCACTTCTTCGGACTGACATGAGTATCCTCACGGCTATTGAACATTTTTGCCAAAAGTCTCTTAGACTATTGTGAGTATTGCACCGGATTCCATCCAATAATTTAACAATTACTCAGTCTATTTTTCAGTAATAATAATTATATTCTAAAATCACACACTTCCATTGCAATATTCTTTTCATTGCACAACCAAATAAAATCATGTATTTGGTCATGGCGTTCCATTATTTCTGTCCGGGACAAGGTTAAAAGCCAGGCTCTCTCTTCGCTCGGAAATGGGATTCACACCAACTTTTGGAAGGACCCATGGCTTAAGCTTGGTTTCATCCATCTCGATCACTTTGGTCACCGTGCTTGTTATGATTTGGGTCTTGGGAGCAATATCGAGGAATTCATCTCAGGTTTCCAATGGGATCTTCCTACTATCTGCTCGAATAGGCTCTTAAACGTCTGGGATTTGGTGAGGGGTCACCCCCTGTCAATCTTGCCCACTTATGATAAGCTTCTTTGGGCTGGCAATGAGTTTGGTGTTTTATCTATTTCAACTGCTATCAACTCCTTCTCTAACCACCTGCCTGACTATGGCTATGCTGACTATTTGTGGTTCCCTGGTTGTATCAAGCAGCAGTCCACTTACCTGTGGATCTACATCAATTCCGGGCTTAAGACTAAGGATATGCTCATTAGGTTCGGCATACCTGTTGACCCTATTTGTCCTCTTTGTATCTCTGCTCCTAAAACTAGTAATCACCTTTTGCATTGCAACACTATCTACTCTATCTGGGATCTCTTGAAGCGACAATTCAGCTACATCAGTGCTTCTTCGAACATCATGGGTGACTCAATTGATCTGGCCAATTCTAGAGTTGGTCTCTTGGAGAGATTAGTTGCCCTTTTGTTGGTTCTAGCCATTGTTTGGCATGCTTGGAAGGAGAGAAATTGTAGGATATTCTAAAATAATTTGCTGTCTATTGAGATCATTAACATGGGCATCCTCCATGGTATTAGGAGCCGAGTTCTTTTCTTGTTTTCTAATAGCGACTTGCTATTGGTGAGTAATGATTTTTCTGCTATTGTTGAATGGGAGTCCATTCCTAGCTGTCTATCATTTGGGGCATAATAACTACTGTACTGGCTTTTCTTTGTGTCCCTTGCCTAGTCCAGCTTCAAGTAAGCTTTTGCTTGGCTACTGTTAATCTACTATTTACTATGCTGACTTTGTCGATTTGGATCTGGATCATGTGCAATGCATCAATAATGAGTTATTCTTCCTCTTGAAAAACCCTTCCACTGCTGCTTGGGATTTGTGCATTGATACTGCTGCCATTGTGCATCACTTGAAGAGGAGGCAGATTGCCCTTTCTTTGGCTTCTAAAGCTAGATTTGAGTTTGTCTTGGATAATGCAATGAGCACCTGATTTTGAATAGCTTCAAGCATGGCACTTTTGAACAGTTCTTATGGAATTTCTAATCTCTTAAGGCTGCTCCTTTGTATATTTTTTGGGCAGGCTTAGCCATCTCTCTTTTTGTATCTTTGGGAGTTCCTTTGTATTTTTTGTGCATTGATACTGCTGCCATTGTGCATCACTTGAAGAGGAGGCAGATTGCCCTTTCTTTGGCTTCTAAAGCTAGATTTGAGTTTGTCTTGGATAATGCAATGAGCACCTGATTTTGAATAGCTTCAAGCATGGCACTTTTGAACAGTTCTTATGGAATTTCTAATCTCTTAAGGCTGCTCCTTTGTATATTTTTTGGGCAGGCTTAGCCATCTCTCTTTTTGTATCTTTGGGAGTTTCTCTCCACACACCAACACAACACCCCCCCCCCCCCCCCCCCCCCCCCCCCCCCCCCCCCCCCCCCCCCCCCCCCCCCCCCTTCTTCTTTGAATGAATACTTACCCTACATTCAAAAAAAAAATAAAAAATCAACTAAGTACAAAGTATGTAGTGAATTGTTTCCCTCACCTAGAAGTTTGTACAAGCGATGATTAGTCTTGAAGTCCAACGTTTGCTGCAAATAATGTTTTAAAGATTCCAAGTACTATTAATATGAGAATTATTACGTCTCTTTGGCAATTTACATTAATTACAAGTACGGTATGTTGCTGCCCCAACTAAGGTAATCTAAGGTCAACAGCTTTAAAGGTAAACCATGCCTAATCCGACTTAGTGCTAATAAACAATGAAAACCTTATAAAATAGAATAATAACACTAATACCGATAATGATATAAAATAATAGTAATCTTCCACCTCATGGTCTGCTTTCTTTTCTCAAAACCAATTTGAATAGAAATATGTGAAGGTTGTATAGTAACAACTTGTAACAAAAGATTCGAAATCATAAACCAACGAATTTATTTGTATATATATATATATATATAGTTTTAAATAACAGTAACAAGATGCTACAAGTATTGAGAATAGAAAGGAAATATGTAAAATTGAATGAAGATGTTATAAAATCTGAACATGGGTTGATAACACACTAAGAGACCTTCTAGAAATAATTTGGCTAATAGGTGAGAAAATAAAATAAAATGATACTTAGATCTGGAAATTCCAAAATCCTACATTATATAATAATATAGAAAAATAAAACAAAACTAGTAAACGAAAATCTATACAGGTTCAAATCACATAATATCATAGTAGTATACTTGGAATGATTTAGGGACTAGCTGCCTTTATGGAAAAATAATAATAACACATAGTAAATTTGATCTATTAAGCCCTTAACCCTTCAAACCAAGTTAAAACAAGGCAAGAACTAAAGGCAAAATCCCACAAAAAGGGCTCGTCTGAAAATCTGAAATGGGGAGGGCTGCAGAATCATAATCAAGGTTCAGTGATTAAATTCCAAACACCCATAATAATTTCAATATTATTAAGCACTTAACCATCACACAAACAGGGAATCCACGAGCAACAAGGAAGAAGAGAAGGAGAAGAGGAAGATAGAGAGCATCACCGTTCTCTCTCTATGGAGGAAGAGAGCAGAAGAAAAAACAGAAAGAGAGACGAGAGGAAGAGGGGAGTCAAAACTGTATTAAAATTTCATTATTCATCAAATCTACCCAAATACATCCTCTAACCCTAATTCAACAATAACTCTAAAAATTTGGAGGGAAACTTGGGTCGGATTTTGACCCGACCTGCATGACTCGATCCGAAAAATGTGTGTGTGTTGAGTTATACATTTTTGAAATTATGGTCGAGTTGGGTTAAGGAAAAATAAAATCCACATGAAATTCGGGTCAGATTAGGCTGAGAAATATAAATTCACACTGACCAGATGAAACCCGTGTCAAAAATCATTCTGTATATTTTTCCTTACAATAACCATGTACATGTGTCCCTTATATAACAGATACAAGTGAGCCATTATTGGGAATTCTAGTAAGTTATACAATAATCTAGGCTATGCAATTGGTAACTGTAACCCCTACAATTACGGTTATTGACTGCTAATTGACAACTCATGTCAACACTCCCCCTCAAGTTGGTGCATAGATGTCTGTGATGCCCAACTTGTCTAGTGAGTTGTAGAATACTTTACTGGAAACTGCCTTGGTTAGCATATCTGCCACTTGGTCTTCAGATTTAACAAATAGAAACTGAACAATCGAGATTCTGCTTAATGAAATATCGACCCACTTCCACATGTTTTGTGCAGTCATGTTGAACTGGATTATGAGCAATATCTATGGGTGCCTTGTTGTCACAAAGTAAACTCATTGCAGAGTTGGTGCATAACCCATTTCTGTAAGTAGCTTCTTTAGCCAAAGGAGTTCACAGAGGCCTTTGGTCATTCCTCGAAATTCAGCTTCTACACTAGACAATGTTACTACCTTCTGTTTCTTACTCCGCCAAGTGACTAGGTTACCTCCCACAAAGGTAAAATAACCTGAGGTAGACCTCCTGTCTGTAATACTTCATGTCCAATCTGCATTTGTGTAACCACTGATATCTAAATGATTATTCTTTGAGAATAGAAGTCCCTTCCCTGGTGCCGACTTCAAATATCTAAGAATTCGAACAATGGCATTCATGTGATCCTCACTAAGGCAATGCATAAATTAACTTACTATGTTAATAGCATAAGCAATATCCGGTCGTGTATGTGACAAATAAATTAGTTTTCCAACTAACCTTTGATATCTCTCTTTATTAGTAGGTACTTGATCAGGATACTCACCCAGATGATGATTTTGAACAATTGGAGTGTCAGCAGGCTTACAATCAAGCATTCATGTTTCAGAAAGTAAGTCCAACACATATTTTCTTTGGGATAGAAATATGCCTTGCTTTGATCGAGCTACCTCAATACCCAAAAAATACTTGAGTCCTCAAAGATTTTTCATTTCGAATTCAGTCACCAAGTACTCCTGGAGTCGAGAAATCTCCTCCACATCATCTCCCGTAATTATCATATCATCAATATAAATTATCAATGTTGTTACCTTTCCACTTCGGTGCTTTAGGAATAAAGTATGATCGGAATTGCTCTGCTTAAACCCATAATTTCTCATAGCCAAACTAAACCGTTCAAACCAGGTACGGGGTGATTGCTTCAAGCCATACAATGCTTTCTGCAATTTACACACAACCCCAGACTATGAGGGTATAGTATATCCTGGCGGAATGTCCATGTATACTTCCTCGTTTAGTTCACCATGGAGGAAGGCGTTCTTTACGTCAAACTGATGTAGCGACCAATCTAGATTGGTTGCAAGGGATAGTAGTACCTAGACAATATTCAGTTTCGCTACTGGAGAGAGTTTCCTGATAATCAATACCATAAGTCTGCATATACCCCTTCGCCACCAGTCTTGCCTTGTATCTTTCAATAGATCCATCTGCCTTGTGTTTAATAGAGAAGACCCATTTTCATCCTACTGTCTTCTTTCCTTTTGGCAGTGGAACAAGATCCCATGTCTAATTTTTCTGTAGCACCTCCATTTCTTCTTTTATTGCCCGGGTCCACTTTGGATCTATTATAGCTTCCTGTACTCCGCTTGGAAAATGAATAGAGGACAACTGATGCACAAATGCATTGAAATATTTTGATAATCTCTGAGATGATACGTGATTTGCGATCGAATATTTGGATTTCTTAACCTTATACTCTGGGGAATACCTATCCGGTGGATTTCCACGATTATGCCTGCGAGGTAATTGATAATCAACAAGGATATCATATATATTGACAGGTGAAGTAGTAGAAGAGCTCACCTCAGGGATATTCTCAAGAGATTGATCAGCTGGTACTGGAGAATGAGAGGGGGGTTCTTCAGGTTCATTTCCAAGAAGAGCAGCCGGTCAGTCTTCTAGTTCAGCTGGGCGGTCTTCCTCATTTAAACCTGGTTGGTCTTCAGTCGGTCAGTCTTCCTCATGTACCGATCTAATGTCCATGTTGTCACCACCTGTCTAGTTCTGCTCTGTCCAATTATGCTCTTCAGTCTGTATCTCTCCCTGAAGAGGAGAATTGGTTATCGGGGCAGAAAAGAATGTTTCAGACTCCAGGAAAGTGACATCCATAGTAACATAAGTGCGTCGGGTGGAAGGATGGTAGTAACGGTACCCTTTCTGATGTGTGGTATACCCCAGAAAAATACAGCGAATAGCACATGGATCAAGCTTAGTATGTTGATTTTTATGAAGATGAACAAATGTGACACATCCGAAGATACGAGGAGTAAGCATCAAAACTGTGGACAGCGATCCATGCTGGGAGAGGACTTGAAGTGGAGTCTGAAACTTGAAGACTTTAGAAGGTATACGGTTAAGCAAGTAGATAGCCGTAACAACTCCATCGTCCCAATAACTTCGAGGGACATGGGAGCCAATAAGGAGAGCCCTAGCTGTTCCCAAGATATGTTTGTTCTTTAGTTCGGCAATACCATTTTGTTGAGGTGTCTAGGGACAAGTGGTCTCATGAATAATGTCGTGAGTCTGAAAAAAACTCTGAAATGCTTGGTTAACATATTCTCCACCATTGTCTTAGCGGATTATTCTCGGTTTAGCTGAAAATTGAGTCTGGATCATTGTATGAAAAGTCTGAAAGATTGTAAACACCTCATGTTTATTTTTCATCAAGTAAAGTCAGGTCATACGGGTACAATCATCGACAAAAGTTACAAACTAATGAATGCCAGAAGATTTAGAGATAGGAGAGGGGCCCCAAACATCAGAATGGATTAATGCAAAAGGAATGATACTTTTATTCAAACTTAAAGAATAAGAGACACGGTGACTCTTGGCTAAAATGCGCGAGTCACATTTAAACTCAAAGTCATATAATTCTGAAAACAAATCAGGTAACAAATGTTTCAAATAGCTAAATGATGGGTGCCCTAACCGACGGTGCCATAACCAAATATGTCTCTGTTTGACATCCAACGAATGTTGCATACTATTAGCTCTGCCGGTGTTGAAGTCATCCACATAATATAGCCCCCCTTTTTAGTACCACGACCAATGATCTCCTTGGTGAGATTATCCTGAAGAAAACAAAAACCGGGGTAGATTAAAGCACAACAATCTAATTCCTCAGTAGCTTGTCCGACAGATATCAGTTTATTTGAGAGAGAGGGAACAAGTAAAGTGTTTGGTAATGAAAGAGAGGAGGAGATGGCGATAGTACCAACTCCTGTAACTGGATATGTAACCCCATTGGCGTTGGCAATATTAGTTCGTCTCGGATGAGACGTACTAATAAAGTCATTAGGATCAAATGTCATGTGATCAGTTGCTCCTGAATCAATTATCCATCCATTGTAATCCCTCTGATTAGAGCTAAACAAAGCAAAACCACAGTTACCTAAATCGCTGAGAGTAGTAGACTCATCACCAAGGGGTGAAGCACGTGAGGATTCTACCTATGATATAAAAGTCAACTGAGGTTCTGCATTTACAAAAGTAACCCGACCTGAGCCCTTATTTGGAGTAGCTCCACGTTGTTTTTGGGCCTTGAGTTCATTCCACCATTCTGGGTATCCATGTAGTTTAAAGCAAGCATCACGGGTGTGTTTTGGATTTCCACAGTGTGAACCCCCACTGTCCGACTGGAATTTGGGTTTATGAGCTATGATGGGCGGCCCAGTCTTGGCAGCATGTTGGAAAGAGGCCCACTGTTCTGGTCGGCTTGAATCTGCACTTGGTCCGACCTGAGGTAAGAGTGACGTCTTGTGGGAGAACTGTTGGCCTGACTGGGTTTCTCCCCGAGATGTCAAACCAGCACCAGTAGGTATGTCGGCTCCTATCATCATCACAGCCTGTCTGGTATCCTCTCATCGAACATATCCATACGCATGTTCCACAGTAGGAAATGGCTTCATTTGGACATCGCTCCGAACTTTGTCGAGACGATCATCCAATCCATCAAGGAAGATATAAACTCTATATTCCTAGATAATTGAATTAAAATGGTGAATATCTATTTCACACTCCATCGGGTTCGAGCGACAAAAGTCAATCGCCCTCCACAGACCTTGAAGTCTATTGTAGTATGTCTTAATGGATCCCCCATCCTGCCTCAGTCGAGTTACTCGCCTTTTCAGATCATAGACCTGACAGGTATCGGTTCCATCAAAGTATGTCATGGCAATGGCGTCCCACACCTCTTTTACCGTCGGAAATCAAATGAAGTTGCTAATCAAACTAGGCTCCATACAATTGATCAACCACCCTTTCACAATCGAGTTCTCTGTTCTCCATTTTCGAAACGTAGGATCGGCTCCAAGGGTTGTGGAAAATCTCCATTAATGTATCCCAATTTGTCTTTGCCGGAGATATACATCTCAACAACTTGGGACCATAGGCCATAGTTAGCACCATTCAGCTTGATGCCGATCTGTGCAGCGGAAGAGTCGTAGGTCGGGGTCGGTGTCGAGGGCTGGTTCTGGCTCAGTATTTGAGCAAGTCTGGAGGACAGATCTTCAAGGATCTACGGGGTCGAGGTAGAACCAGATTGTTCTTCCATGAGTGTGAAATCTGTAGATATGCTGTAATAGCCCGAATTTTTGAATCAATATATATGTGGCAATTATTTGTTTTAATAATGGAAAAATGGGAATTTTGATGTCATGAATATTAAATGGATCATGATTTGGACAAAGGCCCAAGTGTGGTCCAATGGACCATGGATTTGATGAGATCCATTAAGAGGATCAATGATGGTCAAAGTGGGCCCGATAAACATGTGGGACCCAACGGATCAAATTGATTCAAACTCCAAGGTAAATGGTAAGGAAATAAATTTAATTGGGCCATGGGCCCAATGTCTATCCAATAAACCATGAATTGGAATTAATACATTTAATGGGTCAATGCTAAGCAATTGGGTCAAAGATAGCCAATTGGGTCAAAGGGCCATATGGGACCCAATGGACCAAGAAATTGGTGGGGCCGTCCCCCCATGGTTGACTTGGTCAACCATGGGTGGATATATGAAAGATTTGAAGGGAATTAAATAGTAATTAAATTATAAAATTAAAGGGGCTAAGTTAGGTAATTAATTAAATAATGGAGTGAATCACATAGGAGAAGGGGGGGGGTGAGTCAAAATGGTTTCCATCTGAGTTAACTCACCTAACTCATTGGAATGAGTTGTGACTCAAACTCATCCCCAACCACCTCCACTAAAGGAGACAAAGGCCCCTAAAATTGGGGGCATGCAAGCCCATACCTCCCTCCATGCTTGGTAGGTGGAGGGAGTCAAACCAATCATCACAACCCTCTCTCTCTCACTCTCTTCCTCTCCTCTCCAAACCGTCCTCCCTCTTGCAAGACCAAGAAATACACTAAGGAGAAAATAAGAGAAAGAGACTTAGAAGAAAGGGAAGAAGAAGAAGCTAAGTGTTGGCCGATCACTCCTAAGACCCAAGATGTGTGATATTTTCTCATTCACTCCTCCGTTTTTCCCTCTCAAAGCTGCTACGCCTTGGCCGAACCAAACCTCGGTGACCTTACCCCGACCAAACTCACCATTAGCCGAGTATCAAGGAGGAAGAAGAAGGAGAAAGGCAAAGGAGTAAGAGGAACAAGAGACAACCGGGAGAACCACGGGTTGTAAGTATCTCTAAACAAGATACTAAGTTTCGTAATGGTTAAAAATGGAATATTTAAGAGAAATCGCGAAGGACGGAAGTCCAAAACATGCAATGGAAAGGACTGACGAAACAGTCAGTCGACTGAATCAGAGATTCAGTCGACTAAACAGATAATGAACGAACCAGAAACAAAGTTCTGGGGGTTTCAGCCGACTGAATCATGGATTCAGTCGACTGAACTGACAATGGACAAATCAGAAACGAGTTTCTGGGAGTTTCAGCCGACTGAATAAAGGTATTCAGTCGACTGAACTAAGGATGATACACTACAGAAGGAGTTTCTGGGGGTTTCAGCTGACTGAATCATGGATTCAGTCGACTGAACATAAACGTCTCGGAGAAGATAGAAGATTATGGAAGTTTCAGCCGACTGAATGTGTGATTCAGTCGACTGAATGAATACTTATTGAACACGTAAGTGGTTAATGATATTTCAGCCGACTGAATCTATGATTCAGTCGACTGAAAATAAACTGTAAAACGAACAGATAACTTGAGGCAAAGTCAGTCAACTGAATCTATGATTCAGTCGACTGAAAGAGTAGGAACCATGTTTCAGCCGACTGAATGTATATTTCAGTCGACTGAAACTGAACTGACAAGAACAGACAGACAATCTGATTAAAAGTCAGCCGACTGAACCTGTGTTTCAGTCGACTGAACTCCTGATTCAGTCGACTGAATTCCTATTCAGTCGACTGAATTGAAGGGTACCATTTTGAGTATTTTAAGTGATCGCTATTAAGCCGGTAGAAAAAATGGAAATTTATGTTAAATTAAAGGGACTGATTTTTAATGATCCTATGACATGATTGGTAAGTCATTAATGGATCCGGGTGTGTCGATCAGTTATGGATGAATTATATACGCATTGAAATTAATGGAAAAAGAGGCCAAGATAAGGGCTGATTATGGTAATCTCATCATGTGATTAAAGATCATTAATGGACATAGGTCTATGATCAGTTAGAGACTTAATCGTGGATAAGATATAGACTAACTTGGGAAATGTATAATAAGGTATTGGCACATCACAACGGTATGCGAACGGCGACCGGAACTGTCAGACGAGAACGAAAAAGGACGTTATCAGTATTTGGTAGGATTCCTACCTTTTTGTAAGCGATGGATATATGATGGTATTTTAAATTATTTTGGTTTGGCTTATGATGGATTTATGATTATGATTTATCTATGATGAGTTTTAAGTTACGAATTACATGGACTATATTTTAACATTATGCATTATATGGCTATGTATGGTATATCAAAGTATGGTTTATCTATATATACTACATAGCATAATGCACTACATCTCATGCATGGCATGGGCAGAAAAAAATAAACAAACCGGAGTCCATGCTCCGTCGGGACGACCGAGAACAGACATGGGGACATTGATATGGTATCACCGGAGTCCATGCTCCGTCGGGGCGACCGAGAAGCAAGCATGGGGATATCTTGACGAGGAATTTGCCGTCAAGGGGGATATGATATTTCATGATGATGTAGATGATGGGTGGGACATATGGCATAAGCACCCATGGCATAGCATTCATCAACATGCTTATTTTGTTATATGTTATTTTATCGGTATGCGTATTATCACTAATCCATGTGCTAGCCCTACTCGGAGTCCTACTGGGCACGTTGACTAACGCCCTACTTCCACCCTAGCTGGTGATACAGGAGACGGAGGAAATAGTGGACGTGACGGGAGTCAGGCTTAGGGGCGTGGAGACGCGGCTATTTTGTTTATCAAGTTATATTTTGGAAAATGTTGTAACTCAAATAGCATAGCGTGTTGAATTGTAATAATTTTGGATTTATTACTATGGTCTGGATTAAACTCTGTATGTTAACATTTGAGACATAATCATGAATATGGGGGTATTTTGGTAATTTAATGTTGTATCTTCCCTTCTATCTAAAAATGGTAAGATGATATCTAGTATAATGTTTCGCATGTAACTATGTTCCGCGAGCTTACTTCCTACGCGTGAACCGTACTCGTGGACTTTGTTCCGCGTACGCGTAGGGTTGGCCAGTTAAGGGCCGGACTTTATGAGTCCGGACTTAACTCGCGTCGTGACGTCCGCGCCGTTGACACTTTGATCTAATTCAAAAAAAAAAATAGACTCTGAAATATGGTGAAAATGGGCGGGCGTTACATATGCGGTGGAAACCGCCAGTGGATAGAGGGCCGAATGTATTATTCTGCCTGCCAAGGGGCCACTCCGCTCTATGATCCGGTCTAACACGATGATCCATCCGGTCATTAATATTGATTCTACTTCGTCTTTACCAAGAAATCAGATTCTGATTGAGACTTATTTCTCCATCAAGCAGATCAAGGAAGATTCAAAAGTGAGAAAGTCAGGCGGTTGAAACCAACGAAAGGGACCGGATCTGCAAGGAGTACTGCGAAACGGGCCGGATCTGCGGCAGTTGCAAAGGAAAAGGGGGTGACCGCTCGGTGGCTACTCGGCGGAACAAGAAGAGCTGCCGAACAGAGTCAGGTTGCAAAAAAGGGGCCGCTCGGTGGCTACAAGGCGGAATAGCCAAGCAAGGAATAGAGCGCCAGCGTCCAGATTCTGGCAGCACTCGCCGTCACAGGTTGTTTCAGACAGAGGAGAAGAAGGGCAGCAGATCTGGGAAAGAAATCTGGGCAGCAGATCTGGGCGAATCCCAACAAATCGGATCAGCACAACACTCCGGCGTGAGAATCTCAGATATCGCAGCAGCGGCGGCTAGCGAGCAGCCGGCCAGAATACCAGAGCACACGGCATCTAGCAGATGGATTCCGTGCGCAGATCGAGAAGGGCAGAGGAAGGCATCGGTCAGGTTTCAGAGAGAATCTGGGGCAGAAGAAGAGGGTCGATCAGAGAAGAGTTGCGGCAGGGCACAGGGTTCCACTTGGTGGATTAGGGTTTCCAAGATAAAAGAGATCCTAAGATCGGTGGCTCTGATAGCATGTCAAAAATTCATTTTGTATATTTTTCCTTACAATAACCTTGTACATGTGTCCCTTATATAGCAGATACAAGGAGCCATTATCGGGAATTCTAGTAAGTTATACAATAATCTAGGCTATACAATAGGTAATTGTAACCCCTACAATTACGGTTATTGACTCCTAATTGACAACTCATGTCAACAATCCGACCCGACACAAATTCCATAAGTTAAGTATAAAACACATAGCCATTCCGGTAACCCTAATCCTCTCAACCTCTCTTTTTTTTTCTTCAGAAATCAAACCCTCGAGCAATTCCCTGCAGCAGTCTATTCCTTTCTGCAATTCCTCTCGGCTTCCTCCTTTCATCCATTTTCGCCCCGCCTCTCTTCCCTAGTGACTCTCTGCATCTCTCACTTTCTCTCCGATGACTCTCTTGCTTAAAGATTTGAAGGGATAAATAAGCATGACATATATTCTAATCGCATCTCTCACTTTCTGCCCATGTTTTGCTTTCTTCTGGTTTGAAAGGATGATTATCTTCTTGTTTTTTTTTTTTTTCGGGGGGGTTTCAAACCAACATGAAGAACATGAAAGGACTTGATGGAATCCAAGGACCCATCTATGTTGGAGATGTGTCTTCAGAAGGCAAGCATTGTATGATTATGATGCTCCTGTTAAGCAGAAGCCCACAGGAAATACATTCAATTGTTGGCAAAGTTGTGTTGTTTGTGTTGTGGCTCTAGGAAAAGATGAGGAAAGAAAATTCAAAGCAAGAGAAGAAGAACCCAAGAGATGGGTTAGTGCGTATACATGCCATCGAAATTATTGAAATGTTTGAAGGTGTGTCATCTCCATTGCTAGTGGAATCTTTGGTTGTCGTATTTCCTCAGATTGGGACAGTTCGAGTTGGGCCAGTACTCGAGTTGAGCGGGCTAGAAATTCGGGTCGGGTCGGGTTAGGTAATCCGCGTTGAGTCGGGTTGGGTTCAAAAAAAATTGACATGGGTTGGAGTAGATTTATTAAAACCCGCTCCGACTCGCCCGAGTTTCAGCCCTACTTAAAATTAAGAGATAATTAAAATACGAAAATAATAAGAAAATAAAATAAGGCAACTAATTAATCCTTTTACAATTGGGAAAATAAAATAAAAGCAAAAATTAAAAATAATACAAACTCCTCAAGCACTTGTACAGTATCATATATACAAGTTAATCAACAAGTATGCATATGATGATCCAGCATAAAAATAAATAATCAAACTACACAAGCAAGATCACCACAATGCATTATTTTTATAGTGGTTCGGTCCCCTAACCTACGTCCACTTGCAGACTTCCCCAAACTCAGGATATCTGGCTAACTCACAATGATCAAATGACCCACCTGGGTCTACAGACTTGACACCAACCAGTCTTTACTAAATGCTCACCAGCGCTCAATACAACTCACCACTGACTTACAACAACAAGACTCACCTGGGTCTCCACAAAACTCTCATCGAGTCGCCACTTGACTCATCTGAGTCACACCACAACAACACAGAGTACTCACCGACTTTGCCAATGTAGATGCACCAATCAAAATTTGTCTCAGTGGTACAACCAACGCTTCCTCCACAACACTCGTCGTTATTGCAAATTGATGAGGGCATCCAATGATCCACATTCGAAATCATCTTATGTGGACCTTGATCTAGCAAAACAGATTGCCATGACTTACATGGACCATTTTGGTCGAGGTAACTATAAATGGACTCCGTCTAATAAATCCATTAATTTTATTAGTCGAGGCCCAATTAAGCAAAGTGAGCCAGATCAGCTTGTTAAAAGAAGCCCACTCCTGAACACGCCAGACCTCAGTCTAAGCTCTATAGAAGGCCCAAGAACGGTCCAACTTCTACAGTCTCTCACAGTGTGCCAAGTGTCCGATGGAGAATGAAGGACAAAGAAGGAAAGGAGGTGAAGAGACGAGAGAGAGTAGGTTGCGCCAAGAGAGAAATTCTCTCTTTTTGGGCGAAAATCCCAAGAATGGTAAGGCATGGAGATTCTCTCTCCATATGGGAAACTCCATATTTTTAGGATTTCTATTTTTATGTTTTCCTTTTTAGGATTTAATCTTATCAATTCAATAAGTCAAGTGGCATGTTTAAGGGTGGATCACTGTCACCTCATGCATCACACTTTGTCGCCAACTGCATCACTGCCACTTCTTGAGTCACACTCTACAGCAGACGCATCACCGTCTACAGTTGTGGCACCTGAGTTACCAGCTCCGGCCTCGCCATATCCAGCCGATGCTCCACCCTCTACCTTATCAAAATCTCGTCAAATTTTGGCCGACATGGCCCTCTACCTGAAATTTGTAAACTCATTGGTATTGAATATTTCGATAAAATAGTCTATTTTTTTTTTTTTTCTAATTGGAACTCAGTACTTAGCTGATGTTTGGTTAGGCTGTGGAAGCATCATAGATGCCTCTAAAATGAAATGCAATGGTGTTTCAGTTGTTTCGGCTTTTCAATTTAGAAAAGATGCAATAAAATATTTGAAAAAAATAAAAATTATATATAAGAAAAATAAAAAATTAGAATATTAAATAATGGGACTAGAAATTATTTATAAATTGAAAAATAATAAAATAGGAAATTATGTTAAAATTATATAATTAAAAAGTAATTTAGTAATGAAATAAAAATCGAAAAAAACACATATATCGGTTGATATGTATATTGTACGGCCCATATATATTGTATCTGTTGATATTTTTACTTTACTAAATCAGCGGGCTGGGTGAGTTATAGATAAGTATTTTCTTTATCTTTCATTCATTAGAACCTAACTATTTACTCCATGTATAGAAGTGTAATCAAGAATTCCGTCAGAGGGTCTGGATTTGGGTTTTGCCTATAACCACCATCGATGGGCCAAGCCTAACCCCACTTCTGATGAAATTTAGAATTTGGATGGCATTGGCCTATTAGTCCAACTTGACTTCATCAAAACTTAGGCTCAATATTCTTGTTTGCCCAACCACAAAGTAAATGAAGAGAAAGAGAGCACAAAGTTTAAGGTGAGTCTGTACAATAACTATTTCAACAATCACTCTTGACATCATTATTTTATTGATTTAAATTCAACTTGTATCTATTTTCCATCCAATTATCTCTACTTATCATATGGACCATGAAAATCTATAATCTAAGACTCTAATCAATTTTTTAGACCACTATCATAAAGCCTATGATTAGATGGTCGTGAAAGGTTACCTACATCTATTTATTTGGTTCCCCCACATCCCATCCAATTTGTGGTTACTATCCTTATCCTTGTTCATTACATTCATTTACAAATTGTTTCCTACATCCTAGTTTGTGTTTGGCTACTATGTATTTCCAAGTTTAGAAGTTAGAGATTCTGATATTTCATTTGATAAGTTTGGTAGGCACTAGATAAGGGGAGAAAATGTTAAAAAGTAGCATATTCTAAAGAGAGAGAGAGAGAGTTTTTCATGTTTGTGTGTTTGACGACTTTGAATCTCTAGAGAAGAGATTTAGAGGTTTCAATTTAAATCTATTTAGGTTGGGAGAAACTTAAGAGAGTACAGAGTTCTTCTTGAAGAACTTGTTTAGTTATTTCTTAGTATGAGAAATGATACTAAAATGAGATCATGCAACATCACTATTTTTTCTTACTTGAGAGAGATAGTTTATACCATATATAGTGGAAACTACTTTACCCATATGAGTGTAGTTCAACGGGTTGTCTCTCGTCTTAGGAAGCAGGAGGTTGCGAGTTCGAGCCCTCATGGCCTAATCTTGATGTGCCCTAAGGGTAGTGTTAATCAATCTCATCCTACTTTGTTGACAACCGAACACTAAGATTTCAGTTTGAGTAGATTTTCTTTAATCTTCTACATTCATATCAAAATCTAACAATTCGGTAAGAACTAGGATAGAGAACTTAAGAAAGAATCTAGAGGAGATAAATTTAATTCAACACAAATTAGAAACTAGCATTCAAAGAAAACTCAAAGACTAGACTTGGGAAATCCAAAAGAGACTTTTCTCTTCCTTAACTTGATTCCAAAATTCAGTGTGCACATGATAGTCGACCAACCCTTAATTTATAGGGTTTGGTTGAAGAGAGGAAAGGAGAAAATACAAGGAGGATGGGCGTGGAGAGGGATAGCTTTCTTAAGGTGCTTACAACTCATATGGATCAATAACATTTGAAGAAAGAACTAGAAACCAATCATGTTGCACCACGTCAACTTGGCGTGTTGTCTCAACGGATGGGATTTCTCCACCTCCATGTGCCACCTTACCTTGTCATTGGCCAATTATGATTCAAGTTTTTGCTAGGGTTTTGTCCCTCCAACTCATCTTGTGGGGTCCTCGATTCTTCCAAGGTGGTCCCAGGCCATGGGTAGGGTCCACATGCACAAAATTCACTATTTTTAACTCTTAATTAGGCCGTTTAGCCCTATCTTTGCAACAGTCAAAGATCTCGTAGAATTATATGCAGAATCGGCCTTAAAATTTCAGGGGCCCTAGGCCTTAGGGAAAGTGCATGCTGAGGGCCCTAGGCCATTAGTCAAATTGAGAGAGTCCTAGGCAGCCGCCGATTTGGCCTTAAGCCTGATTATATGGTTAAAGAAGTACTTTCATCAACTCAAGTTCATACATGATGTCCACATCAAAAAGGTGTTGGGTGAAATGCTTTAATATATATTATCCCAAGTTGAAGGCCACATGTAGGCAACAAGAAATGCATGTCACTCTTTTCCCCCTCAAACTAACAAAATCTTATAAATTGATCCTCAACCATTTGGATCCCAATTAAATCTCATCTCCATCAAACTACACTCATGCTCTAAGACGCCATTAATGTTAGAGACCTGATCAATAAGTTAAAAGCTCTAGAGTTGATAGAGTGTGAAATCAAATCCTTTATTCTAACCCACACAAGGTTGACCTACACCCAAATCCTAGCCCCACTACACAAGTAACAAATCATTGATAAATATTTGCACCCTTTTCCATCTCATACCAACCAGCCCTCATAAGTTGGACTTAACCATATTGGTTCTAATCTAATTAACATTCTCATTGTATTGAACTTATGCACCAAGATACCATTAATCTAGAGAATTTAAAAATCACAACTTGATAAAGTTAATAAAATTGAGTTTTTCAAATCTTTCTAATAAATTCATCAATGTGGTCCCATGTGGGCCCACAAAAGGCATGTTCATGAGTGGGTTCATAAAAGGGTATGTAGTGTGTTAAATATACACGTGCATCCACGCACATGAGAAGGGTTAGCTACGAACCCCATAAAAGTTTTGTATCCAATTTGATCATATAACTAAGTTACACCCGCAATTAGATTGATTTGATGATAGTTGCGATCTTATCCATTGTTAGATTTTTTAATCTTATAAAATTATGATTAGACTCATTCAACCAAACAATTTTTTTTTTAAACATAATATAAAGACATAAACATCTAATCCATCGATTTGCATGGAATTCTCACAATAGAACCCTTCCCCGCCTCTTCCCACTCACACTATTTACAAATTTCTGATGTCTATTGGTCGATATGGGCCTTTATCAAGTTAGGGCTATTTTCATCAAATTTTTTTGAATTTTGACTAATCAAAAATTTAGATTTTTTTTTTAAAACAATTTAATGAAATAATATTCAGTTCTTATGGAATTCAATGTAGATGTATTAATGTGATTGACACAGTTTGTAGTGTGTCTATGTGATTTTCCAAGTTTTTATGAAAAATTAAGGAAACTCAGGTTTTCTAAGATACTTCTCATTTTTTTAGTTTCTTATGGAAAAGAAATGATGTACAAATATTTTTACAATTAAATGAAGAGCCCTTTTTGTGATTGATATAATTTTTAGCATTGCCACAAATACCTGTCTCGGGATATTAACGGCAATTGGTAATATCCGAATATTTTCAAATTCTCAGATTTTTACTGAAAAAATAATGAATAGAGATGAATTTACAGGTAATTTATCGGGATATTATCGCAATTTTACCATTTATTATGATTTTATTGATAATTTATCGGGAATTTACCATAGTGCCGACAAATCTCTGGATATTAACAGCGAGTGGTGTTTTGCCGATAAAAGCATGGTAAATTTGAACATATTTCCGATATTTGTAACGTTGGTTTTTAGAGTGTTTGAGGATTTTTCTAATATTCCAATATTTTTATAAAATTTAGAATATTTTGTAGAAAAGATATAATCTAAGTATATTAAATCCCTATGCTATTACATGTATTTATAGTCTCTAGCCGACTCTAGGGATATCACACTCAAACTATAACTCTTCACTAATTATAAATCAAATACACCTCTTAATTAGAGGTAAGCCCAACTTAGACTCCTAATCACACAATAATTCTAGTAATATTAGAACTCTAAATATATTCCAACACGCCCCCGCAAGCTGAAGCGTGGATGAACGCGAAGCTTGGAACGTGAAGAATCGGCAGATAAACTGCAAAAAATGGCAACTGACTGGCCACGAAGATTTGTTAGCAGCAAACTGGTTGGCTGCAAACTTTGTTAAAGAGATAGCGTTGACTGGCTACAAATATGTATTTATGTGGCAGCGTTGATTGGCTGCAAAATGATAGGCGGCGAACACCAATGGAGGCCTGAAATAGAGAAAGAGGCTCGGATGACGGCAGTGGCCTTAAGACAATTGTCCGGCAAACAATGATCACAAAATGCGATATGAGTGACTTGCAAAACAAGGGGCCGAAGCCATCACATCAATCAATCAGATCGTAAAGGCAAGCGAATAATAGTTGTAGCTATAAAGGCCAGCAAATAAAGGCTGAAGCCATAAAGACCAGCAAATAGGGCTGTAGCCATGAAAGGCCAGCAAATAGGGTTGTAACCATGAAAGGCCAGCAAATGGGGCTGCAACCATGAAAGGCCAGCAAATGGGGCTGCAACCATAAAAGGCCAGCAAATGAGGCTGTAACCATAAAAGGTCAGCAAATAAGGTTGTAACCATGAAAGGCCAGCAAAAGGGAAATGAATGAGAGTCCTCCAAATAAAAAGAGTGGATCAATTCCACAACAAATGGACATGTGTCCAAAACATGCCATCTCATTTTCGAGAAACGACAAAACAATGTGTGCTCGAACGAAGGGCAAGTTGACTCCCTTTCTTCGGATAAAGAGGCCGTCTCATATTGGAGAAACAGCAAACCAAGGCTGCTCGAAAGGCATCTAAGTAAGAGAATGGCAATTTGTATCCCTTTCGTCAGAGCGTCAACGAAATCGACGAAAGTAGGAGGAGAAGGGAAATTTGTGCCCTTTCTTCAGCTCTCTCCCTTTCTTCTTGGCACAGATCTCACCGATCGTGGCGAGAAGAAACAGTAAAAAGCAAAAATGGTGCAGAACTATATCTGGATTTGGCCATCGATGGCGACGGTAAGCAGTAAACATGCTTGAGCGAATACTTTGAATGAGTGGACAAAGACGAAGCACTCATTCCTTGCAGAAGGAGAGGAGTGGGAGATGAGAAAATAACACACCTCGAGCCCATTCATTCCTCCGCTGATCTTTGGATCAAATTTCTTTAAAATTGTAGCCTTAAGAAATAATCGTTTCTTTGAAAACAGCCTGCCAGATCTGCCAAACATATTATCAAGAATCACCATCTGCAGATCCCAGGTGCCTCTGTTCGACATAGTGCTAGTGTGTCCTCATACTTTGAACCATATGCAAAGCCCCACAACTCAACCTCCTTCACATCAAAGTCTTGGGAGTGCGCAAGACACTAGTTGCCAAAGGTCTCTAAAGAAGAACTTGATCCACTCATCAGATCACAGTCCAAATAAAGTGCAAAATGGCCACCACCACCAAGTGCTAAGAAGTCAGTTGAGCATAGTAAAATAGCAATTAGCACCTGTTGGGCGAAACATAACAGGATGGCTTGATAAATTTGTGAAAACAAAAGTACTATTTGTACCCTGATACTTTCTTTTATTAGTTGGTCGCAAGGGTGCCTCAACTAAGCCACCAAAAACTGCACCTTTCTGGTCTCCAACAACCAGCAGACAGTGGCCAGGACACAGCATGCTTCTCCTGTACAAGGTTGAAAGTGATATCCCATGCCTCCAAGTACTGTAAAGCAGCACCCATTTCCTTTGATGAACCAGCACTGGCAACGAAATATAAAGAGCTCTTCGAGTATTTTCTGAAAGAAGTAATGATGGTTCAGAACAATCTGGGAGGGTAAGTTGTGACACATTCTATTTGGGGACTTGTAAAGGCTTCAACTCCTGACGTACAAGCGTTGGATCATTTGTTTCATCATTTTTCATGTTATGATCAACTTTCTTCTCTAAGCCTTGACGCCTGTATCCATTCAACCTAGCTGCTTTGTGAATGGCTTTGCTTAAAGACTGTTTCCCAATGGAAAATAAGGATTTCCTGCCATGGTTATCTCTTATTTCTGAATCTGAAGCCAACTCAACAACTTCAGGATTACCATGTTCCTCACTAGAATGCTTTCCAGGTTCTGAAGATGACAATAGAGAGAAAAAAAATGCTGTAAAAGATGATGTATTAGGGCCATCCATGGAAACCCCAAAATTCTCTACTACATCAGAGTTTTGCTGATTTCTCACCTCCACTCGGTGGCTAGTGCAAGGCAGGATGTGGGCAGCAGATCTCAGATCTGGGTTAGAAGCGGGTGAAAAATCAGTTACAACTTATCTGAATTAGATCTGAAAGCAATGAGTGAAGAAACTGAGCAGCCAAAGGCGGCGGCTGATGCAGATCGCAGATACTTGAGCAGCAGCGGAATGGCTCCCTCCCTCCCTCTGCCGATGAAACTCCTCTGACAGAGGGAGAGAAGAAGACTCCGCTATATCCGCCGCAGATCTGGTGGGCGATGTAGTTGCAGGCCCACCGTTGGGGCAGCGAGAACCGCGATAGGTAGAGGATTCTCAGATGTAAGCGCAGCAGTAGGAAGCCGCAAGGCAGCAATGGACAGTGAATGACTCACAACAGATTGAGAAGAACCGACCTAACGGACGTTGCTGAAGTCAGACACGCCGGCCAAGAATGGGGATGCCGAGACTCTGCCCAAACCTGGGCTAATTGTAGATCTGGCAAGATCCAGATTTGGGAAAGAAGAGGCGCTAGGGAAGGAAACGCCCAAGAAACAATTAGAACTTGGCAAAAGCAGCAGTGGATTCGTCGATGCCAGGGACAAACCCGATCTGAGAAGAGAATCCTTCTTTTTTTGAAGAAACAGACACAGTTCCCTTTCTCTCCCCCCTCCCTCTGCCGATGAATCTCCTCCGGCAGAGGGAGAGGAAAAAAAATTGTGTATTGAAGGTCCACTCAGGAATGAATTTTGACTAATACCATGTAGAAAAGATATAATCTGAGTATATTAAATCCCTATGCTATTAGATGTATTTATAGCCTCTAGCCGACTATAGGGCTATCACACTCAAACTATAACTCTTCACTAATTATAAATCAAATACACCTCTTAATTAGAGGTAAGCCCAACTTAGACTCCTAATCACACAATAATTCTACTAATATTAGAACTCTAAATATATTCCAACATATTTTACAATAAAAATTTATGAATTGTACTAGAAGATATATGTCACTAAGGGATACTTGAGAACATGAATTTTATATTAGGTGTTACCTCGTGTTGGTTTCCTATTTTCAAAAAAAATTAGACATTTTTCAAATTTTTGGGATATACTTTATTTGTATCAAAATTTTGACTTTCAGGAATCTAGTACTCTATAAAAATTATCGTTACTTCTAATAGAAATATACTCACCCTAGGCTTTCCTTTTTCTTCCTACCTTTCTCATCTTTTACTATATTTATCCTAAAAATAAAATAAAAATTGATGGGGAGAGAAACTGTATCGATCGTGTGTGATTTTTTAAGCCCTGGTACTCTCACAAGCACTGCTCATTTTCTAATTCTCATCCAAATTATTTGCAAACATAGGAGTCAGTCACATTGAGATACCATGGAAATAAATGGATTAGAAGAAGAGGAGGGTCAAAGCTCAAATGGTGTGCTTAGTAGTAGACTTAGTTCACTAATGTAAAGTTTAAACCATCAAATGACTACTGTGTACTGGTCCTAAAAACATTGGATGGTTGAGAAAGAAATTCGAATTTTAATATGAACCAAGTTCTTAAAATTTGGCTTCCAACCCTAATCCACTGGATCTGCATCACTTGTATATAAGTTGACATATTGGTCTGCCTCATTCTTTATTTTTGAAAAATTAAAATTTTGAAGAAATTGATTTGATTAAATCATCATTCTCAATCATCTTTAACATTTTTTGAGATTAAAAATTAAAATTTTAAAAAGTATGTCTGTTAGAACCTATCCACTATATGTTTTAGGCGACATGACTCAGTTCTTCATGTGACTCCAAATCCAAATTAATATATAAGTCACTAGTTGAAATATCGGCTAATATATATATATATAGCTTCTCTATCTCTGATATGGTTTCATTGGGCATTAATTTTATTTTTAATCTGATATTTTAATATCTGTTGATATTTAAAATTTAAACCTCAAATGCACTACTACATAGTGTAATTGCTACTTTCTGTTAATGGAGGGCAATTATGTAGTTTTATTGTACTTGTGTAAACCCTAATAAGAATAGTATATAATATTCCTTTTCGTGAGAGAGAGTACATGAGCGAAAATTGTATCAAGTGTCAGTTGTCATTTCTTCGTTTCCTTTGCATCATCATCAAGATATGTTTGGAATGAAAATTGTATAGAATTTTTATGTAAGAAATCCTTGGAAGTCTATAAAATTCAATGGAACAATTAACAATCGGAAAATTAAAAATAAAACTATAGACTACGAAGAGAAAAATAAAAGACCTTATACCCCAGATGGAGTTAAGGTATGGCTAGCTAGGGCTAGACTTTAATATTTATTGACCATCTAAATACACACTCAAACATGCATAAGCCCTTCTTTGATAATGACCATCTCACCGATCAAGTGAAAAATAAGACAGATATAGATGTGCTTGAGATGGCAATCATACTTTCAGACCAACTGAGCCAAGCTCAAGTTCAGTTATTTATTCAGAAGCAAAGCTTGATCTTTAGTTTAATGCAGTGAATCTGGGTGGACTTTGGCCTTTCCGTCTGTCACCGGGCCCGGACTTTTATTTATTTCTTTCAGGCTTCCACTTTTGAGGCTTTTTTCCTTGAATGATAATAAACTCGTACCTTTCATTCAAAAAAAATCTGAGTGGACTATAACTTGAGCTAGATTTAAACATGAATTTAATTCGAGCCAAACCGAACTAGTTGAGATTTTTTGTAACTTTATTTTAATACATTTTCTTACAAAATTGATAAAAGAGTTTCAGTATACCCTACTTTTCTGTGATCATTCGGATGCTACATCTTTCAGTTGAAACTTCGAACCACATTAATTCCCAACCTTTCAAAGCGTGATGTTTGTAGTAACCATGAAACATGAAGTGAGACAGATGTAGGGTATGGCTCGACTTTCAATTGGGGCCCACGGTGATTAGTGTTGCGTTTGGCTCAAAAGGCTTTATTCGGCTAAGGTGTGTTTATATAAGACCCACCAGGTCTGGTCTGTGTTTTATGTAATGTCCAGTATATAAGGGCATTTTCTCTTAGGCTATTCTGAGTTCCATGTTTTTTTTTCTCAGTGAGAGAAGAAAACATAGAGAAAATGAGAGACTGGGACAATGGAAAGGGTTGGGTAATCCTTATAATCAATTGTACGGTGTTTTTTCTTAACAATGGAATCGAAAATCACGCTTCGTGGACATAGGCAGGTTTCGAATCACGTAAATCTTTGTGTTCTTGTTTGTGTGATTAATTTGTGGTTTGATTGATTTATTCCGAAACAAATGATATCAAGAGCTAGGTTCCCGATTCGGGACAGGCACAGATCAAAGTTCGGATTCTCATGTTGGCATCTTGAGTTTCAGATCAAGAAGAACCATCTGCAGTTTGAGAAAGAGGCAAGAAGTGGAACAGAGATCTGATCTCCATCTCTCGGTTGTGACAGAGAAAACCAGCGGGTAATAAGTAGAGCAGGCAGACCGTTTTAGGAGTAGACGTTCGTAGAGACCCATTGCAGAATACTATTGAGAGAGGACCAACAGATAAGTAGGAAGAGATCTCGGCAATAGAGATATTCAATTTCAAAGTAGCAGTACTGAGAACCGCATGAAGAATAACCAATCAGAGAAAACAGAAAGGGACCGGCCATCGTCCCTTGTTTACAATAGATCTGATTGGGTAGCATAGAAAAGTGTTGAGCTTAGTATTTCATACATGGCACTGTGAAGAAGTGTAATAGAGAACCAAGAACACACGTGAAACAACCTGCATGGGTAACAACGAAGGGACATCAGCCACAACAGGGCGCAGGTGGGAGACACCTACACATGGTGATCTGCTTAGGTTTTCTACACGCAGAATTAAGGTGATGTAGAAAAGCACAGGAGATAGAGAGAAGGACATGGCACATAGGTGTGTGTTAGAGCAACCAACGATAGTAGCAACAATATTGCTCTGACCGGATTGCTTGCGCTTGGATTTGGATTTCAAACTCAAAGAATTTATGTTGTATTCTCTCTTAATAAAATACACGCTCCGATGTAATATGTGGATCAAAAGATATATGCTTAGCATTCATACTTAGAGACCAAGTGAGCCAAGCTCAAGTCTATTTATTTATTCAGAAGCCAAGCTTGATCTTTAGTTTAATTGAGTCGAGATGGATGAACATTAGCTTTAGCTAGATTTAAACATGAGTTTAGTTCGAAGCACACCGAACTAGTTGTGATTTTCCGTAACTCTATTTTAATACATTTTCTTAACAAATTCGATTAAAGAGTTTCTCTTTACACTGTTAAGACTTAGGTATCAGCCCAAAAGATTAGCTTGTTAGGTAGAGTAACATAAATTCTTTATAAATTCCTAAATATCCTTATATACTTCCAAGTAAGACTCGTTCTCAGCCAACCTCAACAATTTCCCTTCGGACGAGGGTAGCCATCTCGTCCGCTTAGGGGATCTTCTGAACTCCTGAGTTTACATGAAGTAGCCTGAGACCTGGCTTTGATACCACTTGTTAAGACGTGTGTATCCAGTTCAAAATAGTAGCACGTTAGGTGGAGTGACCCAATTACTTTATAAATTCTAGATTCCCTCTACATTTTCAACGTGGAACTCGTTTGCAGCCAGCCCCAACATACCCTACTTTTCTATAATCATTCTGATGCCACATCACTACAACATCCAAATCCAGTTGAAACTTCAAACCACATTTATTCACATCCTTTCAAAGGGTGCTGTTTGTAGTAACTATGAAATATGAAATGGAGATAAGACACACCAAAACAAAGATGAAACTAGTGTGAATGGGATTGTAAATTGTCATGGGCATTTACTTTGCAACTGCTATGATAGTGCGACCCCAATTGTTTTTATTCTCGATCTGGACTGCACCATTTGTTCAGCCCCACTTCAAATTGGTAGTGGTCCTTTTGATTGAGTTTAATACATTGGTTTCCATACATTTGTGGATACCAACAATCCACAAAACCTCTCTAAATTTTCATCCATACGTACCATCCACATTGAGCTGTCAATACACTGGTGAGCATGAAAATTTCTGTGAGAAATAAAGCAATAATAAGGGTTTGTATTGATGATATATTCATCTGATTGGATGGAGAAGAAGAAGATGGCAGGAGTAGCAGTAAAACCGTATCATGTATGGAATATGATTGAAGAATGGGGCAAATCCCAACACTTTGTTTTCTTTTTAGGCATTAAAGCTCTCAACTGTTTCTCTTCTCAATTCTCACTACTCATGTGGCTGGATGAGGGTATGGCGTTGACGGCCTTCAATTCTCTCTTCCTTTGCATTCATTTCTTCTGCTAGCTTACTCCTGTACCATTTTCAATGTTTTACACCAACCCTGACTTTTCCAAGGAAACTGTTTTCTTTCCCTTTTCCAAGGTTAAATATTAAAAATCACAATGCACTAGGTTCAAGTTGGAAGTTGGGTCCTTCCATCTTTACTTTGAACTCTCAAATCTGAGTCTCCTCATATATTAATGTGTTTAATTTGAACTAACACTAATAATAAATCTTTTCAAATATTACCCTATTCATGTTATTTAAGTGATGAATGTTGACTTCTAATTGATTTCTATTTCACCTCACTTTGAGTGGAAAGACAAATGGATGTCCATTTAGATGTGGATAGTGGACTCTAGTGACATATTGAGTAGGGTAATGATCCATGCATCATGAGTTCTCATTTTAGTGCACCACCTTTAAAAAGAAATAACCATTTCGCTATTAGTTTTCTTCTTCTCTATCTTTCCGTTTTTTTAAAAAGAGAGGACAAAATGGTATTTTCCTTTTAAGGACAGTGCACCATGTTGGTGCACGGATTATTATCCATTGAAGTGCTTCTTTAAGTGAATCTCTCAGCAGTTGTCTGAACTATTTTTTGAGCAGCATTTGCATTTTCTATTATTCTTTCATTAGTTGTTTGTTGATTTTTCTAAGAAGATCAATTCTACAGTAAGAATTATGATTGGATGCAATTCATGTTATATTTCACGTAACTTGATATGCAGCATCATGTTTGGTCTGATGACATTTTTATCGGTTGCATCAAAACTCTTATTTTGATTAAGAATGAAACAAATGTTGTCATGTCAAGGACCGGAAACTTCTCTTTTCTTCCCATTAAATTTTATGATAGCCGGTCCCATTAGAAATAAGTTTTTTGAAAGAAGAGGGAAAAGTCTCACTTTCTTTATTTGAAACATAAGGTGTAGCTCAATTCATTAAGGAAAAAGAAATTCTTTAATTCGAAATTTACAAGTCAATAGTAAATATTTTGTTTCTTTTTTCTTAATCCATTTGCCAAATTCGAAAATCCTCTTATAATGACTTGTAAATTTCGAATTTCCTCATATGTATCTTGAGATGATGAAAATGGACTTCACACATGTGGATTTCTTCATGGGCTTTTCTTAATGGGCTTAATAGTTGGGCTTTTCAAAGTATGGAAAATCTAATAAATAATTTTACCACTTATATTCAATTCTAAAAATGACTAAATTAATCCAAACTCTCATAAATGGATTTGAATTGATTAGTTTACAATAAAACCCTAAATTGTGGTAAAATAATTATTAAAAATTTCAACTTTCCAAAAATATCAACTTATGCCCATAAATAGTAAAATTCACCATTTGAATTCTCATATCTTGTATTTCCCTCTAAATCCTGCAAAACTTTCAAAATCCCATTAAACATATTGTAAAGCACACAAACAAGGGCTAACTTGTCCAAATATAAGGGTAAAATAGTCATTTCCCTGTGCTCATCAGGTGGAATTAGTGAACTTCCTATCAACCTTATAGAATTTTCATTTATATTATTTTTTATCCTTTTTATGTCTGATTTATGGTCATTATACTTTTCAACACCTCATTTTCCTTTATTTAAAATATCAACAAATTTAAAAATGATAGCATACTTAATAGATCTATCAAATTCATAATTAAAATATTAAATATTAATGAGAAACATATTATTTAAATTTTGAATATTTATTATCAAAATATTGTGCCTCTAAATGTCAAAATGACGGAGTGCCTTTATCATTTGCCTAAATATAAATGGCCATAGCATACGTGTCTCAATGGCCATAGCATACGTATCGAAGTAGCAAGCAACACCGAGCTCGACTAAAAGAGTAATGTGGTAGGCAAGAGCCAGCAAGAAAGAAGAAGACGATGACGTTGGGAGCACGAGGAGATCCAGCAAAGAGAGAAGACCCATCGGTCAAAGAGAGGAGCAGACCATTGATATGGATCATGCAGAGAGAAGCATCGTCTGAGAGCAGGGAGAAGACTGCAAAAATGGTGGCTAAGAGGGAAAGAGCAGCTACAACAGCAATGGCAAGGGGAATAGCCGTCGGGCACAGAGTAAGGCATTGGAGAGAAAGACGCCGGAGGTTGGTGCCGAAGAAGAAGTTAGTGTAGAGTAGGCTTCGTTAGCAAGAATGGAAGAGCAGGCTCTATATGGTTGGCTGTGAAATTCATCGGGCAGCAATTGAAAATCTAGATGAGAGAAAACAACAGTAGTATTGTCATTATCACTGAGCCGGAGAAGAGAAAAACCGGCATGAAGGAAGATAAGTTCCGCCGAGCAAGATCTGAAGGGTAAAGATCCGCTGAGTAGAAAAGAATCACCGATGTGCATGGAGAGGAGAAGGATGCAAGATCTGGTGCATGTGACGCCTTTGAGTAAGAGAAGCAGATCTCGTGCTATGTTTGAAGGAGCGATGGGCATCAATGTGAAGAAGAAAAAAAAAAAAGTCCCCAATCATCCAGGGAGATCTGAATCTGTTGAAGAGACGCTAACAGATCGCTAGAGGGGAGAGAGGGCAGACATTTTGAGAGCAAGGAGAAGAGGCATGTGGCACTAGAGCAGGCATGCAAAGACAAGGGATGATGTGGCCTGAATGAACAACACTGAGAAGATCTGATCTCAGTGGCCGAGAGGGTCTGTAGAAAAGGGAAAAAGGGAGGTTGTCTACTGCTCAGAGGCTGAAGGATGAAAGAAAGAAGAAGTCCGACTGTGAAGGAGGAGAGACAACCGTTGAGTAGATCTGACAAATAGGCTCCTCATCAGAGAATAGGAAGTGAGGAATCGTCCAGAAATCATCAGAGAATAGGAAAACAGAGAGACTGCCTGTTGAGCACTGAAATATTACATTTTTACCCCTGATTATTGGACTTGTTAGCCTTGATTTGTATATATCACATGTATTTAATGTCATTTTCTAGTTTTGTAGAGAAAAATAGAAAGTTGAGGAAAATAATCTCAAATCAGTGGATAATTGCAAGTTTAAAGCTTAATTCAGAAGACATAGAATTTTATGATTAATTTCACTCTACTTTTAGGATTTTTATGTAAATTGATCAGTCTAGATCCATCTATGAGAGTCTAGATTAAATCAATATCTTAGATTTTAAGTGGTTAAGTTAATAATTAAATTCTAGAAGAGAGAACATGCAATTCAAGAGGCAAAGGCTAAAAATCAAGATCCATGGACCAGAGCTCCACTTCAATTGGGCCAAGTTAAGCTTCACAAACATTGGACCAGGGCACAAACAATCCATACTGATATTTCAGATGTGCCAGGCCAATGTGCACCTCAAAGTCCAACAGATGCCCAAGTCCTCAAGTTCAAAGTCCAAGAACCACTGGAGGCTCATGTGCTCATTTATAGGTCCAAAACCAAAGCCCATAACCCATTCACGCTGCCAAAGCCTTGTCCATCTCCTTGTCATCCACACCATCCAATCTCCATCTTAAATCTTGACCATTCATCTCATACATTGAAATTAGGTAAACCCTAGAGCCACATTTCCATGTCCATTTCATACATTTATCATCTTAGATCTAGGCCATTCAATTCACCCATCATTATGATCTACCTTTCAATCTTAAAACCTCCCTTAGGAAACTTACCCTTTATAAAATTTATTTTAACCAAATTATATTAGAACCATTAGATCTAGATCGCATTCAATCCTAGCCATTCATCCATAAAACCCTAAATATAGGATAACTTGGAACCCAAGCAAACCCTATTCACTCCATGTGCATATGCCATGTCATGTATACATCACACACCCAATCTACAACACTCCACACGATTTTTGCACTAAAATTTCTCCATGCACTTAGATAAAACCCATCCAGATACATTCCCAAAATCCAAAACACCTCATCATCCCAATCTTTCCATCTCCACATTTTTCTCCCATATCTTGTCCACCTAATTCAAAATTTCCATGTAGTCAACCCTCCACATCATCTACTTCATCTCATCCATTCATTCATGTTGTGTTTTAAATTTATACTCGCAAGTGTACGAACCATTCATAATATAGCTTTGGAGTGCGAGGTCGAACCCATCGGAACTTAGAAAAATATATCCATGAAAAATATATCATTGAATTATATATATTAAGAAATTTAGAAAACATGAAAATAAATCTTAAATATGAAATTAATTATCTAATCTAAGAAATTTAATTTTAATTTAAAAATATTCTAAAAAATAGAAAATATGGTCTAAAATTAGAAACCACACCTAAAAATAAAATTTAACAATTAAAGAGATCTAATTTTAATGGGAAATCAAAATTTACCTAAATTTAATTAAGATGGTGGATTTAATCTAAAATATAAATAATCTCAATCTAACTTAGAGCACAGAATTAAGATGCAATTAATTAATTACCAACCTAGTTCATAATTTTTTAAAGAGTTTGAATTTATAAACAAAGAAAACAAAAATAAAAATAAAAAACAACATATTTACAGTGGAATTGGATTAGAGACTCAAGGAGGCATTGTTATCTATATTTTAACAATAAAATAATGGCCTAGAACATGAAGCACACGTAAATTATTTAACACGCATTCAAATCTTTCATTCATTAAAATTCTAAATATGAAATCTATTTAACTAAGAAATTCAATTATGGCCTTAGGCTTAAGTAAAATTTCTACTTGTAATTCCGAATCTAAAATAAACTCTCTTAAAAAGAGCCTTAGACTAGAAAAATCAAGTTCTAACAATCCTAAAATAATCTCACTTTCCTTAAATTTCTTAGAAAAATAAACAACATAAAATCATGAAAAGAATGGAAATAAAATTGAAATTTTTATTACACATGAAAGAACAATTGGAAAACCATAATTCTAATTCTCACCTTCTCTTATTGATTAAAGCATTGGAATAAAAATTATAATACAATTGGAATTTTGAAATTTAAAAAAACAAGAAAATACAATAGGAAATTAAAATCACCAACCTCAATAACACAATGTGAAAATCAAAATTATCAAAGTCTTCTCTTCTCCTTTTCATTCTCTCTTCAAAGCCTAGCCAACCTTGAAATTCTCTGTCCAAGTTCAATTTTCTCAATGGAGAAGGATAGTATTTATAGATGAAAGGAAGTGGAATGAATAGCTTAGATTTAAATATTTAAATAAAGCAAGGGACACTTGGAGGGCTGATATGGTTTGTGCTAAATATGGAATGGCTTAAAGTAGGCAAGGATGTGGAAAAAATAGTAAAATTCTTTTAAGGAAAGTGGGTGTAAAATCTCATTTTTTACACGTGTATCACCTTTCAGATCAGTTTTGACCTAGTTAGCGTCTGAATCTCAAAATTTCATAAACTACAAAGTTGTTTCCCTTAAAGTATTCTTTCCAACGCAATAAGAACCGAAGCAATTGGACATTGGAGTGGCATGTTATAGTGAATATACTGAAATTGTGTCAAACATTCCTTCTTTTTCTCCACTTCTTATTTTGTTTCTTTTATCTTAATCCACTTGGCAAATTCGAAAATCCTCTCATAGTGACTTGTAAATTTCAAATTTCTCCTTATGTATCTTGAGATGATGAAAATAGTCTTCACACATATCGATTTCTTCATGAGTGTTTCTTAATGGGCTTTATAATTGGGCTTTTTAAAGTATGAAAAATCTAATAAATAATTTTACAATTACATTCAATACTAAAAATGTACTAAATTAATCCAAACTCTCATAAATGGATTTGAATTAATTAGTTTAAAATAAAATCCTAAATTATGGTAAAATAATTATTAAAAATTTCAACTTTCCAAAAATATCAATTTATGCCCATAAATTTGCAAAATTCACCATTTGAATTCTCATATCTTGTATTTCCTTATAATCCTGTAAAGCTTCCAAAATCCCATTAAGCATACCGTAAAACACACAAACAAGGGTAATTAGTCCAAATACAAGGGTAAAATATTCATTTTCCTGTACTCATCAATTTACTCTAACTTTAGACCTCATTCATTCATACATTGTGTTGCATTAAAACCCTAAACACATTCAAAATTCACCCATGCCCTATCTTCTCTACTAAATCCCAATTTTCTCTCATTCTTTGCTTAGCCACCAAGCCAACGTCAATCTCAAGCAACACAAAATTCGTGTATGTCCTATAAACCCTAAGTTTC
Source organism: Chimonanthus praecox (assembly GCA_022113865.1). Classification (NCBI taxonomy): domain Eukaryota; kingdom Viridiplantae; phylum Streptophyta; class Magnoliopsida; order Laurales; family Calycanthaceae; genus Chimonanthus; species Chimonanthus praecox. Next base: position 58,771,864 of record CM039086.1, on the reverse strand, counting down.
AACTTCAAATCTCATCCATCCACTTTTAACTGAGATCCAATCTTAGCCCTCCATTAATAACATAAACTCAAATTTAATCACAACCATCCATTCATTCATGGAGCCTATAAATAGAGCACTAGGCACAACAGTGAAATTCGAATTTGACATGGAGCTCAAGAGGAACAAAGACGGGAGAAAAAAAAACAAGAAGATAGGAGCACCATTCGAATTTAAAAAAAAAATGGATCTAGGTTTGGCTTTGTACCATGTAGAATAACACATAGAGTTTGGTGTGTCTCTTAATCAAGGAGAAGCCATATAATCTTATTTATAGAGATAATGCAATACATATCAGGAAAGTAAACAAAGGAGGAAATCCCTAAATAGATAAATAAAATATTTAGTAAACTCTAAATATATCTAAATATATCTTATTACCTAAATATATCCTAATAGATGATCATAAAATTTGTCCTCAAACATTTTTGTTGTTTTAAAAGCATTGACTATGATAATTGACGTAGTGTTTTTTACATTGTGATGAGCACAGGAAATTGACTATTTTACCCTTATATTTTGACTAGTTAGCCCTTATCTTATGTGTTTTAGGATATAATTAATGGGATTTTAGACGTTTTGTAGGATTTAAAGCGAAATACAAGATATGAGAATTTAAATGGTGAATTTTGCAATTTATTAACAAAAGTTGATATTTTTGGAAAGTTAGAATTTTTAATAATTATTTTACCAAAATTTTAGAGGTTTTATCTGTAAACTAATTAATTCAAATCCATTTATGAGAGTTTGGATTAATTTAGTCATTTTTGTGAGTGATAAAATTATTTATTAGATTTTTCATACTTTAAAAAGCTCAATTATTAATCCCATTAAAAAATCCATATGTGTGAGTTCTATTTTCATCATCTCAAGATATATATGAGAAAAATCAAATTTTATAAGCCAATATAAGAGGATTTTCGAATTTGACAAGTGGATTAAGGAAAAAGAAACAAAATAAGAAGGGGAGAAAAATAAGGAAGGTTTGACACATCTTCAGTATTTTATCTATAAAGTTTCACTCAAATATCCGATTACTTTGATTCTTTTTGCGTGAGAAAGAATACTTTAAGGGATACAACTTTCTAGTTTACAACTTTGAGTGATTCGGACGTTAACTAGGTCAAAACTGAGTTTTAAGGTGGTACATGTGTAAAAAATGGAATTTTGCACCCACTTTCCTTACATGAATTTTACTATTTTTTCTACCTCTTTGCCTCCTTTAAGCCATTCAATATTTAGCACAAACCATACCAGCCCTCCAAGTGTCCCTTACTTTATTTAAATTTTTAAATCCAAGTCAATCATTCCACCTCTTTTCATCTATAAATAATACATCTCCCATTGAAAAAATTGAACTTGGACATTGAAGAAAAGGTTGTGCAAAGGAGAGGAAGAAAAGAAGGAGAAAAACAGTGGGATTTTCAATCCACATTGGGTTCTAAGGTTGGTGAATTTTGATTTCCATTGTATTTTTCTTATGTCTTTATTTCAAAATTTCATTGATTTGTAATTTTTAATTCCATGTTTTAATTAATAAAAGAAGGTGAGATTATTAGAATTATGATTTTCCAAATTTTGATTTTTATTATAATGATTTGAATCATTTTAGTTCTTAACTCCTCCCTTGGTAATTAATTTGGATATATGAAATAATTAGATCTTTAATTAACATTATTATTGTAGGCCTAAGGTTCTTTGGAACGAATGAAATAGTTAAATCAGAAAATTGCATGATTAATTTAGATCTAAGGTTCAGATTAATTAGGGAACTAATTTGATGAAAGACTTAAATAAAATTGGAATTTTACGTGAGCTCCATGTTCTAGGCTGTTATTTATTATTAAAATTTGGATGAAAATGCCTCCTTGATTCTTTGATCCAGTTCCACTGTAAATATGTATATGGGTAATTTAGATATAATTTTTGTTTTCTTTTGTTTATAAATTCAAATTCTTGAAAATTGTAGAAATAGGTTGGTTAATTAATTTAATTGCATCTCAATTTTGTGTTCTAAGTTAAATTAAGATTATTTATAATTTTTACATTAAATCCACCATCTTAATTGAATTTAGGTAAATTTTGATTTTTCATGAAAATTAGATCTCTTGAATGGTTACTTTCTAACTTTAGAGGTTGTTCCTATTTTTTGACTTGTTTTCTATTTTTAGAATATTTCTAAATTAAAATTAGATTTTCTAAATTAGATAATTAATCCCATATTTAAGATTTATTTTTATGATTTTTTTCAATTTCTTAAAATATGTAATTCAGTGGTATGTTTTTCACGGATATATTTTCTTAAGTTCCGATGGGTTCGACCTCGCACTCAATCGCTATACTATATAATAGTTCGTGCGCTTGAGAGTTATAAATTTAAAATTTACACAATACATTACATTGTGGTTTGATTGAAAGAAAATAGTAGATAGATTTGAAGACAAATTGTGTAATATGATCAAATGATCCTTCTAGAGAAATGACCGACCATAAGGTTAAATATAGGGATTATGTAGAAAGATTACAAGTCAAGAGAAGAAAAAAAAATGAGAAATTCTTTAATCTAATGTGAATATAGAAGGCAGTGGATCAAGAACCATGGTCACCATCTAAAATAATAAAAACCCATCAATGTAAGGCATTTCACAGATCAATGCAGTATGCAATAGGAGTTAGAAAACCTTTTTAAGATCATTCAATGAAATATATTTACCACAAAAATCTAAAAAAATAAAATAGTTTGCTCAAATTTCTCAAACATAGGCAGATTATTAAACTGCAGTCTATCTAATGTAGCGCACACCATCAAATGGGAGCCTAGTCTAATAGTTGGAAATCCAAGGTGGAAAGAGAAAAATGTAACTAACCTGATTTTGGAGACTAGGTTGGTAAAATTGACCCTCAATAATCTCTAAAAGGTTTTGATTTTATGTCTTTAAAATTTTGCTTCCGCTATTGCTAATCTGTTCTGTGAAATGTTGAACTTAATATACTCCTTCCGTCCTATTTTAATTGTATCATTTGAAACATTTGTATTTTTTAAAAAACTCTCTATATAAAATTACCACTCTATATGATCTCATCCATTTTCAACACACTTTATGTTATTTCAATATAAATGGGACAATTATTTTGGGATAATCCCAAAATTATATAAGAGAACTAAATTGAGACAAAAGGAATAATTTATTTATTTATATAATTTTTTTTTCATCATATCAACTATGTAATCCATTAAAATAATCAAATATTTCGACTCTAGCATCTACCCAACATGGCAGGTGGAGTCGCTGCGTGAGTCAAGCACATGCCACACGTGTTGGAATTTAAAAATAATTTTAGCTGGAAATGAAATTGAACAACGTGCTAACTTAGATAACAAGCTTAGGGCAACCAGTGTGGTGGCCATATGGCCAGCTAGCTGGCCATGGCCACCTTACTTGGACCGTATGGGGCTGGCTACTTCTGGGGCATACACCATTTTTTGTTAAATGGCTGGCTACAGATAACAAATATGTAGCCAGCCATTTCTCTCTCTCTATATATTATATATATATATATATAAAAACTTGTATATAGTTTTTGATTTTTTGATTTTCTCTTTTTATTTATTTATTTGAGTATTTTGGATTTTTTGTTTTGTTTTTGGGTATAATTTGTATAATAGGACAAATAATTATTTTTTTCTTTACTTTATTATTTTATTTTTTATACAAAAAATAAAAAATAACTCTTTACTTTTTGATTTTTTTTTCTTTACATTTGTAAACAAAATACATGAGAAACAAAAAATTAAAATTATTCTATACAAAAAATTAAAATTATAGTTATTGAGAAACAAAAATTAAATTTTAAAGTTATTTTTTAAGTACTATTTATTTTCAAAATTTCTCAAATTAAATATCCGTACTAATTACGATAGCCTGATAAAAATACTTTAACAATTCAAGGTTTTTGACACTTCCAAATGCTTAAAACACAGTGTTTTACAAATAAGGGTATCCCTTAGCTGTGTGGAAAATATATTTTGGAGTATCAAAAAAACCTTGAAGCCTTAAAATATTTTTATCAGGTTATCGTAATTAGTCCTGATATTCAATTTGAGAAATTTTGGAAATACACAGTGTTTAATTTTAAAGTTTTAAAGGAGATATCGACAACATAGATAGTTATTTTTTAAGCACTGTGTATTTCTTAAATTTATCAAATTGAATATCCGGACTAATTACGATAGCTCGATAAAAATACTTTAACACTTTAAGGTCTTTTGACACTCCCAAATATATTTTCCACACAACCAAGGGATACCCTTATTTGTAAAACACTGTGTTTTAAGCATTTGGGAGTGTCAAAAGACCTTAAATTCTTAAAGTATTTTTATCAAACTATCATAATTACTCCGGATATTTAATTTGAGAAATTTTGAAAATATACAGTGCTTAAAAAATAACTTTAAAATTTAAAAAAAAAAATTACTGTTCAATTTTTTTCCCTTTACATTTGTAAACAAAATATATGAGAAACAAAAAATATGTATGTTTTGTTAATTTATTTAATTACTTGTGAGAAAAGATATATGTTTTGTTAATTTATTTAATTACTTGTGAAAAAATATATAATGTCTTTATATTTATTTTCTTTTAAATTTGTTAAAAAAATGTACATAAAAAAATAATAATAAAATATTAAAAAGTAGCCATTTTAGTTAACACTATACCGTGTGACAAGGCTGGTTAAAAATTATAGTCAGCCATGTCATCAAAAAAAATAGTATTTAATTATGTGGCTGGCTACATTTAGTGACATAGCCAGCCATATATAGCCATCACCATGGCTATATATGGCTGGCTATGTCACTAAATGTAGCCAGCCATATAATTAAATAGTATTTTTTTTTTATGACATGGTTGGCTATAATTTTTAGCCAGCCTCGTCACACGGTATAGTGTTAACTAGAATGACTACTTTTTAATATTTTATTATTATTTTTTTATATACATTTTTTTAACAAATTTAAAGAAAATAAATATAAAGACATTACATAATTTGTCACAAGTAATTAAATAAATTAACAAAACATATATATTTTCTCACAAGTAATTAAGTAAATTAAAAAATATACATATTCTCTCACAAGAAATTAAATATATTAAAAAGACATACATATTTGTGATGCTAGAAATAAATAAATTAAAAAGACATTACATACTCTAGTATAAATAAAAATACATTACATATGATCGCCACCTTGAGTTAATTTATTTATGATTGCATTTTGTTGTGCAATGATCCACGCTTTTTCGATTACTGTTGCCGCCTTTGATGGATCTCGACTCATTATATATCTTTCAAATTCTATATCAGCCATCATTTCTTTTGTTTTTATCTCCAGTTGTTTAGTCCGTTCTTTCTCCAAATTTTGCTCCAAAGTTGATTGTATCTCCAGCTGTTTAGTTCGTTATTTCTCTATGCTAACTTTAAGTCTCAATTGCTCTCCTTCGATTCCTGCTTCGGCAAACATGCGGCCTTGTTCAGTTAAATCTTGCATTTTTATAATTAAGTCCTTCTGCAATGATACAAGAGATGTATTTCTATTTTTTCTCTTCTTCGCTGCTTTTCGTCCAGCAGGGCGTGTGTCATGCTCTTCTTCATAATCGGCTGGTGGGTCGTCATCGCCAAGGTTTATTGAACTTGGAGTTGATATTCCAGGAGTTGATGAACCTACACCAGGAGTTGATGAACCTGGTGTTGTTGGAATCGATTCAGAGAAATCTCCAATCTCATTAATATCCAGATCAATAATACCTCTCTTACTTCTTTGTTGAGTTGGCTTTTGTTTAGCGTTGCAATGGATCCTCCATTTTGGCAAATCACGAAGCACATTCCAACAATGTTCGAACTTAAATTCATGGCCTTCTTGAATTCTATATACTTCTCTGGCAGTCTCCATCTATATAAAATAATCAATAATTGAAATTAAGAATTTTAATGAAAATAAAAATGTGGTTTTAAAAAAACAAAGTAATAAACTTACTATATCTTTATTGTTGAAACCACTGGCCGGAGTGTCTTTGACATTTTGGTAGAATCCTGAAAATTTGTTTACTTTTGCTTGGAAGGCTGAAAAATGATTCACCAGACCACTGCTATTTCTTTCTGTCGTGCCTCCAACTTGGCTAACAACATGAATGTGAATTCGTTCCCACAGTCGACTTCTATTTTGATCTGTACCTACCACTGGATCTTCACCAATCATGATTCATGCTTTGCACAGTGCTACATCTTCTTGATTAGACCAATTTTTATTCTTTTGCTTTTGTGGGGGTTGTGATTGCGAAGCTTGATAAGATGGATTTTGGAATTGAGGTGCGTATTGGGGATGATGTGGGAATTGAAATTGGGATGCTTATTGGGGATATTGTGAGTATTGGAACTGGGGTTGGAATATGTATCCAGATTCGGCTGAATCTTGAGGCTGCCACTCAAAATTGAATTGTGGTGGTAGTTCGGAGTTTCCAGATTGGTTCATGAATGGAGGTCGATGATCCATAGAGTTTCGAAGGATGTGAAGTGTTGAAGAATGCTAATCGAGAGAAATGAGTATTGAAGGATAAGAATTGAGTGAAATGAGTGTGGTATTTATAGAGAATTCCCAACGGCTAGATTCCAACGGCTAGATTCCAACGGCTATATTCCAACGGCTAGATTCCCAACGACTAGATTTCCAACGGCTATATTCCAACGGCTAGATTTCCAACAGCTATATTCCAAACGGCTATATTCCAACGGCTAGATTCCCAATGGCTACATTCTCAATTGCTATATAAACCACTGATTTTCTATTTTGTAATTGCTCAAGTCCATTTCATCTTCTTTGATCCCTCAGATCCATTCTTGTCTACTTTGACTCCTCCAAATTCTCTTATTTGAATCATCATTTTCATTATATATACAATATGGCTTCATCATCACAGTCTCTTCCAATGTCCGAGTCTGAATCTTCAGAAAATTCATCAGATTCTAATCGGGAGACGGTTTTTCAATTCCATCAGAAACGGATGAAAACAATTCTGGGCATGTTCACGCCTGATGTAATAAAAGCATTATGTCAACCTCCAAAGAGAAGATATATTAGGCGCAATCGAGAGAAGGCAGCCCAACAACTCTTTAAAGATTACTTCGTCGAAAATCCTATTTTTCCACTTGAGTACTTTCATAAACGGTTTCGGATGCGACGAGAGTTGTTTCTTCGCATTATGAACGATGTTGAAGCTTATGACAACTTCTTTAAACAAAAACTCGATGCTATTGGTCGTATAGGGTGCACGCCTATACAGAAGATGACAACTGTGATACGTATACTCGCATATGGAATTTCAGCGGATCTTTGTAATGTAGTACATAAAGGTTGGCCAGCGCATTGCAATCAAAAGGTTGAAGAGGTTTTGTGATGTTGTAATTGCATTGTATGCGGAGCAGTACCTACGTTCACCAAATGAAGACGACATTACACGTTTGCTTGAAGAAGGGAAGGAAAGAGGATTTCTAGGTATGCTTGGCTCTATAGATTGTATGCATTGGGAATGGAAGAACTGTCCTTCAGCGTGGCATGGCACGCACAAGGGGAGAAGTGGTAAGCCTACCCTCATATTGGAGGCAGTTGCATCAAAAAATCTGTGGATTTGGCATGCTTTTTTTTGTATGGCTGGGTCACACAATGACGTGAATGTCTTAGATCATTCCCCAGTATTCAAACATATCATCAATAGTACAATGCCTTCGGTTAATTACGAGGTGAATGGAAACCAACGTACGTTGGGGTATTACCTATCTGATGGTATATATCCTAAGTGGGCAACTTTGGTGCAGACCATCCCTCATCCAACTACTGGAAAAGAGAAATTGTTTGCCCAAAGACAAGAAGCCATTAGGAAAGATGTTGAACGGGCGTTTGGCGTGCTGCAGATAAGGTGGGCTATAACGCATGGACCGGTGTATTATTGGAAAAAAGAAGACCTGAGCAAGATAATGAAAACGTGCATCATTCTGCATAATATGATCATAGAAGATGAACACGACACCAACATTGAAGAATGGACACCTCCGACAGATGAGCCAGTTTGTCTTCCACACTACAATCAAGATCGATCATTTTTAGCGGCACACATTTCCACTCGGCTTAAAAGGATTCACAATGCAGATAACAATCTGGATCTCAGGAGAGATCTCATGGAACATTTGTGGAATAAATTTGGTAATGAAGAAGTTTAAAGAGAATATTTTTAGAAATGTAATTTTTCATATTGTTTGCGATGAATAAAATATTATTTTTAATATTTTTGTTTCTCAATAACTATAATTTTAATTTTTTGTACAGAATAATTTCAATTTTTTTTTTCTCATATATTTTGTTTACAAATGTAAAGGAAAAAAAAATCAAAAGGTAAAGAGTTATTTTTTATTTTTTGTAAAAAAAATAAAATAATAAAGTAAAGAAAAAATAATTATTTGCTCTAATATACAAATTATACCCAAAAACAAACCAAAAAACCAAAATAATCAAATAAATAAATAAAAAGAGAAAATCAAAAAAATCAAAACTATATACAAGTTTTATATATATATATATAATATGAAAAAGAGGAGAGAAAGAGAATGGCTGGCTACGTACCTGCTACTTGTAGCCAGCCATTTAATCACAAGAAGTGTGGGCCCACTTTTAAATGAGATACACCGCTTGCTCCTAGAGAGACGCCAGTACTAGTCACTCACTGGAAATAAATCTCTACGATGGTGACAGTTACGTGTCACCTGAATGCTTTATTTGCTTATTGTACTCTCACAGCAACTCTCTCGTGTACGTGGAAACTCCTACGGTCCATATCTAATTTACATTTCCGATCCTTCAACCTTCAATAGATTGTGCAGTTTACTAAGTAAATAGTTGTCTTCAATTTATATTTCTTGAGATATTATTCAACAAAATCTCATTTAAAAAAGTCAAAAGATTAGAAAAATGAAAAATAGTTTAAGAGTGCATATAAATAAAGAAAATTAAAAAAAATTAGAGAAGTTTTGTTTATCATTTTTTCTATAAAAAATATTATTTTTAATTTAAAAGTAAAAGAACAATATTTTTTTTAAATAGAAGTAATTGGTGCATCAATAATTTTACCTTAAGTACACTAAATTAAGTGAATATTGATTTTGTCAAAATTTCTTTAATCTCTTCTCTTTTTCTTTTCTCATTTGTTTGTATAAAATAAATATTGCACTAAATATATTAAAGATAAAAGTGTTGATACTATTTAAAAAATTTCTCTTCAAATGAAATATAAAGTGAAGAAGTTATACTTTTATAAAAATCATCTCTCTTCTCAGAAATCTAATAAGATTTGTTTGTAAGAGAGTATGAATATAAAGAATTTACATTTGAATAATGATTTGTGTATCACCACTTTTAAATGAAAAAACTATTTTTCTCTATTTTTTTAAAAAATAGAAAAAAAATATGCACTATCTTTAAAAAAAAATCATTTTGTTCTCTATTTTTAAAAATCGAAAGAAAAAAAATAATAAAATAATTTTTTCCTTTTAAAAATGGTATAAAAGTCACCTGATGCACCACTTAATCATTTCGATGGGACAGAGCCTGCCTGGAACAAAGAACAGAGACGAGGAAAATGGTACGATTTTGTCTCTTTGTCTTTAAGTATTTCCATGAGATGGTGTGGATGGTACTGAACCACGTTGCGTTGCAAGAGCGTGCCACGTGGATGATAAAGATTGAGAGTAACATATCCACGGTGAGAGAGCCATTGTACGGAATTCGCACGGTGCTTATCAATTTTAACATCAAGGGACCCACCATTTAATGAGGTTGAAAATTCCGCATTCCAGCTGCCCAACTTGGAAAATTAGTAATTTATTTTCTTTTTCAATAACCGGCTGTAAATTTATTTAGTTTTTTACTGTTAAGGTGGTCTAATTGTGAACGTAAATAGTAGATTTTATTATTAAAATTAAGGTTAATAATTTTTTCACAGGAGTTTTGTGTAATCAGATACGAATTTTAATTTATTATCAATTTTATCTTTCACCACTGCCTTACCGAAAATTAAAAAAAAAATGAATAAATAACAAATCGACTCACTTACCGAATCATTTACTAGCCACTTTACGAGCCGATTTATTATGTTTTACAGTGCTGGTAAGTAAATAGATAAGTGAACGGGTAAGTGAGTCGGTAAAGATAAAATTAAGTGAGTCGGTAAATAAAATTGACAATCACTAAAACGCATATCTGATTACACAAAATTCCCGTAAAAATTGCTACTCAAAATAAAATACATGCTTTCAAACTCAGGCTAGAATGTGTTAATCAGCCATATTAAAAAGCATTAATTTTATGAAACATTTTTAATTACATATGCTTATCAAATATAGATTCGATAATATAAAATCAGCCAATGGACTACTTCTAGTGCCACATGAACTCTTATCAAACTTAAATTTTAATCACATAACATGAAAAAATATTTGTTTATATTTTTTTTTCTAAACACACAAGGAATGGATGAAAGTTTCATAATCATGTATACTTATTTTATTTTATATTTATGTCCTTTATTCAACTCAATTTGATTTTGTAACTCAGCTTAGAATCCAACACTGGGTATCCCAACTGGTTGTCTCCCACTACTTTCAGTGAGTGGTAGCAGGAGGTTTAATCCCTTGTGGCATTAACTTGGGGCACTCTATATGGGTATGGAGTGTCCTTTTAGGATTTTAGGAGGGCGAGGCGTAAACACACCTTAACAACATGACTACAGACCGTCGATGGATTCAAAGTTTTCCTCATCTAAAAAAAAAAAAAAAACTTAGCTTAGAAGATTCAACTCCAATTCAGTAGAACTAAATCAAAATAAAATTTTAAGTCAAATTACTTTTATCCGAATTTAAGTCGAACAGCTGCACTAATAATGACAGGTCATGATATTCATTGAACGTAATAGAGAATGATAAGATCTCAACCTAATTTTTTTTTCCCAAAGAACACCCACATTAGGACCTAGCGTGTGAAGTGACTTTATGAACTAAAAATAATTTTCATAAATTTATTTTTTAAATACGATTAAAGATATCATTACTTTATGTGAAGTGAATATTGAACTAAAAAATGTTGTTATCAGAAACTTTATTAAAAAAATTAACTTTTAAAACATTTTTATAAGAGCATGTTATTTAGAATATACAATAGGTAAGAGAAAAGGAGCTCAATGAGATATTTAAAAAAAAAAAAATCTTTTCATCTTTTCCAAATGTCAAGTGTTTGTAATTACTTCAATTACCTTAAGAATTTTTTAAATTACATATTTATATAAAATATAAAAAAGAATATATAAGATTTAAGGGAATAAAATAATTTCTGCATTATACATTACAAGTATAATATGTATATGTGTAACTAAAGCATCTCTAGAAAATACATGAAAACAATATTTTTTGTTATACTAAATGGAGAATTCCTAACTAAGGTTAGAATTTAAAAATGCATTATATTGTGATGACAAGAAATTTAAAGTATTATTGGTAATTTAGCATATGTTTAATAAATGACACCCATACTTAAATCTTCTTATTCAAAATTTTTTCTGTTCAAATCTTGCAACAACCATTTTCATTTTCTACCATTTCTTACCCTTTTTAAAATGAAAGAGACAAAATTATTGAATTTTTAAATAAAGGAAAATAAGGTGTTAAAAGTATAATAACCACAAATTACACATAACAATCACAAAAGTATATAAAAATAATAAAAATGAAAAATCTATAATAAATAATATTTGTTTGCATGTCTTGTAGACCTTATGACTTTATGAGTGTGAGACCATCCACCAACAGTATACTATTTTTATATTAATTTTATCATTTAATATAAGTATTTAATAGTGTGACACATTTTCAAACATTTCAATGCATTGAAAAGAAGTATAAATTCTACATATTGACACCATCAAAACTTTGGTCTCAAATGGAAGTATTTAGTAATTTAATTAATAATATAAAATAAATAATTAGGTGTACAAATAAATTGTAACGATCCACCTTCACCTAATACAATATTGTCTATTTTGGATGCCCATATATCCACATGGCTTTGCATTGGTACGTGTGCATCTCACACACGTCCAAAAGGCCTCGTATTGAAAGAGGAGTGAGGGTCAACTTACATCTAGGATCAGGTCCCTCATTTCAGGCGATGTGGAGAACAAGATGGACTTTCTCCCCCTCTTTCTATCTAGCACATCAATTTCATCTCGCACAACTAGCACGTTGTTGCGCGTCTATCACAAGATCTAACATACTCATCACAAATAACGTGGTCATCATACAAATACTTCAATTTTGCTATAAAATATGAAACATTAATATTAAGGAACATAATATATATTAATTTCAATATGTCAAATCTCTTTTATGAAATTGAGTTAGTAAAATAAAGAAGAACACTGAGCTTACACAATATACTCTCTCTCTTTTTTTTTGAGCGGCCAGGTAACACATTATACTCAATTAGAATTAAAAAAAAATCAACAATGATGTGATGTCCAATGATCCTACAAAATCCAATAAATAATTGTCAATGTAAGAATATTTACAAATTTATTAAATATGTATAATTACTTGATTTAAATTAAATAAAATGGATGGTTGAAGTGAACTTCTTATCAATTGTGTATTTCATCTACTTAATCAAATGGATAAAAATAGTTAGATGAAGCGTAGTTCTTATATTGGTTTATCTATAATTATTATTTTAATTTAGTTGAATTAGTGGACCTCATAAAATGATGCATATTACAATTAATCTAAGTGGAATTAGTGAACTTTCTATCAACCTTATAGAATTTTCATTTATATTATTTTAAATATTTTTTATGGTTTTATGGCCATTATACTTTTCAACACCCCACTTGCCTTCCTTTAAATATCAACAAATTTTCCGCTGGCATTTGAAAACAGGTAAAGAAAAAGAAGAAAATAAAAATCTCCATGGCAAAAGTGGACCAGAAAAAGAAATTGTGAAATCGGGAAGATTTAAGTGGGTAATATTATCTATCTGACAGGGGGTGCCTCTAAAAATCAAAATGAGGGAGTGCCTCTGTCATTTTCCCAAATAGAGAATGGAAATATTCATGTACAATTTTGTATTGTATAAAGAATACAATAAAGTAAATAGGTGTAGCTCAACTGTTTGACTTCTGCTTTAGGAAGCGGAAGATTGCGGGTTCAAGTTCCTATGACGTAACCTTGGTATATCTTAAGGGTAGTGAGCTCATCCGTGAGTTTTAGTAGGATTGTGTCTGAATTTTTCACACGTTAATCTAGAAAAAAAAGAATACAATAAAAAATTTGCCCCCAAAAAAACAGATATGTCAAAAAGTTTAAAATGGATATATACAAATATGCTACATCTTATTTGAAAGATTTGTGAAAAAAATCTTAGGTGTAGTACTACTTAAATTTAATGTATTTATGCATTGTTATAATCTATATAAAATATTTAAATGACATTATATACTTAAAATATAGTTTATAAAATCATGAATTGAACTTAGGACCTCTTTTCATGAGGGGAGCTTCTTGACCGCCAAACCAACCACATCTTATGTTTAATAATGACAAATGATTGATAAAGAGAATATAGAAACGATAGAAACATGACAAATCGAAATGCAGACACTAACTCTAGATTTATAGAATAAATGACTAATTATAACAAAATTTATCAACACGACTTATTGAATTAGTAATTTTAATATTAATAAAATATTACTGCCACATGAAGAGGACAAAATTGTACTTTTATTTTATTTACAAATCTCGGATCATGCTTGGGTGATAATTTTCATTAACTTTGTTTGGTAACTAAGGGGTAAGGGTAAAAATCTCCCTTTCCTACTTTTGAAAACCTTTTCAAACAAGGGGTTTTCATAATACCCAGGGTAACTCTTGGTCAAAGGAAACCCTGGGTAACCCCTACAAAATTTACCCCTCATCCAAACGCAGCCATGTGTAGGGTGAAGAAGGAACATTGATTGAGGAGGTAGGACATTTAGCCATTTACACATGATTTACTCTTCTCCTTGTTTTTAGCCAGATTTCAAAATAATAATAATTGTTAGTTCAAGCTTCACAGTAGCCCAGTTTCTACTCATTTTTAAACTAAAGAGGAATAAAGAGAAGTCTTCTATTTAAAATCAGATCATTCAATTAATTAAAGTTTATAAAAGGGTAGCTATTTAGACACTCGACTTTTCTTTAAAAAGATACCTGATTTCAAAATTTTGTGTGAAATTACCATTTTTTCCCTCAGTTTTTGGAGGAATCGTCTTTTTTAAAAACTGAGGGGCAAAATCGAAATTTTCACACAAAATTTTGAAATCGGGTGTCTCATAAAAGAAAATTCGAGTGTCTAAATGGCCCCCTTATAAAATAAAAAATCACAAATATTTATGAATCGAATAAATTGTATAACTAAATATTATATAAGCGAGAGTTCTAACTTTGATTAATCTTTCATTGTGAGACGAGAATACCTATATTATTTAAAAATTATAAAGATCTCTAAAATAAATATTCAATAACCTATTATTAAATGTATAGGAGCGGGGAATGTAAATAAATATATAAGAAAACTTTAGAAAACTAATGTGTTATAATTCATATTCAGCTTGGTATTTGTCTCTGTTCAGCTTTGGAGAGTAGGGACCAAAAGTTGTTATTTAAATGAGAGTAAAGAGAGGGGTAGTAATAACAAATAAGTTAACTTGGCCGGGTAAATAAAGAGTGAAAAGGCCACAACCCTAGTCAAATTTGCATATAAACACGCACGAGCTCATGACAATGCTTTATATAGAAAGGGAAAGGATCAAAAGAGAAGAAAGGAAAGGAAGGTTGAGCAGACATGGGAAGGCCTCCTTGCTGTGATAAGGTTGGTGTGAAGAAAGGTCCCTGGACACCTGAAGAAGATATCATCTTGGTCTCTTACATTCAGGAACATGGTCCAGGAAATTGGAGATCAGTGCCAACAAACACAGGTATACTGGACAAATGGCAAACAGGAACATAAATTTTTTTTTTTTTTTTCTAGTGGATTCAAATAAACCCCTTAGATTCCATCTGGGTTTTCTTCATGAAGCTTAATTTGCTGAATTTCAATCAACCAACTAGAAAGAAGTTTAGCATTTCATGTGTGTAAAGATTGAGAATTTTTGGACAAAATTTCAATCAATCTCATATACCTATTTTATCTCATTCATTGATTTTTCTTTTTATCTTTGAATTCACAGGATTGCTCAGATGCAGTAAAAGTTGCAGGCTTAGGTGGACTAATTACCTGAGGCCAGGAATCAGGAGAGGAAACTTCACCCCCCATGAAGAAGGAATGATAATCCATCTCCAATCTTTGCTGGGCAATAGGTATTCTTCTAAATCAATGTCATGCAAAAAATCATTAACTATCTCAATCTCTCTATAATGTACTATAGAAAATACTAACAAATAAAACAACTGAAGGGTTGACCATAGATCTCAACAAATTTGATCATATTTTGGGTTTATTGAAAGAAAGTACAAACCTAATGTGAAATCCCTCACTCATGACTTCTTGATTTCTTCTTCTCCTTTTTTCTGGGTTCTTTTTATTTTTTCAGATGGGCTGCCATTGCATCATACCTTCCTCAGAGAACAGACAATGATATCAAGAACTACTGGAACACCCATCTGAAGAAAAGGATAAAGAAGTTCCAATCATCTCTAGACAGTTGTTTAATATCCAATTCATGCATCACCCAGCTTCATTCTAAGGGCTTTAGTGGGACTCTTTCGTCGTCTTTCAGGGGCTGCGCCACCTATGCCTCAAGCACAGAGAACATATCGAGGCTCTTAGAAGGTTGGATGAAGCCAACTCCAAAGGCTACTACTTCAGAATATGACCAGCAAAGCAATGAAAATACCAATGTGGAGGTTGCAGCTTCTTCTCACTCTATCGACCCAAAACCGAAGGACGAACGCTTCGAACTAATCTCACACGACGAGCTTGAAAATCTTCTATCTTTTGATATTTTGAACAACTTAGCATGGGAGAAGTTTTCAGCAGATTTTACAACTCAGGGCTATCTATCATCTGGTCTCAGTGACGTCCCCAGTTCAATGGCTGAGACTAAGGAGAGGTCACTCCTAGACAAATGGCTTTTCGATGAAGCAACAGCCCAGGTTGATGATCTGATAGAGCGCCCATGTTGATGATCTAAGGCTATCTAACGTCAGCTTCCAACTGATCAGCACAACACAAGTTCAAATGCATCATCAGCTCAATTGCTCAAGTTGCGTTTCCTTTTATGTGTACTATTAAATGCTTCTGTCAGAATAATATGAAATAAATATGCCCCCTCTGGCTACAATATCTCATGGTCATCATCACGACCGTGAATTGCTTTCGTCTGGAAATATTGTATCCGTTGTACTCTGTCATTAGATGGGCTCTTCTTTTGTGTGAAATCATCACAATAAGAATGTTATTCTACTGTTATCGATCCTATCTTCTCTTCAAGATGTTCTATGCTCCGGCAGCAAACGGGTCTCAAGTTGAAAGCATAGGGGGAGATCTAAAGTTCTATAAGTGACTTGGATCCTTTGACTTTTCGATATGATTAATTTATTTCATAGTGTAGTCTCTTAAAAAAATGTTAGATTAGATTGCAAAAAGGGATCTCTTTCCAGTTTATACCAAATCAAGTTTTCTTGCTCACATTAGTCCCTTGTTGTTCCCAACAAGTAAGATCCTTGCTAAAGTTTTCACTAACATGAAGCAATTGAACTTGTATCAGCAACCATTTGATCTTGATACCTCTTAAGCACTTCATTCCTTTCAATCATAAAAACTTATTTTTCTATCTCCCTAGATCAAGTATCATCTTAGTTTTATATTTTTTTTAACAACCTAAGCTCTGACTTTTTGGCAAATTTTCTTAGAAAAATGTTTTCAAATTTGTTCATTTTCATGTATTTCTTTTCTTACATTCCTCATTCTTTTTCATAGAAAGAAAACGAAGGGGCTGTGTTTCCAAGATTTAGAAAAAGTCGGGCATATTGGAAATTCTTTATCCGAAAAGTGTAACTAAACTAACTTATTAAGAAGAACGAAAATTAAGTGCAGTTAGTATCATTCGTGTGGGTTTGACGCTGGATTTCTCACTGTAACTCCACATGGGTGTAGCTCAACTGGTAACCTCCGGCCTCAGGAAGCGGGAGGTTGCAGTTCGAGTCTCATGCCCTAACGTTGGTGTTTTAGGGGTAGTGAGCTCGCCCATAGGGATTTTACTAGGACTGTGTCTAAGTTTTCCACGTGTAAATTAAAAAAAAATAAAAAAAATCAACATTTATATTACAGTTTTTCTGAAGAAAATTAATTGTCAACTATGTTTTTGATTAATTGCACCATTATTCTCTAAACCTCCGATGGAAAATAGTTTCCTTGGGGAATAATTAGAATTTGGCTGATACCTATGGTTGTGTCCACAATGACGCGTATCAGCCGATGCGGCAAAATTATTGGCCGCAACATATTGGCCAGTATCGGCTGATAAGCCATTGTATCTACTGACACAAATATTTTTTTAAATGTTAAAAAAAATGTTTTGACCATTTTTGGAGTTCAATCTTGCATTAGGTATGCTTTTAAGAAGATTTAGAAGCAAGCTTTTCAAGTGTAAAAGAAATTTGCCAATTTCAAACTTCTTTCCCTTAAAACTTGACCCTTTTAAATTATTTTCATCAATTTACTTAAATTTTTGGTCTAAGACAATCTCAAATTTAGAGTTTTTTGTGAAAATAATTTAATAAAATAATAGTACGTTCTTATGAAATTCAAGGGCAATGTCTTAATTTGATTGATATAGTTTGTATAATGTAAGTGTAATTTTTCAAGTTTTTTTCTGAAAATTAATGAAAGTTAGGTTTTCTAAGATACTTCCCATTTTCAAGTTTGTTGTGGAAAAAATTAGTGGCACAATATACAAATGTTTTCAGATTGAATGAAGAGCCCTTAATGTGATTAATGGATAATTTTAGGTTGTTTTTATGATTTTCTAATATTCCAATATTTTTATGAAAGTTTAGAATTTTTTACAATAAAAAAATTTATAAATTGTAATAGAAGATGCATCTCACCATGAGATACTAAAGAATATGAATTTCATATTAAGTGTTTCTTCATTTTGGTTTCCTACTTTTCAAAAAAAATTACATTTTTCAAATTAAAAGAAAAAAAATCTTTAGGACATACTTTTTTCATATTGAAACTTTGCCTTTGAAGGGTAACACTTCATAAAATGGTCATTATTTTTAATAAAAATATGCTTACACTAGGCTTTCCATGTTTCCCTATTTTTCTCATATTGTATGTATTTTTTAAAATAAAAAAGATGAGAGAGAAACCGTATCGATGATAAATCGCTGATACAGTATATATCACCAATACGTATCGTGTGGCTGAAGTTAAAACCCTTGATCACTTGTACCAAAAGAAAAAGAAAAAAAGAAAATGAATATGATCATAATTGATGAAAACTAGAGTAGTAAAAAGATGGAGCAATTTTGTATAGATTTTAGTCTAAAGGTGAGATCAAATCAGAATGAGTTTAAATTAAGTAGGTATCTAATCTATGAACTATCTAATTTATGAACTAGGGTAGAGTGTGAAGGGATAAAAGAATCAAATGGGCCCGGGTGGGCTCCACATGGCGGTCAAAATATTTTGTCGCCCATAGGTGACATCGCCTGTGGATGAACCAAAGGTAAATATTGAGTAGCTCAGTGGTCAAGGCAAGAGTGGATTTGCTCCCCACATCTTGCCTTCGATCTCTGGCTACTCCCGACTTATCCTGGCCGGCTGTGTGGGCTAGACAGTACAGGCCTAGGGGGATTAATCTTGTTAGATAAAATACTTTAGAGATACCCTTCATTAAAAAAAAAAAAAAAAAAAAATATATATATATATATATATATATATATTAAGCAGCTAAGAAATTTTTAGTTATTTTGGAAGTCAATTCCAAAAGTAGATAATACAATTGCATGTGACATGGTTTTCCAACCTACATGAGATAGAAGGGGACCTTGAATGGTTGAATATTCGAATTGATAAACAATTTGGAAGTTGGCATAGTCGAATTGTACAAATGAAAACTGGAGAACTAGAAGACATTGTTTTTCAATTACTATTGGCTCAAATTTAGGCCCTCCTTTCTTTAAAATAGAGTGATGAATATTTCTAAAGTATTAAGGCATGACAGAGTACCAACAAAAATTATATAGGCATTTGGTATTTTCGAACCCAGCAATTTTGTTTTCTATTTTTTTTTTTTTTTTTTGAAATAAAACCCCTTTTTCAATGAATTTTCGTCCAAATCACTCCAACCAAATGACCTCTCAAGTAATGCAAAGTACTTTTAAATGAATCTTTTTCTTAACTGTTCATCCCGTTTGTTTTTAATCTTATAATTACAATATTTATTTTTTATCTTTAATAAATTTATAATTCTATATTTTAATTTGGTATAGTTGTTAAAACTAATCTATTATTATCTATCATTCAAAATAAAAAATTTAATTGTCATATTAATAATTCAATAATGTCATGCAACTTAATTAGAAATGAAGTAAGAGAACCTGAGTCGGTAAAACGGTAGCCATTTCCTTCGTTTATTTTTTTTTATAAGTGAGGTATCCAAGGCCTCTTAGAGAATTTGACTAATCTTTGAGGCATGTGCACATCTCTATATCCACACACCACCAAGTAAAACTTGGACTATGAAGTGACAAAAGTCTCACATTGGTTAATTTGAGAAACCAATGACTCTATATAACACTTGAGGAAGCCTTCTCTCAACGCTAGTTTTTTTTAATTGAATTCTACCTCAACAATGTTATTATGTCATGGTTTTCTAACATGGTTTTCTAACATGGTATTAGAACAAGTTCCGCATGCAGCAATAGGATAATTTGAGAAACTAATGAATCTATATAACAATGGATGCACTCTTCTCTCAATGGCCAGTTTTTAGAGTAAGTTCTAGTTCAATAATGTTATCGTATCATGATTTTCTAACACGGACAAGAACCTTTGAGATCTCTCCTGTACGGTTTCTGACCTACACACCAACCCTACTTCTCGGTGTTGTAGGCTTTTCCGTCTTTTGAGATGAAACTGAAGATGTGGTTGAAATTGCAAGAAATGAATGAGAGAAAGCCTTAATGTCAAATGAGTAAATGCAGTTAGCTAGCAAACCCTAACAAAATTCTTGTGGTATTCAATAGGGGCTGCGCTTGATAATGTAAACTACTTATCTACAAACGAATAGAATCTTCACTTAAATTTTTTTCATAATTTTTCTTTTGATAAAACAGACAAACAACCTCTTAAAAAATACACAATAAAAATAATCTATAGTTAAAATTGTGGTCAATTCTAAAATTTAGAGAAGTCATATTAAAGTATTTTTTATTCTTTACTAGGTAGAAAAAATTTCTTACAAGCGTAGACTTTGCTTAATGGAAACAAATAAATAATTTTAATCGGTGATTATCAGATTTTGTTTGTCATCTTTTAAGTTCTTATCTAAAGTTGATTAACCATTGTTCTATATTCAGTGTGTACGGATTGGAAAGTTTATTAAAGTCCAAGGATTAGTCAAATGAGACATTTAAATACATTTATCTTAAAAAAAAATTATAAGAACAAATATATCACAGTTTCAAAGCTCGTCCCATAAATGAGAAATTTAGAAGAGATCACATTTTTATGTCCAAGCCATCTTTAGTTTCTACTTTGAAGACTTGATTCCATACGATTCAAGAAGATTGTGTTGCAGGGTTTTTAACTATGCAAAATATTTTCTTGAAGAAGGTTCAGAAAATTTAATCTAGAGAGTCCAAGCTTATTATCCCATATACTTTTATCAAAATATTTTTTGCTAATGGGTCATATTAAGATTTTTATATTGTCTTATGCTATTTAAATATTAGTAGAAAAATTATACAAGATATAGATTATAGATATAAAATCTTAGTAAAATTCAAAAAAAATGAAAATTATGAATTTAACTTCATACATTATGAGTCATATAAATTCATGCAAAATCTCAAAATATTTTCAATTTGTAATACTCAGAAACTAAAAATCTTAATTAGAGATGAAACTATCAAAATACTGTAATATATTTAAAAATATCATAAATGTCACCATGAATGGACTAGAGAAAACAATAATGACAACAACAACAACAAAAATTACACTTAAACTATAGTAAGGTGACTTATACTATCTTCTTTTATTTAATACCTAAATAGGATTTTTTGATATTTTTGTTATTTATATTGTCTCCTTTGATTCAGTCAATTGGCAAGCCTGCAATTATGGCACAAGCCCTACTATGGCTTATAATATTTCACAATATGAACTTCATATTTTAGAATGAAACATAGATTTAAATTTTTAAAGACTTGTGAATTGATTACTACCTTCCCATTAACTTCTATATTTCTACACAAGAAGTGAGTCCTTAGAACTCTACAACCCATGTACTAAAAGAATCCTCATAGGACTCTATTGACTAAATATAAACACAATAGAATACAAACATAGAAATGAAGGAGTCTTTCTCCTTAACTCAAGGTGGCACAAGAGAGAGTAAATTGAGTTCAAATGTTAAAATTACATGTCAAATAGTAGAATGAGCTAGTGTTGATTAGAAGTAACCAAAGACAAGTAGTAATTTCTCTAGAGACTTGCAAGATTCACTAACTGTTGATCAGAAGTAATCAAAGGTAAAGTAGTAATTTCTCTTGACACTTTTTAATAAAGGTAATGGCAATCGACCTCAATATATTTGGTAAATTTATAAAAAAAATCATTGTGAGTAACTTAGATAACAATCTGATTATCCCATTAGATATGAAGAACACCAGAATGATAGACGCTCTAACTAATGAGTCAAATAACTTTGGCAGTAGTAAAAGTAAGAGAATGACACTTGGCTTTAGTGTTCAAGTGAGAGAGAACAAATTATTTTTTACTTTTTCAAAAAAAAATAAGTGAATCACTAAGAAAAGCAAGAAAATCAGTAGTCGTCGTTAATTAGTAGCATCGTCAGCCTGATAATATCAAAGTAAGCGCGCGCAATGACAAAAACGATAAAGAAGATATATGTATACATGCATGGCTCTCAGAAGTACGCGGCATTGGATCTTCGACCTCTTCCTTCACTCTCTCAGCCTGACAAAAGTGGAGACCTTTCTCTTCTTCTTTTTCCTTTCTCTCCCCCCTTCTCTATTTTCTTGCTCAAAACTTGTCCCAGGCTGTTTCTAGCCTGCTTTCCTCCTTACTTCATGCATCCCTGACCCCAGGACATGACTAATGTGGTAGATTAAGTTAGGTAAAAATGGCTAAAAACATTTTTTCTTTTTGCCTACCAAACGTTTACCCATTGTGAAGAATTCTACCGAAATTTCGACAGAATTTTGTCTGTTTTTCATACAATTCAAAATTTTATAACATGTTTACAACCTACAAGACACACTTCTAATAACTTTCCCCCTTTATGTCTACTATGGGACCTCCTATCTATCCCAAAACCATCTACCACCAATAGGCTCAGAACACATCAACTATTCGTATTGGGGCCTCCAACTCCCATTAATATCTAATAAATATTATAAACACAAAGCGTTCAAAATTAAGGTGCATGTTTTCAGGATATTAAACTAACACTATAACACGTGCGTAATATCACAAGCACGTAGAAAGAATAAAATCATTTCTTATGATAAAAATCAGAATGTAAACATATAAGTACATAGAATAATAATAAAATGAGCTTTTCACTTTTAAAATTTTACTCAAATAAGAAACATGAGTAAATGCCTGCAGTTTTGAAATAGATGCCACTCACTATAAAATAAACTTTCAATCAGTTTATCAGAACCTTTCTTTGAGTCTAACCCATAAATCCTTCCTTCGAAAACTTCAACTTGTTTTCAAAATCTTCCAATAAACCTTTCTTTAAAAACTTTAACTTATTCTTAAAATCTGCTGATAAACTTTTCTTTAAAAACTCTTCTCGTTTTCAAAACCTCCCGTTTTACCAAAACCCTTTTTTTTCCTTGTCAAAAGCACCTGGGTTTCCAAAACCTTCCTGTTAGCCCAATGCCGTATTCAAGAGCTCTAATCCTCAATCAATTGCCTTGGACAATGGCCACCAAGTACACCCAGTACAATCTGTTCTTAATCAGGTTTAGGGCCTTTTCACCCATTTCTCTAATAGACAATCAACACAATGACAACCTAGATAGGATGAGAGCTTGAATTTTTAACGTGACAACCCACCTTAATCCAAACAAAACCTATATAATCGACAACTATAGTGGTAAAGGCTCAAAGGTACCAATGAAAGGCCATTAGCTCAGTTGGCTCGAATTTTTAGAAATAGAGTAGAGGTCTCAAAACATCATTTTACCCCATGTTTTTCACAACATAAAGGGGCATCATTTGTGCAAGATAGTAAACCATGAATCAGATAACTTTTAGACTATGAAATACTTACACCCAGAAAATTCATTTTATACAAGAAATATTACAGCAATAAACGCAAGCCACGACCATTTTCCAGGTGGTGCTCCTTGACAATGAAACCAGAAACCTTCCACATCATCAATAATCAGGAATGGCATTGGGTTCTAATATACACATTCGCCGACAGTATTACAAAAGTCGGCAACCCGAACTATAAATGCCACAACACCCCATGAGGACACAGCCTCGCTCTCCTCACTACTACTCTCATTGATGTTCCAAGTCATGCAATCACTTAAATCAACAAAATGCCAGACAAGACTCCTTTAATTGTGCTTAGACGGCAAAATTAGCACAGGTAGCAGTAGTGGAGAGAACCCTCGTAAGTAGTTATCCAAAAGGAAACCTCAACAAAAGCTGGGGAAAAGTGGAAACCTTCAGCAAGCAGTTTCAATTTTCTAACAGCAACAATTTTGCTCTTTGCTGAAGCTGACTTAGCAGACTCATACCGGCATTCTCGCAAGTCTCATGGATGTTGGATGAGATGGCACCATGAAGAATGTCTTGAATAACTGAGATGAGATCATCATTAAGAGCATTTGATGTCTGAGCTTTAGAACCGCATCTGCCCTTACCATATAGTGCCTCAAATTCATTAGACTTAGAAGCAGCATTTTCAAGTAGAGAGTTGGGGAGTCCTGAATTAATCAATGTGGTCAGATGAAGAAATTTTGCAAAGAAATAATATGTTAATTCTCTCTCTCTCTCTCTCTCTCTCTCTCTCTCTCAAACACTACGAAGTCAGTGCAGCGACAAATTCCTACCTGCCAAACGTGCAACATTAACACCATAGCTTTTTGGGCATGCACCAGGTGTTAGCTTGTATAGGAATGTTACTTCTTCAACACCTCCAATTTCTTCCCCAACTCTACATGCCATATGGCAAAGTGACACCTGAAGATCAAGTATAGTTAGTTCATCAAGCAGAATCCTGTTGAAGTAGAACACGAATTTGCATCACAGTAGACTGTCGGACATGCAATATGAACCCATAGTTTGCTGACAATAAGATGGATCCCATTGTCAATGATCTAAATTTCTTCCACATCAGAAGAACAAATAACTCTTCAACCAGTAGCACAAATAGATATGGTTAAGAATGAGAGGCAAATCTATGGAGAAAATGCTAAAGAATTGTGGCTAGCGTCTTGCAAATTGGAAGAATTTTGAGACATCATCCAGTAGAACCATCACATATCAATGCAAAACACTTAAAAATTGGTCCCACATGCACATAATACGACCAAAAAAAAAAATTGTGCATTTGTTGCATAATATAATCCCTAGCTGAATAGTTTTTATAGAAGCATCCAATGAAGAGGCAGACCTTGGGATCTCTCTCATAGTCTACAGATAACCGGTGATAATGTGTGGAAAATATTCCTCGACACTGTATTTTGTGGACAAAATGCTCAAGAACCGATTCTCTGCCAAGGATAAAACCAGGGAAGTGTAAGGTACTTTTTCTTAGATAACTAGTTCATACAAAAAGGCATGAAACTATAAGCGAATGCGCTATAAAATTTCTTGTGAATAGACAAGGAGATAAAAAAAAACAATGAAGATCTCAAATATGGGACTCACGCAATAGCTTGTCCATCTGAAGTTGATGTCCCCCGTCCAAGTTCATCTAATGCCACGAGAGAATTATGGGTTGCAGATGACTGCGTTGATTAGTTGATAATACAATGTTAACAGGATGAAATACATAAATCAAGTTATGCACATAATAACAAAAGATATTTAAGAGCTTCAATATAACTAGGTCAGTTCAATATGAGCCTCAATCAACAGGCTGAAGGACCGAGCAAGAAATTGGAAGGATGCTAGGTCGAGCTCTTGCACAAGGACCCCCAAGATCATGAGCATTCTCTCCTTGTGACCCATTTGTGGACCGAGAGATCCTGAGCGTGGCTTAGGCTCATCATCATCTTCAAAGCCTTTATCCCATCTATCTAGAGTCTACTTTTCAAGTTTAATCAACCCTATCGACCATCATGTTCTTTGTCATCCCATATTCTATCAAGTCATGTCCTAGAACCCAATCCCCATCTTTAATGACTAGGAGCTAAGATGATACCCCAACACATTGTCAAGATGATTGTCAAGATGAATTTTTATCATGCACAAGAACCTCTTCTTGTGAAACATTCATTTGAACAATGGTGATACATGACAATAAGTTGATTAAAATTTAATGTATAGACTTCACTCATGAAAATTAATAATAAATATTTAAATATTTTAGTTAGATTGCATAATAAGGAAAGTGTGATAATACTTCACACCATGCAAAACAATGTTATGCCATTATTAGAATAATCCATGAAGAATCCGACACATGCTAAAAGAATCTATTAATCTAGGAAGAATCCAAGGAGTGCATTCAACACTTGTCGTTACCCATTTAAAGAATCCATCTATCATGGAAAAGAGGTAATGAGAGCATGATAATAAAGTTCTATTAGTGGGGTTAAGTTGCCATGAAAGGGAGAGTCTGCTCATGGTTGTCAATTTCATTCGTTCTGGCTGAAATGGCCGGAAGTTCAAGGACTAGCTAAAAAACAGAACGAAACAAGTCAATTCTAATACCAGGTTCCGTTCGGGGTCATTCAAGTCTATTTTGGCTAGAACGGACCTTATTCGGGCAAAACGGGCCGAAATGGCATGTTCGGCCCTACCCATTCCGCTCTATAGGATTTCATTTTTTCTATATACATAAAATCCAACGTTACAACTAAAAAAACAGTTCACGAGCTACAGTTAAAAAATTGATTTGAACTAAAATTTGGTCTAGTTATAGTACATGAAGTATGTTCTAATTCATATGATTTATTTTTTATGTCAGATGAAATTTTGAGGGGAAAAAAATGAAATGGGCCTATAATTTTGACCTTTAATTTTGAATAAAATGAGAATTCAAGTTTATTTCTTGGGTTTTTTTATATATTTTTTTCTAATTCAATTTCTATTGATTATTATTAGAGTAAAATACAAATATTCTTGAATTAGTATTTGATAACTACACTATTATAAATTGAGATTAAAAATATAAATAGTTATTTAATGATAATTTATGTTTTTATTTATGTAGATTGGTGTAAAATGATGAAAAAAATAATTTATATATATATATTATAAGTTTGTATTATTGTCTTCATATTTTATTATATTTTTTACTTTTTTAAATTTTTTATTCCATCTTTTCCGAAACAAAACTCTGAAACATTCAGTTATTAAGACAAAACCGGAACGGGTTCTGGAACAGATCTGAAAACTACGGGTTTTGGATAGCATTAATGTGTTCTTCAAAAAATGGCTCTTAGCAACAAGGATCATTGTAAAGGAAATTGATAGATACATGGCAAGTGCTTAATGTTGGCCAGTGCCTACAGCACAGTTTTTTTTTTTTTTTGGTGGAAGACCGAGGGGAAGCTCCTAACCCCACCCCAACCAACGCCTTTGGGAACAGCCACGCCAAAACCCCTCGGAAGGACGCCCCACACCCACACAGGACACCCCCAGTTAACGCTGCTGGGACTCGAACTGTGCCTACAGCACAGTTGACAAGTTCTCATTGCAAGAACCACAATGCTGAGGGTTCGAGTCCTACAGATGTCAAATAGGAAGTCAGTTTATAGACAAAGTTTGTCAAAACCAATTATAAATTCCAACCCAGTTAGACCGCAGACAGCTATGATGATGCTCATGATTGTTTGATGCACAATGGGGCACTTTGGAAGATTTGGATTTTTTTTTTGTTGTCCCTCTTGTGTTTGGAGTATTCTTTATGACAAGGGCTTTTGAAGTGTTCTGTATCCTTTTCAATAGTATAAAAATGCAACCTTAAAAAATGATAAAAGGTTAAAAACACAATTATTTTAGAAAACTGAATTGCATTGTTCTAAAGAAAACATCACCAGCATAGCAGCAGTCTCTGAAAGTTCTGTCAGGAATGTACTCTGGCCTGCCATAATGTGGTCTCTTGCACCCATTCGAACAAAGATACGATCTACAGGTGATAAAACAAAGCTTTCTGCAGGAACATCTGCTCCAATCTGGAAAGAACGGAAGTCAAGAACAGATGCAACTAAGATGAAATGACAAATGAACCAAAAGAAAACAAAATATCACCTGAGTCAAAATCACAGCCAGGCAAATCTGACGAAGAAGAGTTGACTTCCCCCCCATGTTAGGTCCAGTAAGAAGAATAAAACTAGCAGAGCCAGGACCACCAATGCTTACATCATTTGGAACAAAAGCACCATTCCCTAAAGCATCACTTCTAAGAATAGGGTGCCCTAAACTTCTAGCAGACAAACATGGTACAACTTCACTTGATAAAGATGAGCTTGTGATGGTTGGACGGCACATTGGCCCTTCATAATAGTCATTTGTGATTGCTAAGTTTATCAAGACATCCAACTCTGCATTTCAGATCAAACAAAAAACACACGAACCCCATGATAAAGTTATATAAGGAAATGAAAAGTGGGATATTTGAAAATTTATTAAGCAACTACTTGATCTACTTTTCAACTGTTTCCCACCAAGTTGTGTAGTTACAGAAAATTCTACATAGCTAAAAGTAATTTCCCAAAGGTAAAGTTGACAAAACCCCATTGTTTGTTGCTTGCAATTTGTGAATTTTCAATCATGCACAATGTTCATCTACTTATCTCACTTTGATCAGTATAGGCATGCATGCATCCCAAAATACAATCAATAGATAGCAACCAACCGAGTTACAACAGTGCAACTAACTCTTTCATGATGAGTGTTAAGAGGAAACATAAAAAAAGTTGTGGTTTGAGTCAGCTTGAAGAAAGATTGTCCCTCAAATCTTGGGTGAGCTTTTCAAGTTCTACTTTTTCACTCAATCCTATCAATTAATATGCTCTTCATCACCCCACATTCTACCATATCATAATGTCTCAACACCTTCTTTAATGGCATCTTCCCTATAATGCCTTCTTCTACTTGTAATCCTTCAGCTCACACTTGGGTCATTGTCGAGGCTAATAGATGTGTTGGAGGGAAAAAAAAAATGACAGCACAAATGATGACTGAGCACGTCCTCCACCCATGAGATTGTGACCTCCAATCCAGTTGTATATTCATTTCGAAATATTGAAATCATATGATAGTAAATACACAAGCAAGCAAATAGCAAAAAAGACACAAAAAAAGGTGGTGTTTTAGCCCATCTTTAACATTGCAAGAAGCAACTTCATAATGGAACCCAACATTTGAACAATCACCAAGGCAAGAGAGAAGCATTTACACTCACATCTGACCAGTAAAGTCAAATTCTCAAGCCTTCACCCTACAAAAAGAAGTATTCACAATCCTCTACAGTTAAGTGCAAGATGGCCCTCAGCATCTTGATAGAAAAATGACAATCAGCCAACTCCAATGGTGCTAGTGTAGAAAGTTAGAGATGCTGGGGAAAAGGAGGTTAAAAAAATGATGTGGATAAAGACATGAAGTGGTCAGAGAGATGCTTTAGAACAAAGGATAGTGGGGGATTTGGAAGCAAGTGAAATGGAATTTACCTTGGCAGTGAATGAGCATTTTTTTAGATATTTTAATCCTTATCATCTTGCCTTTTGAATCATATCCTGTAATCTGACAAATTCAAAATTGATTTGTTAACAGCTACTGACAGACTATTCAATGATCTTAATACCATGGCCAGATTCAATGTATATCAGTTTTACTCGGAATGTGATCCATATCTTCAAAACTGAAATAGACTGATCATAAGATCATTGATAGTCTGATTTGATCTAATTACTCAATTATCCCCTCAACTACCAATCATGATCTCTTTGTCAGCCTCCATGAAGCCCCAGTAATTTTCCACGTGTTAAAATAAATGCAGATGATCAGAAGGTGTGAGCATGTGTTTAAATAAATGACTGTCAAGATGACTAGTGAGTGTTTGAAAGCAACGCCTAGTCAATTAATGTGACTAACATTCAGTCAACCACGCCTAATCAATGTTGTTTCCAGTCACTTGTATGACAAACAAACATGCATGGAAAATGCACATGCAGACACCCACTTGTAGAGAAAAGGAAAAAGCCTAAAGGGTGAAGAAATAGATAAAAGATAAAAGAATAACTTAAGGTCTAAAAAATCTCCAAAGTTGTATGAATATTCATAGCTCAGGAAAAGTAATTTGAATGTTTAGAAAATTCTTAAAAAAAAAGGTCTAATCTTAACCATCCAGTGCTCCAAACACAGGTATAAAAGAATCAAATGTCACAAAATCAAGGACCCCTTTGGGGGAATGTAGATAAAGTAATAGTGATGAAGATGTACACATTAAGATGGATATGTTATGTAACATTAAAAGATAGAATTACAAATTATTTACATTACAATAAATTTAAAGATTGCCACCTCAAAAGAAACAATGAAGGAATTTCATTCAAAGTGGCTTGGGCATGTAAGAAGAGAGCCAAAGACATCCATAATGTGAAGAAATGAAGGATTACAAGCAGAAGGTACTAGGGAAAGGGAAGACCATTGAAGACATGGATTAAACTGGTGAAAAAGATATGTTAGATGGAAACATGATGGAGAAAATGAATTTTGATATGGTGGAGTGCAAACATAGAACTCAAAAGCCAACCCTAGATTGTCACCATTGTTGTCATCATCATCTTAGCCACTAATTCCATCTATCTTGGTTAGGTTTTTTAAGTTTGTTTCCATTCTATGCTATCAAAAACCAAATCAAAAGCTAACCCCAGATAGGCGGGACAAATGTCATTGATGACAATGAGGATGATCATGAAGTTTCTCCATTCCCCAAACATTCAAAAGGGAAAATAAAAATATCTTCCCTTCTAATGAGAAGGCTGTGGCACCCATCCACTTCTGTTCACTGTATTACATTTTTTGCACAATTGCAGACAATTCATTGTCAGAGAATATGGGGTTAGCAGCAAGAAAGAAGCCTTGCTACCACTAGACTTTTGCCTCTTAAATTAACCATTCAAATAAAAAATTAAGAATTAACAGGTGCAGCCACAAACATTAATGCACATACCATATAAATTTTTAAAAAAACATGCAAACGATAAAAAAGGGAATCCAAAGTGCAAAATCAAAGTTGTCAATTGACCGTACAATCAGCAGGAATGTGCAGGTATACACATAAGCTTTAAATATGGTTAGATGCATGCAATTAAGTAAATTGTTTCAAGGAAAGTTAAGCCTCAGATAGAATATCCCTGACCAATAAGACATTGGTCTCAATAAAATCAGGGAACTTAAAAGCACCAACTTTTGCAATGCATGATCATGTAGCATTTATCGCCTTTCATGCCAACTTTTAAAAATGATATACAAGCATCATGAAAAAGTGGAACAAATGGAACTCAAGTACAAAAGTATGCATTTAATTATCTTGTGGATATATATGTTTTCTGGGCATCAATGGATATGCAGTCACACGATAATGCCACATTAGCACATATTACATGCCTTTGCAACCCATGCCCAAGTTACAGCATAATGCATAGGATTGGTAGGAATACCTGCAGTAGCAGAAACCAACTGCCTCCATTTGTTATGATGCTCGCAGAAATGCCCAACCAACCTTTGTAGAATGCTCTTCAGCTTTGCTTCCTTCTCGGCCTCAGCTTGAGAAAGCGCTGTCAGGTGCTTCTTAATTTTTGGTGTCCGTACCTAAAGAATCCCTGCAAATGCCAGGAAAAAAAAAAAACACTGAAGAGACCAGCACAAGATTTAAGATTTGGTGAAAAGAAGACAACCATTGTTGGTCAAAACTCTCAGTAAAAGAATTAACCCGTGTAGAGAGTCCCTTTCAACCTCTTGTTAGAACTATTACAAGAATGCCAGCCTCTCCATTAGTTACCTCAAAATGCAATTCAAACAAACCGGCAATTCTGCAGTTCCTTGATTTATTGCCACAACATATCATTACCTCTAAGAATGCCATGAATGCCTGCTTGTCCAATTTTCTTCTCAATGCTCCATCAATCTTTGATTCTAGTCAACCCACAGGCAGAGCCTTCCCCCTTTTTTTGGTTTCTATTTCCTTACACCCGGCATCAACACCACCACCTAGTAAAATACCATCTTGCTTGAATAGGAGGCCTATCATAAATCACTTTGATAGGATCACTGTAACCTTTAAAAGAGTAGAGTAAAACAATTTTTTAAGCATAAAAGTTTGGATTGCTTTAAATAATTTTTAATCTAACTTGGGGGTGTGTTTCAAATCCAACAGTCATCATATTGGACTGAGTTCAAATTGGGTAGGCATCCAATATGCAGAGGTAGGTGGGCATGTCCTTGAATTGTAACTTGTAGCAGTATGTGAGATCCAACACATTGGATGAATAGAAATGCCCAAGGGGCTGATTGTTGAAAGTTCAGGTCATTTTCTACCATTTATAAGTGTGCATCCAAGTACATAATGAAGATAAATGAGTAAAACACACACACACACACACACACACAAAGTAATCATACAGTTGAACTACTTGAACGAGTGGGCAATAAATTCCTGAGTTTTCATTTATACCTTCTTAGATGACTGCAGCTCATAGTCTCGAGGGATATTCTTTTGTAAACTTTCAGGTACTTCCAACAGATATTCATCTTTCCCAATTGTAACATATTTGATCTATGAAAGCATCAAGACACAAGATGCTAAGTAACTGCAAACGACATGAAGCCATGAAGCACAGATGAAGGAAACAAATGAATGTTTCAGGTAGGTACTTACAGATCTATCTCCAAGCACTTTTTGTTGCTCCCTCAGATGCTTCTCAAGGCTAATCTTGATATCATCAACTGTTTTACAGGCCAAGTCATATTCAATATCAACACCTTCATGAGGTATAATGCGTCCCGTAAGATCAGCTTCCAACCAATCAAAAGCATCCTTGAAATGCTTTAGAATAGGATGAACTTCAGGAAGACCTTTTCCTGCAGGTATGTCCGTAAGGTATAAAACTCAAGTACAAAACCTACATCAGTACAACAACAAAAAAATGGATAATCACTCATACCTGGTGTCAGCAGCCAATTAAGTAGACTAGAATCAATCGCTTCCAGTATGACACTAAGAGAGGAACATGCCTGGGTCATCGACTCACAACCTCGAAGAGCCGTGATGAACTCTTGAAGATGTTTCTTAGATGCATCCTCATAAAGAATCACTTTATTTGCATTTCTTCCGTTGGCCTCGCTGCAGTCAGGGCATATTCGCATTTTTTATATATATTAACGACAAAATCTATATATATATATATGACAAAACCCCAAGACCCCCACCACTTCCCGAGTACAAGGGCATTGGGTAAAACTAGGATGCACGCAGCCCCTCACAAGCCACGGGCATCAGATGACTACGGGACTCGAACCTGGGACCTCTAGTTCCTAAGCCAAAGTATTTGCCTATATATATAAGGGCAATAAAAGCATTGCAAGATTTTCAAACAAATCTTTGGTATATTAAAATGCATTATCATCTAACTTTTATATGTATTTTTTTCGAGTGATAACAATATCAATCTTATAATTAATATGATAGAGAGAATATAAATATCTTAGAGATCTACCCAAAGAAGAGTTCGGTACAGCTTAGATCACCGGAACCATATGTATAAAAACACCAACACAAGCACAAACAAATAAGATTGATCTATGGTATCAACAACCAGATTTCCCCAAGCTGATCTCCAAGCATACTTCAAAGATACGTGTCACTGCAGCCCACTAGGAAAAGTTGCCTGATTCCTTCCATGACACTAGCTTTGGAAGATGATTTACCCTTGAAGACTGACCTATTTTCTTCTAGCCATACCACGTGATTGTTAAAAGGTACTGACTTGTAAAGAGTTTGGCTGTTCCTAGAGTAAGGCCTAGAGCCCCACCCTTCAGAAGAACCCAAAAGGAAGAAAGAACCAAGGATGACAAAAATCAAGAAGAAAAGGGACCAAATGGAACAACAAAAAGGGAAGTGAATGAAAAGGTGATAGGAAGATTCCTTACAATTATAGCAAAGATTACACATTGGCCACAGCAAAGTTTTATGGAGTGATATAAGAAGGTACATTTAATTTTCAAATAATAGAGCTTCTAGAAACCATTATGCTTTTCTTCCTTACTTAACAAAGATATGTGTAGCTATATGATTGTTATCCAAACCAATGCTTTGTCCAGCCATCTTCCACAAAACTTGCATCCATACCAGTAATTCATACACGAGGTGAAAAATGGAACCAAAGGGGCCACGCAACTCCAAAAATCTAAAAGAAAGACTTTTGGAAGCAATGAAGGAATCAATCTATCATCTATGATGTGACTGATACAAGCAGCAGAGTTTGATATCCTGATTTCCAGCAATGTCCATAATTGCAATAGTATGAATACATCAATGAGAGAGAGTGAGAAAGTCATTCCTTCCTTCCTTCAGAACCCTGGGATATCAATGAAACGGCTGGGGTTGGTTCTCAGATAAAAGCGTCTTCTTTAAGTGTGAGAGATGAGTGTGCAGGGGCAGGATACTTACCTGGGTAATGGATTCCAGCGGTTATGGGGTGAGAATCAGCAGTTAGTGATGTCCTTGGCAAGAAGAAGAGGAAGCAGCAGGGAGCAGCAGGGTTTACAATCTTCATGGAAAACCTCCCGGAAACAACTCCAAGGAGCTGATGGACGTTTACAGTTCTTGGGGACAGGTGGTGGACGTATTTATCCTGGAAAGAAGAACAAAAAAGGACAGAGGTTTGCCTACATGTGAATGGTAGGAGAAGGAGCTGCATTAATAGCCATCCATGACTCCAACGGTAGATGGCCAGGTGGCAGAAAAATCACCGCACAGTTTGCCAGGTTTACTCGGGAGGATGCCAGGGGACAGTTCTGGCAGGTGAAGAATCAGAAAATGAAGAGAGAACAGGAAAAGAACCAAATCCTGAGGGAAGACTACAGTAATCGACCTAAGGAATTGGTACCGAGACATTCTCCCCCTCTGCATCACACTTGGGCAGACTCAGTCAATCCAAGAGCCGTTGTTGCTGAGACACTGACCCAAAAAGCAGTGTAGACGATTAAAATCAAAATAAGTAACCGAACCCTGGAAGAAGCACATGAATGGCTGCGCCGATCTATGATGGCAACGGCAGATCTTTGCATCAGCCCTCAGGACGTCCGACTGTTTGTGCAAGTAAGGGTATCAACAACTCAGCAGTGAGATGGTTGGCTGGACGATCCCATCTGGTCCAGATTTTTCACCACAGTTGAACCTTGGCAATCGGAGTCGACTCCATTAGTTCGTTGGACATGGATACACGGTTTTGGGTTTCCATTGGTGGCCTGGGATCGATCCTCTATCCTAAAGTCTGGCAACCACCTTGACAAAGTCCTGGAGATCAACAGCAAAAATCTGGAGAAAAAAGATCTCTCGTCACTTAAACTTCTTCTTGAGATAGAAAATTCTAAAGCTACCCTGGAAGAAATGATCCTGAAAGTGTCTGATGGAAATCAGAGGGTTCAGAATAGAGAGATGGGGTATGTGGAAGATAGGGTTGGAGTGGAGTCTGTCCAGTTGGTTGACGGAGATAGGCCGGCGGAAGGAGAGATCAGAAAAGGGTGTTTGACAGAGACTGAAAGAGGCAAGGAATTAATACAGGTTTCGCTAGGCGTGGACCAGGTCAATTCTGGGCCTGGTCTGGATAAAGAAATATCTGTGAGTTGTGAAGGAAGAGGGCTCGTGGTCGGTCCAAAATGCCAAGCTCAGCAGAGTTCATGGGCCAAAATGTGGCCCAAAGCAGACCAAAGCCCACAGGAAAAGAAGTCAATAATTTATGGTGCGATCCAAATCTCACCGCGGGAGGAGATTCGAGCCCAGGCATTTCCTTCACTGGGAGAAAGATGGGTTCCCTTACCCTGCACGTCGACGACCATTCTTCTAGAGAGTATGGAAGAAAGCCTCCTTCGGAAAGAGAATTGAATTGAAGTGGGGAGACGACTACACCACAGAAAAGGATGTGGGCGATGCCTGTTCAAGTAAACCAAGACAGAGGAAGATGATGTTTCAGTTGGTTACCAGTCAGGTGGATGGGTACTCAGAGAGATGCCATCTGCTATCTGCAGATCGTCGTCAATGCCGGAACTGGGATTGGGCTTGGCTGAGATTGATGATGGAGGCTCAAATGATGGTGAGGATTCCTTCTTAAAATGTGAGTCGATTTGAGGGTGAGGAACAGAAAGGAACGGTATCAATCTGTGGCCAACCTCCGACTGGCGATGACGTTGGGAATCCTTTCCAGGTTGCAGAGGAAAACGATGGTAATAAAAAGTTCTTCAAGGTCGGAGAAGTTGTATTGGCTGCAAAATTGGGATGTAGTAAAGAAGATGCCTGGAAAATTTTATTAGCAGGGAATAGAATGGGAGTGAGGTGGTTGGATTTGAACTCTGCAGAGGATACCTTGAAATGGATCAACAAACGTGATCGTCTATCCTTGGAATCACGTCTCTCCAATCGCTCAACCAGAGCTCAAGGTCTGCTGGGTACATCTTCCTTCCTGAAGGTATACACATCCAGAAGAAAGGCCTTGCAGAGGGGAAAAAAACAGGTCCCCCCAATGAAGACATTCTCTTGGAATGTGAAAGGGCTCGAACTCGACCTGAAAAGAAGTCTTTTTCGAAGAATCTTACGGAAGAACAGGGTTGATATAGTGTTTATTCAAGAAACTAAAAGAGAGGAAATCTCCAACAGGGACATTAGAGAGATTTGGGGAGCTCGATCAGTTGGTTGGCAGCTTAAGCCGCCAACTGGGAATTCGAGTGGACTACTGATTTTGTGGAAAACAGAAGTGTTTGAATTTGTGGACACGGTGATGGGTGACAGATCTATATCAGTTGTGGGCAGATTGTTAGAGGAGGATGTTGAGGTCATGTTGACTAATGTATATGGCCCGAATCTAGCGTCGGAGAGGGACCAGTTCTGGGAAGAAATTTATGGCTTTAAGACCAGGTGGCAAGGACCGTGGTGTATAGGAGGAGATTTTAACGCCATCTGTTTCCCCTCGGAAAGAAGAGGTAGATCAGATAGAGCCAATATTTCAGAAGGTTCTCTGATTGTATCAATTCTTGCGATCTGATTGACCTCCCAATCAGTGGTGATTTACTTGGTCGAATGAGCAGATTCGACCGTCCATGAACAGGCTAGATAGATTTTTATTGTCTGTTAGTTGGGAGGAATTATTCAGAGATATCTCACAGGTAAAATTGAGACGTCCCGTGCAGGATCATTGGCCAATAGTCCCATGCACAGATGTGGCTGACAGGGGTCCTCGCCCCTTCCGCTTTAATAATGCTTGCACTGCTTTAATAATGCTTGCTTGGGATACAGTGACTTCTTGGATAGAGTCAAGGAATGGTGGGTTGACTTTGAGATTGACGGTTGGGTTGGCTTTCGTTTACATAAAAAATTGAAACTTCTCAAAGACAAGATTAAAGTATGGTGCAGGAATGAGTTGGGCGGTGGGGAAAAGGAGAAGGATCACATTTCTAGCTTAGAAGGTTCGAAGAGGATAGAGGAAGAAAGAGATTTGTCCCCGGAAGAGCTTAACGAGAAGCGTTCACATATCTCTTAATGTAGCAGAAGCGGGGAAGAAATCAAAACAAGTCAATCCCGACAAAAGATCGGGTCCCACATGCACACAACTCGTCATATGTGTGGAGAGGGCTTTTAAGTCAGGCACGTGTGAAGGGAATCAGGCCTGCTCTATCTTAAAACACGAATTGGGAAAGAAAAGGAAAGGGGAAAAATGAAAGAAGGGGCAGCGGCGGAAGTGGTGAAGAGGAAGAAGCAGCGAAGCGGAAGAAATCGAAGGGAAAAAGATGGAAAAGGAGTAGAAGATGATGGCTATACCTGGCTTAAAGGTGTGGGCAGCAAGAGGAGATGGATCTGGTTGTGGAGCGAAGCCAACTAAGCGAAACTGGTAGTAGTGGCGACGACGAAGGGGAGGCGGAAGCATTAATGGATACTTGGAATGAAGCCCAAGCAAAAGCAGTGGTATAATGAAGGTATCTCCTCTGGGATTAAGCCCAGAATCAACGATGTGAAGGACTGGAACAGGCCAACAATGGAGTGTGTCTGCAGCTATGGCAGAAGGTTGAAGATAACTCGCTACTCGACGGCAGATAAGCAATTCTTAATCTTATTTCATAATTTCGAAAAAGGTGAATCCCTCTCTTACATCCACAACTATTTATAAGAATACTAGAAACTCAAAATAAAAAAGGACTCAACTAGGGAAAGCCACGAAAGTGGTTTCCCGACTCTAGCACAACTTCTAAACATAACTTGGACTCCTAAATAAACTAAGAAAGGCACCGACCTGGCTTTCTTGTTACACAAGAATTCTAAAATTAAAATATGTGAAACTAAGAAATACTAAATGGGTCTCTGGCCTGTTGCATGTCCTACATCATGTCTAATCTTTGGAAGCTTATGAGAAGAGAGGAATGTGGAAGGGAGGAGAAGTCTAGAGTGGCTTGGCTAACAGAAGGGGACAGGAATACTAGAGTTTTCCACATTTTAGCTAAAGCGAGATCCATGGTTAATTCTATGAGGGTGGTAATGGTTAATGGTAGAAGGGTGGAAGGGAAAAGGGAACTTCGAGCAGCAGTCAGGGCTCATTTTTCTTCTATCTTTGCACCGGATATAGTTGACATGCATCACAATAGGCGTTGACACATACATCTTGCTACATCCTCCCTTCCTCGCTCTGATTTGCAACCCCATGTCTTGTTTCATCCTTAGATCCTCATTTCGGGTCCTCTACTTCTGATTCCATAAGCATTCAATCATTCCCTGTTTTGTTGTTACTTACCCATGTTGCACATTTCTAGCAAGGGGGACTTCACTTTGTTGCTCAAGACAAGCTCGATCAAGCAGAGGATTCTAGAGGAGGAAGGTATCTACATCATCTGGCTCAGAGCAAGCGACACCACACGTGCTACCACAGGAGGCTTTCTCAGCTTTTCACCAGGAGATTCGTCATACCCGTCAGTTGTCATCCTTATTAGGTCCTTATGTTCCAGGTGATACTCATCCTCTTTTTTTATCTTCTTTTCATCCTTTGGATTCCAACCGAGTCCACGGGGGTCCTCTACCTAGAGTTAGTAGGGGAGCTGATGTGGTTCCATCTTCGAGGCGAGGTTCTTCCTCCAACCAAAGTTCTAGACCTGTGTCCCTAAGAACGCTCATTGATACCATTTCCCAAAAAAAAAAAAACACTCATTGATAGCTTAGTATGAGGCCCCAGTAGTGCGGAGAACCTTTTTAGACAACTCTATATGAGATTAGTTTTAGGACTATTTCCACAAATCGAGTATCGTACTTAGAGAGAGAATTTGAGGAGGAAGAAGTGGTAGGGGTGCTCCACAGAATTGAGGAGGATAAGGCTCCTGAGCCAGATGGTTGCATTTTTAAATTTCTTCGGGCTTCTTGGGGTATAGTGGGTTCGGAGTCCCTTGAGTTTTTCAAGGAATTCCATAAGAGGGGTCTTGAACAAAGAATTGAAAAATTGTTTAGTGGCCTTATACCCGAAAAAGAAGGAGCCTCGAAACTTTCTCACTATCGTCCTATAAGCCTAGTGAGGTGTATTTACAAGTTACTAGCGAAGGTCCTAGTTGTTAGACCTAGAACAGTCACTGGTGAGGTTATTGGGGAATCCGAAGGGGCTTTTATAGAAGGTATGCAAATTCTTGATGGGATAATGATTGCGAACGAGTTAGTTCATACGAGGGGTAAAGATGGCTTACCTGGTGTGCTCTTGAAAATAGATATGGAAAGCCTATGATCATGTTAGGTGGGATTTTGTAGATTATCTTTTTTTGAGAATGGGCTTCGGTGTTAGATGGAGACGTTGGCTAAGGGCTTGTGCCTAAGACTCCTCTTACTCTATTCAGGTGAATGACTCTCCAAACCAAGGGTGAAAATCTCGGCTGATACAATAGGTATCGGCCGAGACACCAATATCTCGGTCTCGACGAAATTTTTACCCCTGCTCCAAACCACCCCATAACAGCCACTAGGGCTTTGAGACAGGGAGATCCTTCATCTCCCTTCCTGTTCTTCTCAATGGTAGCAGAAGGCCTTTGTCGAGATATATTCAAATGATTTAAATTTTGATATATTTAGTTACTAAAGTTGTATTTTCCATTTTAAGGCTTTCCCCTTTATTTGATTTTACCTTCCTTAATTGTATTATGTTTTCTCTATAAATATAAATCATAGGGTCTCTCCTTGATTAAGGAAAACACACTAATTCTACGTGTGTTATTCAACATGATATGCAGAGACAGGTTTGATCGTAGATTCTGACTCAGATTAGGCACTTCCTTCTCTTCCTCTGCCGGTGATAATTTTTCGGCAGAGGGAGGAGCCATACATTCAGTCCACCACCTAGCCGCCACCACCTTTTTCTGTCTGCTTCACAAAAAAAACATAATACTATTAAGGAAGGTAAAATAAAATAAAGGGGAAAGCCCTAAAATGGAAAATACAACCCTCTCACTTGAGGTTGAACATATTCAACGATGCCATCTGATTGGAGCGAAAGTAGATCAACAAGAATCTCCAAAAACAAAGCTTGGAACCAGCTTCAGTGTTAGATGGAGACGTTGGCTAAGGGATTGTGTCCAAGACTCTTCTTACTCTGGTGAATGGCTCTCCAAGCAACCCCATAAGAGCCACTGGCACTTTGAGACAGGGAGATCCTTTATCTCCCTTCCTGTTCTCAATGGTAGCAGAAGGCCTTAACGGATTGATGGATAGAGCCAAGGAATTACGATTTATTGGAGACCTGGAAATCTTCGTTGGTAATCATCCTATTAGCCATTTACAGTTTGCAAATGATACTTGTTCTGTAAGGCTTCTAGGGAGGAACTCGTCATGGTGAAAGCGGTTTTGAGATGTTTTGAACTAGTGTCGGGCTGAGGATAAATCTAGGAAAAAGTAGCATTATGGGCATGGGTCTGGATATTGAGGTGGAAAGGTTAGAAAATGAGCTGGTTGTGGAGTAGGTCGACTACCTTTCACTTCCCTGGGCTTGTTGGTAGGGAAAACCCTAGATCTACATCAGTTTGGGATCCCATTGTAGAAAGAGTAGACAAGAAGCTTAACTCTT
Source organism: Chimonanthus praecox (assembly GCA_022113865.1). Lineage (NCBI taxonomy): Eukaryota > Viridiplantae > Streptophyta > Magnoliopsida > Laurales > Calycanthaceae > Chimonanthus > Chimonanthus praecox. The sequence continues at coordinate 58,730,941 of CM039086.1, read as the reverse complement.
GGAGCAAATCTTATCTCTCTAATGGAGGTAGGTTGACCTTGATCACATATGATTTAGTGAATCTTCCAACATATTATCTATCCTTGTTTGAGGTGCCAGTGGGTGTGGCGAAAAGACTAAAGAAGCTTCAAAGAGATTTTTTATGGAATGGTAACCAGGCTAGGAAACTGCACTTGGTGAAATGGGAGGAGGTCAGGGATACTAAGGAGAATGGGGGTTTGGGCTTATACAATATTATAGATAGGAACCATGCCTTGCTATGTAAGTGGTTATGGAATTTCTCGGCTGACAAGAGAGCCATGTGGAGGAAGGTTTTGGTATCGAGGTATGGGGAGATGGGCATAGGAGGTTGGTATTTACTCCTTAGGGCAGCTAAGGAGGGCTCCCCGATAGTGAAAGCCTTAGTCATACTAGGTTTTGGTGAAGGGAGGATTAGGTTTCTGGTAGGTAATGGTAAGAGAGTGTCCCTTTGGAGTGATGTTTGGCTTGGGGAGATGCCCCTCATGGCAGAATTCCCCAGACTCTATAGGGCAGCTCTTAACAAGGATGCTCTTGTGTGTGATTACTACAACAAGATTAGTGGTGTTACAAACTGGGCAATCTCATTCAGAAGATCTCCAAGGGGCTTTGAAGAGGAATCCTATAGATCATTAGTTTCACTCCTCAAAGAGAGTCGGTTGTGCTTAGAAGATGAGGATAGATGGATTTGGTTGATGGACCCATCTGGCTCCTACTCGGTAAAATCCATTCTTAAAATTTCTCAGTCCTTGACCTTTGGTTCACCATCTCCATGTCTTGGGGCCTGGGACAATAAAGTTCCTCCTGGGATCCAAATCTTCATCTTGTCATCTCTAAAGAGGAAAATTTTAGTGTGACACAATCTTAGGAGGAGGGGTGTGCTTCCGGAAGGTGTCGGAAGAGTGCACGATGTGTGGGGAGGAAATCGAGACAATAGATCATCTATTGTGTACTTGTCGGTTTGTGGGGGAGGTGTGGAGGCGGTTTCTTAACTTATTCCAGTGTTCTTGGGTGTTCGGGAATTCGATTAAGAATATTGTCGCTAAATGGATGGGTGGACCATTTAGAGGGAGGCTTAGGGTGGATTGGAGGCTGGTACCGACTGTTGTTTTGAGGACGATTTGGAAAGATAGGAATTCGAGTCTTTGAGGAAAAATTGAACCATGTAGGGGAAGTTTTCGAAAGGGCTAAATGGCACTTGATAGGTTGGTTATCCACGTGCAAGGAATTTGTTGGTATATGTGTCATGGGAAGGATGCATGAAAGGAGTTAGTAAGGGGAGGAAGCCGAAGGTCGGTTGGGTTAAACCTCCCCTAGGTTCGTTTAAGTTCAATGTGGATGGGGTTGCATATGGTAAACCTGGTCCAGCAGAGATTAGGAGAGTGTTTCACGATGATAGGGGTAGAATGGTGTTAACTTTCTCAGAGCCTGTAGGTACTATGGAATCTAATGAGGCGAAACTAAGAGCTATTAGGAGAGGCCTTGAGGTCTAGCCTTATTATGGAAATGGTAATCTTTGTGTTGAAAGTGATTCTACAAATGTCATCTCCTGATCTAGCAATAGGAAGGTGCGCCCGTGGAAACTGATTAACATTTCAAGGGACTTTAGGAGGTTAAGTAGGATGGGTGGAGTCAGCCTTTCACATATGGCTCGTTAGGCGAACAGTGTTGAAGACTTCCTGGCGAAGATTGGTGTAGAGATACAGAGACACTGAATTTTTTTTATTGATGTTATTCAAGGTGTATGGCGTTTGGAGCCCTTTATCTCATGGGAACGTCTTTGTTCTTCCATTGGGAATCCTGACCTTAGAGGCTTTATCCACATGCTATTTTACTTTTGTTTTGTTTGTTTTTTCGTCTCTTGTTGCCTTGAATAAACCTCATATTCTAGGCAGTGTAATATTTGTACATTCTTTCTCTTATTAATGAAATTCATTTGTCAATGCTTCAAAAAAAAATGCATACATCAACTGTGACTATGAACTCTCGTCTTCCATGAAATATATTGTTGTGCAGGATCAAGAATGTGAACATACTCCAAGTAATTCAAATTTCAATGATAGTTTTGTTGTGCCCAACCTAGAGTGAGTGATTTCGGCAACCTAACTTGAAGATTTTTCTTCCAACATAGAAGTAAGTTGAGCCCAAAGCTGAAGAAAAATAAAACTATTTTGTAGACGTATTGGCACAATAATTTACAAAGGTCCAAGTTATTCTTGCAATGTCACATTTGGATGGGACTACTACCATTTATTAATGTCACATTTATTCTACAATTTACACAAGGAATCAAGTGTACATTTAAGTCTAATAGAAAATGAATTACCAGCTGGAAAAAAGCCGTGCAAGCAAACGCTCCATGTCTGGAAGCCTAGATATCTCTCTTCGAAATTCGAGTGCAGAAGCTTGTGCAACACCCTACAAAGGGCAAACTAATATAATTATGCAACCTATTGATGTTAAAAGTGTCACTCTATGGAAGGCATACCAACATAACCAAGAAAATCACAAATACTTTATAATAATAATAATGAAAATAGTTGTAAATAAAACATTTACAAAGAGGATTTTTGCACAACTGTCAGAGAGAACCCTCTACAATGAATGCCATGATTCCACCAAAAAAAGAAAAACTTAATTGAAAGGCAGGGTTCGAAAGGAGCAAGAGTGACAGCAAAGGCATCTGCCGTAAGAGCCTCTGGATTCCCAGGAAAGCTCATCAACACAAACTAAGCCATGCCACACGGTACAATGAAAGTTAATTGAAAGGCCATAGTTCCAATGGCAGTAACCCGACAATTCAAAATGCTCAAGACTGACAGAAGGCATCTGCCATGAAAGCCCTTGGATTTCCAGAACAGCTCAAGCATAAAGCCAAATCCATTTTAATACCTATCACAAGAAAACCACTTTAAGGAAGCTGCAACCAAATAAAAGCATGTTGCCTTTTAAAAATAACAAGGGTCCACTATATGAAGCACAGAAGTTACATAAAATTAGATAAACCAATAAAGAGCAAAACATGGCAAATCTTAGAATAGAACAAATGATAAAATAATATGCTATATGCTATTTGAAAATTTGGAAGTGAATAATGACAATTATTTCAAAATTTCATGTTTGTTGTGGGTCATAGAATGGGACAAGAATATTTGGTTGAAAAAAGACTCATAATTTCTTTCAATCTTTTGCAGGGTTCTGACACTTAAATTTCTTTCCTCGATGGTGGATTTCATATTGATTTTTCCTTGTACTTTTGTTCTGTCATTCTAATAGTAAAATCCTTGTTACCAAAAAAGAAATATTTAAAAGTTGGCTTTCCGTATTGATGAACTACAAAGACCAAAAGAAGAATTTTAGGAAACAATATTTTTTTTAAATTATTTTAGGAAACAATATTTAGCAGAAACATAAAGTCATCTCTACATGACACTAACCTTTAGACTTGCTATGGCATCTTGACGTTCCACAATAGAACTTATGTGATATAGTGGTCTTGCAAGCCAGTTTTTAAGCAATCGTTTCCCAAAAGCACTCATGCAGTGATCCAATTGTGCAAACAATGTGCTACATTGACAAATAGGCTAATTTAGCAGAAAGAACTCCAGAAAATGAACCTAAAAAGTCCTAGTCAAGTATATAGCAAGTACCCTGAGGAACCTCCATTTTTGTTGTTCTCAAATATCTCAAGATTCTCTAGCGCAGCTGCATCGAGTGTCATGTATGGTTTTTTAAGTGCATCACTAAACCCTGAACATGGAAGCATTTCAAATTTCGCAAATCTAAGCAATGCCTCATCCAGAAATGCTTGTCTTAAATAGAAAAGACAGCCTCCAAGAGCAGAAAGTGCATAATTGCCATTCTCGCCCGAATTCACTAGTTCAGATAAGACATCTGGGAGGCCCTCAGTATCACTTTCAGCAGCATCAGAATCCATATGAATGCCTATGCTATCATCATTTGAGGATCGAGATCGAGATACTTGAGAATCGTTATTCAGCCTGTAAATTTTTCTGACCTCATCTACAGTTCTTTCAGCATCCCAAAATTCTAATGATGGAACCAGATCATTGACCAATGGATTTCTTGTGTGTTTCAGCAGGACTTTTTCAGTTTCAGTACTAAGAACTTTAGCAGGCTTTACAATTTCTACAGGCCTTAGCTCCGAAAGAACTGAACATAAGCAATGACGTTCTGAATCATCCACAAACTGATCAACAGATATGACAATTAGTCCAATGAGGATATGTCATTACTAACAAAACAAGATAATTTTGAGGGAAAGAATTAGAAAACACAAGAGTCTAGATTGTATACCTGTCCAAGCATAAACCTGCTTGTAGAAACATCAACAACACAAATACCTAACACCACATCCCTTTCTTGTTGGTTCTCAACACTTCTATTACTTTCAGTCACTGATAAAAAATAAGTAGCATCAGGATTCATAGATAGCATCTCTCCCTCAGTAAGTGTGCCCTTGGTAACCACAGCACATATTTCACGTTTCACAACCTTAAAAGGAACAGAAGAATGTCAGCCAGCTATCTATTTCCTAGATGCCTCATAGAAAATCCATGTAGTATGCTACATTGATTAAACACAGACATATAAAGGTCAGCAAAATATTAATGAAAGAAATCTAATATTTGAGGACCTTTGAAATGCAATGCAAAAATGGAGACATATTAATGAAAGAAATCTAATATTTGAGGACCTTTGAAATGCAATGGAAAAACAGAGACTTATTTTGCAAACAGCAATAGCTCAGGCAAGCATCATCATAAATCTTCCTATAATTTTCAAAAGAAGTATCCTTTGAAAAATCTTTCTAATTCATAAAGCTCAAGAAAGTTCACATTCACCTTATCTTTAGATCCTGTCTCTTTGCGACGAAGCTCAAGCTGGTCAGGTGTCTCTGTTTGTTCTACAACAAGTACTCGATAGCCCTGCTCTGTCAAGGAGCTTTCAGTACGATAATTTACTCAAAGTCCAATATGACCCATAAGAACAGAATAAAGAAGGAAGAATCATGAATTCAAGTAAATAAAATGATAAAAGTAACACCACAAGAGGCACAAGAACATACAATTAAATAGAAGGAGCATGCGAAAGCTAACCTTTTTTGCCAATTTCTCTACATTCATTGAAAAATTCTTCTCTGGAAATCCACAATGAGGCTGTTCACCCTGTAAATAAGGCTATATAAGCAAACCCTCAAATGCAGAAGGTTAGGAAAAACAGTAAGAATTTAAGATGAATGAATGAGAAAAATACATATAGAAGGGAAGGGGGGGAGTGGGGGTCTTCCAATTCATCAATCTGACGAGAACAGATTAGTGGAGAAGGGAAGGAATATTTGAGCATAATTGCTGATTATGGCAACCAGAAGATAAATTGAAGAAGTTAGGAAACAAGATTGAAGTTCACAAACCAACAAAAACACATCAACTTATAAATCATCAAGATTCAAGATGTTAACCAAATAATCTAGGCAGCATGCAGCTGAAATAAACAACATTTATGAAAAATAAATGAATAAGGTCAAACCAAAGAACACCTTCATGTATTGCAAATCAAGTTCCTTCGCTCCTATGTGCGCATCCATTTCAAACAATTCATAGAATTTCCCCATCTGCTCCAACAAGATCAAATAACAGCTTAACCTATTGTGATAACAGAAGGTAGATGGTGAAACAGCCTTCTTGACACCAATAAATACTTACTTTGAAAAACAGAACCTTGTCCATGTGCTTTGACTTGAACTCCCACCATTGTCTCTATAGTTCAGTGATACCAGTTATGGCCAATAATTGGTAACCATTAAATTTATATGAAAGGCTATATAATATAAATTACCACCTGACCACCTGACAAACTCTTCAAGAAACTGGGAGGTAGATAGAGTGTTCTAGGATCATAATTTGCATCACCAGGCAGTCTCCTACAAGCATCCCTGCGGCCCCTGTTATTGAAAATGACAAAACCTTAACCAGAGAATGGAAGAGCTAAAATGCTAAATATATATTAAATTTCAAGTAGCAATTTGGAAGGAACTACTTTCACTAAATTCAAATTCTCATCATCATTTTAAAATAATAACAATGAGAAAATTGATTATACTATTTTTGAACCCATAACCAGTTAAATTTTCTATTCTTGCACAAATACAACTTCATCATCAGCTGATCCCAGATAGATGGGATTCCAGCTGATGATTCATCATAATTAGCAGTTTTTCCATCTATCTGGTCAGTTTTCTAAGTTCTATTTTGTACTTTTTTACATAACCATCAGAATGACAACCGCAAACAACAAAATATGTAATGCATTCTTGAAATGCAAAGTAAAATCTTGTCTTTCATGAAAAGTAAAAGTAAATACAATTACAATATTTTTATAATTGTTAATTATAAATGGGGAATTAAAAAGAAAATGAGTTTTTTGACAATTAGAAAACCGTGAGCTAATATTAAAAAACACCAAAGTTTTTCTAAGATACTCAATCACCAATTTAATTCATGGTCAAGGGACAGACATAGCACCTGGCATTATCAACATTCAAATTATGGAATTGTCCAAAAAATACCCTTTGTTTGAGTAACTATAGGGCCAAACTATGACAAAAGGTCATCTTCTGTGGACGAAAGGATGGAACGCAAACCATTGATCATGATCGAAATACTCAATGGAGAGCATATGATGCAGGACAAATAATAGGGTGACCTTAAATGCCTAAATTTAAATAAAAATAATGCATCCTAAAATCTAATATGACTGAAATTAATTAATCAATTAATAACGGCAACAAGAAAAGGTGTAGAACAACAATAAAAGAGTTAAGAAGAGGGTTGTACTGGTCCAAGATACAGATCTAAATGTAGTAGCAGATCTAATAGGTCTAGGACAGACCTTGGACAGAACTGGGACTGGTCTTGGGGTTGTTTTGGGACAATTTTTTGGGTTGTTTCTGGGACAGATTTAGGACAAGTTTTGGAGTTGTTCATAAAGAGATAGAAGAAGAATAATACCCGAACATGGAAAGATGGTAGCCTCACGTTAGGCTTCACGCCAAAAGGGCCTCACGCCAAAGAAATTACTCCCAAATTATTTTCGTCAAACAAGCAGTGGAAGAAAATTTCAATTTCATTCATCATTAAGTGTCAATCCCGTATGGAGGGATTAAATCACATATATAATAACTTAAAAACATGAAAAAGACCAAAATACCCTCAAATAAACAAATACCAAACTACCCCCAATGATGATTAGTAAACCCTAATTACATGTAAAATCACTAAATTTCCCCAAACAAAACCAACTATTGGACTAAACAAATAAATGAAAGAAAAAATACAATCATGAAAAGGTGGAAATCCTAAATCTAAATATAGAAACTTGCTAAATATGGAAACTCGTATGGTGCTCCGCATCAGCATAACTCTCAGAGGAACATGATCTTTCTCAAATGAGTGGACAGGATTCATAATAAGTGAGTGGCATCTTTCATAATAAAAGATCATACCTACAAAACGTTTAGGGGCAAAGTTGTCAATTCATAATAAATCTAAAGACAAAGACTAACTAAAGAGCCTCTGCTATGTTAACATTTAGGGGCAAAGTTGTCATTTTATTTTAATATATAAAAGGGGTTGGAAGCGCATAAGACTTTTTTTTAATGATAAAGGCAAAAGGGCTATAATAACAAGTGTGACCCTCCACAAGAGGAAGCTTCCTTCATTTCCACCACCTGCAGTAGCATCCCTTCTACTGCCTTTACTATGGAACATAACATCAAAGAATTTCTATAGTGCCTTTTAGAAAAGGGCTGTAATAACAATTGTGGTTCTCTAAAACCATTGTCGTTTTTGGAAATCACTCATTCTTGTATAGAATGATTTATGTACCATGTGGAAAATGCTCGTCTACAATGAAAAGTCTTATATTGGTAAGATCGATTACCACACCAATATAAAGAGTATTTAATGGATTAGCCAACAGATCAAAATTTCCTTTTTCTCAAAAGGTTTAGCTCAAAATCAAATTTAAGAGACATTTCTAGCCATCTGACTCGACCATGATGTTTTTGTCACCATGGCCTTATATCAGATTGACAGAAATATCTGGTAGAGCTGTTGTTGATGCTCTGCACATTGACAAACAGGAGCATACTCTTTATTTTGATGGAGCCAATGACCACAGCAGAACATCCTGTGTCAGTATAAGATAACTCTTTACAAAGCATAACCATACGAGGGAAAAATCCTCAGTAACTCCACATCACTAAATTTGTGTAGAAAGAAAACTATGTGGATTCAAAATGAGTTCTTTTCAAATGGGGGGCCATCTCCACATGGAAGGATCTTGTTGGCAGCCACAATGGCAACCTCTATGGTGCCACTCATTGGGTATTGGATCCATGACTGCTATGGGCAGCTACTAATGAGGTCCATTCAAAAGAGCGTATTGTTACCATTTTCCATTGTAAGGTTAGTGATAAGGGCATGATACGGCAGCTATCAATTGACCATGAATCAAAGGAGTGTTTGAGAATTTCAAGGAAACATGGAGCGTTTTTAATATTTCAAAAAAGAAACTCGAGGGTCTTTGGAATTTTCAGGAGTCAAAGGTTTTTTAAATTTCCCCATTATTCATTATATTTGCCACAGAATTCTCAATGGATGAGAGAAAAGGGAGGCTTAGATTATTGATGATTGGATGTTGAATAAATTAGAGTAGGCCAGAATAATACTGAAATGTAGACAGTCATAACATAACCATCAAATGTGTAATATTCACTCACTTGGAACTAAAATGGATAGTATGTTACTGAAATTACAATTTATATCAAGAGATGCACAGATAAAGGGATGTAAAGAGAAATAAGGAAAGAAATACTGTTGAAAACACTTACGCTCCTAGAAATCCAAACTTCTCTATTTGGCGCCTGCCAAATCGCTCTGCAGCATCACCTGTTAAAATGCTCTCAAATGTGTTTGGCACAGGTCCCCCTGCCATAAAGTAATTCAATATCCATATAAAGTAATTGGAACCTTTTCCCCCTTTTTCCTTCTCTTAAATATGAATTCTTCCATCATTGAATTAGTGGCACCAAGGACAGTACCACATAATTGTTAACTTCAACCGAGCCCACAACTATGATGCTAATACATGAGTGAAAATCAAATTACATCATTTAAATAAATGAATCTATCAAGATTCATGAATTCCATGCATATTTTTTTTTATGACCAAGGTGTCTAGGCCTCTTAGAGCACCCGACTAATCCTCAGGGCATGTCCAAGCCTCCCTACCCACACACACTGGGTAACTCTACCGGGAGTGGCCCTTTGGGGTGGAGTGGGAATCGAACTCAGGATTCCCGCTTCCTGAAGCGGGTTCCTGGTCATCACTCCAACTCCTTTAGGTCATGAATTCCATGCATATTACAGAGAAAGATAATGGAGAACACCTTGTTTCATGACTCTTTACAATGCAATAAGAAATATGAATTTGAATGCTAATGAATCAGTGCTATTGACCAATCATAGCACTATGGAATATCATTTTTCAATAACATCCAACAACTACAAGAAGCAGGATCTTAAAACCTGTGATTGTTCAAGACAAAGAAAGCATCTAATTGTTCTGCTTACTTTCTGCATTAGTAAGAAGCTCGGCAGGTTTGCCTGAATTAACCTGAAGACCAAATCTTTCCTCAGTTCCAACAACCCTGCTCTTCTTTCCAGAATCTTTTTTTTCCTCCACCATTTTTTTCCGCTTTCTAGACCCTGAACTCCCCATCCGCCCTCTCCTTGCACTCCCCACTTCTTCCTCCTCCGCCTCATCTTCCACCAATTCCACATCATCTGAATCTTCATCGTCACCAACAGTCATCTCCTCCTTCCCTGTTTTTTCCTTTACCCAATCTTCATCCATTGAATCATCATCAATATCATCAACTCCACTGCTTCTTCCATCGTCCAAAACTTCCTTCTCAACCTCTCTAATTTCACAAACTGAACTACTACGCCGCCGCAGCCGGCGGAAGCTTCTTACTTCATCCTCTATCCACTCAACCTTCTCCTTCTCAAGATCCAAAACCTCCTCCTCAGCGTCATCATACTGAACCATATGCTTGCCGGACTTCTTATCAAAGCATTTCACACAACCTTCATACCAGGTTTTATCGAGGGGCCAGAAGACCCTAACTCTCTTCCCAACAACTGATTCTGGGTCTAATTTCTTTCCAGAAGATGGTGATGGCGTGGATTCGGAGGGAGGCGAAGAGCCAACAATGAGAAGGGGTTTGTTCTGTTTGGACTTTGGGGTTGAAGGGCTAGGGTTAGGGTTAGGGCTAGAGCTGGGAGTACTGTTAGGTTTAGTGTTTTTGCTGCCTGGGGTGAAGAAAGAGGTGATCTGGCGCTGTGGATTGACGATGGGAGATCGACCGTTGCTGAGGCGACGAGATGGGGCCATTGGAATGGACCGTCAGACCAAATAGAAAAAGAAGAGACCAGATATGGGAATAAAACCCTGACAAAACCCTAATTTCAAAAGGAGAGAAGCATAAGAAATGGGGAAACAGGAAGGAGACGTTAACCTTTATAGGGGTTCCCAACGGATGCATTTGGCGGGAAGTTGTCCATCGTGTACTGCAAAAGTGCAGAGGCGGATGGAGGACCCGGCGGTCGTTATTTCTTTAAGTGAAAAACATAATATTGACGCCTAAAACCAGGCTTTTATGGCCATAGGCCCACAGATTACTGGGCCTAAGCCCAAAAAAGTTTTGATCCTCCAACGTATGAGCAAGAGAGGAGGCAAAACAAAATCTAAAACCCCTTCATATGGAAGCAGGGATCAAAAAATCATTGATACCGAGATATCAGTCGATCTCGGCTGATATATCTCTCTTTTAATTTTTTGCAACAAATCTCAGCTGTATAAATGTGAATCGGCCAATCTCAGCGGGCTATGGAACGATATAGCGGAGATTTATTAAACAACAAATTTGTTGAAAGCAGTCATCCCATAAATTGGGCCTGCACATGGCCTCAGTCCAAATGATTTATTGAACAATCGTCTGTGTTTCTACTTTCTCAGTGTAAGCACTACAGGGATACCTTCAGAGTTTGTTTAGATATTCATATAAAAATACACAAATTACTAATAATTAGTAACTTGTTTACGTTTTCATAAAAATTGAACAAACTGCTAACAATTAATTATTTGTTTTTAACTTTTATGAGATTTGAGCAAACTGCTAACAGTCAACAAATTTTTTTAGCTGTTATTTGATAATCGACCAAGATTGACACTGACCCACTTGGGGATATTAGAAATAAACCCTATAATAATAATAATAATGGTGAGTTTATATATATCATTTAGATTTTGATTAAAATAAATGATGATAAATATTTTAAATAATAATGATAATAGATTTAATCTTAACTTAATTATAATTATAACATTGAAAATTTTAAATCAATTATATTGTTGGAAATATTTGTCTCTACAGATTCTTGGAAGAGGGAGGGCTGTTTAATGGCAAACTCGGAAGATATGCATGACTAAACTGGCTTTAAAAGTCAAGCCCGAACTTGTTCAATTAAAATACATAAAGCCCGAGCTCATCCAGTTAAAGCCCTTTTATTTTCTAACTCATTTTTAATTTCTTTACGGTTTCATATTAAAAAAATAAAATTTATATAAAAAAAAATATGTAATTTTACTCAGAAAGAAGTCTAAGTCGAGACATTCCCCACATTAGAGTTGAGATGGCATATGCCATTCATGGATCTCCACTCAAACACTATCAACCCCAAATTCCCAGCAATACCTCTTTTCAACTATTTATATTTGATCATCAATTATTTATTTATTAATTTGCTTTTCTTTATTTTTTATACCCAGGGGAAAAATATTTGATCATCAATTGTATCCAAGTTTGAGTACTTTATGCAATTAATGCATTTTAGAGATCTTCAATTTAGTGTTTTTTTTTCCCATTTTATCAAGTCTAAGCTTCAATGACTTTTCAACCATATTGCCTCAAAGTAGGGTTTTCAAAATCGGATTCGGTCTTGAACTCAGGAGGGACTCGGTAGAAAATTCTAGTTGAAACCGAGTCAAAATAACAGGAATCAGCCGAGACTCGGTCTTGAAATCAGAAAGGACCAAATTTGAATCGTATCGACAGAGAATTCTAGTTAAAATCGGATCAAAATAATAGGAATCATCTGATTCACAGTAGGACTCAGTTGTATTAGATAATATTGAGTTTAAATCGAATTTTAACCTGAAGGTATTGCTCTGTTATCACAGAATCTATATCATCATCTTTGGCCAGACTTCGTAAGACATTTTAATGGACAAACTCTCATCATCAATCACCTGTTTCTTGTGCTCTGCAAATGAAGGAAATGGCTATGAATTTGTTCTTCAATTGTCTTTTTTTTTTTAAGCCCATTGGATCCATTAGTGAGGTTGTTTTCAGGATGTTTTCTATTGCCATGTAATAGATAGGTACGGAGAATGTCATAAAAACCAAATTATTTTATGTTTCGAATTGCAAATTTTAATTGTAAATTGTAGATGTATAAGATTCATAAGTGTTTATATTGAAAATACATAAATATATATAATAATATATAAAATAACAAAGAGTAATAATGAGTAATTCTTCAATTTTATTTTAATTCTAAATGAACCTTTCATATATATTGCAAAATGAAGGAACAAAAATATATAACTATTTATTGGGGTTCAAATTTCAAAATTCTAACTTCTTAAAGTAGGACACCACTAACCCCAAGGGGTTGGCCTAGTGGTTGAGACACAAAACTTCAGAATTGAGGTCTTGAATTTAATCTCTGGTAATTCCAACGAAGGATCACTCTCTCGATGATATGTACAGACTACATAGTAACGTCTTGAACTCGGCATGTGTGTGTAAGTTAGCATGCACATGCTCCGAAAGACTAGTTGGGTGAGACATCTGAACACCGTTGGTCATTAAAAAAAAATAGGACACCACAATATGCTCCAACTAATACTATAAAAAGATAAAAATAATTTTAAAACCAGAAAATAAAAGGGTCTCAGACTTGTGACTGTTACTTTCACTTGTACGTATGCTTAACCACAAGTAGGAATGGCACATGTGAGTGGATCCACAGAGCCTAAAATCTCCTTGTGTCTTCGGGATTCTGCAGAAATTTCGGCAGAATTCTGTCTGTATTTTGGACATTTGAATTTTTTCTACATACTGTATAATACATGACGTAACTTGTATCCATTCATACATCATATACATCAATCCCCTTACTATAATGGGAACTCCTGTCCTCTCAAAAAATTTACTTCATAATTATACATATTCAACGTCACAATCTCAAATCATTTTTCATTTCTACTCTACTTAACCAATCAAACTACCACTACTTAAAATCTCAAGCTATAAGGGTCATAAAGTCTAGTCCATCTTTAAGTACAGTCCATGAACAGTTCATCAAAATACAACTTAGTCTTAACATGCCTTTAGTTACAAATCTTTTTGGTTAAACATGCCAATACATAAACAAAAGACAATAAGTATAAATGGATCTTCTCAGGTGGTCATCGTCTATGATTGCCCCTGCAAGTCGGTTCCTGAAACTGTAAGGGGTGAACATACAAAGCCCAATGAAGAGTATCGAGCATGCAACTCATATACACACCATATTCATAATCATGTCAAATTCACATAATCATGTTCACATCTTATCCGTATTCACATTATGTTCACCTTTATATACAATGACTCATACGCGATGCTCAAATGAAATGCATGTCATGCAATGCATCACTTACCAATCAACCACCGAGTACCCACTCAACTGGACCATGGTCTCTTCCCTCTTCTTGGTGTTACACAACCCATACAACCCTGCAGGTTTGACATGACATAGTCTGCGTGCTTTGTGCGAGTTAGTTTGCGCACCCAGTACGACTTAGTTTGCGTACCCAATCACAACTTGACACTAGTTATACTGCGTGTCCAACACGACTTAGTCTACGTACTTAGTGCGACTTAGTCTGCGCACTCATATACAGCATAACCCACATGGCCACTACTAGGCTTTCATTAACACATACCACTTCTGAGTTTATGTGGGTGTCACATGATCTCATCCACGGGGTTCACACAGACACTCGGACTCACACGCCCTCTAGTCCCACCTACCCCTCATGCCCATGCAAATCATGTCAATGCCCCATTCAGACATGCTTAAACATATACATAAATATTCAAAGTTCACCATGCCCTCACATATCATGCTAAGTAAGACAGAGAGCATTTCTCATTCATCCTATTAATTCAATTACATAAACATAATTACAATATTTATCAATTCTCACACAAGGGCACATTATCACATCATTAATCAGATACACTTCATAGTTAAACACATAATACCACCCTATGTTGGTTCATTACATCCAAACATAGCCTATTCAGCACATTCAACATCAATCTAGGGGTAATTCAAATTTCCATCATTGGGGCAATTGTTCTCAACTTGCCTTTTCTCTTATCAGTTTAGACTCTCACAAATTTTCCATCTTATGCGAGCTAAGCCCCGTTTCGACAACTTGACTTTACACTAGCATCCTCACAATTGAAACCACATCAGTTGGCATCATTCATTAACAGCCACATACATTCATTCATAAACAAGGTTCAACACAAACATGTCGTTACGGAATCAAACCAATTTGGGGTGAAGTTCTTCTCACCTAGGGGACCTAAGACACCTTCGAATCTTTTTTGGGTTGGCGAATATCTCAGCCAGGAGGGTGAGATGTTGTTTAACAAAGCAACACTCTTAGGGCTTTGCACACTCAAATTCTCAAGTATAAATCTCAAACTTCACAATTGGAATGGAAGTCCATTTCCCCAATTTCATGACCCCTAATCAAGGTCAAGCCCCAATTTGAGAAAATCAAATCCATGGAATACTCCCTACATTCCCCATTTTCAAATCTCATGGTTAACAATCCAAATTAGAAATTGAGCCCCCAATCATTTTAGAACCCAACCCCTAATACACCTATCTGGAGGGAATTTCATGCTTTTCCTAAACTTCTTCAAATTTCCCATCACCATTCCAAGTCAACAATTTCATGCCAAACTCCAACTTCATGGTGTCAAACCCTCTTTGGCTTAGTCAAAATCTTCCCTTAAAATTTTCATTCTTCACCTTAATAAGTTTCAAGAACATATCCAAGGGAAAAACTGAGGTAGGAGAAGGATTTACCTTAAAGAAGAGGAATTCGGGAAGGAACTTTGAATCCGGGGCATTTGGGGCTGGAAGGTTTTCAATATTCACACATACATGGAGGGGAGAAAGATGGAGGAGGAAGGAAATGGAGTTTCTCAAGTGAAGGGCTAGGTGGGAGAAGAGTTTTGGGAGGAAGGGGTCTCTCTCTCCCTCTCTGCCTCTCTCTGTTTCTTTCTTTCTTCCCTTATTTTCGTTCTCTCTCGTTTTCTCCTTTCTTTTTCTCACTCTCTTCTTCACTTTGTTGGGGAAGGAAAAGAAGAAAAAAGAAACATGTCACTTCAGACTCGACGACTCAAATTTTAAAAATCATCAAAATTGAAAGTTTCGTACTTTCAAATTCTAAATAGCCCCAAAACTCTTTCATTCACATGAATGGTAAGATTCTAAACAAATACGAATCATTCGTTTTATAGCATATGAATCATGTATAGTGATTTTAATAACAATGGTTATAGATAATATACAAAGACAAATATAATGAAAAATGATATTATTTTTCATTTCTTGGAGTGTTTGAAAGAACTTTTTAGAATAAAGTAAAGTCTCTCGTTGAAAAATAGTGCGGAAAGGCATCAAGTTGTGATGCAAATTGGGTCAGATAGGACAGTCAACTCAATCGCTTAGCAAAAGCTATGATACAACTCGAATGTCCTGATTGTAGAAGTTAAATAACCAAACGGGTTTAAGGCAACCAACGGACTTTAAATGATAAACTTAATCTCAAATAAAGAGGATTAATTGAATCAATTCAATTAAACAATGTTGAATGATTGCACACACAACTTAATTCGAAGTTGAAGTAGGTCTGAACAGTCCTTTAAATTCACCGTTTGTTAAACGAGTTATAATTCTTATTAACTCAGTATCAAATGACTCAAATATGGTCAACAGCTTGACCATGTTTGTTGTATGCAAACACGTCCGTGCTGCATGTTTCATGCACTAAAACACGTAAGTGTAAAATTTCACTAACAATTAGTTGCGCATGCAATTCATCTTGTAGTTTTAAAAGCCCACTAAATCCATGCTTCACCTCCTGCACCCAGGGCCAGCCCTCAGATTTTAAAGGCCCTTGGCGAACTCTTAAAATGAGGCATTTTGCACATATATACAGTAAAAAAAAAATTATATATTTTTTTTTATAAAGTGTGAAATATCCAAATAAAATATAAAAATCAAATTTATAACACAGTGTTATTTAAAATTTATTCTTCTTGAATTTTGATATGCAAAATTACTAATTAAATTACTATATTCAAGTTCTTTTATTCTTCTTTAACTTGTTTTTGTCTTTTTCTTTTTCCATGTCTAGAAGGATGTTTTATAGTAGAGATAATGATAGTGATAGCCAATAAAAATTAACAGATAAATAATCAACATTAAAGAACAATAAAACCTGATTTGCTTTGCAAATAAACTAGAACCAGTTGGAAATGGTCACACACGAGCCGGGCCGGCCCGCCCACACAAGATTAATCAGAGTCGCATAATCAATTTCACTAGTTCACTGCAAATATAAATTCAAATGTAAATTATGGGATAAAAAATATGCCATTAAATGGTTTAATTAAATCAAAGAACAATCCACACAACTATTGTATTTGTCTATTTTTTACATAAACTTCCTCACATTATACATTTAATATGGTAAAGTATAGAAATCTATTCTAAACATCTCACTCATTTCCTCTGACACTACACACTGAACGACAAACAACAAAATAGGATAGAAAATTTTAATAAATAAAAAAGAAAAAAGAAATTTTTTCTGAATTACTTTCTTTAAAAAAAGAAAAAAGAAAGAAAAAACTCTTCGACATTTCTATAATCAATTAATGGAACTTCCATCTAAACTGGTGATGCAATTAATAGCATCCAAGCAAATAAAATACTGTTAGAGCAATGTCTCTCAAAATGACGGGAACGCGGAACGCACGGGAGGCTCTCACGAAAATGCGGAACCGCGTTCCGCGCACGTGCGGAACGCAGTCCGCGAAACTGAAGGTGTTTTGGGTAAGATGTTGGGCGGGATATTGGGCCAGGTCCCGAGGCCCTTTAAGAATTATATAGATATTTGGAGGCTTTAGGCTCGAGCCTACTTCGCCTATAGGCAGGGCTGGGCCTGCCTGCACCAGGTACTGGATGAGTGAAATTTTAGTGGCCGTCCAATTGTAGGAAACTCAGCCCACTTTAACCACACATTACTCTAACAATTTAGATATGAATATTTTTTTTGAAGATGAAAGTGTATAAGTTTCTTAGAGTACCTAACTAATCTTTGGAGTATGTGTAAACCTCTTTATTCACATATACTAGATAATTTTATGGAGAGTAACCCTTTTATATTGAAAATTACGGCTGCAACTTGGGTCATGCGGGTCAGGTTTCTTAAAACCCAATCCGACCCAATCCGACCCGACCCGACCCGAATTATCAACCCGAACTTTAGAATCCGACCCGACCCGACCCGAATTCTAACCCGAATCAACCCGAATTCTGACCCGATCCGCATTCTGAATCCATTTTAGCCTAATTTTAACAGGATCGGGTCTGGTTGGGTCAGGTCGGATCAGATTAACTTGTAAAATCCTCAACCTAGTCCGACTCAAATTTTATGCGGGTTTTTATCTTCCTAATCTGCTGGTCCGAAATTCTTGACCCGACCCCCATGATTTATCGGTTCGGGTCATATGGATCGAGTCAAAATCCAATCCGAGTTGCAGCCCTATTCAAAATAATTTGACCGAGAGAGTTTTTAATGCCCCCACTTCAACAGTAGACCAGATTGATTTGACATCGTGTAAACCACCGAGCAAATAGCAGCCTTCGACAACGTGTTATACAGCGAACAGGTCTATACTTGGCTGGCCCACCAACACTAATTGTCACCGATTAGACAATTTAGTTTGGGACTTTGTAACACGTCTGACCTAGGTGTGTGAAGATGGTGAAATCAGAGGTAAAAAATTTACTGATACTAAGATCTCAATCTATATCTCTCTCTTTTTTATTTTTTTAAAGAAATATTAATTGTTTAAATGTGTATTGACTGAGATTTGTAACTCTAGGTGAAACAGGTTTTCTTTCTAACACAATACAGTTCGGTTTTATACAGTTTCAGACTGTAATTGCAGCAGAAATGGACTGGGTTCTTACCCAAGATCCAACAAGTCAGGACGTTGTTCTATAGGCCCAAAAACTGCAACGTTTTGGGTACTACAGGCCCTTTAAATCCAGGACAGTTCTGGTCTTTAAAAGGTCTGTAGGCAGCACTGGTTTGACTGAATTCAGGTCCAGATTCGACCATAGACTGAAATCAGAGGACAAAAACGAGTATTGATTTGATTCAAACCCGGGTCTTAACACAGACCTCAAACTGGGTCTCACCTCAACCAATTCGACTTAGTTAATTAGGCCAGCAATTCCTTGCTTAAAAAACCCCACATTAATTTTATCTTTTTTAGGTCCGGATGTGTTCAGGCGTCACACCCGATCAGTCCTCCAGGGTGTGTGAAAACCCCTCTATTTGCACACACCAGGTAAATCGATGGGACCTTACTTTATACATATTTCCATGGGAAATGATCCTTCATTGGAGCTCTCATGGTTTGAATCCAAGACAAAAAAAAAAAAAACCACATTAATTACCTCCACATAGGGGATAATTTAACCCTACTAGTCCTTGGGGCATGTGCAATTCTCTCAATCATCTCACACTGAGTAAACAACCATGGAGAGTGGCCTAGAGTGGTGTTGAGCGTGAATCAAATTCAAAAACTCCCTTCATAAGAGAAGCTTCTTGGCTGTCAGACCAACCCCCTATTGAGTTCAACCATTAAAGATATTCATTAAGCTATTATATGTAAAAAAACATGTGCTTTTTACTGGTTTAAATATTAAAATGTAAAAGTAGTTAATTGGAGAGGAAAAATGAACTAACAAATATATAACATATTATTATGATATAATATAATATACTATGATATAAATACAATCTCAACTAATAAGAAATAGAGAGAGAATAAAAAATTGATTTAAAAAATATAATAATATTAATAGTAATTAAAAAAAAACATAAAGTAAAACTATTCCAAGTTAAAAATGTTTTACTCAGCCTTCTATTTTAAAGCAATGCACAACCTATAAATCACTTCTATGACTAGTAAATGCTCATTCTTAAAAAAAAAATAGAACATTCATGATCTCATTTTCAAATTTTAACCACAAAGCCAAAATTTTGGTATGGGACAAGGTCGAAACATATATACTTGCATTTCACTGTATTTTTTAAAATTTGTATAATTCAATATTTGTAAATTACCTTGAAAATTTCAATAAATAGCGAGTAGAAATTTTTGGCTGATCTCATTGATATGGACCATTTACAAATTTCAGCTGATATATCCCATATATAAGTAAAATATTAATTAAGAACATGTACTTCTACAAAGACAAAAAATATAATTTTGATCAAAATTTCTAATCAAGTTTATGATTAGTTTAAGATGTAGAATTAAATCTAATTGATATGTTCATAAAAAAGGAAAAAAAAAAAGAGAAAGTAGACTTTGCAACAAAAGAAAATTACCTTACCATAGCAAAGGAAAGGATAATAATTTGGAGTGAAATGTGGGTTGAGTAGAAGTGGATTGAATAAAAAAGATCCACTTAAAATTCAGATCAACCCAATCTGATCCTACCCAAATTACCCTTATATATCAGGGTGAAAGTCGGGTCGTATTTTGGCTCTACCCACATATGCTGACACGAGAAATCATGCGGGTTGAGTTACAAGAGTCGAATCGGATTGAAAAGACAAAGATTTGCACGTAATTTGGGTCGGGTCGGATTGAAACCCAGATTTCCTAACTTATATAAAACCCTCCACCCTCAAACCCTAATTGACTAATCACAAGTTTTATTTTCAGCCCTTACCGCAGGTTTTTCTCTCCTTTCCACCATTGCACGATTGTGCTTCTCGTCGCCGTTTTACCTTATCTTCATCGAGATCTCTTAGGTTCGTTCTTCCTCTCACCATCGTTTCTTTTTATCCCTTTTTTTTTTAATTTCCCACCAATCCAAAGAACTTTGAGCCCATTTCCCTTGTGTCGAAGTGGTTTTTTAGTTTAAATTTGAGAGCTTAAGTGCTCCTGAGTGAGGTGGATTTCAATTCTCTCTCTCTTAGTCGAGTTGTGACTCCCTTCCTTATTATTCTTCTTCTTCTCAATCGGACCTAGGTGAGTTTCCCTATTTTATAATTTATTTCTATTTCTTTAGTGAGTTCATTTCCATATTGAGTATAGAAGAATGTGTAACGCCTCGCCCCTTTTCACTATGCCGAAAATCAGAGTCTATTTTTTTTTTTTTTAAATAAAGAGTGACAAAGAGCACGGGACGTCACGACGTGAGTTAAGTCCGAGCTTCCAAAGCCCGGCCCTTAACTGGCCAACCCTACGTGTGCATGGAACTAAGTCCACGAGAACGGTTCACACGTAGAAAGTAAGCTTGCGAAATATAAACTTAATGTAGAGTTATAATAGAGACTATCCTACCAATTTTAGATAGCAAGGAATTACATCACTTAATTATTAAACACCTCAACTTAAAATGTCCAAAATAAAAGTCCAAACCATAGTAATAGTCTAAGTTATTACAGTTCAACGAGCTAAGTTACTCAAATTACATAACCATGAATAAAACTTAAATAAATCAATCTAGCTCCTCCAAACTCTTACGCTTGGCTCCGATCACGTCCTTCACTTCCTCCATTTCCTGCGTCATCGTCTAAGATAAAAGTAGGGCGTTAGACAACATGCCCAGTAGGTACTCCGATTAGGGTCAACACATGGATTAGTATAAACAGAACACATAGATATAAGTATATCAAAACCATGCAAGTAAATGTCATGCCATGAGTCCCACCCATCATCCATATTATCATCACATAATATCCCTCTTGATGGAAAAGGCACATCAAGGTATCCACGCGTTTGTTTATAGGTCGCCCCGTCGGAGTGTGGACTCCGGTTACAACCACAATCACATAATATCCCTTTTGATGGAATGAAGCACATCAAGGTATTCCCATGTTTGTTTATCGTCGCCCCGACGAAGCATGGACTCCGGTTTCATTTCATCCCTCCTATGCCATGCATGAGATGTAAGTGCAATATGCCATATAATAATACAAACCATAGCATTAAAATCCCATCATAAAGATATACCATTTGATACCAAAATAAGTGAAGTAAAACATTCATGTACACATAATCCATGGCTTTCAATGAGGTAGGAGTCCTACCAATGTCTAAATACCGGGTTCTTGTGTTTTTCCGTCCAAATATCGATCACCGATCGCGCACCGCTTGCGATATCCTGTTACCTTATTACACATTAACAAATCAAACTATTGTTCCAACTATGTCTAAGTCCATAGTACATGCCTTAGTGGCGTTCGGCCATGTCCACTTGGTTTTTGGGCCCCTTTTTAATCCTTAGCTCATTTTAATCATGTGGGTCTAAGATCAGCCACCCTTTGATTCATTAACCCAATTACACATAAGTTCATCATTTAAAAGTCCCTAAGTCCCAAAAACACTCCCCATGGGGTTCGGCCATGGTGGTCCCATCATGTTCACCATTTTTCAATCTTTAGCTATCATTCTTTCTATGGCTAAACACTCTTTTTTCTTATACATACTTATGTCCATAACTGATCCATAAACATGGATCCATACATGATTCATTAACCATGATATAAAAAAACCATTATAACTCATCCATTTACTTAGCTTAATAAAACATTCATTTACACATGCATAAACCCATACATAACCCATAAAAATGGTTCTATGGCCGAACCCATGATGTCTTATTTTTCATCTTTCTTAGATCATTGACAACATTAGATCCATAACCCAAGTCCCTCCATGGGGGGAGTTTAATAATACATTTAGATCATCATTTTTTATCACCATTAACTACATTTAAAATCCATTAAAGTTACCAATATTCCCTCATCATCTCTATGGTCCAAATACCTCTAAGTCCACCAATCACTCTCCATGGTTCATCATTATTTGCAACATTTGAGACCATAAATAATCATCAATATTTCTCCATAGTTTCCCTCATTTAACCCCTTTAAAAATTACTAACATTCAACCATTCAAAACCTTGAAATTATTAACCAACATTCCATGGTTTTCATCCTTTAAACCCATTAGGAATCACTTAATATCCTTCCATGGGGTTCGGCCATACAACATGGCCGAACCCTATGGTCCATCATTTTCTTTAAAACAACATATAACCATGTTTATATTCCTTGATGGTTCTCATACAAGAAACCCTAGGATTTGGCCATGCAAAGGCCAAACCATGATCTTAGATCATATACCTTATTCTTGACATGCATGAGGTCCTCTCCATGTGTCCATAACAATTAGGGTTCGGCCATGCAATGGCCGAACCATGATCCTCAATCCATTTTTGCTATGCATGCATACATAACCCATACATACATAGCATCCTTAGTATTCCATTATTTACTTATCTTATCCATTAGGGTTTGTTCATTTCCCATCTCACCTCTTGGATGGATTCTAAATCCATGGCCCATGATATTTTGGCCACCATTTAATCCAAGAAGAATGAACTTTCATGATTTCCTTTAACCCCTTCAAAATAAAATCTTGTTGAGTGCAACTTACCGATCCCGCGACTCATCCGGTTTCTTTTGCTCCTTCTTGATCCTTAGCCTTCTTTCTTCCTTTTCTTCTTGATCTTCGGCCAATGTGCGAGCTTGATCAAGATAAAATCTCTAAGAGTTGGTTCGGCCAAGATGGGTGTAGGTTTGAGAGAGGGAGAGGAGGAGAGAATGGAAAATATTCTAAGTCTTTGGTCTTGAGAGGGTGGTCGGCCAAGCTTGGGATCCAAATCTTTTCTCTAAGTCTTTTTCTTCTTTCTCTAAGTGTTTTCTTTGTCTTGGATGAGAGAGGGTCGGATAGGAGAGGGAGAGGGAGAGGGAGAGAGAGAGTGAGATGAGAAATGAGATGGAAAAACCCTAGTTTTTCTCATCTTGTTTTCGGTTGCTTGGGTTGGACTCCACCACCTATCCATTGCCCAACCATGGTCCTTGCATGCCCTTCATTTTAGGCTTCTTGTCCAGTATACCACCCCATGTACACGGTTTTGGGTTTGGGTTTCCTTGGTGGTTTGGGTGAGGTGGAACCACCACCTCACTTTTGGCCAATGCATGCCCTAGCATGCCCCCAACTTAAGGATCTTGTCTAGCCATGGAGGGTGCATGCCCTCCACATGGCACACCCAACCCTTCCATGGCCAACGGTTTTGGCTCATTTACTATGGATGGTTTGGTGGTTTGGATGAAGTGGAACCACCACCTCGTTTTTGGCCAATGCATGCTCTAGCATGCCCCCAACTTAAGGATCTTGTCTAGCCATGGAGGGTGCATGCCCTCCACATGGCACACCCAACCCCTCCATGGCCAACGGTTTTGGCTCATTTACCATGGGTGGTTTGGTAGTTTGGATAAGGTGGAACCACCACCTCATTTTTGGCCAATGCATGTTCTCCACCTAAGCTTTTGGTCTAGCCAAGGAGGGAGCATGCCCTCCACTTGGCACACCACACTTCCCAACGGTTTTGGTGGGTTAAATGAGATGGAAATCCTCTTGACTCACCCCATTTTCTATGTGACTCACTCCCCATTTAACTCACTCCATGTAATGCAACTCATTTCCCAACTCAATCATTTAAATTTATATCTAACTTAGGTCATTCAATTAATTAATTTAATTCCACTTATTTATCTTTAATTCACCCATGAATTCACCCATGGTAGTCAACCATGGTGGCCGGCCCCACCAATGCCTTAGCCCACACGCCACCTGACTTGATGAGGTGGAGTTGGGTCCCACTTGACTATGCCACCTTGATTTATTCAAAATTAACTTAGGTGATTTAAATTAAATAATTCAACTCAATTCACTTGATCCTCCTTAATTCACCTTTGACTCACCCATGGTTGACCAAGTGGTCAGCCCACCTTGTCTTGGTCCACACGCCACCTCACTTGATGAGGTGGAGTTGGACCCCACTTGGATAATTTCACTCTTACATTTGCCCATGTGATGTACCCCATTCCTTTGATCGCCATTGGTTCCATGGCCCAATTAAATCCACTTCCAACTCATTTACCCTAATGCTCAATCCACCTTGACCCATTGGATCCCACTTGGGCATTTGACCCAATTGACCATCATTGACCCAATTAAATGAAATTAATCCAATCCATGGTCCATTGGACCATACTTGATCCATCAACCATCCATTCCATCAAAATTCTTAATTTTAATAATTAAAATAAATAATAGCCAACATAATTATTGATTTAAAAATCCGGGCTATTACAGAATAGGTCCAGAAGTGAACAATATCATGGAGATGAATTGATGTCTACTAAATTTTTTATTTCTCTTGCTCTCTAATCTCTCTCTCAACTACTCGTTCTCTTGTTTGTTCCTCTCAAATCTCTTTTTTAACTTTCTTAATTTTAAAATTTTTACAGTTCTTGGATGGGTCAAATTGTATTTTTCAAATGAATGAGGTTAAGTTTTAAATTTAAATAAGTTTAATTTAAACTCGGGTCAGATTGGGTCAGGTCGGGTTTATTAAATCGGATTTTTAATTCGGATCGAGTCGGATTTGCTGTAACATGGGTAATAAACCCAACCCGTCCGACCCGAGTTTGAGGCCTTGGTTGTGTAGATAGGTGCATCCGATGATCCAATCCTCTCCTTTCCTCTTTTTTTCTTCACATTGCGCTTCCTTCCTCCCGTCCCCTCTTCCTTACTGTTACCTTCACTTCTTTCTTCTTCTTTCCTCTTTCTCTTCCTTCTTCATTTCGGATATCCTCCACGCAGGTATGCTACTTGTCTACTTTTTCTTTCTATCTTTTTTTTCCCTTCTTTTCTTTTGTGTTTTTTTTTTACATCAGTTTTGAAGTCGATCTCCATTTCCAGGGTTTCTTCATAGCTGATCTGTGGGGAAGGTTCCAAAGAATAAAAAAAATTCCGTAGAAAAGGTTCCAAAGAAGAAGAAAACCCTAGAAAACATATAAAAAACAACCCTTCACAAAGAAGAGCGAGAAAAAAAAAAACTCGGCAAGATGAGGATTATGATAAAGGGAGGCGTATGGAAGAACACGGAGGATGAGATCCTCAAAGCAGCTGTTATGAAATATGGGAAGAATCAGTGGGCTCGCATCTCTTCCCTTCTTGTCCGTAAATCTGCCAAGCAGTGCAAGGCCCGATGGTACGAGTGGCTTGATCCCTCCATCAAAAAGGTATGTGCTGTTATTCCTCCTCCCTTTTCATTCTATGGCACTTTTGAATGTACCAAAATCCTCAACATCTTCGTAATTTTAATGTACTATCACTGGCTTATATTGAAATTGCATTTGGTGAGGTTCCATATCAAGATCAATGATCATGCCATTTTGACATTAGGCGGGGAGAAATGCAAAGAGTCAGTGAGGAATGCGATTTTTGTGATGGTAGCAAGTCTAAAATAAAATTGAGTTCAATCTGACATCTGTAAAAGTCTGTATTAGAGTCTGTGCAACACTGCACATGATTTGGTTGGTCTGTAGTTGGTATTTTTCTATTTTGGTTTCCTAGGTAATGGGGATGCAGTTTCTTAATCATGCTCTTTAACACAGTGATTGTGTGTGCTACTGGACAAACAATTAATTCTGCTTAATTCTTCAAAATATTTTGTCATTTGGGTTAGTTGTGGAAAATGGTAGCTTGTGCTGAAACCTATTTGTACCCTGAAAGTGGACTTTTCCCCCTTGCTTTTCTCTGTATTGTGGCTTAGAAAGTGGTATTCTGTTTCTTTGTTTTTATGTTACTTGTACAATGTATGCACTTCGCTTGTGTTACTATAAAGTTCTACAGTCCATACATCTGTTTTTTGTGGAGGCCCGTAAATGGTTATTTGTAAAGTCAGAGATATTCTAAGAGATCAAATGAAAGAAAGATTACCAATATGTTAAAGGTTACTGAGCCAATAGATTAATGCATTTAAGTCTGAGTAATAATATTAGTATATCTTTTGAGCGGTCATTTAAAAATGTCTCTTTTTTATAAAACAAAGATAAAGGGTTTATGTGCTAGAAGTGGGTTGCTCTTTAAAGTAGATACTTTGGCGATTTATCAGGAGGTTCCTGCAAGTTGTAACAGTTGCATGGAGGTTAAATGGCTTAACCATAGTTTTGATTGGATTATACAAAAATTGCATGATTATAGGCAAATATGTCATCATCATCACCAAGCAATTTATAGGAAGATACATCTTACTCCACAAAAGCTTGTCACCATCCGCTAGTGATATGGAGATCTTATGCTAGTTTGATGAGCCACATAGAAGTCAAGAGGAGAAATTAAATCTGGGGTTTAAAGAAATCAATGACACCTTCTTTAAGTGTATTCCTGGAGCAGATAACTATCTCATTTATCCTGTGCATGATGTAAATTCTCCTATTAATGGTACAAAGAGTCTTCTTTTAGCTCAAAGAATCAGTTTGGGTCACTAATTTGAAGAATCTTTCCAAACCATTTTGAAGTTCCTAAAGTACGCCAAACCAGAACTTGCAACTGCTGCTGTTGTTGTTGTTTTTTTTTTTTTTTTAAATATCATGGTTATGCCCACCTCACATTGGAGGTGATACTAATCCTATGGTGGTTGCCTATTGAAAATTGGCCTATAACTTTCTCAATGTTTGTCAGAATCACACAATCATGCCTTTGTTATAAAGTTTCTGAAATGACGAATTTAGTGGCCATTTTTGTGATCTTGGAAATTGTGCATGGTGTACTTGGGACACAATTGATGGGCTTCACCTATTTGATGCATGCGTGATGGGATGAAAATGAAAATTGTGTAAGAATGCACTTATTCTGAAGACCTATTTGATGTGACTAACCCTTAAAGATATCCAATTCAGGATGTGCACGTTAAGAATAACAATTATGTACCTTTGGAGGGTTCGTCCATGTAAGCACGCATGGTGCCATGAAACTTTTCATCTCCATGCACGCATGATGGTATCCACTCAAATACAGCCTTTATTGATACTATTGAATATTAAATTTGTTGGTTCATACCATGATGGTAGTTGTATGAAGTCTTTTGTTCTCGTATTCCATCTTTGCTGGTCTAAATCCTTTCATGACATGAACTTCTTGCAAAAGTGCTAAACTTGTTTTCTTCAGTTGTCTGCATGGAAGAAATGGACTGGACTAGCTGTAGTTATTTTTTTCTGAAAGTTAAATCAACTTGCTGTAAATGATCATGATAGTCCTTACTTTTGTTTGCCAATTTTTGAGATTGAACTTGATAATCATTGTTCATAATGGCATGTTACAGCTCAATCATTTTTCATAGTGGTATTTTACAGCTTAACTAAGGCCCTGTAGAAATTATTCAGTAGGGAATTTTCAACTTGTAGGTTTTAATGAATTCTTTCCATGTGATTTTGTATCTGGTTTTCTTAATCCATTTTGTGCCATTTGATTTCCATGTCATTTTTCATTGGTACCAATGAACTTACTCCATTTCAAGATACACACACATTGAAATGGTGATATGACTTGATCCTGTAACTTCTGTAGTTGCATCAATGAACAGTTGCAATTGTGCTATGGGCTCCTTTCTCCATCTGATGAATTCATGTCATGTCACTTCACAAAAACTCATGTGGTTTGTGAAATGTATGGATCATTTATTAGACTCTTTTAAGTTATTACACCTGTTCATCACACTTTCTCAGGCATGTTGCGACACTGAGTTCCATCTACCACACTCCTAAGATGATTATTTGCTCCATCCATTGATTTGGCTCAAGTTTATTTTTTTCTTTATTTATGCTGCAAACGACATTGCTTTTATTTTGGTCGTAGTCAGGTTTTCTAAGTTAGTGATTACTACTAGCTACTAATGCTCATTAATGAGCAGCATGTACATTTATTGATTAAAGAACACCATAGAGGTGGACTTGATTAAAGAACACCATAGAGGTGGACATACAATATAGCCAAAGTATACCAACAAGAAACATGTACAAACGTTTACCCTCTTGTTCCATGTAACACAGTTCAACCTGAAAATATGTCTTACTATTCTAAGGTATTACCTGTGTTAGTGCATCTCTATTGATCCCCATTTATTCCCTAAAAATCACCTATTTAATTTTTTTAATCTTCTAACTTGTTGAAGTTAACCTCCATAAGGTAGAATGATGACTCGATCTCTCTTGTAATCAATGTCACAAATACCGTTCTCGAATTTTAATAGCGACTGGTAATATTGGGATATTTTCAAATTCTCGGGTTTTTATTGGGAAAGTCTTGCGGAAAATATAAATATTTAAAAATAATAAAAAATAAATATTTCTCATCTAACATTTCTTGAGCAAAAAATATCATACAATTCTAAATGAATTCATTGCTAAATACAATATCAAAGTCATCTAATATCAAAATAACATTAAAAGACAGAATCATCCTCCAAGAAAGTCTAATTTAAAGTTTCAATTAACAAACCATTAAAAGAAAAATAACAAGGTTGTTAAAATCGCATGATTCACGGTTCGAATCGTGCGATTCGAATCGAATCGGGACCATAAACGAGCCAAATTGTAGTGAAAATAAAAAAAGGGCTAAAATCATGCGATTTTGAAAGTGACTCGCATATCGTACGATTCACTCACATGAATCGCAAACTCGTGCGAGTTAGACAAAGGCGGAAAGAAATGTTTTGGAAAGTGGGTTTTGCGAAACAACCTTTCTGCAATCTCTTTTTCGAGCCTTCTCTTCTTTCTTTCTTCTGTAATTATGCTTTCGTTCCTCTTCTTTGCTTTTGTTCTTCTATAGTTCCTCTTCCGTTCTTTTGTATTGCCTCTTCTTCTGCTTTCGTTACTTTACTCTTTTTCCTCCTCTTCTGCTTTCGTTACTTTACTCTTTTTCCTCTCCTTTTCTTTTGTTACTTTACACTTTTAATTTAATTGCTTCCGCATGCAAAGACTTTATCAAAACAAACTCTTAATTTCGTTGATGAGAACTCTCTATGCAACACGTGAGAAGGCCCTTTTTAGTTTCCACTTTTGAGATTAGACTATTTCTCTCTTTTTCTTGTTGGAACTCTGTTTTTATATTTTAAATTTTTTATCATCATTTTTTAATAATTAAAAAACATCTCTTTTATTTTTTATTTTCAATATTTTATATCTATTTTAAAAAATAATAAAAATCTCTATTTTTTCATTGAAAAAAATTATCAATGTTAGAAAATTTATTTAAATGTCTTCGATTTATTTGTTAATTTTTAAATTTATCAGTACTTAATATTTATATTTTAATCTTATATTCATATATTTCTTTTTTTATTAGATTTTTTTTGAGATTTTGAAATTTGAATAATAAAAGTTTATGAATTATGATGATTTGTATTTTGATTCTATTTTGCATTGGAGCAGTTTGTCATGTACTCATGTATTTACATTTACTTATATATTATGAGAAATTGAAAAATCATCTTATTTTTTTATGTCATACTATATTTAATTATACTATAAATGTAACACCCCGCCCTTTTCACTCTAATTTTCAGAGTTTAATTTTTTTTTTTATATATAATAATCATGTGATCGGGGCGGAGTGTCACGACGCGAGTTAAATTCGGATTCTAAATCCGACCCTTAACTGGCCAAGCCCATGTGCATATGAACTAAGTCCATAAAACTGATCCGCACATGGTACATATATAACTTGCGGAATTAACTTAGTCTTAATCCAACTGAGGTTATAATAGAACCTATGACTATTCCAATTTTCCATTCTTAGATAGCAAAGTACATAACTT
This sequence comes from Chimonanthus praecox, assembly GCA_022113865.1. Taxonomy (NCBI): domain Eukaryota; kingdom Viridiplantae; phylum Streptophyta; class Magnoliopsida; order Laurales; family Calycanthaceae; genus Chimonanthus; species Chimonanthus praecox. The sequence goes on along the minus strand of CM039086.1, from coordinate 58,700,651 downwards.
ATTTTCCAAAATTACTAATCAATCTTAACTAATCGTTCAATCAAACCATCCGACTTAAAACAAACCATGGCATCTATCTTAACTACTTATTACAAGCCACAAATCTAGTTACCAAATTACATTGTCCAAATAATTCAAATAACACATCCATGAATAGTCCATTCAAAATCATTCAAACCGCCCAAGTTTCCGTGCTTGGTCCCCTTCTCGATCCTCAATCTTTGACTTTCCTGCGTCATCCACTAAGGATATAGATAGGGCGTTAGATCAACGCGCCCAGTAGTGTTTCTGAATAGGGCTACCAAATGGTTAGTCAAAAACATGCAAATAGTATAATAATAATATATGTGTGACAAAATTCCATAACAACATGCTATGTATGAAATGGACATGTAATGAGTCCCACCCATCACCACCCAACATAGCCATCACTTGACGGGATTCTCATCGTCAAGGTAACCCATAGTGGTCTTTCGGACTCCCCGACGGAGTGTGGCCTCCGGATTCCTCCTGATGGGATTCTCATCATCAGGGTACCCCACAGTGGTCTTTCGGACGCCTCGACGGAGTGTGGCCTCCGGTTACAACACCATTATCCCATGCCATGCATGAGATGTCTATGCAACATGTCATTTAGAAACATAACTTTACAATCATATAAGTTATCGAAATCAACATAAAACAGCATATGAAATTGTGGTTACAATAAAGGTAGGAAACCTACACTTGTTTACTTTGTTTGACCCTTCCTTTGAACCGTCTTCCGATCACGGCTTGTACACCGTTCTAGAAATCCTAAAACCTTATTTACATAACAGCAAGTTAAGCATTCATTCATGTGATTCTAACTTAGTCTAGGTCCCAAAAATCCACTTAAACTTCCATGTCCTATCTTAGCCATAGAACCCCATAGTTTTGGTCCTTTTAAACATGTTTTTGGTTTCATTTAGACATATGATAACAGTATAATGTTATCATGTTTTTACCTTTCAAAACCACCCAATAAGCCCATCACTTTGTATGATTTCCATTTTGTAAAACTCAATCCAAATATCCACATAACAGTCCATGGGGTTCGGCCATACATATGGCCGAACCCTATGGTTCTTGGTGTAATTAATCCAACCATTGTCCATGGTTTTAATCCATAATTTAACCATAGTATTAATATGGTTCAGCCAAGCCATATTTACCTAAAAACAGTAAGCTTATCTTCACTTTAAATCCTTTAAAATCTCACAAAATCATTTAATACTTCCATGAAATGTCATACCATTTCATGGGGTTCGGCCCACCCAATTGGCTGAACCTCATGGCCTATGGTTTAGATCCATTTATCCATTTATAAACTTGGTTTATTCTTAAATCAAAGCACATTATGTTTACATAAAAAATCCATCCTACACTTAGACCCAAATAACCATAAAAAATAGTCCATGGGGTTAGGCCATACACATGGCCGAACCCCAAGGTTTCCTTGATGTAAACCCTCCAATATTTGTCCATATTTTTTGATCAGTACTTAGCTTAATAAACACATAATTCAGTCATGTAATAACTGGTCAAAATCAGTGACCTTATCTCCCTTTAAAATCCTTTAAAAGAACTTCAATACATAATATGAATTTCATCTCTCAAACACCATAAAAATCACCAAGTTTTCCCATGGATGGCCGAACCCTATGGTCCATATTTTATCACTTTTAAACATCATAATCCCATATTTAAACCATTGATGGATCTGGCCATACGATGGCCAAATCTCATTTTCTTAACCAATCTATTAAACAAGGGTTCAAAATGCACTTACGAACACCGCGTCTCCTTCGGTTCTTTTGACTCCTTTCTTGACCCTTTATTTCCTCGACCTCTCCTTCTCTCTTACTGTTCTTTGGGCTGAGACTGACCTTGCTGCAATCTCCTTTGGAATACTTCAGCCAGATGACATGGATTTGAGGGAGAAAGAGAGAGAAAGGAAACTTTGATCTTAAACCTTGGTGCCAACTCTTTTTGCTCAAAGTGTGCTTTTGTCTTGGTGAAAGAAATCAACCAAGGACTGATTGCAAATCAGTAACCAGCTGCTATTCTTGCTTTTGGAATGTAGAAGACAACAAAGAGATAGAGAGATAGAGATAGAAAATTGAACCTCTTTTGGCTACTCAAATTCAGCCCAAACTTGCCTCACATGTAACTCCCATATTAATCAAAGTTCTTTATGTTACTTGGGGGTTTCATCTATGAAATGAAACACCCCAAGCAACCAACGTCTCCTTGCATGGTTGTTGGTGTAACCTCCTCAAATCCCATTCATTTCCCAACTAGAAGTTTCAACCAAAATGTGAAACACCCATGAGCCCCAACGTTGTAGCCTATAATTTTGAATTTGAAATGCCATAACCCTTATGTAACTCCACCTCCCTTGATTCTCACCAATACCCCATGTGGGGGGTTTCATGCATGGAATAAAGCCTCCATAGTATCCAACGTGCATAATACTTTTAATTTTGCAACATAAACACTCCATTTGGAGTTTCATGCAAGACATAATCCTCCCATAAAATTCCAATGTGTTTATGGATTAAACTTTGAAATACAACTCCCCAAGGTTGTAACTCCCAAAACCATCATTTCATTCATCAATATCTTAGGAGTTTCATGCATGTGGTACACCCCCATGCAACCAACGTGTATGGTAGTTTTGAATTTGAAACAACCCACAAACCTTTAATCTACACACCTCACTCACTTAAAAATAAATATTCCATCCAACTCATTCACTATAATTATGTAAATCAGCTCACTTATTTAAATCAACTATATGATTTTATTTCAAACTCCAAACAACTCCAATTTAATCAATCTTGGACTCACTTAATGGTCAACAAAGTCAAACCCGACCCATTGGGTCCAAATTGGCCATTTTGACCCATTTCACAAACTTTGACCCAATTAAATAAAACTTCACCCATTTGATTCACTTGGACCAACTCAACCTTCCAACTCCCCTTTAATTCTCATGCATAGAATAATTCTCATGCAATCCAACGTGTTTTATGAATCTTTTAACTTTGCAACTCCTCACCACATGTAACTCCCAAAACCTCCATTAACATTTAACACTTAACTAGGAGTTACATGCATAAGATAACTTCCCCATGCAGCTCATGTTTTTCTTTGTTTTTCACTTGAAATCAATCCATTCCACTCCCATTCACACACATCACTTACTTAAAACAAACATTCCATCCAACCCATTTATTTAACTCACCCAACTCAACTCATTCATTTAATGTAACTCAACTAATAAATTCAACTCAACTAAACTCCATTATTTATTTCAACTCAAACCAACTCAAATATTTAATGAACTTAAACCAATTAAGCTTTGAGCTCACTCCATGATCAATCATGACATACATGACCCATTGGGTCCCATTTGGGTCCTTTGACCCATTTAACCTCTTTGACCCAAATAAATGTACCTTGCCCATTTAACTTAATTTAAACCTTATACAAGTACATTGAGCAATGGGTCCCACCATTTTTCTCATCTATGATCATAACCCTTCAATTTATAAATCCAAGGGCATTTTCGTAAATATTGATATATTGAAAAATCTAGTGTATTACAATAAATAATAATTTTAGGAAAAAAATCACGACTCTTACGATTCTACAATTTTCGATTCACGATTCACAATTCACACCCCTAAGACCAATTCACCATACGATTCGAGTTTGATAACATTGAAAAATAGTATCATTAAGGTTAACAAATATCACAAATAAATCAAATGTCGATAAATTTATCATTTTCTAAGAAATAAAATTTTGTAAGCCCTCAAACTCCTTAAAAGAAAGTGGAGTATCATTATCATCATCACTATCATATTGATTTTCTTCATTTTCTTCGTTCATACCATCAAATGGATTGATATCATCAAGTGAAACGGGTTTTGAGCCCTTAAACAATTTCTCCTTTGAAGTCTTTTGCATCTGCAACTTCATTCTCCCATAAACCAAACTTGGAAGCCTTTTTGGATCAAGTTTGTTCATCTTCTACGAATAAGTTGCTTCAAATAATGTGGATTTTATTGCAATGGACTGCAAATTTGGAATTGAACTTCCACATAACTCCCACCAAAGCGCTAAGTAATTAAAAGAATTAGATACACCTTACAAGATAAAATTAAATTAAGAAAACAAATGAATAAAAACTTACTAGGATGAGATGTTTGCATCAGTTCCATTGCTATCATTCCTCCAAAATTCATCACCATCTAGAATGTTTGCCACTTCTTTTTTCTCACTTCTTTTACATTGTGACATGCTTCTCCATTCAGCCAAAGCAACCATTAATCTTAACGCATTTTCTTGACTCAAAACATAATGTAAACAAATGAATTGAGTTGCAAACCTTGGAGTGGTTGACCTTTGCAACTCTTTTCCTTTGATATGTACCATCAACAAATCTGTGACATGTTGATACTGATACAAAAACTTAAACAATTTTTCGAGCATTGTCCATGTAAGGCTTCACATGCGGCAATTTGTCAATATGTTCCAACGTTAAATCAATACAATGTGCAATACATTGTGTCTTGAAAATATTTGAATACTTATTTTCAAGTATATCTCCTTCAGATATATAATTTGACCCATTGTCTATAACAAATTGCACATCATTTTTTGGTCCAATCTCATTAATTACATAAGATATAAAATCTGTAACGAAAGCCCCACTTTTTACATTCCCCGCCGCACGTACATACTTAAAGAAAATTGTGTCTTGTGGACAAGCTAATAAACAATTAATATAAGGCTGATTTTTCATATTTGTCCATGTGTCGGACATAATTGTGCATCCATAGAACTCCCAATTCTTTTTTATATCATTTATATATGAATCAATTTGCTTTTTCATATTTTTCAACAATTTGGACCTAGCCGTTTCACTACCAGGAGGGGCATAGGTGGGCCCATCTCTTGCAATGGCAAGAAGTGTTTCTTTAAAATCTTCAGACCTCAGCAAATTAAAGGAGAGGTTGTTCATCTCCATACTTCTAAATAACATCATATCAACAAAATCCTTATCATGTTTTTTATTCATTGTATCAACCAATTGTTGTCTCGATGCAAATGCAAATGCAACATATGATGCCAAACTTTTCCTCGATGCAAATGCAATAGATGTTCTTGTTGTCCCACTTCCTCCTTTATATCTTTTATGCTTATCTTTAAATGCGATGGCATCCTTTGCTATTTCACAAATATGGTCAGGAACTTTATAACACATTTTGACATCATGCAGTGTTCTTTTTGCAAGGTGATTTATCAAACGAGTGATACCATCTTTAAAAACTTCTTCACAAAAATTACATAATTAAGTTGGTTACATTTTCTGTTTAGTTGTTGGTATATGTATATTTGTTTTAATTTTCCATGTCTATTTATGAGTGCTAACCCTAGATAGATGGGATAAATGACTTTAGTGGTGATGGTAGTGATGATGTTATATGCTTATCTTTCAAAGAAAACAAAAGATGATAATGTATATTTGTTTGTGTTACAGATTGGGCATTTTTAATCGAAAATTATGGACTGCAGTGTTCTCTTTGTGTGTGTGCGAAAAATTTACAGTTGATTGTTGGTTAACATGGATTACAACAATTTGCCTATTAATTTGATTAGTTTTTGTTGCATGGTATTCATCAACCAACTATGTAGAATGGACTCTTCTAGATGAGTGAGGCACTTGCGTTGGACACTTGCACTTGTTCCTCATGGACTCTTATAGAACTTTTTAACATTTTTTTCCAAGATGACTAAGATATTACCACAACTTTATCCTATTAAAAGCTAATTAATGTATTTTTATGTCTGTCACTTGATTGTTTAGAGTATAGAGTAAACACAATACATAATTTTCCATAGAAGTTATTTTTGCAACTTATTTTTATTTAGAATAAATCCAATATTTAAATATGGTGTCAGTGCCCTCCAGTCCCTTGTTCTTGATTTGTTGAGTCCGACACGTTGCACTTATTCTTATCCATATCCATATCCATATCCATGCAATTTTGTCAACCAACAATAGGTTGGTTTGGACTCTTATTCTTCATCTCTTTGTCATTTATTAGTTTTTTGTTTAGACATACATGAACGATTTGTCCTTTTCCCATTTTAATGATTTTGTCATCATCATTGTCAACAACTATTTTCCTACCTATCTGGGTTTGGCTTTTTGAGTACTTCATTTCCACTCCATCCTATCAAAATTATATTCGTTGTGAATCTATGATCTCGTGTCCTTTTTTACTCTACCAATCACAACCATTAACTTATCCTCTGTTCTAGTATCTTCCTTTTCGATTCTTACATATTATATCTTGTTTCTAGTTGTCCATATATCCACCTTCTTAACCTCTCATCTTCTCATCTATTGGACCATAACAGTTTCTTTAGTGCAATTGTTTCTAATTCTATTATTTAGCGTCTAATCCAAGTCTTATGGATGATATTTGGTTGGTTATTTGGTTGCTCATAATTCAAACTATAGATTGATGATTATTGCTTTACATTCTGTGATGCAGACTGAATGGACCAGAGAAGAAGATGAGAAACTACTTCATCTGGCTAAGCTCATGCCCACTCAGTGGAGAACTATTGCCCCAATAGTGGGTCGGACACCGTCCCAGTGTCTTGAACGTTATGAGAAACTGCTCGATGCGGCCTGTGTCAAGGATGATAACTATGACCCCAACGATGATCCACGTAAATTGCGCCCTGGAGAAATAGACCCAAATCCTGAATCTAAACCAGCACGTCCTGATCCAGTTGACATGGATGAGGATGAGAAGGAAATGCTCTCTGAAGCACGAGCTCGGCTAGCAAACACAAGGGGTAAGAAGGCTAAGCGTAAAGCCAGAGAGAAACAGCTTGAAGAGGCAAGGCGGCTTGCTTCTTTGCAGAAGCGTAGAGAACTGAAGGCGGCTGGCATTGACACAAGGCAGCGAAAGAGGAAAAGGAAAGGGATAGATTATAATGCAGAGATTCCTTTCGAGAAACGGCCTCCACCTGGGTTCTATGATGTTGCAGATGAGGAGAGGCCTGTGGAGCAACCTAAGTTTCCAACCACCATTGAAGAACTTGAAGGGAAAAGGAGGGTTGATATAGAAGCACAGTTACGAAAACAGGATATTGCAAAGAATAAGATAGCGCAGAGGCAAGATGCCCCTTCATCAATATTGCAGGTGAACAAGCTGAATGACCCTCAAGCAGTTAGGAAGAGATCGAAATTGATGCTTCCAGCACCACAGATTTCTGACCATGAACTAGAGGAAATTGCAAAAATGGGCTATGCAAGTGATCTTGTTTCAGGGAGTGAGGAACTTTCTGAAGGAAGTGGTGTGACACGTGCTCTTCTTGCAAATTATTCTCAAACCCCAAGGCAGGGAACGACACCATTGCGAACCCCACAAAGAACGCCTGGTGGCAAAGCTGATGCTATTATGCTGGAAGCTGAAAACCTTGCACGGTTGAGAGAGTCACAGACACCTTTACTGGGTGGAGAGAATCCAGAATTGCATCCATCAGATTTTTCTGGTGTTACTCCCAAGAAAAGGGAAATCCTGACCCCAAACCCCATGGCAACTCCTTTAGCGAGTCCTGGACCTATGGGTCTTACGCCCAGAATTGGTATGACACCATCTAGGGATGGATACTCTTTTGGGATGACTCCTAGGGGGACTCCCATTCGGGATGAGCTTCACATCAATGAAGATATGGACATGCATGATAGTGCTAAGATGGAACTCCGACGGCAGGCTGAACTGAAAAAGAACTTGCGTTCTGGTTTAAGTAATCTTCCACAGGCTAAGAACGAGTATCAGATAGTTGTACAACCCCTTCAAGAGGAAAGTGAGGAAGCCGAGGAAAAGATCGAAGAAGACATGTCTGATAGGATAGCCAGAGAGAAGGCACAGGAAGTGGCTAGGCAGGAGGCCCTCCTTAGAAAGAGATCAAAAGTTCTACAAAGAGAGCTCCCTAGACCTCCTGCTGCTTCATTGGAACTCATTAGGAATTCATTGGTTAGGAGTGACGAAGATAAAAGTTCTTTTGTTCCTCCAACTTTGATTGAGCAGGCTGATGAAATGATAAGAAAAGAGCTTCTTGCTTTATTAGAACATGACAATGCGAAGTATCCACTCGATGAAAATACAGATAAAGAGAGAAAGAAAGGTGTGAAGCATACTCCAAATGGAAAGCTTTCTGTTTCCATCCCTGAGATTGAAGATTTTGAAGAAGATGCACTGAATGAGGTATGCTTTCTATTACGTCTTTATATTTTGCTTTTTATCTTCATAGATGCTGTGAAACCTTCATCTGAATTACGTCACTGGGAACCTTTTCTTGTTGGTGATTGATAACAAAACTGAAAGTGGCAGGCTAAAATTCTTTTTACTTTTTAGTATGCCTTTGTAGATTCTTTGAAACCTTTACTTGGAACTTGTTACCTGTGCAACAATGTATTATAATTACTTCATTATTTTGAAACTTTCTTGAGTCCATATTCATTTAAGATGGTAATAGAAACATGGATGCTAACATGGAAGAGTCATTCTCACCATCATTATTAAAGCCACTAATTCCATCTTTCTAGGATCAGCTTTCAAGTTTGTCTTGTATTCTATCCTGTCAGAAACTATGTCATCTATGACCTGAGATGTATGAGTGGAGTAACATTGAAAGCAATAATTAGAAATGCTCACCGTAGATGGATGACAATAGTCCTGATGGACAAGAAAATCAAGGAAAGCTGCTTACTAGAAAATTGTTTATTAGTATTATTGTTTTGAAATGGTAGCTTTGGTTGATGATGAAAGGGCATGAGAAGTCCCATAAAAAATAGGGAGACAAAGGGTAAAACCCCACCACAAGAAAGGAATTGGGAACCCCAAGCCAAAGATGAAGAACCCCTAGACCAAGGACCCATATAAGAGAGCACATAAGCCCAGCAAAATCCACATAACCCAAACATGCCAAATAACAATAAAAGGAAAGGTAAGCAATACAATCTTTCCAGGACCGAAATAGGTCAGATTTGAAGAAACTTTGGAACTCCTTTAGATGAATGGCCCAATCAATGCATTTGTCCTTGTCTTGAAGCGATATAGAAGTTTGGGGTTTACACGAGGCTTGTGGGCTGCTTCTTGTTTCTGTGGGATTAGTCTAACATCCACATGGGGTGGGGATACCCATGTTATTCAACTCCCACCAAGATGAAGCAGCAGAATTATGGGGTTTTGACTTGTTTTTGAAGATCTAGTTGTTCAACTCCCTGCAAAAGAAATATGGGGTTCTAACTTGTTTCTAAGACCTAGTTGTTCAACTCCCACCAAAGACTCCAAATGGTAGCCAATAGAGTCAACTGCTAAAGAGTTGCAAATTTGGAAGACCCACCACAATACATTAAAGCAAAAAACAATTAAGCTAGAGAAGATCGCATGGTCCAATAGATGTCAAATAAGTTGAGCGTGGCGTTCTAAACTTCGAGGAGGTGATCAATGTCTTCCATCGCATGCAGGTAAAGAGTGCGCATCCACTAACCTTATTACGGTTCCTTTACGAATGTTGTCTTGCGTGAGAATCTTGTGAAGACTAGCAACCCAAAAGAACCCGTGGATCCGCTGAGGGGCTTTGCTAGACCAAATCGTAGGATTTGCAGCTCTGAACAAATGGCGGCCCAGTACTATTCCAAACAAAAAATGGCTCAACCTTAAAGGTACCAGAGATCAAGCCAGCGGACCCTAGGATTTGGCCTTAAAGGAAAAATACTAGCTCTTTCGAGGATTAAGAGAAGGAGAACAAGATCCTTAGTTTTAGCATAAGAAACATGTCTCAACATTCGCACAGTCTAAGCCCTATAATTTTGTAACTATTAGCAACAAGAGCATTCGACATAGTGGCTAGTCAGAACATGATGGTTGTCTTTCCGCCTAGTTGATTTGAATACTAGTTCCAACACCCAACTTGATTTGAATACTAGATTTGATCTTGTCCACAGGCATTGATGGCTTAGTTCTCCACATACTTGGAAATAAACAAGGACTTACAAGTGACATCCTTATGGCAATCTAGCCTCCAAAGCTGCTTACTAAGAAGGAATTGATTGATACTAGTAATGGGTTTAATTCCAAACCGCCATTTTTACTTGGAAGACACACTTGAGACTAGATATTCAAATGATCCTTTTTGTGATCTTCTTTAGTGTCACCCCAAAGAAAATCACACTGTATTCTTTCCACGGTTTCCTCCACACGCTCGGGGCATTTAAAAGCAGATAGGAAATAAATCAAAAGAGAGCATAGGACAAACTTTGGGAGAGTGATGCAACCATCAAAGGAAATATTTACCTTTCCAAGATGCGAGCTTGTTCTTGAACTTCTCAACAATTGGTTCCTACAAACTGAGTGAGGCGTTGCTTTGCCGAGAGGGAGGCCAAATAAATAGAAGGGAGAAAACCAACCTAACAACTGAAGATAAAGCTAACCCAGTTTCTCAACGGATAAGTGAATACCAAATAGCTCACTTAGTGGTAGCTGATGCATAGGCCAGAAGAAAGCTCGAACCGACGGACAAGGTTGCAAAGATTTCTTGACCCATTCTCATCGACTTGACAAAAAAATATGGTGTCATCCACAAATTGAAGGTGGTGGAAAACCAATGCGTAATGCTTAATGCACAGGCCACTAATAAGACTTAACTTTGATGCTTTGTTGATCAGATTGCTCAATGCTTCAGCAACAATGATGAAGATTGCTAGAGAAAGAGGATCACCTTGCCTAAGACCCTTAGAACTTTGGAGAAGCATTTGGGAGAGCCATTTATCATGATGGAGAAATGCACAAAGGAAAAACACTCGTTAATCCAACTAGACCACCTTCTGACCAAGCCCATGCTTTGAAGCGCAAAATTGAAGAAACCCCTAGCCCACCATATCATAGGCTTTTCGCAAGTCAAGTTTGCATATGACCTCTTTGAGCTTGGCTTTATGTTGGGAATCAAGGCATTTATGTGCAGTAAGAATCACATCCTTGATTTGACAACCCTCCATTGCAATGCCTTAAAATGGAGATACGACTTCATGGAGAACAGGCTATGAAGCATCGATATGGGTACGCGTATCGGATACGACACGTACCCGATACGGGGACACGACAATTTTTGAAAAACTAGGATACGGGTGCGGCGGGATACACCGAATTAAAAAATTATATATATATATATACATATATACATATATATACATATATATACATATATATACATAAAATAAGTTCAAACATTTACAGAAAAATATCATAAATTCTACTATGAGATAAAAAGAGTCAACTTTTCAAAACGTCACAAGTCACTCACAAAATACATAGTTATTACTTATTACAAAATCTGATTGAAGGTTTCAATCTCTTCATTTCCATCACCGGCATCAGTAAAAACAACTGCCTCCATATCTGGTTCATCAAGAGACAAACTTGCAACCTCTAGAACTCCAGCTCCTTCAAATGGATCCCACTGATTTCCCCCAATGTCTCACATCCTATTTGGTCCATTTACATAGCCTTCATTCTTCCTTGACAAAAGACGAAGATTTGTATGTATGAACACCAAATCTTCAGCCCTTTTAGGATGTATCTTGTTTCTTTTCATGGAGTGGATGAATGAGTAGGTACTCCAATTCCTCTCACAACATGATGATGAACATGGTTGTACAAGAAGCTTAAGAGCCATCGTTTGCAGTCTTGGTATAGAAGCTTCATAGGTCACCCACCATGTTTTTGGATCCAAGTCCCATCTATCGTGTAAACAATCAAAGGACCCAAATACATCAGTAGCTCCTGAAAACCTTGCATATTCTGTCAGAACAGCTTTCCTCTCATTTACATCAGAGTAATACCTCCTCAAACATTTGTTTCTCTCATCAGATATCTCTACATCCTTATGTGGTACAACCCTATTCGGAGATTGAGCAAGCCATTCACTACTATAGTACCTATAGGTTAGAAAAGTATAACATTGGTTTGTAAAACATGAAGTTCAAAATCTAAAAAAATAATCGAAATAAATAAATTACCTTGGATTCAAAGAATGAGCCATGCAATGTAGTGGTGTGCAACTTTTAGTCCATCGATCAATGAGTACATCATACACCACACCATAAAAAGTAGACTGCTCATCTAACTCCTTCAACTCATTGCCATATATCGCCGTCTTCACTTGCTCTATCATTGAATCCCACTTATCATAAACCAAATGAAGGGTCGGCTTATCCGTGTCGCACAACCGGAGCATCTCATAGATTGGGCGTGTAAAAGAAAGAATATAGTCAACCTTGTCCCACCATACATCAGTTAAAACCATCTCTTTCAGAGCTTAAGCCTTTCCAACATCCTCCTCCTTGTAGGCACTCTATTCCTCACTAATGATCATGTTCTGAAGGCCACGCTTAATAAGTTTCAATCTTTTCAACATCACAACAGTAGAAGCAAATCGTGTCTCGGCCACAACAAGCAATTTCAATGGTAAAAAGGAATTAAAAATAGCCAATCTCATTGAATGATTCATAATGAAGTTGTGAATAAAACATGCATCATCTTAAACTTGAGTAATCCAATGGCATTTAACAAAAATATTCTCATTCCTCTTGTATTTTTTGCTGCACATATATTTTTTAGTATAAGATTTAATGTGTGCACCACACAAGGAGTCCAAAATATGTGAGGGTAATGACCTTCAACAAGTAACATGAGCATTATTAGTCACAATTTGCACCACATTCTTTGACCCAACCTCACGAATTGTGTCTATCATCAATTTGGCAATGTAGTGCTTATCTTTATACTCTTTTGACCTATCAACAACTTTCAAGAAAATGGGGCCTCTCTCAGATGCAACCATGAAATTGATTAACAGCCTCCTTTGTGCATCACTCCACCCATCACTAACTAGGTTCATCCCCTTCTCATGCCAAGTTCCTTTGATTGGTTGGAGCAACATTTCAATGTTTGCCTTCTCCTTTTGTAAAAGTGTGGTTCTTAAAGCATTATAACCAAGAGGAACATACCCAGAGATTTGATTGTTGGCAGAAAAAATATATAAACTACGATAATAGGCATTTCTAGCAAAGTGAAATTGCAAACCACCTTAATAAAACATTCTAGCAATTTCACTTGTAAGCCGATCTCTAGCATCATTTTTAAATGCTTGTTCCAAAGGACTTGTACCTTCAACTCGTCTTTTTTCCCCCTCACTAGTTGATGTTGAGGCCATATGAGTTGTAATAGAACGATTGGGTAAGGGAACATTTTTTGGTTTAGACATCTCTTCAGCCTCAGAAATAGCCTCAGAAACAACTTTGAAGAGTTCCCTTAAATATTCTTTAGTCACAGAAGAACACATTTGAATCCCTTTACCAATTTACCTCAATAGATGAGCCTTAACCCTAGAGTATGAACCGTTGAAATTCTTATTACAGAAATTACACTTCCATTTCCTACTTCCACCTCCAAGAGTCGGATCTCTACTTTTCAATATTGTAACATATGACCAAAGAGGAAAATGGTCATCCATAGCCAGTAAAGAACAAAATCTACTTGTAGCTGTACTACTAGATGAACCACACCTGCTACTGCCACTGCCTCAACACCAGTAGCCATTTCAATTCACAAACAGGCTGAACAGAAAACCTAGACAAGAAAAAAACAAATACAAAATGTCAATAGTGCATTAAAGGGTATGGATTGAGGTCAACAAACTAGTGTTTTTATTTAATAAATGGGCGAAGCTTATATTGAGAATAGAATTCATAGATGGATTTTATTAACTAAATTAAATAAACTCATAGTAGGATTTGAATAATTCATAGCAGGATTTTATTAACTAAATGAAAATGTCCCTAGCTGAAATTTGCCATTTGTATTAAAAAACATAGAACATGTGGAATTTGGTGCCAAATCATTAATTATTTATTTTACAACAATATGAAGATAAAGATGGGATAAGGAAATAAATTTATTTTACAACAATACATTAATAGATGAAGAAATATAAAAATGTTTCTACAGGAATATGTACACTAGTAATTATTTGTTGCCGTAAACCATTCTAATTTCTAATTCTAAGGTAAAAGGGTGATCATTTTCCATGCAACTTCACAAGGTCATATCACACAATTGATATATTCGTATAAATAGGAAGAGAATAAATCCCTAAAGTCCAGGCAAAGCATTCAAAGTCCATGAAACTGGTTGATTGAAATCTTTTTCTTGTCAAAATAATTTCAAAAACTTCTCTGTAGGATTCCTTTCAAAAACAAAATTAAAAAGAGCATTAAGAACCCACTGTTATTCACAGTTCTTCTCTTCTTTTTTCTTTCCTACAAATTTTGGATAGATCAAGTCCTAATAGATTTCAAACGAAAACCATTCTTTTTTACTTTTTCAAATGGTTTTAAATTGATTTTTGAAATTAATTTGTTACAAGTATAGATTTCAAAAGAGAAAGAGAAATAACAGAGCAGAGAGCTCTCTCCACTCTCTACATCGGGGAAATACCAAGGCTCTCTACGTTGTGTGAAAAAAAAGACTCTGTTCTGGCGCTGAACAGAGAGAGAGAGACTGTTCAGGCCGGTGCGTATTGGCTGACGAAGGAGAGAAGAAGAGAACAAGAAGAAGACGAAGAACAGAGGAAGAAGAAGACGAAGAACAGAGGAGAGAAGAGACGAAGACGAAGAACAGAGGAAGAAGAAGACAAAGGAGAGAAGAAGAGAACAAGAAGAAGACGAAGAATAGAGGAAGAAGAAGAAGAAGAAAAGAACAAAAGAAGAAGAAGATAGAGAATAGAAGAAGGAGAGAAGAAGAAAAGCATATCTGAACGGAGAAGCTGCAGAAGATGCCAGAGAGTAGAGTTGCAGCAGCCGAGAGGTAGGTCAGTGGAGTGGAAGAGAGACGGAAAGGGTTTCTCTCGTTTTTTACTTCCGCACGTTTTTCCCCCTTTTTTACTTCCGCACAGGATATCGTGCGGAATGTCTCGGTCGTGTCCCGGCAGTATTCTCTTTATTTGTTGCCGTATCCTGACCCAGATACGCGTATCCGAGGAGTATCCATAATTAAAATATTTGTTAATTAATTGGATACGTATCCGGTACGTATCCGAGCCGTATCCGGCCGTATCTGTGTCGGATACGTACCAGACACGGGTGCTTTACTAATTTTGAAGTATCCTTGCTTCCTAGAGAATAGGCCTGAGTATGTTGGCTAGTAGTTCCACTAAAATTTTGTATGCACTACTAAGAAGACTGATGGGTCTGAGTATTGATTTCTCTTCCTTTTTTGGCTCTAAGGCAATGAAGTTTGTATCTAGCCCTTTAAACAATCTTTCCACAGCGAAGAACTCATCCACAATGGCAAATTGGTTGAAATGTTAGAGCTTATGAGGACTTGTAGCACAACTAGTTAAGGCTCATTGTTACAGTCTAGTGGTTGTGGGGTCATGTCCTATTGGCGTCAGATAGGACTATTGGTCCATAGAAATAATTTGCCAAATCCAAATATAAAAGCCAACCCTAGATTATGGGATAAATGACTTAGATTATGATGATGTTAGAGCTTATGGGGAGTGGAAGGCCCTTAAAGACTTGGATTGAAAGGATGAAAAAGGATGTGATGGATCGTCGAGTGGAGGATATGGTTTTTGATAAGGCAGAGTAGAGAAGTAAAACTCAAAGAGCTGACTTCATATGGATGGGAAAGTGGCAATCGTGATGATGATGATCCACTTGTAATTCGGTATCTATTCATTCTATTTGAATGTGGATGTTGTACAAAGAATCGAATGGCTATGGATTCTTTGGCTAAGTAGGGGGGCGTTGTTAGATGTGGAAGTTGTTAATAGATTGATGTAATTTTGGGTTTTTTTTTTCTTTAGAGGGTCTTTGCGGACCTTTCGTTTTGTATCCTTTTCTTTTGATTTCAAAATTGTTTGGGTTTATTGTTCAGCTAATTTAGCTGCCGATGAGTTGGCTCATCAGGGGTTATCTTTAGATTCTGAAGTAGTTTCTCATTTCTTCTAATTGTGTTTTGGGTGGCCTCTCTTGGCCTTCCTTTTCGTTTCTGTAATTCTTTTCAAGGAATTAATGAAGTTATCTTTCAAAATAAAAAATAAAAAAATTAGATACAACAAAGAGGATATTTTTTTTGGAATATAAAGAAATTGAAAATTCCATTATAAACCCACAAAAGCTGAGGTTGAAGAAAAGGAAAGTGAAAGTAAAACAAAGTACAAATTAGAGATCAAAGGGCATCAGGCTGTTTGCACTTCTTTTTTGTACGTCACAGTTGTGATAGAGAGAGATGAATAATGATTGGTGAGAGAATATGGAGAGATTGGTGGTGCTGGGCATGAAAGATAGGTGGGGAGAGAGTGACGCAGGACAAGGGATAGGGTAACCCTAAATGCAATGTTTTAAAACCCGGCCCGTTGAACAATCCGTCTTAGAGGTAGGGTGGGTTAAATAAGGTTCAACTGGGTTGACCCGTAGTCAAACCCGGTTAAACCCGTGTAATTAATATAATATTATAAATATTATTAAATTATTAACTAAAGTTTAGTAAATGAGTTGAAATAAAATTTTATATAAAAAAATATTTTATCAATATATATTTTAGTGGTTGAGATTGATGACAACTATCTTGTCCAATGTTTTAAAAATTGGCTCATGAAGTGAATTGTCTCAATGAAATGTTGGGTTCAAACTCGGTCAAACCCATGCCATCAATATTATATTATAAATAATATTAAATAAAATTTAATTAATGAGTTGAAATAAAATTTTGAGTAAAAAATAGTTCTTTAATTAAAATGTGACTTTGACTAATAAAATGTAGTCATATTTTTTATTTCAATTATTTCATTTGATAAATTAACATTATATGAAAAAGTTTAAAAATAAATTCCATTTTCTCAAAAAATATCCTGAACCACACTTGTATTGTATTGGTAAAGAGACAAGGGTAAATTTGGAATTTCATTAAAATCTAAAACTTAAAACCCTACACTCTCTCCCTTTCTCTATTTTGCTTTCTCTGCAATCGGCCCTAATCCCATCTCTTTTTCTCTCATGGCAGCCGGCCGACCCTAATCTCATCTCCCTTTCTCATAGTGCAGCCGGCCCTAATCTCATCTCCCTTTCTCTCAGTGCAGTCGGTCCTAATCCAAGGAGGAAGAAGAGATGAAGGGAAACTGGAAATGGAAGAAAAAGAGAAGAAGAGGTGAAGAAATCCAAGAAACGAAAACCCTATTGCTGTTTTCCACTTTTTCCATTCCATCAATAGTCCATTCGTCGTATTCCACTGTGTTTAATTTTTTTATTTTTTTTTAATTCCAGATACGGGTTTTACATGAAAACGGGTCCCTGGTGTATACGAAAACCCCTGTTGAACTACGGGTCAAGAAGGTATTTAGTGGTTTAAAACCCATACGGGTTCTAAATCGACCCGACCCTTTAAGTACCCGGTTATGGTTGAACCGCGGGCCGAGCCGGGTTTGATAACATTGCCTAAATGCTTAATGTGGTTCCCTAAACATTAAAAGGGATGAAAATAATTCACCCTAAATCTAAAATGGGCTGAAATTAAAATCCAAATTAATAATTGCAATTCAGAGTAATAAAATCCACCATAAATAATCAAGAAACTCAAGGAATTCAATGTAAATAATTATATCGCAATCCAGATCTAATTACAACTCAGAGTAGAAGGCCATCAAAACAAAGAGGGTTATCAAATCTTGTGTAGATCTATCACCAAACGGGACTGATTTGGGGTTTTTTGGTAATAAGATCGTGATAAAAACAGAATATGGCAGCAGAGTAAGGGTTATTAGGGGTAGCAGAAGTGAACAAAAGGCTTGGGAAAGGGTAGAAAGGCTAAGATATGGCTGGAAACACCGGACATATGTAAGGGAGGGTTAAGAAAGGCTAAAGAAAACGGGACTGCAGCAGTTTAGGGACTGTATGGACGAGAGGTGCCAGATGAGGGCTGTATGGGTTAAAGAAGGGTACAAAAGGGGCTTGGTGGAACTGCAGTAGGATGGCTGTATGAGACTTGGGAAGGGCTTGGGACGAGTCTGGATGGGATTGGGACAAGTCGGGACGAATTTGGATGGTAAGCAAGGACTATTCTGGGACAGATCTGGGATAACAATAGGACGGTTCTAGGATAGCAATAGGATGATTCTGGGACAGCAGTTCGGCTGGGTTTGAGAGGGCAACAAAGAGAGAAGAAAGGGAAAAAAGAGAGATAGATAAAAACCTGGATCTTGAAAGAGGATTCACACCTTTTCCCATGGCTTCTCACCTTCTTTAGTTTCTCACTAGGGTTCCTTGGCTTCTCACCATGCTTCCTGCGATGAAGGCAACTTTGCACAAAGTAAAAGTTGTTCTTTTCATTGATTAATTGTCAATCCTGTATGGAGACAATTATGAAAAGCTGAAAATCCTAAATCTAAATAGAAACTTGCTAAATACGGAAACTCGTGTGGTGGTCCGCATCAAAGAGTGAGAGACGGAGATGGTTCTAAGGAACATACATCGGCCTAGGAAAATCAAGGTTTAATGCATGGATGCAATGGTGGGTACAAGGACCTGATGGGTCTAAGGTCCCCAACCCGACTTGACTCGGATTTTGATTTGTGTCAGATTGAATCAACTAGTACTTTTCTTCCAAAAAAAACATGACCTAAACTTGGATTTTTATGGGTACCGGTCTGTGGGTTAGGTAAGAAATCTCCACCCCTAGGTCTACAGGCCATATGGTTTGTTGAGTTATTTTGGGTTGGTTGGTTTTGGTGATTCGAGTGGGTTGAAATGTTTTCTGTCTTAGAATGCCTTAAAACTCAATGGAGACGCTACGTGCGTCAAGTTGTTGAAGATGGTCAAGTTTTTGAAGATGACTACTTGAGGATTCTAATGCGGTGCATCTCCAGGCCTTCTATTTTCGTGGTTTTCTATTTCCATAGCTTTCTTTTTTTGCAAGGATAGTTTAGGTATTTTCTTTTGATTTTTAGTAGGTTGAAAGTTTATATATGTTATAGACCTTTGAGGCAAAAATACATACGAATGAATTGAATGAATAAAATTTTGGAGTTTTCCCAAATCTTGTGTGGAGCGATTCCTTTGGCTTGAGGCCCTTTTTGGCTTGAAGCTTGGCGTGAGGCTATCCTTTCTTCTTCGGGTACTTCTCTTCATCTTCCATCTTCTTCTTCAGGTACTTCTCTTCATCTTCCATCTTTTTCTTCTAACCCTTCCCATCAGTTTGCCCCTTCCCGTGCGATCCCCAGAATCCCCAGACCTGCTGCTACCATTGTCGCCACCCACATATCTCGTCTCTGTTGCTTCCGCCTTCCCTTTCCTGGCTTTCCCTTGGCTGCCGCAACCCTGTAGCCCTTCCTACAATCATCACAAACCTCTGTAGTCCCTTCCCTTCTTTGTCGCTACTGTCTTTTGCCTTTCCCACATTTCCCCAAGCTTTTTCCATCGCAAATCTTCCACCCCTTTTCCTATTTTCGTTCATATGGTTGCCCTAAGCTCTCATATTCCATTCATTCCTACCCATCCTTATCCTATTCAAGGTTGTCAAATCGAATCGTATCATGAATCGGTTTAGGGGTGTGAACTGTGAATCGTAGAATCGTAAGATTCATAATGTTTTGTTCAATTCCTCATAATATATAAGTAAATATGCAAACACATGAATTTATGACAAAATGTACCAATTCAAAATTAAATCAAAATGCATTAGAAGTCAGGTTTTTATATTCTAAAATACAGTATATTGTACACCATCATTATATAATATAACAATATACTCTATGGTGTATAACAGTATACTGTATGGCTGTGGAAGGGAAATTGTTGACCTGCAAACTTAATTCTATTATTATTTCATGAAATTTATTACATACATAACATTACGTAAATTATGTGAATGATAACATAGAAAAAACGAAACGAACAGAATAGTGGAAGAAAAGAAATAGAAAAAATGAAAACAATCAAACAAAACAGTAGAAGAAAAAATGTTATAGGTCCTCGCCGAAGGACCTGCAACTTAACTACATCACCTTTATTTCATATACATAGGTCCTGCGAAATTAGATTTGTGGAGCCTAATTGTCAGATATTTATTGGTGATCCACGTACCGAAAGGGAACCATGTAAATAGGTATCATGCAAAAAGTTAGGCTTTATTTTTCCAAAAAATCTTTATTTTTTCCAAAAAAAACTGTATTGTCCCCTTCCCCTCCTTCGCCAACATGAATCATATGATACTATGATTTGTACGATTCGAATCGTACAATTTGCGAGTCAATGGAAAAACACACGTTTTTTGCTGGATTTCAATAATACATGTGATTCGTATCGCAAGACCATACAATTCGAATCGTGAATCGCACAATTACGACAACCTTGATCCTATTACCCACGTGCGTCTATCCAGTTTCATTAGTTACATTGAATTTAACTAATGTTACATTGTAAATGTTAGGATTATTATTTAATTAGTAACATTGAATTTCTGGATTTTTTTATTATTTACAGCTTATCATATTATTTGATTGTTAGTCTATTAATTTTAATTTCAGCATCATTTTAGTTTTAAGGTGCATTATTTTCATCCTTTTAATTTTTAGGAAACCAAATTAGGCATTTAGGGTTTACCCTATACATTGTCCTGCATCAGATTCCCATCACATCATGGTGGTAAAATTGAAAGTCCTTGGCAATTTTTTAACTAATACAAAGGCATTTTTTCTATCACTTCTAGAGAAGGTGGAAGCATAGCTGAAGAACATCCCAAAAAAAAATCTAGCTTATTTTAGTTATGATTGTTTTCTCACTAACTCTTTGAGAGGACCAAGCCTTGTGTAAATAACATACACCATGAACATAGGTTGCAAATTCATAGAGCAAAGATGTTTTTTGTCTTATGAAGCTGCCTTCTTAATAAAATTGACACTCAACCTTCTGATGCAGGCTAAGTGATGCAGGAAAATGGGATAGGGTTGAAATTCTGTAACTAGAATGATGCAAGAGAGAGAGAGAGAGAGAGAGAGAGAGAGAGGTGTGAATAGGTCTGATCTGATTTTATTTCCCTTTTTTTAAAATAAATCAATTTAACAATATGTGCAGCGGAATAAACGTGTGTGTAAGTGACAACCAAATGAATCAAACCATTAAAGTAAACCACACATGCACAATGATATATAGTGGTTCGGTTCACCTGAACCTACATCCACTGTTGGACTCACCATCTCTAGGGCTATCTCAAATCCACTATGTATGAGAGTTACACCCAAACACTACAACCTAGTTTTGAAAGGTTTGACCGCTCTGGTCTAATCCTTGACACCTATTTTTTAAGGTGGTTCAATCACACTAATCTAATCCATCGTACAATGATAAACAAAGTAAACAAAGAACACTTGCCTTGGGCCTTAACAATTCTTTAAAATGTGTGTTCTTCTTCTAGATGTCTTTGTGCCTTCTTCCTTTAGATCAGGTCCATTTTTTGATGAGTATTGGTACAGCGGGATAAGGGTATTAGAACAAAGGTATAACTGATTTTTGGTCCTGGATAAAACAACCTCAACTTCATCAAACTTAAGGTATTGATTACCCAAACATATCCTTGTTAGAGGATGATGAAGGTGGTGTGACAAGGGGCTGGAAATCTCTCTGGTCTCAGTTATTCTTTTTCAAATGTTCAGCACCATATTTTGAAATCAGGCAGTCGTGTATTTATAAGACTGATTTGGAATAGTTAAGTCTTGAGGTCTTCAGATTTCCTTCGAAGCCTCGAGGCTGTATAAGACAATACATCATACTAGATTCTCAGATTTCAAACTTTAATTTTAATGATATTTATTCAATGACCTGCTCACTAATTTGTCACCTGTCCGTGATTGCCAATCACAATATTTAAATAACAAATCATGAGGAGGCAAAAAGATTTTCCATAATCTTTTTCAACTCAAGAGGTGCCTCCAAAAGGTTCTTTCATCAGTGTGAGGTGGCAAATTGATTATTCATAATCTCATCATATCCATAGGAGCCTTCTAGGATCTTCTTATATCCACAAATATTCTAACCATGATGTGGCAAAAGATCATGAGGAGCCTTTCCCAATTTTTCATATGTTCCTTACCATATTTGTAAGATATTTGGTCAAAGGACAGATGACACTAAGAGCACATGCTGAAATCCAGCTGTCTCGATCTTGGCTTAGATGTGGACAATCTTTGAGGCCTCGATAAAATGCTTGAGGCCTCAAAGCTGAGACTAAACATTTTTCAGATTTCCAATTTATTAACTATTGATTTCCAGGATGTTTAGGCTTGACCTAAGGTCCACTATAGTTTACTTACCTGTGTCAATCACATGTTTGGTGTAGACTCTTCTATGCATGGTAGCTCTTCTGACATCTTCACATTCTTCCAAGGCAAGGTCCAACACACACGGTTATGCTTGGTCACGGAATTGATAATACATAGACTCGGTCAAACCGAGGCCCTAACAAGGGTAACCCTAAATGCCTAATTTGTTTTCCTAAAGATTAAAGAGATGAAAATAATGCACCCTAAAGTTAAAATGGGCTGAAATTAAATTTCAATTAATACTTGTAATTAATTAATATAGATTTATCACAAACAATCATGCAAATATCCTCGGAATCCACGTAAACAAATACATGAAAGATTTAATAACAAAAGGGGCCATGATTTTGAATGAAATATGCATACTATAGTTTTAAATAATAAAATGAGGGTAGGCTGCGACTAAAGGAGGAGGAGAGGGGTATGGAAAAAGAAAAAAAGGGCTTATGGCAAAACAAAAGAATGGGTTTGGGGCTCACGAAAGCAATAAGAGGAGTTTTGGATGGAAATGGTGGCAACAAAGGGGAAGATATGGGAGTGGTGACAAGCAGATCTGGGTATAGGAAGGTAGCAACAGCAAACAACGGCAAGGGGATGGTTAGGGGCTCATGGCAGCAAGGGGATGGGCTTAGGAGTGGATATTTGGAGGGAGCATTAGCCTAGGATGGGATTTGGGTTGGTGGCGACACAAATCTGGGTTAAGAAGAGATGAGCGATGACTGATAGGGGTATAGCAGGGGGTGGCAAAGACCTTACAAGGGCCTAACGGGGGTGGCGAAAACAAGAGGAGGGAAAAGAAGGGACAGCGACAAGATCTGAAAGGGTTGGGCTGGTGTTGGTGAATCGGCCGGTAAAGGACAGAAAAGAAAAAAAAGAGAGAAGGAGAGAAGAAGAGAGAAAAAAGAAGTAGAAGAAGAATACCTGAGAAGATATGGAAAGGAGAAGGAGAAGATAGATGAAGAATCTTTTGTTGGCTTCACACCAAACCCTCAAGGGAATTCATCACCGTGCACATCATGGAGGCTAAGGCTTCAAGCTTTCTTTTTCATTTCATTCCATTCATCTCCTGCCTTAGGGTTAAGACCCCTTTTAAAACAAAAGGGTGAAGTTGGGCTTGGCTGCTGGGCCATCGAAGCTGGGCCTGACTCTGCATCACTGAGTCTCTAAAATTGGATTCCTAGGCTGCAATCTTGAAAGATGAAATTTAAGATTCGTTGATAACTGGATCTGAGGTTAACTTCAAATTTAGGCTTAACTAGAGGAAACGTCAATTTTGAAATCAACTTGGGATTTGAAGATGAAATCCGTAGATTTCACAAAAATCAAATTCCTCCAATCGAATTTCACTCATTTCGAGCAAACTGACTCGAATTGGTGATTCCAAAGATTGGTTCTCTCAATGTATAGTTAATCTAAGGCTCTAATCTCATTGGTTGTTAACTTCAAGTCGAAGTTGAAACACAATGCAAACAATTCATAAACTACAAATAACATTGCACAAAATTAACATGCAAAATTTAAACTAGAACATAAATAAAAAGGATAGGTCTCACCAATTGGAGATTCACATAAACTCAATCCAAACCAATGCAATGCTTTGGGCATGCAAGCCCTCTTATTTTTAGTGTTTGAAATACAATACTTAACAAACATAGACATTCCCTTCACTTTATAAACATGGTTAAAAAATTGGTCATAACTTTGTCTATGTATGTCGGAATTGGGCAAAGCTTTGCAATGAATCTAATTTTGTGTAAATCCGACATCTTTTCATACATCAAATCTATATACAAAGTTACGCCTCTTTTTTGTTAGTCCTAAAGTGACACTTATTAAAATAAAGAAATAAAAGAAAATCCTAATGTAGGTGGTGCCCAAATCTTGATAAAGAGAGAGATTCCTTTGTTTTTTTTGAATGCCTGAAAAGATAAGGATGAAGATGTCGAAGCTTATCTTCTCTTTTTAATTCATCTCTCCCTTGCATCAAGCAAATGGGCCTCCAAAAGAGCCAAATCAAATCCAAAACACCTCTAATTGGGCCCTAACCCATATGTCTATGATATGGGCCTCTGATTCATCATTCTAGGTCCCTTTAGACTCGATTTTCCTTGATGAAATACTTTGTAAGATTGAAGAGCTAATTCAATACTTTGGTGCATGTGGATGCCCTCATCACCTTCAAAGAACATTCCACTAATTTCTCCAATTTGGCCACACTACAGAAATTATGTGTTAATTGACTCTGACCTACCATTTTGTTCTATGACCGCACTCATGTCATAGAATCTTCCACATTATGACAAGAAGTTATTTTCAAATTTGGGAACTGATCCTTTCCTTCACTCAGATCTTTTGTACTCCTGATTTTATTCTCTTTTTATTCTACCAAATTTCAAAAATTTGCTTAACGAAGCTTTCTCTAAACTTCCAGGTTAATTGAATTTTCGCTCGCATTAATTATTGCCACATCATCTGCAAACAAACACCAATTTCCATATGGTTGAAATGAACTCTATTCATCTATAATCTAGCATGATCTCATTGTATTTATTTGGTTGTGTTTTCTATTCAATGTTTCTAAAACATTTTCAAAAACTCTATATTTTTTCTTACTCATCTCTTATACTGCATCTTCTATTTTTCAATTCAATACATTGTGAATTTTTTTTAACTCAGTTTTCTCCAAGTGAATTGTTTTAGTACCCCATTGTGGGTGTTCCCTAAAGAGGGTTTCCACCATGGTTGACAACATTTTCAGTTTTTTCACGTATTTGTCAGGATAGAGAGGCAATTAGATGGCTAGTTTGAAATTCAATCAGCAGAATAAGACATTGATGTGATACTTTTTGAATGTACACAACAAATTCCCTTTTTCTTAAGCCTTAATGACTGAGTGGATATCATGTCCCACATGTTTTGCATGTTGATCAGGAATGGTATGATAATTGCTTTTTTTAACCTTTTCCAGGCTGATTCTTTTATAAAGGAAGAGGTTCAATTTCTCCGTGTGGCAATGGGGCATGAAGATGAATCTCTTGATGAATTTGTTAAAGCACGCGATGCATGCCAAGAAGATCTCATGTACTTTCCCACCCGTTATGCTTATGGTCTTGCTAGTGTTGCCAATAATACTGATAAACTCGCTGCCTTACAAAATGAATTTGAGAATGTGAAGAAGAAAATGGATGATGAAACTAAGAAGGCACTGCGGCTTGAGCATAAGATAAAGCTCCTTACGCATGGATATCAGGTAATCAACAATTATTTTATGGAGAATCATATTGTTTTGCTAATACACTTCATTTCTTTTCAGTAATTTCTCTGAACTCATAGTATGAGCTGCAGAAAATTAAATGATCCTTGATCCATGGAAGCGCAGTGTGGCATTCACAAGCTTTCATTTAAAAGTCATTGTGCCATCTGGGAACATCTTATGAACACTGTCTGTCAGATGGAGAATCTATAGTGGAATCTAGGTTGCCATGTTCCGTACTTTTTGGATTGAGGATCATATACATCCTTGGTTGCTTGTCAGTTGCCTATTTGAGTTCATGCCATTCTTCAGTGCTTTTCTTCCTGTCTACTTTCCTTCCTTTCTTACATTATTCCTCTTTTTTTTTAAATTGCCGGTTTTCTGAATGCTTGCTTATATTTTGTGGGGGCAGACGCGTGCAGGGAAGTTGTGGTCACAGATAGAGGCAACTTTCAAGCAGATGGACACAGCTGGAACAGAATTAGAGTGCTTCCAAACTCTACAAAAGCAAGAGCAGTTAGCAGCATCTTACAGGATCAACAGTATGTTTGAGGAGGTTAGTAAGCAAAAGGACCTTGAACGGAATCTGCAATATCGCTATGGGAACCTCTTAGTAGAGAAGGAAAGGATTGAAAGGCTCTTGGAGGAGTACAAGCTGGAATTACAAAGACAGGAAGAAATTGCAGCTAAAAACCGTGAACTCGAGTCATTGGCTTCTGTTACAGAAACTGATAGTGCAAATGTGGAATATGAACCTGTCACCTCTACTGAACCCAGAGTCTTATTTCCAATTGATAATCAATGTGAGGAGCCTCTAATTCAAGAAACGTCAGACATCTCTCAGGATAATTCTGCTCAAAGTATTGAGGCTTGCCCAGAAGAGATGATGGTTGACTCAGTGGATGTCCCTTCAGGTGAGACTATTAATGATGTTGAAGTTCTGGAGGCAAAAGAGAATGCCTGTGATTCAGGAATTGAAAATGCTCATGATTCAGAAAAGGAAGTCGATGTTGGTGACATGACTCTTGTGGGCGTAAAGAATGTGGATGTTCTCCATGGTACTGAAGAGGTTGAGGATGGGAAAATCAATGCACTTGCCATCGACAATGAGGGCATGGTGATTGGTAATTCGGTTGATCAGACTCAAGTATCAGCTGATCCAGTTAGCAATGATGCTCCTGCGAATGATGATGGTACTACTAGTTTAGGTAGTAACATAAACGATGGGAATATAAATTCAACTAGTATGGATGCTGTCGGAAATGACAATGCGGACACTAAAAATTTGATTGATGGAGGCTGTAATTCGGTCGTGGATGATACACGGAATTCTCAAGAGGCAAGCACAAAAGTTGAAAATGAGAGCTAAATGTCCTTTGCATTGGAACTGAGTTAATGATGCCACCAGTTAAAAGCTTTTGCCGTTTCGTGAGGGCTCATTGAATGCAATCATCAGGCATCTTTTCCATTTGTTTTGCACAAAAAAAGTGGATCTGCTGATTGGATGTCCAGCATTTGAACTAATAACAGAATCTCATTATCTTGGTTAGCAAACGCGTCCTATATATGCAATCTTTTAAGGTAATGAGTTGAAAAGCTGTGTTGTGATGATACTAGTGTTCATTTGCGAATGGACCCACCCATAATTTCTATGGTGGTTTGGTTCTTGTACTTTCAAATGGTCAAGTTTATCATCTTTTTCCACATGAGATTAGCGAGCTTATCTTTGAATGGTATTATAATAAGGCCTTGGGGTATTATCAGCTGTCTTACTAATGCAAACGATAAGCATATCAACCTGCATAGAATAGGAATACTGTGTGTTTTCTACCGTCTGCGGCTGATTGTAATTTGATCTCTTTTAATTGAGTTGGGGAAAGTGCATCATGCATCTTAATAGCCTCTATTTTCTGCTTTTGAGTTGAAGAACGGTTTGCTCCAAAATGCTGAAAATAGATTTTTGGTTCAGTGAATGATCGGAGTTCGGGAAAAAATGATGGGAGCTTGGATGTTAGCCATCTCAGAGTACCTTGTAGTTTTCTTGGAAACATTTGAGCTTTCTCTTGGATAAAACGAGCTTGAAAACTTTCCTTAGGCATCTGCCTCAACCCAGATTGTCGCACCAAAGTGAATTGAAAGTGTGCACTGCACCATCTTAAACATGATCTCCTCGATTCTTTCTAGCTCTACCCACCCTCCCTTTCATTAGATTCTTTCAAGTTGTCTTAATTAATTACCTATGATACTATTAACCTCTGTTAGCAGAGATGAAAGGACGGAGTCGGAGCATGGTTCAAATTTTGGCATGATATGGTTGATTTGCCGATTGCCCAGCATGCATCTCAGTGTCAGCCAATGTGTATGAAAGTTACCAAATGTGGTAAAGAATAATGAGATTTGACCATACGTAGGAGATGGTATTGTAATTTTGTCAAAATGAGTGGTGAAGATAGAGAGGGTCTTGTATTATTGTTAGTTCTCTTGTATGTGATCAGGTTTCACAGTTTTAATAAACAAAATAGAAAAGGCTGGACAGGGCCAATGAAGCCATGCTTATTGGTCATTGTTTTGTAAAGATGCTTACACCATTTCTGGTACCAATAATTCTCTAGATATCACTATTTTTTTTTTTTTTTCAATAAAAAGATACCCATAGGAATCAGTTTATATTTGAAGCTGTGAGTGGAAGCTGTAGGAGGAATACTGTAATAAACTTAATTGATTTGATATTTTTCTTGAGAAAAATTTAGACCTTAGGAGTAGTGATTTTGGTTGAGATACAGTACATATATTTCCTGAATTCATGTAAAAAGTTGTTTCCTGAAATTCTGAAAGTACTGTTGAATTAAAAAAATTCAATAGAAACCTCACCTTATTGAATGGTCCCTTGAAGATTGGGTGTCGAACTTAAAAAAAAGGATGAGATCTAAGAGAACAAAAATGATTATTTATTTTAAAAATATTCAATCATCCATTTCAAGTGAATGATTCAATGGATATAAATAATCAATATTATTAATCTTTCATAGGTGACTAATTTGTACTTTTTTCTATATTTTAAGATTATTTACAAATATGTGTGGCAGGAAGTTAGATAATTGAAAGACATGTTGGCTTGAATTGAAGAATGTCCTATTCTTTTTTCTTTTTAATATGGGTATCTTCACCCCATATTGGAGGTGAGACTAATCCCACGACTATGCATAAATCTCCTAATCTAGATACACTGGTTTAGTCGATGGGGAGTAACCCATGGGAGTGGCCTGGAGGAGTTGAGCGTGAATTAAACTCAAAATCTAACTTCATTAGATGAGCATCTTGACCGTTACGTCACCTCTTCCAAGTTATTATTTTCAATGGCTCTGTACGTTTATTATTTTCTTTAATGATTTTTTTCTCACATTTGTTACATATCTTTTTGAATTGTGAGTTAGGCGGTAATAGTGAAGGAATATAAAAAAACCCCATAGAAAGGGTGGCTTGATAATATAGAAGAATAGAGTTAAGAGCTATGTAAGTTGGGGCAGTTTCCAAATCCACCATAGGAAAAATAGTCATTAAGAACAATGTAAGTGACTAATTTTAAAAATAGATGTTCAACTCCCTAATCTTAACTATTACTTAAATAAATGGTTGAAATTCATTCCACGATTACATTGATGAAACAGTCTCTTTGTAAAAACAAAACGAGAAGGAAAATGAAGTCTCTTGGTCCCCTTAGATTGGCACTTTCCCTCTGCATTTGCACTCACCTATATGTCATCTTGGATTCAATGAAGCTGCTAAAAAATCCACAATTGGTCCCACTTACCCAATGGTTGAGCTCACCACGGATGGGCACAGTCCAACCTTTTTTTTTTTATTAATCCATATATAGGATTGACAAAGATCAAAATAAAATTTCAATGAGAACTAATTCTAGTAATAGTTAGTAATTTGACATGTTGTCAGGATGCCGAGGTGCATAGATTGAGAAGTTTATACATCCTCAAAAGATTAATCAAAGTCAAGTAATTTGTTAACTTTCAAAAAGTAGAAAACCCCTAATTAATAATTTCATATATAAGCATGACAATAGGAAAAAAAAAATGAACTAGATATAGAAATAGTAAAGATAAGTGAATCAAACAAAAATCGAATTAAAGATATTCTTCATTAACAATAGAGGTAAGTTGGAATATATTTTTATTTTTTATTTTTTGAAGATCGAGATATCTTAGTCTCTTAGAGCAACTGGTTAATTCTTGGGGTGTGTGTAAATTTTCCTATCTACCTACACATACCTGATAATACTATGGAAAGTGACTTTTGTATTAAGAGTGACTTGAATTCAGACCTCCTATATCTTTAGCGGGTTCTAAACTGTCAAGTTAACCCTCACATGTTGTTAAACATATTTTTACAAGATACAATGAATTGATAAAATTTAACTCTCATTTATTTATTTTTTAGCGTCTTAATAATAGATTTTGAAATTAATTGTTACATATTGTTGATTTTCATGATCCATTTTAATTAGTTTTCTCAATCGTATAGAGAAGTTTTTCTCGTCCATTCGAAGCTTATTAGCTGTTATTCTGTCTCAGTTACAAACACAAGTCAAAAAGAAAATTATCTGTCTATCAGCAGTGTGAATTGGAATTCGATAATCATGACAAATAAAAAATAACCATTAAACTTCACATCATATTCTCTCATAAAAAATCATATTCATCACCCACTCGGTATACATGATTACAAGATCTAAAGTTCTGCCAAACTGGGGCTATTCATGGGATGGGCCTTCTCAGCATGGGCTGAACCCCATCAAGAATACATGTCCATTTAGGCCCTTTGACTGGGCCTTGTCCAAATTTCTAGATTGTCAAATAAACAGAGAGGACAAAGCCTCTATGCCTGAAGTCACAACCATGTGTCAGCCCAACTTTTAAATGTTTAATAGACTTCCCAAGTCAAACTTGTAGGCCCACGAGCCAAATACAAACCTGGATATAACAGCCCATAGCGTAACAATTTGGTCCAACTCCACTATGATCAAGCCCAATCTACTTGTTATGTCTTGACTTCTTTTAAGGCTTTGTTTTGTTTTTTAAGCCCTTTTTTTTAGATAACGAGGGTATCTCGGAGGTATTGACTCAACAAGACTAATCCCCTTTACTAAACCATCATGTCAAAACCAAATTGCTAGCGGTGATCGAGAGGTTTTCTTCATTTAGGAAATACGATCATGTTATCAAAATAGAGCATAATACCCTGAATCTTGAGTTGGCCTCAATTTTTAGTGTGGAACAAGTCGACAAGTTCTATCAAGTTTCGATTTTTAAATTCCAAGTTCCCAAAAAACTCAACCCCTTGATGTTGATCACTCAAATAATGCCCTAGGCTGTGTTTGGATGAGAGGTGAAAAATAAGGGTAACTCTCATTTACCCTAGTTTAGTAATGAAGGGAAGGAGCAAGAAAATTCCAACTTTTCTCTCTCCAGCACAAATCTAAAAACTTTTTCACTCCAAGAGCTAATCACTTTACCTCTCCTAGCATAAGTTTTTTTCCTCTTATACCTTTTTCACGGTAATTACCAAACAAGATGGGAAAAACCTATGTTCAAGGGAAACTGCTGTTTAAAAGAAACCCTTATAAAATTTACCTCTCATTCAAATGTAGCTCAAATAAAAAAGAAATCTTTATTTGGTAAGTAATGCTCTTTAACGGAAAAGAGGGTTGCTGTTTATGTTGAAGATGGTTTTCTTCATTTTTTTAAACAATAGGTTAATCATCTTCGAAAGAGTTTTTGTTTACAAAAGGATTAGCTTCATAAAAAAAAACAACATGCATTGATTCTTCTAAAGTCCTTGTTCTCTTGTTGAAAACCTTATATGCTTTGTTATTAGTAGAATATCAACAAAAATCCCTTCATCTGATTTTGAGTAAAATTTTCCTAAAACATCTTTGGTATGTAATATGAAACATTCACATCCAAAAACTTTAAAATATCCAATGTTAGGTTTTATTTCATTCCAAAGCTCAAATGGAGTTTAATTTAAATATTTTCTAATTAAAACTCTTTTCAAAACATAGCAAAAAATGTCTGTGGCTTCAGTCCAAAAATATTTTGGTAATCTATGTCATTGAACATAGTTCTAGCCATCTTTTAGAGTGACTTATTCTTTCTTTCAACAACTCCATTTTATTGAGGGGTCTTAGGGGCTCAAAAGTTGTCTTTAAAACCATTTTCGCTACAAAACTTTTCCAAATCTTGATTGCCGAATTCTCCACCCCTATCACTCCTAATTTAGTTGATTGCATAGCCCTTCTCATTTTGAACTCTTCTAAAAAATTTAGTAAACATGGTGTGTGCTTCATTTTTATGACTAAGAACAATACCCAAGTAAATCTAGAAAAGTCAACAACAATCACAAATGCATAGAACTTACTAGCAAGACTCGCAATTTTACTAGGGCCAAACAAATCCATATGCAAGTGGTCTAGTGGTAGAAACATTTTTCTTCTTTTTGAAAGAGGTTTTTGGAAGGTGAAGAAACATGGCAAGGCAAATGGGTTTTAGTTTCTTTTTATAAAAATAAGGGACAATGGCTTGGGTATGGTTTGGATGAAAAAATAATTAAAGATAAAGAAAAGCAAACGGGAAAGGGTGGTGGTGGTGGCAGTAGAACGATGGAGGCAGCAAACCTAACGGGCAGAGGATGTGTCTGATCGGTTGGGATTGGGTATAACGAGGCTGATGGTGAAAGGGGCGGTTTGAGCGATGGATCTGAGTTGAGAGGCAAAGCAGCAAGGCTCATTTGGGCATGTGCAGGTGGACGTGTGAGATGTGGATAGAAGGCTTGGGTTGGCTGTGGAAAGAGAACGGCTGGCGAGATTAAAGGGCAAATATGCAGGGATTTCTGTGGTGGCAAGTAGTTTAAGACGATGGGCGTGAAGTAGCGCTGCCTACAATGACAGAGAGAAGAAGAGAAGGGAGAAAGGAAGAAAGTGAATCCACCCTCAAGAGGAAGAAGAGAGAAGAAAGAAGAAGAAGAGAGAAGAAAGAAGACGAAGAGAAAAAGAGGAAGAAAAAACCGGAATCCACGGGAGGGAGAAGAGAGAAATGGGAATCACCCATATAGAAAGAAAAGAGAGTTTCTCAAATTTCCACTAATCAATAATTATCCCTAATACTCTCTTAATCTTCTATTTATAGAAAAATACAGAAACCATAATACCAAAATTTAAGAGATAATAAAAAATGAAAATACATAATAAATCAAGTAAAAATAAAATAAATGAGCTCGGCTGGGTTTTTCGATGTTTGGCCGGGTCGGGTCAGACTTGTGTGCTATATTAGTCTTCCGTGGTTGAAAAAGAACTTGTACTCGAGCTCGAATCCAATGTGTGAACCTACGATACTTGATGAGACCCTTTTTGCGTCTTGATGGTTCAAACACGCCAAACAAATAGGTGAGCAAGTCATAATGAATCTTGACGTTCATGACTTCAATAAGCACATGTGGCTCCACAATGACATCTGGGGCATCAAGATGCAAAAAAAATTCAACAACAACGTGTGATGGCTAGACGTCAGGAAAGAGCAAATAAAGATCATATTTGATAAAATCCATCTCCTTTGACGCTGGTGATTCTTGTAGTGTATGTGATACCAGTGGCAGTTGCAACACCAATGGTGGGCCAACGCTCGTTGGTTGCATAAATTGTGGCACTGGCAACGCAACTAGCTCATTCTCCAACACAGACAATGTTTGTGAACTCATGTTTGTCGGAGGAACAAACACGACCTCCGATGAGATGGACATGCATGCCGAAGAGACTAGCACATATTTTGAAGCAGACTCTAAGGTGCATGGATTCTGAGGAAACAAACACACATCCCGAGGGGGTGGATGCACATTCCGAGAAAGCGAGAATGTATGTCAGTGAAACCGGCACGCATCTTGAGGTCAATTCTTGTAACACCCCGGATTTTCAAGTTATTAATATATATATGAAAATTACCCATTTAATTTGTGAATTATTAAATATGGACCTTATATGGATAAAGTATTGGGTCATTGCCCAATTAAGACCCAACGGATTGTGGAACTTGTTTCAATGGAATTAAATGGGGCTTAATTAAATTAGTAATGCATTATGTCTATAATTAATTTTTATGACATAAAGAGACTAGGAATGGGATATTGTGCATGGCCGAATATTAGATTTGCATATCTAAGAAGATGTCTAAAAATTAAATAAAGATTACATTGGCTGTGTATGAGATATGCGCATGATGCGTTGGAGTATTTTTAAAAAGGAGTCATTTCCTTTCTTAAAGAGTGAAACTAGGGATTGCCAAATAAAGAAGGTGTCCAAATAAAGATAGGATTGCTTGCCGTGTGGGAGTCACGCGCCAAAAGGGATTTTTCCCTTGGTTAAAAACGGCATAAGGGAATTGTTAAGTTAAGAGGATCTTGGCACTTTCTAATTAGGATTGAGTGGAAGGTTTTATAAAAGAAAGACATAGAGGGGCGCACAACATACACATTGAAGGGGTTTTCATCAAAGATCAGTCTCGGCATCTCAAGAGAAGGAAAGAGCAGCCAGCTGAGTGAAAGATCTAGGAGGAGAGGAGGCTAAAGAAGAAGAAGATTGGAAGAGCAAGAACAAGAGAAGGAAAACCGGAGGAGTAACGGAACCGGTAAGTAGTTTCGATAATTTTGTTTAAAGAAAAGAACCATAGCCATGGCCGAACCCCATGGAAGAGAATTGGGAAATGAATATAGCAAGTTTAATGGAAAGACATGGTGTATTTTTATGAGTTGAAAACCATGGACGGTTAGGATGTTTTGATTGGATTTAAAAGAGGAAATATGAAACCACCATGGCCGAACCCCATGGAAGAAAAATTAAGGGAAGCATATGGTATTTTAATGGAAAATTAATAAGAAATTTATATGGCTTTAAATGGTTTAAGAGAAGTTGATGAACCATAGGGTTCGGTCATGATGAAGGGCCGAACCCCATGGAGGAACATTGGTTATGTTTTATGGATGATGATTGTTAAATTTAATTTGATTTATGGGAGGAAAAGATGAATGATAGGGTTCGGCCATGTTGTATGGCCGAACCCCATGTGAAAGGTTAATTATGATTTATTTTAAATGATGTTTGGTTGATGGTTTTTAGATGCAATTAGATCATGAAAACCATGGAAGGTTATTGGTGATGGATTTGTATGAATGGCAAGGATGTAAATAAATGATAGACCATGGGTTCAGCCATGGTGTATGGCCGAGCCACATGGAAAAATATAGATGGGCTTAAGTTGGTGATTGATCGAATGGAGATCATGGAGATGATGGCAAAGTTGTAAATACATGGTAAAATGGAGGATCATGGGTTCGGCCATAATGTATGGCCGAACCCCATGAGGTCTTTTATGGACTTAGGTTATTATTAGCATGTTTTAAAGAATGAAATGGAAAGTCATAGATAGAACAATGGCAGAAATGTAAATAGGTGAAAATAATGGACATGGGGTTCGGCCATGGTGTATGGCTGAACCCCATGAGGAATGTTTTATGGACTTAGACTTTATGGTAAATCAAATGGGACATGGTTTTAATTGATTGATATATTATAAGGTAACGGGACCTCATAAGGTGTGTACGATCGTGAGCGGTTACCGAACGAAAGCGCAAGGACACGTTAGTGGTCTTTGGTAGGATTCCACCTCTTTGAAACCATGGGTTTATGTACATTGTTTTTATTTTATTTTAATGAATTATGTTGTGAAAGATATTGTTTCAAAATGTGAGTTTTAATGCTATGTTTATATGATAAAATAACATATGCTTCATTGGCATCTCATGCATGGCATGGGGTGAAGGATATGTAACCGGAGGGGTCACACTCCGTCGGGGCGTCCGAAAAACCTATGTGGGATACCTTGATGAGCTTTTCTATCAAGAAGAAATCGAAGGGGCCACATTCCTTCAGGGCGTCCGAAAGACCTATGTGGGGGTACTTATATGTACTTATGCTGGGTGTGACTCACTACATTTGACATCATGATATGACATGGTTTCTATGGTTTTTGATATTATGATATTATTATATATGTTTTGTACTAACCATGTGTTAGCCCTAATTAGAATACCTACTGGGCGCGTTGTTTTAACGCCCTACTTCTACTCTAGTGGATGATACAGGAAACGAGAGGAACGATGAACGTGAAAAGGGCCAAGCATAGGAGCTTGGATGATTTTAATTTATATTTTGATTAAGTTACTTATAGGCTTGTATTTGAGTAACTAGACTTCGGACATTTAATAATTTAGATAATTTGCTATGGTTGGATGTTTATGTTGGATAATTATGTTATGTTAATAATGATTAAAGACTTGACGTACTTTGCTATCTGAAATGGAATAGAACTAGGTTCTATTATAATTCTGCAGTTATGATTTTAATTCCGCATGTTTATATTGTTATGTGTGAACTGTTTTCATGTACTAGTCCATGCATACATAGGATTGGCCAGTTAAGGGTCGGACTTTAGAAGTTCGGACTTAGCTCGCGTCGTGACGTCCCGCTCTTCCTCACTCTGTTATTTTAAAAATTAAAAATATACTATGATTTTCGGAAAGAAAAGCGTAGAGTGAAAGAGGGCGGGGCGTTACAGTTGGTATCAGAGCGAACCAGAAAGATTGAATCTTTCGGAGTAAATTAATCCGGTCCTCGTACATTAATTTACCTCGTTAGACTCAATGGATGATAGTAAAGAAAGTACAGTCAAAATAAATGGATTTATCAAACATAGCAAAATAGGATATATTTCCCCAAAGACAAAGAAAAATCAAGAGTGCTTATTTGGGAATTTCCCCAAAAGTAGGAAAATACAAACTTTATGATGAAAACTAAGTCTTGATATTTTTCAATGGCTTAGGAAAAAATGTCTCCAAAGAGAAATACCCGACAAAACCGTAGAGAGAGAAGGAAAGGGAGGTAGAAAAATCTCAACATGAAGAGGAGGAACGACAATCTTGATATGAAGAGGAAGAACAACCATCCCACCAAAAGGAGGAGGAACAAAACAACGTGAATATACCGGTGGTGCCACCTGAACTACAAAGCTTGGTTAAAGCAGTGTCACTTCGGTGCTTCAACATCACTTGAACGGAAATTGAACCACCAACGAGACCAATGACAGGAGCATGGTCAAGGAGTTCCAGCAACAGCGCCCTCCTTATTTCAAAGGGAAGGAAGGGGCTGTTGGGGTAGAAAATTGGCTGAAGAAAATCAGTCAGATCCTGACCCTACTCAAG
Organism: Chimonanthus praecox; assembly: GCA_022113865.1. NCBI lineage: Eukaryota > Viridiplantae > Streptophyta > Magnoliopsida > Laurales > Calycanthaceae > Chimonanthus > Chimonanthus praecox. The sequence continues at coordinate 58,663,585 of CM039086.1, read as the reverse complement.
ATTTCGAGTCATGCTGACAAGATTTTACTGGCCACATCACAATTGATCTATGATACCGGTAAATGGTGGGAGGTGGTAGAGAAGCAGCGAGCACTTCTTCCGGAAGGAGAGAGGACTGCAATGACTTGGGATTAGTTCTCAGCTACCTTCTTGGACCATTATTTTCCTGAGGAGGAGAAGGAGCGCCAGACTCAAGCTTTTCTATCTTTGGTATAAGGTACCATGAAGGTGGCAGAGTACCACCAGGAGTTTCTTAGTTTGTCATGCTATGCATTTTATATGGTGGATGCTGAGTATCGAAGGGCATGCAAGTTTGAGTGGGGCCTTCGGCCTAGCAGTAGGGAAGGTAACCATATTCAAGGCAACTATATTGGCAGAGGTGGTCAGCAGGGCCACTATAACAGAGCAAGAGATGGCTAAGTTAGTGCATTTTGACAATCGCCGAGCTCAGAGTGGGAGGGGTACATTTCAGCTCAACAAGAGGTTCCGACCGAACTTTAGCAGACCCTCACAATCCACTGGGTCAACAGGGGGCTTTCGTCCCAATCATCCCTCCCCATCTGCATCAGTCACTCAGGCTCCCAGAGGGGTGAACAACTGCTTCCATTGAGATCAACTGGGCCATTTTATGAGGGAATGCCTACAACTCAACAAACCCTCTTATTCTAGAGGTTCATCTGGCCCACCAGTTAGGCCAGCTAATTCACGAGGATGCAGGACATTTAACCAGGCGGGACGAGCGCCTACAGGATCAGGACTGTTGTTTACCTTAGCTCCTCCAGCAGCAGAGGATCACTCTATGATTCAAAGTATGGCGGTAGTTAGTAGTTCCTACGCCTTTGCTTTATTTGATTATGGAACATCCCATTCTTCATATCTGCGACATTCATATCTGCAACTGGAACTTTAATACAAAAACTGTCCACATCACTCACCATTGTATCCCCTGTCAGAGACACACCATTGGGGCTTATATGCATAACAGTGAATACTCAACTCGCTGGACTCAGATTTGAGTTCAACTATTTGGTACTCAATATGATAGAGTACGATATTATCTTCGGCATAAACTGGTTAGCTAGTTTTTAGGCCAACATTGATTGCTATCGCCGTAGGGTGACATTTTGGTCACCCGAGGGAAAACAACATGTGGTACGTACTGACAAACAAAACAGACTGCATGAAGGGTTAAGTCATCTGGTATTGAACAGTATCAGAATCAACAAGGCACTGGTGGTTGAACTTCCGAAAATAGTAAAGAACTATGCGGATGTATTCCCAAAGGAACTCCTTAGCTTGCCTCCCATGAGGGAGATTAACTTTAAAATTAAGTTGTACCCTGGCACTGCACCAGTGTCATTACCACACTACTGGATGACACCAACAGAGATATCCGAGCTAAAGAAGCAGATTGATGAACTACTCAGACTGGGTTGCATTCGGAACAGTACATCAGCTTGGGGAGCTCCGATTTTATTTGTGAAGAAGAAGGATGGTTCACTCCGTATGTATGTGGATTACCGAAAACTGAACCAGCTGTCGGTCAGAAGCAAGTATCCTCTACCCAGGATCGATGATTTATTTGATCAACTTAGAGGTTCCAGTTATTTCTCTAAGATTGACCTGATGTCAGGATACCATCAAATCTGGGTTAGGGAGGACGACATAGAGAAAACAGCCTTCAGAACGCGGTATGGACTCTATGAGTTTGTAGTTATGCTGTTTGGACTCACCAATGCACCGTCTGTGTTCATGGATTTAATGAACAGGATTTTCCGTCCTCACTTGGATCAGTTTGTTATTATATTTATTGATGACATCCTGATCTATTCCAAAAGTAAAGAAGAACATGCTGAACACCTGAGGATAGTTTTGGACACTTTAAGAAAGAACAAACTATACGCCAAAGCTAGCAAATGTGAATTTTGGTTATCTGAGGTTAACTTTTTGGGGCATGTTATATCAACAGAAGGTATAATTGTGGATCAGGGCAAGGTGGCGGCGGTAAGAGATTGGAAAGCACCGAAAAATGTAACTGAGATCTGTAGCTTTCTGGGATTGGCTGGCTACTATCGGAAGTTTATCATGGACTTCTCAAAAATTGCATCTCCACTTGACTCACTCAGAAAGGAGTCAAATATGAGTGTTCAAATCTGTGCAATCAGAGATTTGAAGAATTGAAGGAGAGACTTACAACTGCTCCTATCTTAATTTTGCCAGAAAGAGGCAAGGGTTATGAGGTATATTGCTATGCTTCAAGAGAGGGACTGGGCTGTTCACTCAGTCAAAGTCATCGTGTGGTGACTTATGGTTCAAGACAATTGAAAATACATGAACGCCTCTATCCTACGCATGATCTTGAACTAGCCGCAGTGATCTTCGCTCTCAAAAGCTGGAGACATTATTTATAAGAGCTTGAAGTACTTGTTCGATCAGAAAGAGCTCAACCTGAGGCAGCTCAGATGGATAGAATATCTGCCGGATTATGAGTTCGCACTTCGTTATCACCTTAGAAAGGCGAATAAGGTGGCAGATGCCCTCAGCCGCATATCACATGCATCAGTGGCATGTTTGATCAGGACAGAATGGGAGATGCTGAATACTATAAGAGAGTTCAATTTATATATCAATAATCATGGGAGTATGTACAATTTGATCATACGGTCAAACATGCTTACCAAGATTGAATAGGAACAGCGGACAAACCCCGAAGTGGAGGAGATATGGGCCAAGATGTCTACTGGTGAAGTCATACCGGAATGGGAGTTACGACCAAGACAGGATCTTGTATTCCGAGGAAGGATATATGTGCCTAAGAGCTGCAGAACAAAATTACTGATTGAGGCACATCAGACCAAACTCTCTATTCATCCGAGCAGCACCAAGATGTATCATGACGTGAAGAGACATTATTGGTGGCACGGACTCAAGAGAGATGTGGTAGAATTTGTGGCTCATTGCTTAACGTGTCAGCAGGTTAAGACGGAACATCAGAAGCCACCAGGGTTACTCAAACCCTTACCAGTACCGAAATGGAAATGGGAGCACATCTCCAGGGATTTTGTGACAGGGTTACCAAGGTCTTCAAAGGGCAACGATGCGATATGGGTCGTGGTAGACCGACTAACCAAGTCTGCACATTTCATTCCTATTAAGATGACAGACTCATGTGAGACTTTGGGTCGGCGGTATATCAAGGATATCATCAGATTGCATGGTATCACTCGGACCATAGTGTCCGATAGAGATGACCGATTCACCGGCAGAGTATGGCAGAGCATGCAGTCGGCCATGGGAACAGATCTACTAACTAGCACAACATTCCATCCACAGACTGATGGACAGTCTGAGAGGACAATACAAACACTGTAGGACATGCTGAGAGCATGCATGCTAGATTTCAAGGGTGGATGGGAGGATCACTTGCCATTGGTAGAATTTTTCATACAATAACAGTTACCAGGCAAGCCTCCAGATGGCTCCATTTGAGGCATTATATGGTAGACCATGTAGATCACCTGTGTGCTGGACAGAGGCTAGTGAGCCAGCACTGATTGGACCTGAGTTGGTTGCAGAAACTACAACACAGATACAGTTGATACAGCAACATTTATTGACTGCGCAAAGTCGTCAGAAAAGTTATACTGACAAGAGGAGGAGGTTCATTGAATTTGAAGTAGGGGACATGGTGTTCTTGAAAGTCTCGCCATGAAAGGGACACATGAGATTTGGAAAGAAGGGGAAATTGTCGCCAAGATATGTGAGACCATTTTCAATCATAAGAAAGATGGGGGACGTGGCTTATCAATTGACACTCCCTTCACAGTTGGCATCTTTGCACGATGTGTTCCATATATCGATGTTGAGGAAGTACAATTCTGATCCCTCTCATGTACTAAACATAAAAGATATAGAGGTCCAAAGCGACGTGACATATGTCTAAAAGCCTGTCCGAGTGTGGACAAAGAACAAAGGGTATTACGGAACCGAGCGATTCAGTTTGTCAAGGTGGTATGGGATCGACATGCCATTGAGGAAGACACATGGGAACTCAAGTCGGAAATGAGAATAGCTCATCCTAAGCTATTTATGTAAATGTTTGAAACCCTACTTCACTCGATTTTCGGGACGAAAATTTTATAACACCCCGGATTTTCAAGTTATTAATATATATGAAAATTACCCATTTAATTTGTGAATTATTAAATATGGACCTTATATGGGTAAAGTGTTGGGTCATTGCCCAATTAAGACCTAACGGATTGTGGAAATTATTTCAATGCAATTAAATGGGGCTTAATTAAATTAGTAATGCATTATGTCTATAATTAATCTTTATGCACATAAAGAGACTAGGAATGGGATATTGTGCATGGCCGAATTTTAGATTTGCATATCCAAAAAGAAGTCTAAAAATTAAATAAAGATTACATTGGCCGTGTATGAGATATGCGCATGATGTGTTGGAGTATTTTTAAAAAGGAGTCATTTCCTTTCTTAAAGAGTGAAACTAGGGGATTGCTAAATAAAGAAGGTGTCCAAATAAAGATAGGATTGCTTGCCATGTGGGAGTCATGCGCCAAAAGGGATTCTTAAGCTCGATATGGAGGTTCCTCCTGCTCGGTACATCTCCTGAAATGTGAATAGTGTGAGCTAACTAGCCCAGTGAAAGAACATAACAATGCAGTTTATTGAACATCAGGTTAGTGAAAATCAATATTATCAATATAATAGTTTTATCTTGCCAAAGTCTCAACATCATTCCGCAACTGCTGACATCCACCGTAACACCTAGATATTACGTTGAGACCATTAGTATTAAGTCCCGACACGGTCAAAATACAATCCTTATAAGTACATCTCTGACACACATAAGGCCGGTACTGACACAACCGAAGTCAGCAACTGACCCACTTGGTCGAATAGAGGTAAACCGACATGCCCAAGGCCGGTAATAGTTCAGTAGTTAAGTATACGTGGAAGAAATATTAATATCATCATCGCTCATAAGCATCATCATATATGATCAACATCATAAATATCCATACACACTCTCCACATTAGTGCATCATGTCTAGGCATGTAAGTGGGTTCATCAAACAGATCCTTGAAACCACTTATTGCACTAGATCCTTTTTAACCTGTTTTACTCTTACTGCAATATTAAGTCTTCTCATCGAAAATGTGTGGTATCGAAGTATCTGTCAAGCATGTAAACAAATATATAATTAATGATCAATCAATATACATAGCATACAAAGCAATACATACTCATAATATTTCAAATCTTTCTATCCTATTTTCCTGAAATCTCCTGGGGAAATGGAACTGAGTCTTCTATTTGGTTATTAACCATTTTAAGTTACAATAATCAGTAATATATAATAGGGTGCTCAGGCTACTTCTCATATTGTTTTCTGGACATGAGTAGGTTGACGTATTGAGTTAGACCTAGAGGTATAAGGTGCTCAAGCCATTTCTCTTATAGCAAGTTAGGCCTAGAGGTCACTCAGTGCCCGAACCCTTCTTTTCTACTGAGCGGCGAAGGAAATCGCACAGCTACAGATAGCTTTCGGGCTGAGTCAGCCACAAATAGAGAATATCGGCCTGGAAGTAAATACAATAAGTATGTAAACTATAGTACCAAGAGAAAGGGGTTAGTATCATTTTTATTTATCAAAGAGGGGTATAAACATCACATAAAAACCTAGGGTCTAAAACATGTAATCTTAAATTAAACCAAGATTTATAAACAAAAGCTGGTCTCCTCGGAACATGCCTCAGAACCTCGTATTGTGGCTTCGGAAATTCCGAGCCACTGCCTAAAACTGGTCTGCAGAAGCTTCGAAACATGGTTTTGTCCTTCGGAACTTTCGAGGCTCAAGTCTCGGAACTTCCGAGGGTGCTCCCGAACTAAAATCGATAAAATATAGAAATCAGTGAGTCTCGGTGTGTCTCGGAACATGCCGAGGGAAACTCGGAGCTTCCGAGCAGTTCGACTCTTTCGAGCAGACTCAGAAGTCCCGTCAGGAGAGGCGGGAGAAACAGTTACCCTCTGGACACTTCGGAATCCCAATCTGAAGCACGGAATTTCAGAAGTGTCGGCTTTGGAACTTCTGAAGCCCAACTCTCGAATCTTCCGAGAGTCGTCTTCCTCCTCTGTCTACAACAACAGACAGTAACGGGCAACGACTAAGTGAAATACGAATCCAGAAACAATGGGTTTGTAGGTTTGTTTTTCAGATCTAACCAGTCAGATGGACTCCTTAGTGAGTCCACTTGACATAGGGAATAAATTAAAACATTAACACTAATTTAAAATATCTGATTTTAACATGAAAACCAGTATGACACAAGAATTTTCAAGATTTCCTTAAAACTTCAAATCCATTTTACACACTCAAAACTTGATCAATTTTATTTTTGTTTGATTCTAGATGGGTTAGAATTTGAAAAGGAACACAAAGGTTACCTTCGCTTAAGCTCTGGGGTCGAAAATTTGAAATTTGAAAAATCTTCCTCTTTCAAGCTACGGTAAAAAATTGAAAATACAGAGAGGGAGGTTAGCGGGGAGAAGGAGTTTAATTGTTCTTGACTGAGGAGGGTGAATCCAGGTGGGAGGAGGGTAGAATTTATAGGCTTTTCACCATGGCCAGGTGAGAGACACCTCACCGGCAGCCCACGGGCATTGCATGGAGTCGACGCCAGCTTCTGGCCACGTTGAAGCAGTAACAGTAATTTTTTTTGCAGATAAGTCCTTATGGGGATTTTGCAAATAGGTCATTTTTCATCTTAATTGAATTTTAAGTAAAAACATGATTTAAATAATTTAATTAATTTAATCCAACTTGACAAAAATGTTGGGTTTTATAAACTCTACTTATCATAAAATTTTGGAGTTTTAAATTTCATCAAAAACCATAGATTTAAACAAAATCCACTTTTTGATACTATTTATTTAATTTAACTTGTATTTAATAAAAGGGTTTAAAACTTTTATTTTCAAGATTTGAAGAAATAACTAAACAGTTATAATAAAGCCTAACATCACACATTTTTCTTAAAATTTTCTTATTTCTGAAATCGTCTAAAAATATTTATTTCTTCTCTTTCGGAGTCTTTTCGGGTAGTTTTAAATAATATTTTCTGAAAATAATATAATACTGTATATATAAATTTAAATCCTTGATTAAGAAAATCAATATTATTCAACACTAATCAAATAATTACATAAATAATAAAAAAATCGATAAATGGTAAATTACCATTTTGCCCTTCCAACTAGACGAGTTGGATTGTCGAGCTTTTGAGCTCAGATTGGGTCAAACTTAGGCTTTTCGTAAAGCCCTAACCGTAATCTTCAAGATTAACCGGTTAAAGTATGATGTATCATACTGATCACACTTAATTCGGGTCAGAGTATTACATTGACAGTTGATTTTCTTAGGACTTTTATCATTGACATCCTTGATCTGACTTAAAATTCAGATCTAAAATTTATTTTCGCATGACAGCCTAAGATGAAGTTTAAAAACCCAACTTACCTTTCATCGAGAGGTCTATTACTTTTTCTTGTCATTGATGTAGATGATATTATCCTTAATGGAAATATTGTAAGAGAATTCGACTCATTGAGTCATTCTCTTGATTTAGAATTTGAAAAAAGAAAAGAAAAAGATTTACCCCATTTACATTACTTTTTGAGTATTGAGGCACTATTTTGCATGATGGCCCATTGTTGACCCAATTCTAAGTGTACCCCCGCAATCACTAATTCTAAGTTATTTGGGTGCAAAGGACTGTATCAACTAATATTTTAGATATTTTGGGTAAATTTTTAATTAAATTTTAAATATTTCAATCATATTTTAAAATTTCAGTTAAATTTTGGTAAATTTTACTCATTTACTTATTTAATCAAAATATCAATCGAAATCTTGCAATCTGCCCAAAACCTAAAAAAAAAAAAACGATTTTGACCAAAATTTGTACCTCAACCTTGCCTAATGCTCTACGAAATATTGAAATGTGTTCGGCACACCACAATGCTTAATCATCATGAGATCCAATATTTCTTATTCTGTAAATCAAATTTACCAATTCGTATACGGGTCCCACTACAACTCATTGGATTGCTGTCAAAAGAATTCTTCAATACTTTTAAAAAGAAACAGTGAACTTTGGTTCACAAACCGAGTTTTCCATTTTGACTCACTTAATGACTCACTCATTTGCTAATCGACCATCAATCCTGGATCCACCGGAGGCTATTGTATATTTCTTCATGACAACCATATCTGAATATAGGGGTTTAGCGAACAAGTCTATTGAAAATTGATGGATAAAATCCCTACGTAAGGACTTGGGTGCATTTCTTAAAGATCCTCTGTTAATTTAATGTGATAATCTCAATGCAATCTATCTTAATATCTTATTCTTAATCTAATATTTCTTGCTTGCACTAAATATATTAAGATTGCCTTCCATTTTGAAAAGAATTTAATTGTTCAATTCATTTCCATATTTTCTTTTCAAATTCTCTAATGAAGCTTACAATGTTAGAAAAAGGGGCAATAAAATCAAGCATTCTTAAAGAAGATTTCTATTTGAAAGGTGTATTTATTTGGAAATGTAGTGAGGAGATGAGGTCAAAATCGAGCTTATATAAACTTGGTTTAGTAGAACTAGCCTTAGATTTGTAAAGAGACATGCTGAAGCTATACGACCCGTGTCCATCATGGCCCAATTACTGGCCCATTAAGTGATTTTGCGTCCAATTTTTGGTCTTCGAATCTTTTTAGATTTTACAGCTCCGCATAAATCTTTTTTGATACGTAACGATAGAGTTGAGTCTAAATATAGAAAGAGCATTTACTTCATACTTATCTTCTCTAGGTAGAGAACAAGAATCCTATGCAATTAAATTATTTTTTTATTTGGTGAACTCAGTATAAATGCGATGAAAGCCGTAATGAGATGCAACGAGTTGGGAGAGAATTTGGTATTTGATTGAAATCAGTGCCTTAATGTAGATTCATCGAAGCGTGCGCTTTTGAGTTGAGTTCATCTTGCTTGTTAATCTTTCATGGTGATTGTCCGGTAGATTCAAAACCATGGCACATTGTCTCTTTGGAGCAGGCCATGGTAGTGATCTTGGTTAGATCTTCACCCGTTATTCGCTTTCTCTCTCTCTAGGTATGTAGTCCTTTGAAATGAGCCTATTGAAATTATAGAGCATCTTTTGGGTTCAAAAACACATTTCCAATTAGGGAATTGAAAATAGTGTAAGATTTTGAAGTATAGATTTTTCTTTTGAAATTCGATCAAGTTGAGCATTTTTTTTTTGAAATTTGGTAAAACTTGCCAATTTGGTAGACTCAAAATCAAAATAAATCGACTTTAGTTGAGTTATTTTAGTTTTTTTTTTTTTACTTTTAAATCATATCATCATCATCATCAAAGTCATTTATTCCATCAATTTAGAATTTTCAAACCTTAACTACAAAAGGAAAAAAAAAAAGCATGATTAGTTTTAAAAAATGGAAGAGAGAATCTTAGGTATGCATTAGAGTTAATGAAACATGATTATAAACCAATGAAAGAAATGTTTCATGCACTAAATTACAGCAGATTAAACCATAAGTTGAAATAGTAAAAACAACACTAGGCAGAAGTTCACCTGATCACCCTCGGCCTGATACAAAGACTCCTCTAAGAACAGCACCAAGAGATCAACTCAGCTCCTTGCCTCCCAGAATGAACCACTTACAGTGAGGGAAAAGAGAGTGCCATTTCCTAAACCCACTACTCCCCAGTCTTTGTCTGGCCTCTCCTTCAGAAGTACCAATTGGGATTCCCCGGCCTTGGCCCACCATCTGTTCCTCTTGGCAATGATTCAGAAAGATCCATGGCTGGGTTTCTGAAGTCAGTGTTGATGTCTGGTGGATTGTTCTCAATTGGCTGTTCATACATCGTATACTGATCGAATTGTCCTGCATCTCTCGTGATCGGGTGAATGCTGGTAGAACAACTGGGATCATCGAACATGCCACCCCATTCAACCCCCGAGCGGAACAAGTTGTCATCCACCTGAATCCTCGGTGGATTTAGACTGTTCTGAACATCGGCAACATTATTCATGTTTCCATGATTCAAGCTCTCGCCCAACTGAAGATTATTATCATAGAAATACATGAATTCACTAGGGGCTTTCTGCCCTCCAGTTTGAATCCCAAATCCAGGTAAATTCATAGCAGGTGGGTTCACAGGCAGCATTGGCCTTTGCTGAGGAAAGGGGATGGAGAAGACCGGCAGCCTTTCCTCGTCGGTCTGAAGGCTCGGTCCTCCCATCTCTTGATTGTAATTGGATCGAAATGGGCACTTAGTGAGATGTTTGTTCCTCGAACCCAGATCAAGAAACCCAAGCTGGGGCTCATGATAAGGGCACTGAACATTCTCACAAGTGTACACCTTCCGTTCCAGCAATTGTGGTTCAACTGAAGGCTCCCACTTTCGCATAAAACCCGCGCTGCTTTCTTCCTTCATTGCAGGTAGAACCAGATTTTTCCCCTTCTCTCCCGTAAGAAGGTTGATGTTTGGTTTGCAATCCTGAACTTCTTCGGTATCACCATCATCACCACCTTCAACATCATACTCACTGCTGTCACTGAAACAGAGAGTTGCTTCACATGGGGGAGGGCAGGATTCTGGATGGAGCTGGCGACAGAGAGACTCCTCTTGGTTGATGATAGCCAACCAGGTTACAGTTTCTTTTGCTGTCATCTTATCTTGGAGGCACTTTGATTGCCTCACCAGCTGGCGAATCTTTGCAATGTCCGGAGACATGTGCTTGATCACGGCCGTCAGGACACACACCTTCCAGGCCTTCTTCAGATCGTGAGGCTTCCGGTAAGGTGGAGGGCTTTGATCATTTGAGATGCTCAATTGGGGCCACCAGTCCTCCATTCCCGTTGGCCACCACGGAGGCGCAACTCCCTTCTCCAATGGGAACCTCCTCTGTGGTGGGTCACAGTGCTGCATCAAAGCTGACAGAAGAGAACCCAAGGTTGTATCTTGTAACTCATGCAGTGTCCTAGTTACAGGCGGCGAGTTACCGGAGCTGCTCGTGCCTGGAATGGAGTTCTCAGCCTGGTATTTTGCAACCGCGGCAGGCCCGTTTCGGTCGAACCTTACCTTTTCCTTCCACCAAGCTCGTAGATTGTCTGAAGCCCCGCTCACCGGCTTCCCCTTCTCAGGGATGATCCCGTAAACGAAACCTTGGGCGTTACACACCTCCATCATTTTCAGCATGTATTTGAGTATGCTATCCTGAGATCGAGACATCTTCTTCCGGCGTGCCTGCTCTTGACTCTGCTTCTGCTTAGGACAGTCTGCAGCTTCTTTTGCTCTGCTCTGATCTTTGAGGCGTTGGAGCCGCAACCGGTCTTTCCAGATCCTCGTCTCCAGTTCTTCTACAGTTATATCTTCTTCACTGAGTTCTTCCTCCTGCAAGTTTTCATCTACTTTCTCTGGGAAGTGACCAACCCAATCAGGAAGGGCGAGGACATCCATGTCTCCAATGTCTTCAAACATCGACATCAAGATTCTCAAATTTCAAGTTTAAAGAAGCACAGATGGTTTTGATTCAGAGAAATGTAACCCTGAAAGATCTCAATGACTCCTGTAAACAGAGATGAAAATCTCTCGAATGTCATCATTTATTCAAAAATTATTATAAAAACACGTTGTTAAAAATGCATCCTGTCAGTTGAACTTCGTGCAAATTCAATAACCATGAATAATTCTTATAAAGAAATAATACTCATTAGATATAGCCCAATTATCTGCAAAAATGGAAGGAAAAAAATAATTGATATTTACCTTCTGCAAAACATGAAAGAAATTCCCTCAAATGAAATCAACAATAAGTGAAGATTATTACTTTTCTAATCATATACTTATAATTCTTATAAAAAAATCCCAATAATATTGCATTCAAATAAATCTCAAGTTAAAAACCACATTGGGATGAAACTATTATGGAGAGCTGGAATTCAGAAAATGAGAGAGAGAGAGAGTGTCTAATACATGCAGCCAATATATTCATTTTGAATTGTTACAAACAATTTCTATAAAATATTTTCTAAAAATAAACAAATATTTCCCTCCCTGTCTGTGTATTGATAGGTCCGATTGAAATTCATATCAAGAACAGCAGTAACTGCAGATAGGAAAATACTGCAAAAGTACAAAAGAAGCAAATTCTTTGAACATCCGTACAACATAAATGTGTTACCAAAGTGCCCTCTACATGGAGTCATTGGTGGTTGATGCAGAACATCAATCTTATTATTATTATTAATTTTTTTTGTGTTTTTTGAAGACCAAGGGGAAATTCCTGATCTCACCCCAACTTACACTTTTATCAACAACCACTCTAAAACTCTTTGAGAGGACACTCTACACCCACACAGAACACTCCCAATTAACCCTGCTAGGAGAAAACATCAATCTTATGAGGCCCTCTTGATGGAATAAGAGGCCTCTTTTCCATTAGATGAATGAGCCATTACTTCTATAGATCTATTTCGTTTTCTCTATCCATTTATAAGAGATTCAGCAACCAATTAGAATATCGGGTTGTGGCCCACCCATGAAAAGGAGAGTCTGATTATTTGTTGTGATCAAATTTTTAATGGTAACTTAAAAACTTCATTAAAAAAAGGACAAATACAAAAATAGAAAGGACTAACAGAATTAGACCAAAGGAAGAACATAGAGAAAGAAAATACAAGAAAGAATCGAAAAAAATAAGACTACAACAAATGTATGATATTCCGACTCAAAGGAAAAAAAAGGTCTAAAAATGATATTCCGACTCAAAGGAAAAAAAAGGTCTAAAAATGAGTCAACAACATCAAACTCAGCAAAGTAATCTGTTACGCCATTCACAGTAAAATCATTAGATAATGCAGCCAAGAGAAAGTCCCAAATTTTTACCTTGCTATAATATCTCTATAATTTATATGAGATTTTTTTCTTTTCAAATGAAAAAAAAACCATCTTATTTCGACCCTTAGTAGTAAAAATCATCAAAATCCATAAGTATGACACAACAGGTGATTGAGATCCATCCAATCATTTGTATGGATATAGAGTCACAGGCATCACATGCTATGCAAGAACTCAAAGAACCCAAGAAACTAAATATCATGCGCATCAGATGTTAAATAAAAAGGAAATGTTAAGGAAAGATTATCTACATGGATTTCAACAAGGAACAACTCATAAATTTAAATCGTAATGAAAAAACAAATTTAAAACTATATTGATTTTGAATAACAAAAATTAAAGAAAAAAAATCCAAAACGAAAAAGTAAAGCTATAATGACTTAAACTCGCAACTTTTGTTCGTGTACCATGGGCTATTTAGAACTTGCCACGAGGTCAAGTAAAAAAAATTAAGACAATTAAAAAAAATCATAATTAAATCATTAAAAAATCAAGTTCCTTTCGAAAAAAAACTCTTTCCAAATTTTTGCTCGGAAAAAATCAATGATAGACGATTAGGAAATTATCTATTGTAAATCAGTTCATAATAATTTATTATAATTTTTTAAGAATAGTCTTTGAATCAAATCATTAACTACGTTTAAAAAGTACAATCTCATTTTCAATATTTATTTAAAGAATTTGATTAGAAGTTTACATTAATGTTTATGAATAAGTGAGCAAGATGTAAGAGAGCTTCCAAATTATAAAAAAAAAAAAATCTGAAATTGTCTATCTTGTGCTCTCTGAAGGTTCCATTTTCTTCATCTATTGAAGAAATGAAAGCTTCATTAAATTAAGAGATTAAATGAAAAAAGAAAATACAAAGTCCCAATCGAGTTGCTGAGATCAAAACAAGTGAAAGTAGAACCGAAGCTGATCATTAGCTAATAACAGAGAAATCAGTGAAAGAAGCTCTTGAAACTTAAGAAAACAAATAATGGTGATCGATGAAGTTCACATTTTCATTTAACAAATGGAGTAATCATACCCTCTTTAAATTTATAAAAAAAATGAAAATAAAAACAAAGCTGACTGAGAATTCAAATGAAGCTGCAAAGATCAGACAATGTATCTTCTTAAAAAACGAGAATCGGTGAAATAAAAGCCAACAAAAGAAACCAGTTTTTTTCCTTTATATTCATTTAATGAAGAAATCAAAGTCTTCGTTTTAAATAAAAGGTAACAACAGTAATATTTAGAAAAATAACATTTCAAACTAAAAATAAAAAATGGATTTACCATTTTTTATTAGAAAAAAAAACAATGTACTTTTACTAAGGTGTTCTCTTTCTCAATCTTGAAAACAAAGCCTACCCAGCTTCTTTAAATTAATTAAAAGAAAGAAATGAAAAAGAAAAGAATCAAGCTTCTAAAAACCAGGAACTTAGATAGATAGAGAGAAGAATCGGAAGCTTCTTGAAACATCGAGAGAGAGAGAGAGAGAATTGCAGAAACAGCACGGGAGGATATGAGCGAAAGCCGAGCAGAAACAGCTATAGCAAAAGCTCAGCAACTACCTTTTCAAGAACTCGTTTGTGCCTTCTAAAGATTCTTCTCTCCAATGCTCTGCTTCAGGAAGAAGAAGAGGAAGAGGGAGGAGGAGGAGGAGGAGAGTAGAGCGAGAGAGAAGAGTAAGACTGTTGCCGCTTGAGTGGTGAAATAAGCGCCTGTGGGGGGTGGGGGGATTAAAAAGGATTTTGAACCGTGGTCAGGTAAATTAACCCGGGGTAAAAAGGACGATTAAGCGGGCATTTGGAATGTTTTCGCACGTGTGTAAGCTCCAACCGCCATTTCGCTTCACCTGAGGCCTGGATTTGCCGAGGAGTTAGGCTGGAGACACTTTCCTATCTAGAAATCCTTTAAAATGGACCATCAATTCAACCTAGTTAGTATCTTAGATAGGAAATTAAATGAATATGAATTATATGAAATTTTATCAAATCGATCATTTAAGCTATTTATTCTTGACCATAAAATTGCCATGAATCTAAAGGCATTGATCTTTAAATTTTGTTAATAATGAGGATAAATTGTAAATACATCCTATTCATATTATCCTCGTTATATCACAATCAATTATATAGAGTTCAAGATCCATTTAGAGAACAGTTTCAATATTAAATTTTAATATAAAAAGCAGGAGTTAGAAGTAACAAAGTTGCTTCTTGTTGGAGTGATGATTAGGAATTTGCCTCAAGAAGCAGAAGTCCCGATTTCGATTCCACTCTACTCTAAAGAACTATTCCCTATAGAGATACTTGATGGGAGGCTTTCAGATGCCCGAGGATTAGTCGGGGTGCTCTAAGAGGCTTGAACACAGTGGAAAAAAAAAATGATGCTTCATGTTGTTACAATGCCAATGTCTAGTCTTTGGACCAAACCATCCTTGGATTAGTCACTTTATTAGGTTTTTTTAACCAGTTTTTACTTAAAATTTTGATGTGATCTCTTTCAGCTGTCGCTTATTGATCAAATTTTCTATCAAAATAAATCTATAATTTTTTAGAACAACGTGATCTAGAGAGAAAGAAGAGGAGATTCTTATTGTGAAAATTATGAATGACTAAATTCTTATTGTAAATTCTTCATTTGAAATGTTAATGGTTAAGTTGGTAATTTTGAATTTTAAAATTACATTTTTAGAAAAAAGATGAATTAAATATGTGATTTTATGTGGCTTTAAAGTTAAAGGAATGAACTTTTTATCATTGTAGGTCTGATTTTCAATTAGTGAAAATGAATTTAATGAAGATTCTCTTCAAATTTAGTGTTAAGATTTTACAAATTTAAGATTCTATGTGGAAATTTGTTGTCATTAAGTAATGAGCAAGTAATAATAAGAATATTAGTTGGACATATAGTTTAGGATGATTTCACAGTAAGGTCAAATAGTCAAAAGTGCAATATTTTTCATCAATTCTGGTGGTGATTCTCGACCATCCTTTTTTTTAGATTTACGTGTAAGAAATTCAGACACATTCCTACTAAAACTCCCACGGATGAGCCTACTACCCTTAAAGTATACTAAAGTCAGGTCATGGGGTCTCAAATCCAAAACCTCCCGCTTCCTGAAGTGGGAGGTAACCAGTTGATCTAGTGTAAGGTTCTAAATTAAAGATTTTTGATATGAAAGATAAAATGCTCACAATCTAGTGATATTTTAGTCAACCAAGATCAACTTTACAAGCAGGGGTCACGATATCGGCCGATATGATACGTATCGGTCAATATCCGATATATATCGCAGATATTAGTAGATATCGATACATTTTTACAAAAAAAAAGAAAAAAGAGAAAAAAATATCAGCCCATACTGAATTTTTCACCCTTGTTCACTCACCCTTGTTTACAACTATTCCTACCATTAATGCAAATGAAGGTAAGTAACTTGACAACCGACCGCTCGGTGGACTCGGAGTTTTTCCTAGGTTATATAAAAAAAAAAGGTAAGTAACTATAACAAAACATGATTTCAAAGTGATTTCTTATAATATCAAACTATTCACGTAGCAAAAAATTAACTAATACTCATAATTCTATAATTCCCAATATTGGTATAGACAAAAAATAAACAATCTATCATATTTCCACGGCGACATTTGACATTGTTTCGGTTGTGTGCATAGTCAAATATTAATATCATCCATAACCTTTCAATTCTATCATTGCCTTACAATTTCAAGATTTTTTAATGATTTTTAATAGTTTAGCACATGCATCATTATTTGCAAATGATGTTATTATTTGAAAATATAAATCTATAGAAGTAGGAAGATAGTTTTACAATCGTTAGTTGTTCAATATGTTTATACTATAAAAAAAAAAAAAAAAAGAGCAAAACAAGCAAAAGAAAATAATAACCAACAGTCACTTAACTACAATAGGTGTGTGCTAAAATAGGGAATCTGTCACATTTTAATTTTCTACGATGTTAAACTTGTTGAATTGAATTACTTAAAAAGTCTAAAACAAGAAAATTTATTTCAATTGCATATTGTCATCATTTTGGCTATTTTATATAATTTGTTGCTAGACATTTTTCTATTGAAGCAATAATAGTTAAAACTGATGTTTCAACTTCGTGCTATTTAACAAATGGAGAATAGCCACGTGGCTTAAGTGGCCTTGCTGTAATGATAGACACGTGTCGACGGAGTACCCCTTGGCAAGGGGCCCTTGCTCACTGACTCTGTTGTCCATACGTTAAACTCGAAATACAAACACTTGAGTCCTTGTGGGGCTGAAATCGGGTCAGATTTCTTAAAATTCAACTCGATTTAATTAATATTTATGGAACTTAACTTGATCTATTGACCCGAATTCTTGACCCAATCCCACCTGAATTTTAATCCGACTCAATCATAATTCTGACCTGACTCGTATTCTGAACCCATTTTAACTAATTTTATCCAGGTCGGATCGGGTTAACTTGAAAATTCCTCAACCCAATTCGATCTGATTTCCATATGGGTTTTTGTTTTTTCAACCGATCCGACCTGTGGACCCGACTCGCTTGATTTCTTGGGTCGGGTTTTGCCTAGTCCTTACAAAGACAAATAGGAAAATGACAACATGCTCGAGGGTTGGCGTCCGGCAAAACGGCCTTTCGACTGACTTATCGTTGAATTTAATCGGTTAAACTTAACTTGGGATTTTAATTTTTCTATTTTTATTTATATATATTATTATCATTAAATTAATTATAATAGGTCAAATTTTTTATCTAATGACTTAATACTCAATATTAAAAATTTAATAACTAATTTGAATTAATAGATTCTAATTTTAAGAGTATAATATTCTTTGTGATAAATCTATTCATTTATATGTCATGATTTCTCAAAATATTCAATTTTTCCGCCTAAAACTATACTATAAAAAATGAGAAATATTTTATAATGAGTGAGATTGTAATTATATATAGAACTTAAGAAATATAAATAGATTATGAAATCGATTAGTGATTTAATCATTAAATAAAGCTCACATATGGATTATAAAAATAATTAAGTGTTACATATTTAATTAGAAATTTTACTTATACAATCTTGTTAAGCTTCACGAAATTTGGACTAACTTTCATTCTATCCAATTGATTAGAAATTTAGAATTGTACATTCAGTAGCGGTTCGGCCAAGAAAAGAAATTATGTAACTTTTTTTGAATGATTATATAACTTAAGCAACTGCAACTTTAATTTATTTATTTATTGTGAAAGGCTAATCGGGTTTGAAAAGACGGATAAAAGATAACTATATTTCAAGGGTAGCGATCGTCCGACGGGAGGTTTGTGTAACCAGACACGGGAATTAGTAGATTTTCGATTTTACCCTTTTTATGAATAGTAAAATTGGACATTTCACATGAACTGTAAAATTTCACTAGTTGATTTACTGGTCATACAAATTTTGGCTAGCCGATGTTACTGTTCATGCGAATTTCGACGAGCCGATTTACTGTTCATGTGAATTTTGGTTAGCCAATGTACTGTTCATGCAAAGGCTTGATGAGCCGATTTTACTTTTCATGCAAAGTGTAAAATCGAATTCCACTAATTCCCATGTTTGGTTAAACAAAAAATCCATGGGAGAATCGCAACCATATTTCAATTACAAAAGATGGATAAAGGCTAATCATGTTCTCGCGTCATGCTCGCACCCTGTGTCCCACGTGTTTGCTAATGACAGTTTTAAGATAATTAAACAGCGGGAGTTTGACTGCTGATTTTCTAAAAATGGATGCGATTTTGTTGCTGAAAAGTTTCAGAATTAAATCAAAGAGATAATCCTCAGTTGTGTTTCATTAATGATCTTTTTTATTTTCTTAGTTGTGTTTCATTAATGATGGATTACTTTTCTATTTGCTCTGCTAAAGACAATTTTAGATAATTCAACGCCAATGTTTCGCTGCTGTTTTTCCAAAACTGGAAGCGATTTTGATGCTAGAGCCAAAGATTCCAGCCTCTATTGCCAGTAAAATTTCAGGTTTCTTTGCCAATTCAGGCCTTTTTTTTTTTCAATTCACATCGGACATATCAAAATTCTATAATAGAATTGAGAAAAAAAATGAAAGTATTACAATTGGATTAAATGATTTTTTCAAATAGTTGAAATCAATGAATTTTAAATGAAAACTCAAAGGGATCGAAATGATTGTAAGAAATCAGTCTTATAAATAGAAGTTCTGAATTTGATTTTCACTTTATTTCAAAAGGTCATGTTCAATAAAATTACCTGATAGAGAGAGAGGCTGGGACATATTCCGAGAATTCGTTAGGTGTCTTGAGAGGCCTGATTACCTTATTTACCAAAAAATTCTAAAAGAAAAAGAAAAACAAAATATATACAGATGATATAAAAAGATTAAGATAAATATATTTAATTTCAATATTAATTTCAATGAAAAGAATCTTTCTGACATGTTACTAAAATAGGTAAACCAGGGTCGGCTACTAACTTTTCATTTATGGAATTTTTGGTCATTTTGGGCTTGTTTACACGCCCAACGCGTGACACTCAACTCTCACATACTTATCTTCTTTCTCCGTACGCGTCTAAGTGTGATTTTTTTTTTTTTTTTTGTTATTTGACATTATTTTATTTTTAAAATTAAGTGGGGAAAAGTATACTTCAACAAGTCATTCTGCGTTGGTTAGCTCTAGAGGGGGTGTTTTTTTTTCTTTTCATTAAAAATTATGAAATATGTATAGCATTTGGTTCATTTTTCTTTTTCTTTTTCTTTTTTTTCTTATATTTTCATAAACACCATATAAAAATTAATTATGCAAATTAATTTTTTTTAGATTTACATGTGGGAAACTCAAACTCCTACAGGTGAGCCACTACTCCTAAGTTATACCAATGTTAGACCATGGAAGCTCGAACCCGCAAACTCTTACTTCTTGAGGCGGAAGATAACCACTTGAGCTACACTCAAGTTTATACTTGATGATATTAAGGTGAACCAAGTTTTAACTTCAAAATAATTTTTAGGCACTTGATTTTAGCGGTCAAAATCACTAGACGTCTTGATTTTTTTTAAAGCCACATGGCATTTCGAAATTAAGCTTAAGCCATTACTAGTACAATTGATTTTTTAATAAAACAAATGAAAATTAAAAAAGAGAGGAGATAAATCGGATGGCATGATAGACTTCTTTAACTAAAGGTTGCTTCTTATTCGAGTCTTTCATTTTACCATGCATCATTATATTTCTTATGTGTTTTCATTTTATTCAAATCTAACATACTTTTGTTAGGTGGGAAAATCAAAATTGGATCAACCAATAGTCTTTCAATTTAATGTTTCAAACTTTCAAATTTACAATTTTTAATATATTGCATTTTGTATTAAAAAAAAAGATATATATAAGTTGTTTGTTGTTTATTTTGAAAAGATAAATAAATTATAAAGAGTTTATATTTTGGAAGTATTAGATTCTACCATTAGCTCTGGAAAAAGACAACATGGAACTCAGATCATGACTCTAAAAAAAATACATTTTTTTCTTAATACCGAGGTTAAAATATCAGCCGATGCATGTCATATCGGCCATTATATATCGGTTTTTTTATGGTTGATACATATCGACCGATAGGATATGTATTGGCTGGCTAAAGGAGATATCGGCGATATGACCGTGATATATCGCCCCAAAATATTAGTCAATATCCTGAATATCGGTCTATATTTAAAATAAAAATAAAAATAAAAAATCAAATATTGGTGCTGGATCTGATATTTGGCCATATCGGCCTAATATCAACAATGATATTGGCCGATATCACCCGATATTATGTATTTTTTTCTTTAAATGTCTGGTTTTTTTTTTTTTAGTTTTTTTAATTCAGATAAAATAAAATATAAAAACAGAATATTTTTTTTAAAAAAAAGAGAGGAGAGATATTCAATATGGCCGATATCTCAGTAGAGGCAATTTTTAAAACCCCTTTTAATACTAATTCCGTGAGACCTTCATGTAATGTAGGGTCAACAGAAGCTACATAAGGTATTTATGCTTTTCCATCAGATGGTGAAGAGTAGCATTGTAAACTTTACATGTAAAGTGAATGAATTATACTAGTATATAAATATTTTTAACTTTTTATTTTTATTTAATCATAATTACTTAATTTTTAAATCTATTGAAATCATTTATTGCTCAAAAGAAGGTAATAAGGCATATCTATCATTTTTTAAATGTTTGTTGAGATGAGTGAAGTCCATCACTGACAAGAGGATAGACAGTATACACCTCCTCATGGCGTAACATGCCTGGTCAGAGTGAAGGATATGTATCGTTTGGATATATACCGACAGGATATTTTGGTCAATCGAGCTATGCGCACTTGGACACGGACTCATTGTCCAGTAATATACAGTTCATGTCCATTTCAGATTGCCACTCGCAACCCTCCTCCGATAGTTTGTAGTATCACAATCTATCGTCAACATCCGACTACACGTCTACTAATGAGCAGCTTCGAAAGAGACACATGTCAGATTTTATTTTCACGTGCCCGGTTATCCGTATGAAGAGCTTGATCCATAGTAATATTATAATTTTTTTTTAGAAAATTTGGTCAAGCTTTGATGTATTAGTGAAACTAAAGTGATTTCAAGTTTTCAACTTTAAAGTATTAGCACCAACCATTATTATTAGATTTAATATATTATCTTTAAATCCATTAAAATTTCTGCCTCTAAGATTAAGAATTTAAAAAATTAGATAGATTAAAATACAACAAACATTTTAAAAAATCATAATACTAATCACTAAATTTATCATAAATTTCTTACATACTTTTTCATTATTTTTAATAGAATTTTATTAAAATTGGGATCTTACTTTCTAGAATTTTGTAATTTGATTTTTATTTTGTACTTTTATTTTTTAAGAGACTTATGTTATTGATGGCAAAATATTTCTGTAATTGATGATGCTAGCTTTTAAAGGAGATCTTAAATATTTATTATTAATTGTTTTATCTTAAATTAGTATAAAAGTATGTAAAATGCTTAATCACTAAATTTATCAAAAATTTCTTACATACTTTTTCATAATTTTAAATTTTTTAATCATTTCTCTTCATTTTATTGTTAATTTTAATATTAATCGTATTCGAAACTTAAATAAATAATTTGAATATATATATATGACCGATATTTAATGAAAAAAATTTATTTTCAAGAAGTCCCAAATTTTCTAAAATTACCATAAAATTTTTGGACCAAAATACAAATATATGGAAATATCGAAAGAGAGAGAAATTTATCAAGATATTTGCATATCCGCCGAATTATCGGCCACTCGTTTCCCCTGGTAGTGCTACTCTAATTTTTTCCTTGATTGGATCTTCTTTC
Organism: Chimonanthus praecox; assembly: GCA_022113865.1. Taxonomy (NCBI): domain Eukaryota; kingdom Viridiplantae; phylum Streptophyta; class Magnoliopsida; order Laurales; family Calycanthaceae; genus Chimonanthus; species Chimonanthus praecox. The sequence continues at coordinate 58,641,169 of CM039086.1, read as the reverse complement.
CAATGCAGCACCCAAGTTAATGCTGATGGATCGGTAAATTTTTAATTTGGTATCTTTATATTTTCTTTTCTTATACTTCAGAAAAAAAATTATTATATATTAAAAATATTGACAAAATACTTTTGCTCTTAAGAGTCCGCGCGTGAAAAATGGGAGACCGAAAACAGGACAACGTGGGGCTGCTACACTTTCTCTCTTCCAAGAGTCGAAAAATCGGCATAGCCGGGATTTCGGTTGAGATTTTTTTCTCTCTTCATTTTTTTTTTTTTGGAAATCTCAGTGACTTTTTATTTATTTTTTATACAATTTATTTAAAAAAATAAAAAGGCTGTTTTTTTTTTTAAAGAAATCTATCGTTATCTAGGCCGATATTCATCCGATATGGGCAAATATCGGCCCCGGCCCAATTTTTTTTTTCTCTGGGCGATACCTATCGTATTTGGCGAGATTTCTCAGCCTTCAGAAACTGAGATATATCAGTCGATACGATGCGGATGAGATTTAAACCCCTACTCTCTCCTCTGATTTTTTTATAAAAAAATTGAAAATTTTACAAAAAACCAAGAAATTTCTAAACTTCTAGAATATGTAATTTTATCATTAGGTCGTGGTCATTGAGACATTCAAACAATTTTTTGAATCTCACATGACGATAATTTCAAATGCTTATAAAAAATTAATGAAAAGTCACATTTTATCACTGCATTAACATTTTCTACATTAAATAACATTCAGAAAAATAACACTGTTATAAGATTTTAGCTGACCTTTTTAATTCGGTTTAAAAATAAAAATGAACTGCATAAAATAATTTTTTTTGACAATACACTAAATTCTAAAACACCCTCTAAATCATTCCAAACATAATAAGGACACTAAAATAAACTAAAACCATATTTTCTTTTCAAAATAGAACTGTTTCTATATTAAAAAAAATTTAGACGTGCATCTCATATCAAAATTTCAATAAATAATATCTTGAGATATGAAGGCTTTCTTTAAAAATATGGGGAAAAAACTGTCTCTACTCGAACTCGATCTTCAACAGTTCAGATTGTAAAGAATGAGCCAAAAATCATGTCTTTTTTAGGATCCAGATTGAGATGGAAAGATCGGTTGGCTTTTGGTGTGATTTATTTGTTCTATCGTTCGTGGTGAAGGCCCATTAATTTTTTTTTTTGAGTGGTGTGAGCCCCACATAGATCGAAAAAAAAGTGGAATCTGACCATTCGGGCATGCTGTGCGGTGGTAAAAAAAATAATTAGAGCTGCAACTCGGGCTGGGTCGGGTCGGATTTCAAGATACCCGATCCGACCTGACTTAATATTTATGAAAGCCAACCCGACCCAACCTAAATTCTCAACCTGAAATTCTTGACCCGACCTGACCCGAATTCTAATGCAAATTAACCCGAATTCTGACCCGACCTGTATTTTGAACTCATTTTAGCCTAATTTTAGCTGGGCCGGGTCGAGTTAGGTCGGGTCGAGTCGGGTTAAGTTGTAAAATCCTCAACCCGACGCAACTGGAATTTCATGCGGATTTTTTTCTTCTCAATCCGACTCGACCTGCTGACCCAAAATTCTCAACCCGACCCGCATGATTCCTCAGGTTGGGTCATGCGGTTGTAGCCCTAGAGTGAGACCATGACGTTGAGCTCGCAATCACGGGCCATCGTGCCATCACCTTGTGGGTCCTCTACATATCGTAGCATAACAGCCACATCATAACAGTGGTAAAAAATCCACTACATAACAGCCGTTACGCTACATAACAACCGCTATTTTTACCTTTGCTCGAGAGTAAGGATGTGTTTTAAATGTTAGGACATTGTAGTTAAAAATACTAAGAAGGCAGCTTTCACTCAAAATTTGGCTGAAACGGGCTAAAGTTTCAAACCAATTTTTCATTTTCTTTTTGTTGTTTTGTATGCTTTTCAAAAAACAAAAAATTGGGCTATTTTGAGCACATTTTAATTAAAATGGTGATGTTTTTGATAAAAAATTGTTGTAAGACCAAAAAATTCCATTCTCCTAAGCTGCAAAAGTATGTTTTACCTAAATAATTTAGCTTATTTCAACTCAATTACGAGTCATCAACCCACCAAGGCCGGTCTTGGACATAGGCGGCGTAGGCCGCCACCTAGGACACTCAGACAGAAAAGGTCCACACACACTTAAACTCCTTAATATATCAATCACAAATGACCCTTAAAATCTTACTCAACCTAGGGTTTCTGAGATTTTAGGAGATCTCAGGCTCGGCCATGCAACCCACCCTCCATGAAACATTTTGTTGTGGAGAATTTCACAATAAGAATTTAAAAAATAAAATTTGACATCTCTATGTTCATCTAAAGACCATATAAAAGTTTACACTAATTTTAGTGAACCAGTTCACATTGGATGTTTCATGCATTACTACGTTGTTTGGATAATTTTCATTCAACACATTGAAAATTTACCTTCTTTATGAAATATGTACAATACTCTTAAAGATTAAAAATGTTTTAGGCCTTAAGAGAATCTTTTGAAGTTGAATCATTGAGTGAGGCTCACTATAAAGTTTATCTATCTTTCTATTCCCCAATGTGGTTCAATCATAAAGCATTGATCAAAATATTTTATTACTTTTTGAATATCTAATTTTAAATACTAAACATGATATTTTTTTAATTTTGAATTTTGAATCTTGAATGCTGAATATTTTCTAAAGGGTTGTTAAATGTCAACTGATAGATGCATGCTGCATACTCAAATTGAATGAAAGAAATCTTTAATGCCAACAAATGGATATTGTACATGTAGAAAACAGGGTAAGAAATTGAGGATATTAATGCCGAAGATGGACGAATATTAAATGCTAAAGTTATATATTGAATTTAAGGTAAAACATTAAATATGAAAATGAAAATGCAAAATCAATAGCATTTTTTTAAGATCAAGGTATCCACGCGTCTCACATGACTAATTTTTGGAGCATGAGTGACCCTTTTTGCGATGAGGGAGACTTGATATCAACACTTCCCACAAACAAGGACAGGTTTTGACTATCAAACTAATCTCTCAAGGTTATACAAAATCAATAGCATATCACGTCATAATTGCTAAAGTATAAGGTATATACACTTATACAATATTTGTAGCAAACTATTCTTAAAAATTCGGCTAGTCCGTTGCGCCACAGCAGTGCGTAGCAGCAGCTACATTTTCTCTCTTCTTCAATTTTTTATTTATTTTGCAAAAAAATTGAAAATTTTAGAAAAATGTAGAAAATTCTAAGCTCCAAGAATATGTAATCATTAAGATGGGGTCATTCAGATATTGAAATAACTTTTTGAATCTTACAAAATGGATAATTTCAAATGTTTGTAAGAAATTAATGAAACATCACATTTTATCACTACATTAACATTTTTAGATTAAATAAAAGTTAAGAAAAATATTACACTATTATAATAATCATTAATAATTTATTTCATAAAAAATAAAAATAAAAAGAATACATATTCATGGAAAATGACATTTTATGACTATATTAAAAACAAAATTTTACCTTACACATTAATTTCAGCTTTAAAATAAAAAAATGAAAATGCATTAAATCTTATTTTAAACACTAAATAAAATTAGAAAACAACAAATTAACCCTTCCCATTAAAAGAAAAGTCATTTCAACAATTAAAAACCAAATTTTACCTTACACTTTTAATTCGGTTAAAAAAAAAAAAACTAGCAAATGCATGAACACTTATTTTTAAACACTATATTAACTTAAAAAACTAGACATAAACTTTTCCCAGACCAAAAAAATAAATAAATATTTCAACAATTCAAAACCATATTTTACCTTTCACATTAATTTCGGTTTTAAAATAAAAATAAAATAACAAATGCATGAAAAGTAATTTTTAAAGACTACATTAACTTAAAAGAAAACATATAAACATTTCCCAAACAAATAAATGTCATTTGAACAAAATTAAACAATATTTTACCTTATACTTAAGATTTAGCTAAAAAAAATGCATTAATCATAATTTACAACGGTTCGAATCATCGAAAATGAGCTGGAAATTGTGTTTTTTATGTAAAAATTCAAAGAAATGAATTTGGGAAGAAAATATAGAAAAGAGACTGGGAAGCAAAGATCTTCTGTGTAACAACCTGTCCCTCTAGTACGATATTGTCCGCTTTGGGCTCGAAAACCCGCATGGATTTGTATTTGGACCCAAGTGTCACCCTTGGGTCCAAAATGCCTCGTGCTTAGAAGGAAGAGGTGCCCCTCTCATAATTCACTCCCCTTTCTTTGTCTTGGGCGGTATGGGACAAAGTCACATGCCCCCTTTCACACAACCAGGGTATTATAATCTACCCTCCTTAAATCAGAATTGTCCCTAGCTCTATCACCCCACACAGGCAGTGAGCCCACACTGTGACACCCTTGCCCAGATGGGCTGCGAGTACCTGGTAACCGATGTGGCAGTCCCATATCGGTAGTGGAGGAAAAGGAATGGGGGTTTATTTGAGGCCAAGCTCCTCTTAACTTGTAAGACTCATTTTGGGCCTATCCCTAGTGAATCAGGCCCAATCCAAATCCATACGGACTCGCGTGTGTATGCGAGGCCAAAACAGACAATTTCTTACTGAGTTAAGCCCTAAGCCCTGTGCTCGGGTCGGGTCGTTACAAATTTGGTATCAGAGCCGAGGGTCTACACTCGGACTGTGAGGGCCTTCCTCCTTCCCTGGTGTTGTTGAGCTGGACCGGATCGAGCCGAGGGCGGCTTGAGGCCTTAGGGGGGGGTGATTGTGATACCCTTGTCCAGATGGGCTGTGAGTACCTGGTAACCGATGTGGGAGTCCCACATCGATAGTGGAGGAAAAGGAATGGGGCCTTATTTGAGGCCAAGCCCCTCTTAACTTATAAGACGCGTTTTGGGCCTATCCTTGGTAAGCCATGTCCAATCCAAATCCGTGCGAGCTCGCGTGTTTATGCGAGGCCCAAAACGGACAATTTCTTACTGAGTTGAGCCCTAAGCCTTGTGTTCAGGTTGGGTCGTTACACACACTAGCAAAGAGTTGAGCCGTTCTTTGATACCATTTGTAACGACCCATCCTCTAGAGCGATATCGTCAGCTTTAGGCTGGAAAACCCGTACGGATTTGTATTTACACCCAAGTGTCAGCCTTGGGTCCAAAATGCCTCGTGCTTAGAAGGGAGAGGTGCCCCTTTTATAATTCACTCCCTTTTCTTTGTCTTGGGCGGTATGGGACAAAGTCTCATGCCCCCTTTCACACAACTAGGGTATTATAATCTACCCCCCTTAAATCAGGATCGTCCCTGGCTCTGTCACTCCACACCGGCAGTGAGCCCACACAAGCAGAGAGTTGAGCCGTTCTTTGATACCATTTGTATACCCATCCCTCTAGCACGATATCGTCAGCTTTGGGCTCGAAAACCCGCACGAAATTGCATTTGAGGCCAAGCGTCATCCTTGGGCCCAAAAGACCTCGTGCTTAGAAGGGAGAGGTGGCCCTCTTATAACTCACTCCCCTTTCTTTGTCTTGGGCGGTATGGGATAAAGTCCCATGCCCCCTTTCACACAACCAGGGTATTATAATCAACCCCCCTTAAATCAGAGTCGTCCCTGGCTCTGTCACTCCACAAAGGCAGTGAGCCCACACAGGCAGAGAGCTGAGCCGTTCTTTGATACCATTTGTAACGACACATCCCTCTAGCACAATATCGTCAACTTGGACTCGAAAATCTGCACGAATTTGCATTTGAGCCCAAGCGTCACCCTTGTGCCCAAAAGACCTCGTGCTTAAAAGGGAGAGGTGCTCCTCTTATAACTCACTCCCCTTTCTTTGTCTTGGGCGGTATGGGACAAAGTCCCATGCCCCCTTTCACACAGCCAGGGTATTACAGGTTGGATAATGAAGTTTCTAGGCTATGCTAGGGTTTATAGAGTGTACCTTATATAAAAATATTATGACAGTTGTGGGCCTCAAAATGAATTTAAAAATATAAAAAAAGGAATGTAATTGGATTGGCCATGCACACTAGGCATACTGGCCAAAAAAACCCTCAAATTCCAGTGGCATGCGGGAAGAAGGCAAGAATGCGACATCGTGCCTGCGATCGTGGATCGTCACGCCATTATACTGTATGACTCGAATTTTAAGATTCGTATTGCCCGATACTATTTAGGTACGATTGCTATCGGTCGAATCTAAAACCAAAAGTAACAAAGGATCCAAGTCCAAAATTGCCACTAACCCATGGCTGATACTGGTGTGACAACCTTTTCTGTATTTTGAGGGCTCAAAATTAAAAGTGGTAAGTCAATAGATTTGTGATTAGCACATTTTAACCATATTGTTTCTCTTTTCTAATCACTGAAGTCATTATTCCTTTCATCAGTGGTCGTAGGTATCAATGCAAAACTATATTAATTTTGGTCTTGCCTTATAATGAATGCATTTGTGATTTAGTTTGGTTTGATCTTCTAATTGCAATATTTCGATTGCACTTTCTCCATTTTATATCAAATTGGAATCACTAACTTTGGTTCAATTTGAAAATTTGCTTCCACTCTAACAGCCACGTATTCAGTTCAAATTTGATACTATCAAATTTCTATGCCGCTAATATTATTTAATAGCCGATAAAATGTTGGAATGTAAAGTTTGAGTGGAGAAGTTTAACAAGAGAAACAACTTCAACTTATGGCAAGGTAAAAGATTTGTTAGTTCAATAGAGTCTAATCAAAGTTTTCGGATAGTGATTTTTGTACCCCCATTTTTTTATTATGGTGCATCTCTTTAAAAGAAATTTTTAAATTTTTCCTTACTTTTAAAAGAGGAAAAGAGAAGAGAAGAGTAAAGTAGGGACAAATTTAGAAATTCTTTTTAAAAGAGTACACCATGAAAAAAAATAGAGATGCAAAAATCATTACCCAATTTTACCTGCCGTTCAATTGCACCCTTCATCCGAACATCTCCAGTCTGATTGCCATCTACTTCGGTGAGCACAATGCCATTGCTGGTTCTCTCCTCTACGCTTTGCATTGTTCTTCTGTGGCATCTTGCTTGGTTGGAATTCAAATTTGTCTTTAGAGACTTCTCCAAAACAAGGTCCAGCTCAATCAGGCGTTGTACTGCAACTGTGAGCAACTTAGTATTCTTTATGGCTGCAACATTCATTGGGAAACTTGTACCCATATCGCTGCCATCAACAACCTTCTCCATCGTCTCCGATGCTCCATCGAGATGTGCAGCTCCGACGATTTATTTAATGGTGTTTCTGCCCACCTAAACAACATTGGGTTGGTCAGTGAGGTGTTTGGTGTCATGCAATATCAGGGGAGGAAGTTATTCTCTGTTATGCCTGTCCTTTGGTTTTGGGCCTTGGGTTGTCCTTATCTTTTGGCCCTTGTTTTTGCCGGATCCTTGGCCCAGGCTTGCTGTTATCGTTCTAATTTGGACCCTCTTCGTATTTTCTTTGCCTGAATAAATCTAGCCGTCATTCAAAAAAATCGTTGATGAACGGCAATGAATGGAAAGAGATGGATCTAAGTTAGCAATATCTAGTCATGCTAGTGGATGATGTGATTTTCAACATAATCAACGAAGAATCAACAATACAGATCCAGTTTGAAATTAGAAAGCATCTACACAATGAAGTTCTTTAGAAATTGACATTATTGAAAATAACAATTATATACTCTTGACATAGAGGTCACTTCAATTTGTTCAATAAAATTTGTTTTTGTTCATACAAGTACATTGATATAAAAATTGTCGTACCGTCACCTTATTTATTATTTGTAATTTTAATACAAAATGATCAAAATATTGATATGGATGATGTTACATCTGCTCTTTTACCCAAAGAGCTTGTACAAAAGTCAACTAATGGACAAATGAATATGGAAATTAGAACTGCTCTAAATTTAAGTCTAGATCTAGAAAGAAAATAAGGTTTAACTATGAGAAGAAATTTCAACACATTAAAAAAGAGCATAAGCAAGAATAGAAAGAAAAAAAAAAACCTTTCAAATTTGGCTATTGTGACTAATATTTTGTATGGATCAGAATGACATTGATGTTTTATTTGTTACTCCAAGTGATAAGCATTTTAAAAACACATGGATAATGTATTTTAGAGTATTTTGAATACACTTGGACTAATGGAATTTGGTTGATTTTACCATGTCACAAATACCGTTCTCGGGATATTACCGGCTTTAGTAATATCGGGTATTTTGGATGCCTAGATTTTTTTTTGAATTTTCGTGTGGGAAACCGTGGGAAACCCATCGTAAAACCACCACGGGCGAAACCCACTGCCCTTAGGGTACACCACCGGGTTAGGCCATGGGAGCTCGAACTTGACACCTCCCGCTTCTTGAGACTGGAGGTTAACCAGTTGAGCTAAACCCATGTGGGCCTGAATAATTTAAGGAAAAATAAAATGTAAGAATTAACGGGAAAATCTCGTGGAAAATTTAATATTTAAAAAGTAATAAAAATATTAATCAAATAAAATATCAATAAGGAATTTACCGAGAATTTATCAGAAATTTATTGGGATATTATCGCGATATTACCATTTATAGCGATTTTATCTAGAATTTATCGGGAATTTACCATATTGCCGATAAATCTCGAGGTATTAACGGCAATTGATATTTTGTCTATAAAAACGTGATAAGTTTGAAAATATCGCCGATATTTAAGGCATTGGTTCGTATCTCATATTTCCTAACAAGGATTGGTGCAAAATATTTAGAATTTTTAATGGTAGAACAATTCTTATAGAGAATAATGTGCCCCACAAGGTCATAGGGATTGGAGAGTTTTTTTTTTTTTTTGAAGTTCGGAGGTATCCACGTGTCGCACCCGACTAGTCCTCCGGGGTGTGTGAAAACCCCCCTATCCGCACATATCGGGTAAATTGATGGGATCTTACTCTATACATATTCTCATGGGAAGTAGCCCTTCATTGAAGCTCTCATGGTTTGAACCCAAGATCTCCCTTTAAAGATCTTGCTCCCAAACCAATTGGGATAACGAGATTAGAAGTTATACATAGAATGACATTGTCAGAAATCATATAAATTGTATCACCCACACCCAAAAAGTCTCACATCGGTTGAGAGGGGGAACACTCTCCATTGTGAGGCATTTTGGGCCTGGCCATATGGGTCAAGGCCCAAAGCAAAATCGTACGGATCAGATAGGGCCTAAATTGGACAATATATAATGAGGTAGGGTCAGATCGTCACATTAATAGTCTTTTCCTTATTAAACTTAGGTCTACTTTCTCTTCTAGATGGCCTCAAAACTACACGCCGCACAAACTATACAGAATCTTTTTATTATTTTTCAATAGAAAAAGAAATTAAGCAGTGGGATAGTTTCACTTCCAATGTAAAGTGAGGATACCTATATTGTAAATAAAAAAAAAGGAAATTAAGCTGCAGTGAGTGACATTTACCTAATTTTCATACTTAAACAAAGCAATCTTGTGAAGTGTGGGCTGCTTTTCAATCTTCACATTCAAATTGTCAACATCTCTTGTGAGACAACATTCTCACAACCACTGCTATCGATGATGAGAGTACAATTTTTTCTATTAGTCATACATCTTGTAAAGAAAATATTATTTTGCAGTCAATCATCCAACTCTACACAAATTGAATTCATATTCTAACAAATAACTAAATATTCTTCATGGTCACTCTTAGTGACCTCATCTTCATTATCTTCACAAAGTTGTTCATAAAAAAATGGACCTCCATGGAACTTAGCATCATCTTCATCATCATCTTTAGTCAAATTCATATACTATCAATTCGAGTCATCATATTCTATCGATTCCAACACTCGAAAGCTACATGTACATGTCCAAAACTCCAAATCATTTTAAAAATTGCAAGGTGATGTGGCCATCCGACTTGATGAAGATCGAAGCGAAGACGAGAAGAACAATTAGATGAAATCGACGAAATAGCTTGATAGAGGAAAAATGGGACCTCAAATGCATCCTAATGGGCTCAACTACATCAGAATTGAAGCCCATTTGATTCATTTATGGGCCTGGGCCAGTTTGAAGCTGTTTTGGACTCAAAAAGCCATGAAATCAGGCCCGTTTGCTCTAACCAGCTAGGCATCCGAGTTACCCATCAGATAACATGTCACAGACCACGGCCGAGATCTCGGGTCCACTGTTTTTTGGCTAATATCGTGCGATATTTTTTCGCTCTCCTTTTTTTTTCTTTTTTTACAAATCTCGGCCATCGGCCGATACATCTCATATCGGCCGAGATATCTCGGGCATAAAAAACTCGAGATCAGGGGTTGAAAAAACGGTATCAGCCGATATCTCGGTTGATAAATTTCTCTCTCCTTATTATTATTATTATTTTTTAATAAAAACGGCCGAGATCGGCCGATATTCGGACCTCTGCCCAAGATATCTCGGCCGATACAAGATATCTCGGGCGTTTTTTTTTACCCCTGGCGCCACCTAGGATGCCAACGTGAACCATAATCCACCAAATTTAGCAGTCCTGGGCGTTTGGGCCTGCTGGATAAAATTTGAAAGCCCAAAAATAAAAGGGATTTCCTTGGGTGTATACTGCCTATTTGGGGCTAGGAATGGACCTACTTTGGAGCATTATAATCAGCAACAATTCAAGTAACTAGTGGCTAAAAAGTCCACTATAAGCAGCAGAGCAGTTGGGGGTGAGATAAGGTCTGGGTGACTTGGGCCTGATTTTCTGGACGGCAATTTCAAGGGAAGAAGGCTAGATCTGTGGCTAGGATTTAAAGCCCAGGATCGGCCAAGATTTTCAGCAGATTAAGGAGGACTTTCTTACCTTGAAAAACAGCAACAAGATCTGAGTTGGAGGGCTGAAAACACTGCAAGATCAAGCAGAAAGGGCTAGATTTTTCTCAGGATGCAGCCAGGATCTCTGCAGGTTACATATTTTTTTGTTCTTTTTTTTAGTCTAATAATTATGTAGAGAGGCCACATGTCAATGGATCATTGATGGGCAGATAAAGAATAAAGCCCAATTCGGGCAAGGCTCGGTGTTCAGGCCCAGCAGGAACTGAATTCATTTTCTTTTGTCCTGTTTTTTAGTCGGGATTGGTCCTATAAATTCATGGTTTGGCCAATGCTTTGTACTAAGAAGAATCGAGTTGAAAGAAGCAAAGTTTGCTTGTTGGGACTCTCTAAAGTTTGGTGAGTCTTGTTTTGGGCTTCTTTTGGATCTTAATTTGAGTTTATGTTTAAATTAAATTAAATTTAAATGTTTATTGTCTTTATATGGTGAAATTTAAATGTTCATGTCTGTATTTATCAATTGCTTGATTAAATTTTAATTTTCACAACCAAATTGATTCATTAGAAGGTTCTTTGAGTTTCAATTAGAATTAGAACTAGATTAGAATTCTTACATGCATTGACTTCTTAATTACATTTAATTTAGGTTACTTAATTGTACTGAGATATTGCATTTGAATTCTCAATTCCTCCTTTGTATTGAGCTATTAGAACACCTAATTTCATCGGTGAATTTATTATCAAATTATCCTGTTGGAACTATAGTAATCTCTTTCTTTTAAGAGTGAGAGTAAGAGTTTGGATCCTTAGATTCTTTACCATTAAGATTCTTGAATCTGATTGAAAGATTCGAGTCTAAAACGTATCCTTAAGTTGAGGGTCTAAAAAAGTATATGAGATTTAACACCTTCATCGGTTGGATTATTAGATGTCACCTTAGTCGTCATCACAAGGTTAGTATATAACACAACACAAACTCTAACGAAATTGATCAAACCCTTCAATATATTTGGACCCTTCTCATCGAAGTTCGTGCATCCTCACATAGTAATCTTAAATATAGTCATCTAATAAAAATTTCTTCTCAACTTCTTTCTTCATGTTTTCCCATGTATCTATCTTAAGCCATTGTTTCTTTCTCTCCGAATTTTCAATTGTTCTCACCAAACCAGAACATGTTTCGTTGGCTTGATGGCAAAGATGTTAACTCTATGATCATTGAAGACATCCTTGTATTCAAATACACATTCGATACTATTTAGCCAATCAATAAACACATTTGTCTAACTTGGGAATTTTGACCATTATGTTTACATCCAGGGATCTTTGTTGAGAGGAAACATCTTTCCATCCACACAAACAACAGGAAAAATAGAAAATAGAAATCAACACAGAAAAGTAAACCACAACACAAAGATTTTATATGATCCCCTTTCGGTCCGTCCACATGATTTAAACTGATCAACTATGCTCAAAGGCGAAGAACGAAAAAGAGGCGGTTCTCATTACAGATATTCTTTTATCTCTCTTTTACAAAACAAAAATATATACTATTCTAATTAGAGTTTACATAAGACGCAATGTAAAATTATAAAATTGTCTTCAAGTACATCTCTAATGATCAAGCTCTACAGATCCTAACAATCTTGACCATATACGTGGTTGAACTCATCGTTCTCATTAGTCTCTGAAATGTAACAATCATCATTACAATTTCAAGACTCGAGATGGAAAATCATGAAAGATTAACAGTCTCTTTAATGTGGCCCACATTCATTTAGAATTTGAAACTCAAAGGTCACATTCATATCTCTTGTATGTAACGGTTGAGAGACATAAGTGGGTCACTTACCCACTTTGATGGAGTGTGGGTTTAAGGCTTTGAAACTTCCATTTGGGTCCTCCTTCTTACTTAATACAACTCTCTATCAATCAACCCATTACCTTATGCAAAACTGAGAGAGATTGAGGAAGAGAAAAGAAGAGAAATCCAGTGGCTATTTTGCATCTTGTCTTGATTGGATGTTGCAGGAAGAACCAAAGATCAACCTTGGATCTGTACTAGTAAAGGAGATAGCAACACAGAGTAAGAAGCTTAAGGAACTCACTTGATAGCGATGGATTCAGGTATGCACAATTTATTTATGATGTTATTCCGCCTAATGTTTATAATCATTGTAAAACATCATTTGATACTGATCTTGTGGAGTAAAGACAGTGGATTGATCTTATTTATGTATTTGGTATAAAAGAGAATGTTAAAATTAAATGTTTCATTCCCAAATACTCAATCCCATTAAATAAAACAATCTATCAATTAGTATCATAGCAAGGTTCATTGAATCACTTGGGTTTTTCAATAAGGTTGTATAATGTTGATTTGCTATTGGTAATGAAATTTAAACTAAGGGAAAACTTCTCAGATCTGTAAACTGATTAGCACCCTTTCTATTACTGTTTTGATTTTCATTTCATGCATATTCAGAAATGTATCTCTATACTATGATGTATTAATCCCCAAAGTTGTGTTGTTTGATTTCTGCTGATAAATGTATGCAAAGATCAATGATGTATAAGATGTTAGAACTCTTTGACAGTAGCTAGTTTTATGGTTTAAAGTATTAGTTGATGATACTTATTGCTGGGTGCATTACCTTATCTAGGCTGCTGTCTCATTTGATACAATGACAATGGTATTGTTTGTATCCTAACATTGTATCCAAAAGACTCAAATCCAGTAGAACATTAAGTAATTTTTGTTGCCTGTTCCTGAGCTTATCCAAAATTATTTACCTCAGAAATGCTATCAACAACATCATGGTTGTTAACAGTTTGCCACAAAGCATACCTCTGATTGATGTTTGTGGGCACAATTGCATATGTTGCAAATGAGGCTGCTATCTAGTCCCAAGTCAAACAAAATAGAATAAAATTCATGCAGAAAATAAATCATAATTAACCATAGGCTGTATTGGCTATGGTGTTGCTATAAGTTTCTCCTGTAAGTGTTGTGGACCATATGCAGTAAGTTCAGGGCATTTAATTTACATGAGCTCAAGAGATCCCCTGAATTTGGTATCACTTTGAGGGCTCTAAGTGATCTAGATAATGTAGGGCAACGTCAAGAATGTAGCATTTATTAGTGATGCCATCCACATTAGATAGCTGTAAATCCATGGCAATTCTGATCCTAACTATTTGTTGGTAGGAACAGTGCCAAACTTCCTGACAGGTAGAGGTTTTATGATTCTTCTCTTTGGAGAACTGTTTAAGTATCAACTTTATGATAGTTGATTAGCATTAAAAAAAGGAAAAGAAAAAGAAAATTGATTCATTATGCTGATTTAATCAATTTTGAGACACATGAAGGACACTTTTAATATCATATAAATATTCAATGGAGGGCTAGAAATATAAGATTACGTGTTTCAATTTAAGGAATTTATGAATTGAATATAAATCTTATTTAATTCTATAATGTAGTAAGGTCATTGTTCATGACTTTAAATCATATAAAGATACGATTTGGTAGTCACCAAAGTGGCCCTATCGGAATGAGTCGATTTTCGAGTCTTATAACCAAGGTTCAGTACTTCTCCCAAGTATTGGATAATGATGGCCTTGCAAATTGCAATCCCTAGCCATAGAGATATTAGGTTGGCCCAAACGTGCACCATTCCGAATGGATAGCGGATTTGGATAATCGACGGGTACTTGTGATTAATATTAGTACGGACACCCAAAGGTGACTACGGTATTTAGTCACTTGTACTTAGTTGATTAGTCCTATTGGTGACTGGGAATCACCGTAACGCTTGAATAGTGTGTCATAAGATTACCCAAAGGTAGATCCAATAACATTGTTCACGAAAGTTAAATTATTTGTGTGTTTCAAATAATGTTTAAAACTCATAGTATTATGTAGTGATCGTGAAATTATGTACATTTTGTAACTTCATTATCTGTCCCATTGCATGCTGGTTCCTCGTCTGTTCCCATGCTTAATGGGGCAAACTTTTCTGAATGGAAAGAACAAATCGAGTTTCACTTAGGTGTACTCGATCTTGATAAGGCATTGATTGATGATCAGCCTACCATTACTGGTGAGAGTACGGCTAAAGAGAGGGCATCCCATGGAGCGTGGGTTAAGTCAAATAGACTTAGCCTCAAGTTTATGCGAATGACAGTGGCCAACAATATCAAGTCTACCCTATCTACAATATCAAGCCTCAAGTTCAAGACCGCTGACAAGTCCCTAGCCGAGACACTTATGGCCAGACTAACCACCATGAAATTCGATGGGAGTCGTGGCATGTATGAGCATGTGATTGGGATGACCATCATCGCTGCTCAATTGAAGAAATTAGAGATGACTGTGGATGACTCTTTTCTGGTTTAATTCATTTTGAACTCCTCAGTATGGACCTTTTCAAATTAACTATAATACCATGAAAGATAAATGGCAAGTTAGTGAATTGTCCAGTATGTTAATCCAAGAGGAGACCACACTCAAGCAAATGGGTCACCACTCAGTCCACTTCACTAGTCATGAGCCTATAAAGAAAAGGGGATTTAACCCTAAAAAAAATTCAAGAAAACCAAAGCTAAGTCTTATGAGCCTATTACGAGTTCCCAGACTAATGAAAAGGGGAAAGCTGGTGGTGTGAGGTGTCACTTCTGCAAGAAACAAGGGCACTTTCAGAAAGACTGCCATAAGCGAAAGACATGGTTCGAAAAGAAAGGTATACATTACATTTCAGTATGTTTCGAATCTAACTTAATTGAAGTTTCCTCTAATACTTGGTGGCTTGATTCTGGAGCAACAACTGACGTTTGTAATACAATGCAGGGATTCCTTACAATCAAGAACACCGACCCAACTGAAGTCTCTCTCTACATGGGCAATCGAGAAAAGGTGACAGTTGAAGCCATAGGAATCTATCGTCTTTTTCTCGACACTGGCTATCATTTAGATTTTCTTAATTGTCTTTTTGTTCCCACTGTTGCTAGAAACTTAATTCCATTTCTAAATTAGACATCGATGGTTTTCATTGTAAGTTTGGACAAAAGACTTTCAGTTTATTTAAGTCCTCTTCTTTTATTGGATCTGGGTTGATGATTGATGGTTTTTATCGTTTGAAACTGGATGATGCCTTTACAAATTTTGTCCTAACCCTGCATAGTAATGTTGGTATTAAACGTGAGTTAATAAATGAAAATTCCTCAATTCTGTGGCATAAGAGATTGTGACACATATCTCGTAATAGAATTGAACAATTAGTAAAGGAAGGGATTCTACCGAGTCTTGACTTTACTAAGTTAGGTGTGTGTGTGGAATGCATTAAGGGTAAGCAAACCAAACATACTAAGACATGTGCCACTGGAAGTAAAAGGCTTCTTGAATTAATCCACACTGATATATGTGGCCCATTTGATGTTCAATCTTTTGGTGGAGAATATTATTTTATCACCTTTATAGATGGTTTTTCACGTTATGGTTACATTTATCTATTGCACGATAAATCTCAAGTGGTTAATTCCATAGAGATATTTATCACTGAGGTAAAAAGACAATTAAATAGGAAGGTGAAGGTAATAAGATTTGATAGGGGTGGTGAATATTATGGAAGATATGATGAAACGAGTCAACACTTGGGGTCATTTGCTAGATTACTAGAAAGTCGTGATATTGTAGCACAATACACAATGCCTGGTACGCCTCAGTAGAATGGTGTTGCTGAAAGGCGTAATCGTACGCTTATGGATATAGTTAGGAGCATGCTATGTAATAGCATTGTACCTATTATATTGTGGATGTATGCATTAAGGACCGCAATGTATATATTAAACAGGGTTCCTAGTAAGTCAGTTCCGAAGACACCTTTTGAACTGTGGATAAGAAGGAAACCCAGTTTAAGACACCTGCATATATGGGGTTGTCCAGCAGAAGTAAGGATATACAATCCACATGAAAATAAGCTTGATGAGAAGACAATTAGTGGTTACTTCATTGGTTACCCTGAGAAATCCAAAGGGTATAGATTTTATTGTCCGAATCATAGACTAAGGATTGTATAGACCGGAAACACAAGATTCATAGAGAATGGTGAGGTTAGTGGGAGTGATATAGTGAGAAGTGTGAATGTATAAGAAGTGAGGGTACAAGTCCCTATGCCCGTAACTTCAAAGATTGTTGACGTTGTTCATAATATCATTGAACAACATAATGAAACAGAACACTTGAATGATCAATCACTCACTGAGGAAACTATCATCACTGATGACCCGATTGTAGAACAACCACAAGAAATAGTCTTAAGAAGGTCTCACAGACAAATGAGACCTGCTATTTCGAATGATTATGTGGTTTACATATAAGAATCGGATTATGATTTGAGGATTGTTGAGGATCCGATCACTTATGAAGAGGCCATAGAATGTGAAAATTCTGATAAATGGAAAGATGTCATGAAAGATAAATTAAACTCCATGGACCAGAATGAAGTCTGGGATTTAGTAGGATTGCCCCAAGGATACAAGAAAGTCGGATGTAAATGGGTCTGTATGACTAAACGATACTCAAAGGGCAATATCGAATGATATAAAGCCAGACTTGTGGCCAAGGGTTTCACTCAAAAGGATGACATTAATTATAAAGAGACCTTCTCTCCTGTATTCAGGAAGGATTCTGTCAGAATTGTTATGGCTCTGATGGCTCATTATGATTTGGAGTTGCACTAGATGGATGTCAAAACTGCGTTTTTAAATGGTAATTTAGATGAGGATGTGTATATGGATCAACCTAAGGGTTTCTCCATAGAGGAAAAGGAACACATGGCATGCAAACTTAAGAAATCGATTTATGGTTTTCAGCAAGCTTCCCGACAATGGTATCTTAAGTTCAATGATACCGTTACTTCCTTCGGTTTTAAGGAAAACACAGTTGATTGGTGTATATATCTGAAGGTTAGTGGGAGCAAATATATCTTTTTGATATTGTATGTTGATGATATCTTGCTTACCACTAATGATCTTGGTATGATGTTTGAAAATAAGAAGTTTCTCTCCACTCAATTTGAAATGAAGAAATGAGAGAAGCAGCCTACGTAATTGGAATAGAAATATTCCGTGATAGAACACATGGGAGTTTGGGACTGTCTCAAAAAGGCTATATAGAAAGAATATTGGAGAGATTCGGAATGCGAAAATGTTCTGCACAGGATGCTCCTATTCAAAAGGGAGAAAAATTCAGTCTAATGCAATGTCCGCATAATGAACTAGAAAAAAAACATATGGAGGAAATGCCTTATGCTTCAGCGGTAGGTAGTCTCATTTATGCACAGACCTGCACCAGACTGGACATCAGCTTTGTCGTTGGTATGTTGGGCAGATATCAAAGTAATCCTGGATTAGATCACTAGAAAGCTGTAAAGAAAGTTATGAGGTACTTATAAGGTACCAAAGCCTTCATGCTCACATATAGGAGGTCTGAGAATATCAAGGTTATTGGCTACTCGGATTCAGACTTTGGTGGATGCGTTGACAGTAGGAAGTCTATTTTTGACTACTTGATCCTTATGGCCAATGGAACAATTTCTTGGAAAAGCGCCAAACAGACTATCACTGCAACATCCATTATGGAAGTAGAATTTGTGGCATGCTATGAGGCCACTGTTCAAAGAATGTGGCTGTGGAAATTTATCTCAGGGCTTGGGATTGTCGACAACATTGCTAGGCCGCTGAGAATTTATTGTGATAACACCGCGACAGTTTTCTTCTCAAAGAACGACAAGTACTCCAATGGATCGAAACACATGGAACTGAAGCACTTCGTCGTAAAAGAAGAAGTTCAGAAACAGACGGTGTCTATTGAGCATATCAGTACTCAGCTCATGATAGCAGATCCGTTAACAAAAGGGTTACCTATTAAGACCTTCAAAGAACATGTCAATCGAATGGGTCTTGAACGTAACTCATCTTGATGTATTTGATGTATTTTTGGATTGCCTTATGTATTTATGTGATATTTGACACTTGAGTACTGTAACGACCCGTTCTGAGTTTTCCCAATTTTTAGAGAGATCTTCGGACCTCCGAGTTGTTTTCGGGGCTGTAGTAGTAGTAATGAGAGTGTGGGCTCCGTGGTGGGCCCATGTTATCTGTTTTCGAGTTTGAAAACTCGAAGGGCATTTTGGTAATTTCCTAATTTTTATGTATGTCATGAAAAATCGTTGAAAAATCACACGTTTTCTCGATTAACGTTTGGTATTCGAGATTTTCAGGTTCTCGAATTCATTACATTTTAATCTTTCGAAAAAATAGAAACTCAGATTTTTGTTTTATTTCAAAAAAGAAAAAAATGTTGAAAACCCTAAAGACAAAAGCTAACCCATTGAAAACCTTTTCCCCCTCGTCACTGTAGCCGCTACGCTACAGTGCCGCCTCACACTCTCTCTCTCCCAATTTCTTCTTCTTCCTTCTTCTTCTCTTGCTCATTTCCTCATCCCTCTAGGTTGATGCAAATGACCACCCCAGCCGTGCAACCCAACGCAGTCCGAATTTGTTTTCCGCTCGCAGCCGCCTGATCTCCACCCTTTTTTCTCGCCTTCCTTACCGATTTTAGGTACCCTCTTCTCCTTCCTTTTTCCCCATCTTATTCCCTTTGGTTTTTCTGTGATTTCTCTCTACTTTTCCCTGATTTCCATCGGCTTTTCCCGACTTTTTAATTTATCAGATTTCTTCTCCTTCCTTGTTTTTCTTGTTTCATTTTTCTTTTCTCGATATTTTCTTCCTGGATTTTTTTCCCTGAATTTGTTTTCCTTGAATTCGTTTTCCTTCTCTTTTCCCCTTTTTCGACTCGGTTGGGCAACTGAGTCGACTCGGTTGAGTCTCCAAACAGACTCAGTTTGAACCCTGGGTTAATTCAGTCTTGGGCTTGACCCACCCAGGCCCAACTCAAGGCCCAATTCTGTTAAGCCTAGACTCTGCCTTGGGCCCAGCCAATCTTGGACTTGGCCTGACCCATTCCTAGGCCCAGACCTGGTCCGACCCAACCAGTTTTGGTTTGGCCCAGTCTGATAGGCCCGACCTAGTTCGGCCCATTTTGGGCCCAACTCAGTTTTAGGCCCATTTCTCACTCCGGTCTCATTTTAGCCCTTTCTACCTCATTTACTTATTCATTCTCCTTTCTTTCAACAGAATGAGCTCTCCTAAACCCTTCAAGTCACTTGCTCGCTTCTGATTTTAGACTTCGAGCACACTGTGAGGGGACTTATCATCGTTTTAGCATGCATTCGCATCTATATTAACCCTTAACTCTGGACATAGAGTGACTCGAATGGGGCCATTTATTTATTAAGTCACTCGGTAAGGGAACTGTTGAATGGAACTGTGGCAAGGGACCCATTCGGGTGCACTCATGTCAACTATATGCGATTAATGAGAAATTTTGATCGGTCGAATGGACACTGAACAGGATGTTGAAACTTTGGTAATATAGTATGTATTTAAGTATAATGTGTGAATGGATTTGTGAAGAGAATAAGATATGTGTTGGACAACGAATATAATGCTTGGAATTTAATGACAACATATTGTGTGTTTATTTATAACATGTAACATATTTATGTTGAGAGTAAGATACGTGTCGGACATTGAATATGATACTTGGAAGGTGTTGATGACACATTGTGTGTTTACGCATAAGATGCAAATGTAATCACATGTTGGACATGGAGATGTGTGTCTTAAGTAACTCGTTATATGCTATTGATTTACATGATAGAGTATGATACTGATTTTGGTTAACTAAATTGGAATGTGTCTATATGTTATGTACGATCATGATATCATGTGCAGGTAGGAGAGGTAACCCGCAACGGACGTCATGCCGTTAGGTGTCGTAACAGAGGGACCATGTATATGTGTACATGGTTATGATGATGTGATGATGTTGGTTGTTGGGAGGACTTCCCCGTTACGCTCCGGCGGTTGAGACCCCCATAGGATATGCGGGTCTCCCCGTCGCGTTCCGGCGGTTGAGGTGCCCGCCCTTGAGATTGGCTTCCCCGTTATGCTCCGGCGGTTGAAACCCCCATAGGAGATGCGGGTTTCCCCGTTGTATTCCGGCTGTTGAGGCAGTTGTATATTGTATGTCTCCCGTTTGTATCAGTAAAGGAGATCGCAGTTGTTGGTGGGTCATTGTGTGTTACGGAGGTGATGCCCCCGACTAGTTAATGGGACCATTGTTCAGTAGTATTGACATTCTTTCTATTCTGATGTTTACTCTGTTTAATACATGTGGTATCTGTTTTGTTGTTGACATGTGATATGTTTTATCCCTTCATTGGGCTGGTTAGCTCACCCCTTACCTTTTAGGTACCCTAATCGCGGAGGGGCCTGGCGGGCCCTTTGAATAAGCACATGGGGAGGAACGGTAGTAGTTAAACATTTATGTTTATGTTTGTGTTTCAAATTTGAGAGACCCTAGTTTGCTTGGACTTATTATTACATGCTTGTTTGGATGAATGTATAACTATGTTCAGTTAGTCAAAGGTCATTTTTTTATGTTCTTGACATTATGGACATGTGGTTTGTGAACGGGAGGTAGTTATCCGGTTTAAAAAAAAAAAGACCCGACATTTGTCCTTTGCGACTTTTTTAGATGTTTCGGAGATAACGCGTCCGTAGCGAGACGAGGCGTTACAAGTACTCTTGATAGTGTTTCTGATATTTTATTCCTATTTATGTTATTTTATTTGTATATATTATGTGTGATTATTTATCACTAATATGAATAGTCTTTGTATTAAGACACTTATGTGGACCATTATGAAATTTCTCACTTAAGGGTTATGCTAAGTGGGTCACTCATGTTGTAGTAGTGGAAGGGACCATGTCGGATAAAATGATGTGCAACCGCCATTACTCGCATTTGTGGGTTATTTAGTATTAACATTATGATGATAACCATATTATGATTGTTTGAATGTGAATAATGCGCGCGTCTCATGTTTACTTTAGTTTTAAATTCAATGATGATGATGTGGACCAAGTGGGAGAATGTAAGATTAATAATCTCTTTAATGTGGCCCACATTCATTTAGAATTTGAAACTCATGGGTCACATTCATATCTCTTGCATGTAACGGTTGAGAGACATAAGTGGGTCAGTTACCCACTTTGATGGAGTGTGGGTTTAAGGCTTTGAAACTGCCATTTGGGTCCTCCTTCTTATTTAGTACAGCTCTCTCTCAATCAATCTATTACCTTATGCAAAACTGAGAGATATTGAGGAAGAGAAAAGAAGAGAAATCCAGTGGCTATTTTGCATCTTGTCTTGATTGGATGTTGCAGGAAGAATCAGCCTTGGATCTGTACTAGTGAAGGAGATAGCAACACAGAGTAAGAAGTTTGAGGAACTCACTTGATAGCGATGGATTTGGGTATGAACAATTTATTTATGATGTTATTCCGCCTAATGTTTATTATCATTATAAAACATCATTTGATTCTAATCTTGTGGACTAAAGACAGTGGATTGATCTTATTTATTTATTTAGTATAAAAGAGAATGTTAAAATTAAATATACTCAATCCCATTAAAGAAAATAATCTATCAAATCACTCCATCAGTTGCACAACTCGTCTCCTTAATTCCTTGTCTCAGATATCACACTCCCATTCATTCTAATTACCTTGCCCACCCCAACTCTACATTCGCCATTCATTTTCTTGTCAATCTTGAAAATTCTAAAGAAGTTGCTTTTCATTGCTTTTACACTTTTATATATATATATATATATATATATATATATATTATTTTATTTTTCTCCTAGTACATGACTTCTAATGTTGCTGCTTTAAAATAGATGGAAAGATCTGAGTCGTCTGTGACACAAAATTATGATGGAAAGATCAAAGACCTCAAGGGGCTGTTTGCCGACATCTTCGAGAGAAAATCACCTGCGTAGAAAAAAATTATGTTTGTGTGTTATCTATGCATCCAATAGGTTCATGAAATCTGATAGTTTATTAGCCAATGAAAACTTGATGTTTATGTTATTTGAATAAAAAAAAAACAATCTTTATAGAAAATGAAGAAGATTTTGTCTTCTAAAACGAGGAAAATGTCTTTTTCATTTTCTACATTAAATTTTATAATCTCATCATCATCATCTAGTCATTTATGTCATCAATCTAGTATATAGTTTCATATTTGGATTTAGCAATTCTATCTGGCCACTATGGGACTTGAACTCATAACCTCTAAATTATATTCATGAGTCCTGACATTAAATTTTCTAATCTCCATAGAAAAGAGAATCCTTGGAAAAAAAAGAAAGGAAGGTAACGTTCTATACTATTATAAAATAAACAATATTTCCTAGAAGTAGAAGAGTAAAGAAAATGACCATTATTTTGTAGAAGAAAATAAAAAGATTTCGTTTTTTTTACTCTTCATTTTTTATGAACTGAAAAATAACAAATAACTCTTGTCATCGAATTTTATTTACAGTAAAACCTCTATAATCTAATATGACTGCGACCTACATATATTATATAAATATATTAGAGAGGTTATTTAATTAGAAAGTTTAGCACATCATAAAAAGGTCATTTCGGTTGAAATCGTCTAATCTTCGGCCATTTCTGCCTGAAAGTGAGATTGACACCCATCGCCACAATTAGATCCTCTCCGTCTGCAACCTTCAAGATCAACGAGAAACCCTACCACTTTGGCCAGATCTAGAAACAAATCAACTTAGGGTCACTTTTCAGATTGTTTGTGAAGTGCTTAATCACTTTTACAGTAATTTTGTACTCTGAATGTATGGAATATTACTTTACAAAATAATTGCTACAATATACTTTTTATGTATTCAATACTGAGTTAGAGAGATTTATTACATTTTGTATAGACCCGAAGTCGAAACCAGTTGCCGATATTATTTTAGATAAATTATAACTTTATAAAGTAATAGAGGACAGATAAATAATTAGATTTTGGACCATGCGGGTTAAAGTTACTTTCCCAAAAAAATCAATAACATATGGCATGGCAAATCAACAAAGCTACAATAATAAATGGTGATGGTTAATCCCAAATGACTTATAAACTAATTTGTCACTCTTTATTGAAGCTTGAAATTCCACTCTGAAAATATTAATGAGAACAATGTTATAAATGCCATTTCTGAAATATTGACTAAAGATAATATCGAAATATTTTTTATTTTTTTTATTTTTACGATGATATTATATAGAAAACCACACAGAAAACATAATACTTAAAAAGAATTTCCAAACAGTGGCAGACGGCCTAGAATCACAGCGTCTTCTAAAGGTGAATGTAAGCTATTCTCCGTTGATGCTGACATCTGCTTTCAATTTATCGCTTAATTTTCAAGTTATAAAATAAAATAAAAAATTAGTGTTACGTGCAACCGTGTGCCTAATTACAAAACAAATAGACTTTAAACAGCATGCTCGAGCTTTACGTTTAAAATCCAATGGGCTTTAGATGGGCTCACATTTTGTAGATATAAACAAGCTAGGCCTTTCTAAGCAAAGCGCCACTCATAAACAAGCCTAACAACACGAGTAAATCAAAATAAAGCATCATCACCCTCTACTCCAACTGGGTGGCCCTTGATCCTCTTGAGTCTAACGGGTTCTTCGAGTTCAAGAATAAGACGACAAAAGCTCCATGATAGGGAGTCCAAGCATCGAAAATTTTGATCACTTTCTTGGTGTCCATAGCCATCATGGTCAAATTCTCTGCAAACAGCTTTCATCAATAAAGTCATTTTGATATTTCGAGGGAAAAAAAACCATATGAATGATAAAAGTATTCAAACAATAATTTAATTGTCTTCCATTAATAGAAATCAACAGCAGCTCTGAACCAAAATCAAGGCCAGATTATCCAACAGATTAAAATCTTTGGGGCTTAGGCCTCGAAAAGCAATTTCGCCAAATGTGCTGAAACAAAGTCAAAATACTAAACTGGGTGTTCCTTTCCATCCTCTACCAAAAAAGAATAGCAGCCATCAGAACCTCACACGTTGCTCCAAACAGTAGTTTGAGGCAAACCTATTTGATGAGGACACACCAACGAAACAGCGTAACATAGAAAAGAAAAAACCCATTTTAAGATGGAGAAGCAGCGTCTTCTACTCTCCCAATGTCATGCCAAATCCGAATTTGTAGTCTTTCTTGCTGTGATCAATCTGCAAAATACACAGGTATATGGATCGAAGCTCAAGACCAACAGACAGTTACAGAACAGATGCATCTATAGAGGCAACAACACAAACAAAAACTTGCATATGCTAAGTGCATGCTGCATAGTGCAGCCATCACCCATATGATCATTCTCCTCTTTCACCTTACAAAATGAATGTTTTGACTTTTGAAGTTCAGCACATTCGCAAATGGGCCTTGTCATGGATCCCAGAAGTTTGATAAAAATCCATTAAATATGGATCATTGGCTGTAATAGTCATTCACAAGCCATCAATAGGATAAGTAGGATCACCAGGCTGGGAGAAAACTAGGGTACAGCACAATCTGGGATAGAGCCTCTTATTTTCTTCTTTTCAAAAGGGGGGTAGAGCCTCCTCTTATTTACTTCTTTTCAAAAGGGAGAGAGCCTCTTCTCATTTTCATCTTTTCAAAAGGGGGATAGAGCCTCTTCTTATTTTCTTCTTTTCAAAAGGGGGATAGAGCCTCCTGTTGCTGCCTCCACAACCCAAACCACCCCCTCCCCCCCAAAAAAAAAAAAAAAAAAAAACTCAAGTTTATCATCCAATTATCCATATGGTCAAATTAATTAGTATGATTAAGCTCACCTCGGCAGAAAGAATAAAATTAACACCCATGTTCAATCGCTCCTCCAGATATGCAGCCACGCACCCATTGGAATCAAGCTTACTCCTAAGACGGCACTGCAACAACAACAACAAGTACAGATGCATAAGAAATCAATGGACTCCTTTACTAATGCCATAAACAAGTGGTAAAAAAAGTCCAATATATGTTTTTTAATAATCCAGAAGTGACCTTAAAGTTTCAGCCCTGAAGATGAGTACAAGTTCTGCAAAAAAATGCTGTTTGTGTTGATAGGTGGAGGGGGGTGCAGGATTGGATTCAGATGTGGGGTATCTCCACATATGAATCCATCCTTAATGTCTTATCAGCATCTGCATTTGAATTCAATTGGATTCTCAAATTCATGATCACCTTTGCATCAAGATTTAGCGGGTTCAGGTCAAGTTCAAAGTCTAATTGAAAAACTAGAAAATTAGAATATTAATAGGGATATATACTCAACAGAAGATCAACAGGACAGCCAATAATCAAACTGACCCACCCATCTATCTTAGTATGCACACCCACATTCCACTGCTTTGCAATTCCTCATTCTTTTACAATGAATCATGCACAATAACCTTTTCTCCATGATTCAAGTGTCCCAAGATATAGAAATACTACTGCATTTGTGTGTCTCATAATATCCAACCCAACAATGAGCCCATAGTCATATTGATGTTGATTGGACCTTTCCAATCAACCTTCACGACTGTATTCTTGGCCATTCCATATACAGGTTGTGCCTTGGAGCTGGCTACCTTTTTTTAATTGATGGAGAAACCCAAAACCCCCACCTCTCCCTGAGTACAACGGTATTGGGTAAACTCCAGGGTGGATACCTTGATCAACAAATCTTCATTTTTTTATTTTTTTACTTTTAAGTCCCAACTCCTCAGCAACTCTCTTGACCATAAAGTTGTGCTGCTCTGGTGTCAATCAATGCGCAAACTGTCTTGCCCTTGATGTCTGCATCTACAAACATTAAGTCATTACCTTGCTCCTTTGGGTTGCCCTCGTCTTTTAAGGGTACTGAGGAGTTGTCTCCCTTCCACATCTTACTCCTCTTCGCAGTATGTTCTTTCATTCGCCCCTCATAACAAACAAAAGAGATATATCATTCTTTGGGAAATCTCACTCGATGCCCCACTTAGCCACAGATGAAACACTTCCACTGCAATATTCAGCTTATCCTCTTCAAAATTCCTCTTCCAATAAGTGTTTTCCTTCTTCATGTTTATCTCCCCCACTATTTCTTTTTGAATTTACATGTGGAAAAACTTCAGACACAGTCCTAGTAAAACGTCCACAGGTGGTACCTCTACCCCTTGAGGCATCACCAAGGTTAGTCCGTGGGGTTTGAACCTGACACCTCCCGCTTCTTGAGGTGGGAGGTAACCATCCAATCTAACCCACGGGAATGTTGGGAGGATTCTCCTTACCTAGAGAATTTGATCTCCTTGACTATTATGTCATCTTTTTAGAAAAACTCGAGAGACTTCTCAAGTCTCCCTATTTAGGGAACCTACTCTCTATATATTGAGGTAGGCCATATAGAATGATAAAAACATTGTGTAAAATTTGAGCTCCATCTGATTAGAGTGTCCTTTTTTAGCAGTAATAAAGGTAATTCATTCAAGAATAAAAGATACAAATACATCAAAAAAGGTCTACAAGCAATAGACCAAAGGTAAGAAACCACAAAAGGAAAAGAACTGCTTAGAGGGGACATATGATCTTAGAATTTGAAAATTTCATTGCTATAAAACCATTGATTTTTTATGGCCCATCTCATAAGGTTATGATGATTTGATCAAGGAGTTTCCCTTGGGTTATATCATTCAAGAAGTCCTCTATCCATCCCACCTAATCATATCGAGCCCATCCCATAATAAGTGTGCAGTCTCCCGATTTAGAATGCGTACTCAAGTCTCCCTAGAATTGCTCGTCTTTTTATCTATTGCAATGGTCGATGCTAGGTCTTGTATACCAGGCTTTTGGAGTTCTCTCTCAACCCATGGTTGCAGTTCCTCCATGGAGTAGAATAGGCGATCTTCCTCAGTCATCTTTGGGATGTCTAACATGAGAACATTGAAATTCCTCATGTACTCCTAGATCAACCATCATGCGTCAACTTCCTCAACTTTTTCCTAGCAAGATATTCCACATTCTCGATAGAAATGTGGCTTCCAAGTAAATCTAAGAATTGATGGTGCAAAGGCCTTTCTCCACGTCATCATGCTTTTGTTAAATACATGGTTGTGGTATCAATTTTGACCTCATCAATCTTGGCTACTTTGAAGTAGTGCTCTACTTGCCAAAACAAATTCTTCAACTCCTTGGATTCCGGAGCACCACCATAGCTTTTTGCTCGTCCCTTCAACTAACACCATTTGCTACAACTTTCTCCAAGATTGTTACCGTAGTGGGAAGACCATCCTCAAAAAAAAATTAAAAAAAAAAAAAAAGAGGAGGAAAAATAGATACGTATACTTCTGAAGGCAGATAAAAAGGAAAAAAAAAAAAAGATGTTTTACTACTAAACTGAAGGCTAATAAAAAAGATGACCTTCCACAAAAAGAAAGCATGGCTAACTTTTAAATTGGACATGGGGCAATCCTTTTTACATCTCAACTGAAACTGAAAGTAATAATCAATACACAATCAACGAGGGTTCTTATATTACAAACGTTTGCATATAACTCTACATGGCCTGCTAGAGTCCACATTCTCCCCATCTCAACTACCCTTTATACTGGGCAAGTCTCATATTTGTCCATGATAGGAGTTGCACCTAACGTTAATCAGTCAAGAAGGTTACACCAACGTTGGATTGAAACTAATTTGTTCTATAACCTTATGCTGCTGATTTTGGTTCCTTTAAAATCAATAACTATGATACCTTTCAAAAAAGGTAACTATGATCATCCGCTCAAGCTTATCGTTGGATCATCACCAATCCATAGTTAACCTTTCCATCCTAGGCCAACACTTGATTAGCAGTGCTCATCACAAACAGGCTCATGATAGGAAACAGCTGCTATAATATAACAAGCAATATGCTGGGAGGAAGGGGGGAAAAAAGAAGTTCAGCTATCTCTAAAGTTGGTCAGCTTAGAGAGAAATATAATATTCTTCCTTCGTTATGGAAGATCTCCCTAGATTAAAGTACAGAAACATTAATTGAATGCAGGAAGAAATAACACATGATTTTTTATTTTAATAACATGGGTATCCCCATCCCCACGTGGAGGTGAGACTAATCCCATTGATACATGAAGACATCCACAAACCTTATGTAAAATAACACATGATCTTCACAATATCCAGTGCATAGGACCATTTTACACCATATAAAACATAATATAGGAAATAGGCACAAAAAACTAAAACTTTTAAAACTCAATGCTCGTCATATACGGAAAACATAAGTACCTGACGGAGCATGTAATCATAACCAAAACTAGAGGTTATATCTCTTGTCATATGATTGTATAGCAAATCAGATGCTAGAGAAACCTGCAAAATACAGGAACACAAGGTACATGACAAATTACCATCCCTTCAAATGATATTTGTTTGTATGGATGTTAGCAACAAAGTTCACCTTCAAAGTTAATTAACATTTCATACCTTCTCAGATATCTTCTGAACATAGCTCAAAGCAATTATACCGGTGCTTGCAACTTGTCCCACTGCAACCTGCAGTAACTCTAGTGTCAACCCATTGATTATTCCTTCATCTATTCAACTAGTTCAAGTTAAATCATGAAAACCTCAGCTAAAATTTGAGAATGTTTAGAAAAAAGATCTCCCAATCACAAACAAATACAATTTAATTGACAAAAGCATTTTTTTTTAATTTAGAGAGAGAGAGAGAGAGAGAGAGAGAGAGAGGGAGGGAGGACAATTGGACAATTACAGTACTAGTATATTGTAATGGCTATAGATATTATCTGTAACAGTAACTCAATTTTAAGTATATGAAACTTTAAATACAAAGAAACATGAAAAAAACTACAATGCAGTGTTCATTTGTATAACTCTAAAGTGTATACATTCTGAAAAAGAAAATAAAGGTATGAAAGGAATTGCATTAACTAAAACAGTGACTTAGAAAATCTGCAAATCAATTTTCATCATGATAAAGGAGAGTACAACCCTTTTATTGGATGAATTTTGCACCAATATGGCATACACCAATTTAGGCTACCCAGTATACCACAACAAAATGGTGGAACTGAACATAGGAACAGAATCCTATTACACATGCCTATGGAGTATTTTAACCCTGGGACACAATTTTGAGAAGAAACCTTATACACAGCCAATAAATATTCTTAATATGCTCCATCCACATTGGTAGAAATTAACGACACAAGAATTACCGGGAGCAAGTGCACAAGCTAAGACCAAAGATAAAATATAAGTAGTTTGGACCTTAAAACAACAAAATTCAATTTCACAAAGTAATTCGAAGAAGCTAAGGGCAAGATGTTCGGAGGATACAATGATGGATCCACTGGAACTAGCTGAAGTAGAGATACCTTGACATATAAGGTATAGTAAGAATGAAAACCGAAGATTTTAAGAAGATAAAGAAAATAAAGCTAGGTGAGACTATAAACACTTTCTGAAAGGAAGAACTGTAAATGGAATGTACCAGGGGAAGATGGTTGTCACTGAAGATTTAGGTTGATGTGGTAAGCAAGGACATGATAATATATGGCATGATACGGGATACGATTTTGACTGGGTTTAAGTGGAAAAGTTGAACTTAGAAAGGAAATCACAATAGCTGGATCAATGGCATTAATGATGATGGTAATGTCGATATCGACGAGAATGATATGAGATTCCACTCAAGGTGGTTCAAACACATACTTAGGAGACTAGAAACAACCCTTGAGCTAAAAAGTTCAAAGGTTACAAGTAGAAGGAATGAGGAGAGAGGTGTCTAAGAACATGGATTGAAGGGGTAAGAAAATGAGGGAAAGTCGCTTAAGGTGGTTTGAACACGTACATAGAAGAACAAAAAATGGCCCCTTTTAGGAAAATTGAAAGGGTACAAGGAAGAAGAAAGAAAAGAAGACCTTTAAAAACTTGGCTAAAAAGGGTAAAGAAAGAGATTATAGATTGTAAGGTAATGAAGGTAAGGTTTTTGATAGGATAGAATGGAAGAGAACTTAGAAAGCCAACCCCAAGTAGATGGGACAAATGACTTTGCTGCTGCTGATGATGATCCCTCCTTTGCAACAGAACAGCATTAAAGACAGAGAAGACACAAGAGCTAAGCTGATAGGTATTCATTAAAGCACAAAGACTAACACAAGGTACCCTCATGGAGCTATGCTGCTTGGTACCAAGTAATTAAATAAAAAAATATAAATGGCTCATAAAATAAATAGAGATGAAAGACAATATACCATCTTATCTGTGTTGTATCTAGCGGCAAAACCGATGCCAGATTTTCTTTGATGGCCAAGCCAAAATGCCTCAGTTCCGAGAGACAAATTTGGTGAGACACTCTGCAGGAAATAAGAACTTCCAGTAAGAACGTAATTGTAAAATACGACTCTCAGTAAAATAAAGTAGATGCCACTGACAAAAACTTAGATTGTTAATTCTTATGGCGAGGGCTTTATGTGCCTAGTGACTTCTCTTTGGGAATGGATCACCAATATATTTTTATCCTCTTCTATATGTAATACTCACTCTTCAAGCCCGTGTCATAGATAGAAAAATGCAACAATATTTCACAAACCATATTGCTGTTACGTATGAACATGGCCACTTTCCTCTGGTCACAAAGGAACTTCCACTGTTTCTGTGAATTTATTGGTATAAAATACACAATTTGTTAACTAACTTTAGTTTCGCCAAAAAAAAAAAATTCCTAATTTTTCTGCTTACCTTTGCTGAAGAACAGCATGTCAATTGCTTATTTAATTACTCTTTATTGCTGTGACAACAACAGAACTCAGTGATGCAGCAATACAATTGGAATGTGAACCACTGATTTTCTGTTGTCATCTAGGTCCATAATACCTATAAGTTCTAGGGTTGTCATCTTGATGAGGGCATCAAAGATTAAAACTTGAAAGATGAAATTGTCTCTTGGGTTCTACAATTTTACAAGAATTTTGATAGGAGCAAAAAAGGGAGCCAAAATCATCTAATTGGGCCACAAAAATACTAAATGGATCAGGACCTAGTATATGAGCCTAGGGCCTCATTTTTGGTGTTAGGGCCTCCAAATACCCTTTTTCCCAAGCCCATATGCTAAGGATAAGATAGAATTACGGGATTGCAAGAAAGTTCCCTAAAGCATTATTCGAAAGGTTAAAAGAGGTGAGATTTTTCCAGAGAGAACCTAGAAAAAATAGCAAGGTCACCACAGGCATAGCCAACCTTGGCAATGTTTTTTCATTTTTCTCCTTTTCGATTCTACGTAATGAATGGATAAGATTCAAAGGATGCCACAGGTCAAGCATCCAAGTCATGGCGTGACTGTAATTTTTTTCCAAATTTCACTATAAAAAGAGGTTAAGTTGAGCATTGAGCATCAGTATTCTCCAAGCAAGTAAGTTCTGGTTTCTATGGTCTTTTGAATTCTAGTTTTATTTTGCTTGAATTAAATTCTTATTCTTGCAATTTAATTTCTAGTTTTCATTAGATTTTATTTTCATAAAGTGAAACTGCATGCTGACAATTGCCCTGTGACAATTGAGCCTTTTATCATTTTTCCAGAAAGAAATGAGGTTTGAAGCAATGTTGTCAAAATCGTACGAGTCGATTAGATTTGGCATGAAATCTAGGTCCAACGAGTCAACTCGCATCAGAAATCGTTTTTTTCTCGCAAATCGTGCAATTCAACCCAATGAATCACTGAATCGCGTGCATGGTTGGTTTGGAAAGAGAACCTTTTGCATGCTATAAAAAAAAATACCTCTTTTGTTATAACTCTTGCATCGATAAATCCTTTCGAGTCCAATCGCCTTCCGTTTTGCCTATGCAAGTCTTCTCTCCTTCAAGCCTTGCAGCCTTTCGAACCAACACTTTTCTACAAATTTCCCTCCAATCGCCAGTTCTGCTAGTCCTTCTACAAGTCGTAGAAGCCTTAAAGCCTACCTTCGAACGAAGTCAGGTGTGCTTTTTTTTTTCCCCGCATTTTTCTCTGTTTCCATTTTTTTCTTCTTCCTCCTCCTTTCTTCTTCTTCTTCTCTTCGTCATCATCCTCTGCTTCTCATTTTCTTCTGCTGCCATTCTCTGGAAATTTCCGCTACTTTTTTTCGTCATTTTCATTCGCAAATGACCATATTATCTAATGAAATAAGGAACTTATGTTTGCAGGTCCTCGCCCAAGGACCTTCTAACTATTTTCTATGGAAGTTTCTGATACTGTTTTCGTAATTCTGTTAATGTTTTATTTGGAATTTTTTTTACCATAGTATGTAATGAAATAAATCAATAATGAACTTCAGTTTCAAACTTATACTGTTTTATTAACTGTACAGTACTGCAGTGTATACTGTTTCAGAAAATAGTAAGATATTTTGTGTGTTAATCGTTTTAGACTTATACTAATTCGTAATTGTATAGTGTATACAGTTTCAAATGGCCATAGTATACTTTGTAATATTGTATCCCTTTTAAAGTTTATTTAAATGCTATTGGTTTAATTATTGATTTCTCAAAATTATTAGTACTTAGTATTTATGTTTAAATCTCATATTAATATATTTTTATGTCTTTTTTTTGGATGATTATTCTGATGGATAATAAAATGACAAATTTATAGATGTGGATTTAGAAATTTCTAAAGATCGTTAAAATGATCTAAGGTCAACAAAGTGGTAGTGGGAATGAGGGACAAAATGAAGCATTGCAGTTTTGTACTAGAGAGCAACCGAGCAACTATTTGCATGTGCAATGCAACTATTGTAAAAAACAAAATGGTGGTATTTATTGCATGAAACACCATTTAGGAAAAAACAAAAAAAGGCATGGCAGCATATGATAAATGTCCAGAGTCAGTGACCCAAAAATGTCTTGAGTTGATGGGGCACAATTTGGACATAAAAAGGAGAAAAAGAGAGGCTCAAATGCAACTAAGAGACCTAATTATTACTTTGATGATCATGACCCAATGGGAGATAAAGGAAAAGGGAAGGGACTGATGGAAAAAATTTAGGGGTGAAACCTAGGTCGGGTCATGAGAGATGGGTCAGCGGGTCGGTTCGGGTTGAGAAGACAAAACCCGCATGGAATTGGGGTCGGGCCGGGTTGAGGAGTTTTCAAGTTAACCTAACCCGGCTTGACCCAACTCGGCTAAAAAGGGTTCATAATGCCGGTCGCGTACGAATTCGGGTTGAGTTGGATTAGAATTCGGATTGGGTCGAGAATTTCCGGTCAATAGCTCGGGTCAGGTTCCATAAATATTGATTCATGTCAGGTTGGGTTATAAGAAACCCGACTCGATTTCAGCCCTAAAAAATTTGTTAATTTGGATGATGGCAAGAAGCAAACAACTCTTAATAGAGTTTGGAAAAAGAAGATAGAACCATTGTTTGCCTTGATATTTATCGCTTTCTATACAAATGCCCTCCCCTTCAATTTCGTGAAGAGTCCATTTTTTTCAACGTAAGGGGTTGAAACCCAAGTGTAACAAATATCGGCGGTAAATTGGATTTTACCACGAATTTCTCGAGAAAATGTCGTTCACGCGATAAAGACGCCTTTTTTAGTTTCAACGCCGTTTTTATCGTTAATAATGCGTTTTTAACGCGAGAAACGGTTTTCTCGCATTAAAAAACGCGTTTTTATGGGAAATGTATTTATGCGTGAAAATGAAAACCACTCCTTATACATCGAATTTACAAAAGAATACTCGGAATACCAAAAGCCACCTACACTTACGCCTCTCACATTCGTTGATAGTAGTTGATTAATTGCAAGTTTGCAACCGTTTAAATACTTTCATAGATACTGACTTCAAGATTGCATTCTTGATGTCTTGATATTTTCTATTGTTGTAGGACATGCTACTTTTATTTATAAAATTATTATAGTATTATATTGGTAATTAATTTACTAAAATATTTAATATGTTTTGTAAAGTAGAAAAAGATTTGAAATTTTTATTTGATAAGTGAAATGATTTGGTCCAATTTTATAAATTATGATTTAAATATAAATAAAATATGTTTAAAGAATAACTAAAAATAAAAATTAGATTGTATAAATTTGATTTTTTTTTTACTATTTTATGTCAATATTTAAAAACAAAAATTATATAAAAATATGTAAAATAAAGAGCAATTTATTAATATTACCTCATTTGATAAAATCATTTGATGCTATTTTTTATACTTGTTGACCTTAATAATACTATTTACTTTTGATGGTTTGTTAATTGAAACATCAAATTAGACCTTTTTGACAGATGATTGTCTTTTAATGTTATGTTTATTGTGGATGACTTTAATATGGTATTTAGCAATGAACTCATGTAGAATTGTATGATATTCTTTTTTTCAAGAAATGTTAGATGAGAATTATTTTTTTATATATTTATATTTTTCGCGAGATTGTCCCATTAAATTCGCAGTAAAAATCTGAGAATTTGAAAATATCCCGTTATTATCAGTTGCCATTAATATCCCAAGAACGGTATTTTTGACATCGGTTGAAACCTCCATCATATCATGAGATAAGAAATACTTTTCTCAAAATTGAAGTTGAAAATGTGGAGAAAATGTTGAAAAAGCATAAGAAAGAATGGGTCAAAAAAGGGTGCACAATAATGACAGATGTTTGGACCGATGGAAAGAATCGGTCCATTACTAATTTTCTTGTCAATAGTCTAATGGGGAGTGTATTTCTGAGAAGTGTTGACACATCTTCGGTCTCCAAAAATGCGGAGAACTTGGCCAACCTTATGGATTCAGTCATAGAAGAAGTGGGTGTGGAGAATGTGGTGCAAATTGTTACCGATAACGCAGCACCATATGTAAAGGGCAAAAAAATCTTGATGGAAAGAAGGAATAATTTATTTGGGCCCCATGTACATTGCCCTTGATCTTATGCTTGAAGATATAGGGAAAAGAAAATTGGAGTCATTTATTATTTCTGATGCAAAAGCAATTGCAAAATTCATTTATGGCCATGGTGTGTTGCTAAACTTAATGAGACATTTAACGAAGAATCGTGAGTTAGGCCGGCAATAACGAGATTTGCACATGCTACTTTACATTGAAAAGCATACTAAGATGCAGAGTTAGTCTAAGGAGAATGTTTGGCTCGGACGAATGGGATATAATGTTG
The DNA here is from genome assembly GCA_022113865.1 of Chimonanthus praecox. NCBI lineage: Eukaryota > Viridiplantae > Streptophyta > Magnoliopsida > Laurales > Calycanthaceae > Chimonanthus > Chimonanthus praecox. The sequence goes on along the minus strand of CM039086.1, from coordinate 58,605,119 downwards.
TTATCCAAGACTAAAGAGGGGGAGAAAGTGCATAATTTGATTTTTGATAGTAAGTTTTGGAAACATGTTGAATTTTGTACCAAGGTTGGAATGCCTCTCGTAAAATTGCTTCGGTTAGTTGATGGAGATGACAAACCGGCAATGAGATACATATATGAGGGCATGGATCGAGCCAAGGAGAAGATTGCAAGAAATTGAACAATGGTGTAAAGAAATGCATGCCATACTAGAAATTGATAGATGCTCGTTGGAATGAACAACTTCACCATCCATTGCATGCGCTGCAAATTATTTGAATTCTTCTTTCCACTATAACGAATCATTTTATCCAGATGTTGAAATTAAAAGAGGGTTGTATCAATACCTTGATAAGTTGGCGATAGACACAGATCACAGGATTAAAATTGATGACCAATTGCTTGCACTTAAAACTGGAAAAGGATTCTTTGGGGATAAGATGGCTATAGCAACAATGAAAAGAAAACAACCCGATATTTAGTATTTAGTTATTTACTATTTACTTACGTATCATCTACGTTTTGAATTTTATTTTATTTTTTATTATCTCATGTTTTATAGCCATTTGGTGCGAAGATTGTGGAGATGAAACTAAAGAATTGGAATGTGTTGCAATAAGGATTTTGAGTTTAACTTGCAACGCAACTGGGTGTGAGCAGGATTGGAGTGTATTTGAACAAGTATATTTTATTTTTAACTTTAAATAAATTGATGCAATTTTTTAACATTTGTTTAAGAAGTGGAGATAGTAATATTGTATGTTTGATTGTTTTCTCTTAATGTTTTTATAAATTTATATGAAGAGGAATAGGCTAGAGGCAAAAAAGATGAATGTCCTTATATTTGTAAAATACAATTTACAATTACAAGTCAGACAGACTTTAAGTGATTCAAAGAAATATTATGATCCTATTTGCCTATAGATGTGGAATTTGATGATGAATGGATCACTAAAAAAGAAGATCTAGCTCTTCCACAAGACAATTCTTGGTTGGAAGCCGACGAGATGTTTAATGAGGAAGAGAATAATCCCACAAAAGAAATGAGTAAGTGTTTTAGAATCTTGAAGATCGTTAAATTATATTTAAAATTTAGAATGCAAAATTTATAAAATATTAGAATTTTGTAATTAAAAGAGGTTTATTCAATAAAGCAAAAGAGCATTGAGGGAAGAAGAAACGTTGAAGAATTAGCGATGGAGATGTGGAAGATGGACGAGACGCTTTATCGTCATCTTACTTGGATGTTTTAGATGACATTGATGACAATTATATTCTTTAGATGTTTTGGAATTTTGGATAATAAAATTTTATGAATTATGATGATTTGGATTTTGGAATCTAAAAACTTGACTTCTAATGCATTTTGATTTAATTTTGGGGTGATGATATATACACTGTAGTTTTTTTATAATGGGTACACTGTGAGAGAATCTCTTTTTCTAAAATTCTAATTTTACCCCTCCTTCATTCTCCCCTATGTCCTCATTTTCCATCCCTTCACGCTTTCATTCCATCACAACAGCATCCATCGCATCCATTCTTGTCCCTTCTCGCTTTCCTTCCATCACAGCAGCATCACCCACCCATGACAGGGTCCCTCGTCACCCTCTCGTCTCAACCCCTTTCTCTCTCTCTCTCTACACTCGAACAGGTGAAGCAGATGCTATGGTGAGAGCAAGCTTTCTTTTTTAAAGCTCGTCCAAAGAAGAAACGGTCTCCGCCACGAACTCACGAGAAGATCGAAGCCACCCACAAAGAAAGACATTTCCACATGTGGTATCCTTTCCTACGTTTCTTTTTCTTCACACAAAACAACTCCTCTTTTTTTCATTTTTCTCCTCAGACATTTTGTTTCCATTCTCTGCAAGTGAATCTCTCTTTCTTTCAGAATCCTACTTTTTAATCCAAAATCTCTCTGCCGCTCGATGTCGCTCACCTATGGAAGGAGAAGAAAAAAAGACCCAGCAAAGAGAGAATGAAGGCAAGGAATAAGAGAGGAAAGGAAAGAATGAAAAAGAGAGGAAATCTGGCTGAAGAACGAAAGGGAGAATGAAAAAAACGAACTGTGCAGAGAGTGAAAGAAGGAGCGAGCACAGTTCGTCTTTTCAGTCTCTCTTTCGTTCTTCAGATGGGATTTCCTCTTTTTTCTTTCTTTCCTTCCCTCTTCTTCCTTCCCTCCGTTCTCTCTTTGCTCGGTCTTTCTTTCTTCTCCTTCCATCGGCATCATCCCAGAAGATGATGAAGATGTCGAGAGAGAGAGAGAGAGAGATTCAGTTGCAAAGAGTTGAAACAGAGATGTCTAAGTAGAAAAAGAAAAAAAAATGGAGTGACTTGTTTGCATGAAGAAAAAGAAATGTAGGAAAGGATACCACACGTTGGTGGCTTCGTTCTTCTTGTAAGTTCACGGAGGATTTGCCATTAAAGTTGCAAAAGGAGCTCTCTGCAACTGGACAAGATTGAGAGGATTCGGCATATTATTGCTTCCTTTGATTTTAAGGTTGCTTGGGCTTCCTTGGTCAGCTAACTCAATTGCTGATGAAATGGCTCGACAGAGGTTATCTTTAGTTACGGAAATTGTAAACAGATTCCTACAATTTTTGGGGTGGGCTTATGTTTTTTCGTCTTGGTGGGCTTCTCTTAGTCTGCTTTTTGTACTTCTGGTTTCATTAATGAAGTTATCTTTTTAAAAAAAAGAGCTCTCTACAACTTCTTTTTATCATAGAGATTGTTTTCTTCACTGCAGCTTTAAGAAAGAAAGCTTGCTCTCACCACAGCCTCTACTTCACTTGTTCCAAGTTCGAGCGCAGAGAGAGAGAAAGACGTCGAGCAAGAGGGTGAGGAGGGATTCTACCATGGGTGGGTGATGCTGCTGTGATGGAAGGAAAGCGAGAAGGGATGGAGAAAACAAGGTCATAGGGGAGAACAAGTAAGTACTGAACGAGGGGTAAAATTAGAATCTCTCACAATGTACCCATTATAAAAAACTACAGTGTATATATCAGCACCCTAATTTTGCATTGGTACATTTTGTCATATATTCATGTGTTTGCATACTTATATATTATAAGGAATTGAACAAAAAGTTATGAATCTTACGATTCACACCCTAAATCGATTCACCATATGATTCGAGTTTGACAACATTGGTTCGAAGTGATCCATTAGGAAATTCGGTTTTCTCAAATTGAGAGACTTCTTTTAAAGGTAATTGCATTAATCTCAAGATGAGAATACAAACAAATAAAACCAAAATAACCAGGCAGAAAGAGCCCACTACACGAAAAAAGAAACTTACAAAAGAAAACACTCCCCGAAGATTACAAAAAATTATTTACAATTCCTTTTGGCTGATTGAATTGAGAAGAATTTGAAAATTTCCTGAAATTCTTGGTAAATTTTGAATTTGGATATCTCAATTAATTTTGAGACAAATTTGAAATTTTCCTTGATCTAATTTGCAAATATTAGATCTAAATCAAATTTGAAGACCCTTGGTCAAATCTCATCAATTTCAACCCTAAGGCTTTGAGCAACCATAATTGCATGGACAAGGTGACAAAAAATGAAGCATCTGATCCAATGTTTCAACTGCTACAGATAGGGAACTGGATGCTCCAAACCATGTACCACACTACCACTATAGGAAGTGTAACACCCTGGAATTTCAAAGATAACAATTTATATGAATTTATTCATATTTACGGAATTGCCATTGTGAAATATTTGAGTTGAATTTAAATGGGTCAAAGGTTCAATCAAGACCCAATGGTTAGTAGTTTTGATTACAAAACAATAAATGGATAACATGTACTTAAACAGGTCGAAAATCATAATTGGGTCAAATTTTGTTAAATGGGTCAAAATGGCCAAATTGGACCCAATGGGTTGTGGTTGACATGTTTGACCATTAATTGAGTTCAAAGCTTAATTGGGTTAAGATGAGTTAAATGTTTGAGTTGGGTTTGAGTTGAAATAAATGATGGAGTTTAGTTGAGTGGAATTTATTAGTTGAGTTACATTAATGAATGAGTTGAGTTTGGGTGAGTTAAAAAAAATGAGGTAGATGGAATAATTATTTTAATGAGTGAAGTGTGTGTAAGATGGTTGTGTGGGCTGGTTGTAGGTTTTAACACAATAAAAAACGTTGGCTGCATGGGAGGCTTTACCATGCATGTAACTCCCATCTAAGTGATGAATGAAATGAGAGTTACATTTTGAAGTTGCATGGGTTGCATGGGAGACGTTGGAGGAGGGGAGGAGTTTCATCTTATGATGAAACTCCAATTTGAATTGTTAATGAGAGATGAATGAGGGGAAAACCACAAAGACAAGCTTAGAGACGTTGGAACATGGTGTGTTTCATTTCAAAAAAAAATGAAACCCCCATAAGATGTGAATGAAGGATGGCGGTTACATTGGGCTAACCAAGAATAGCCATTGATGTGGGAGCTTCATTTCCTTATGAAACTCTCACATCCAAAGGTAATGGAGACGTTGGATGCTAGGGGGGGGTTTCATTTCATAGATGAAACCCCAAGTAACTCAAAGGATTTTAATTATGGAGAGGTGAGTTACACAAGGTTAAACCTTGGGCTGAATTTGATTAGCCAAGAGGATTTCATTCTCTATCACTATCTCTTCCTCTCTTGGGCGTCCTCCATCTCTCCAAACATCAAGAACAGCAGCTGGTTATTGATATGAAATCAGTCCTTGATTGATTTATTTCACCAAGACAAAAGCATACTTTGAGCAAAGGAGTTGGCATCAAGGTTTCCCATCCAAAACCAAAATTCTCTCTCTCTATCTCTCAAATCCTTGTCATCTGGCTAAATTACCTCAAGGAGCTTGCAACAAGATCAGTCTCAGCCCAAAGAACAGTAAGAGAGAAGGAGAGGTCAAGGAAATAAAGGGTCACGAAAGGAGTCAAAAGAACCGAAGGAGACGCGGTATTCGTAAGTGCATTTTAAACCCTTGTTTAATAGATTGGTTAAGAAAATGAGATCTGGCCATTGTATGGCCAGATCCATCAATGGTTTAAATATAGGAATGTGATGTTTAAAAGTGGAAAAATATGGACCATAGGGTTCGGCCCTTTGGATGGCCGAACCCCATGAGAAAATTTGGTGAATTCAATGGTGTTTGAAAGTCAAAAATTCATATTTTGAAGTGGGCTTTTAAAAGATTTTTATATGAAATTAAGCTTACTGTTTTGGAGTAGATATGACATGACTGAACCATGTTTATCTTATGTTAATTTGCTGATTAATATTATAGATAAATATTGGTGGGTTTTCATTAAGAGAACCATAGGGTTCGGCCATGTGTATGACCGAACCCCATGGACTGCTTTGAGGATAGATTTTGGTTTAAAATCATGTGGGAAGCTATGATTTATTTTATGCTTTTGTTTCAAGAAACACCTATGAAAAGTATGGGTTAATTTGGATGGTCTTTTTGAACAAAATCATGGACTGTTTTTAGAGGCTAAGTTAGATTGATTGCATGCTTTGAAAAGTTCTAAAATTATGGTTTTAAGTGTCATGTGTTGGGCTATGGATTGGCCGAACGCATCAAGGAATTTAATCTTGATTAAGATTGTTTAAAAAGGAAAGAAAATACATCATTGGGTTCGGCCATTTTGGTTGGCCGAACCCCATGATAAAAGTAGATTGGTTTGATGTTCTTAAGGGTCAAAAACCATGTCAAAACATGGAGATTGTTACATGTTTTAATTAGGTCATGTTATGCTGAATTTATCAATGGTTTGAAATATGTTGATGAGGTTGAAAGGATGAAAACTTAGGGCATTGGGTTCGGCCACCATGGATGGCCGAACCCCATGAAAGAATTTGATGAATGATGATGTGTTGTGAGATAAAAACTATATAAAGGTATGTTGTTCTTATGTCAATGATGGACTTGGGGATTCATTCATATTGAATTTGGGTAAATGAGATATATGATTAAAAGGTTTAAATGACCAAAGTGAGTGGTGAGGTTTGGCCATGTTGTATGGCCGAACCCCACCAAGGTGGTTTGACTATGGACTTTGGTTTTAAACAAAATTAAATAAAGGGCTAGTATAGTGGCGTTATCGTAAATATGGATGAAAAAGATCAAATGATCAAAAGAATGGACTTATGAGAAAACCCAAGGTGGTAAGGTTCGGCCATGTAGTATGGCCGAACCCTACCAAGATTCATTTGAAAGTTTGGGACACTTAGATGGTTTTAATTAAATAAAAGAGTGATCAAGGTTTAAATGGGTGAAGTTCGGCCAAGGGGTATGGCCGAACCCCACAAAGTGGATTTTTGGGATTTAGATCAAATTAGAATCATATGGTCAAATGATTAACTTGCTGCTATGTACATAGGATATTTGGATTTCTAGAACGGTGTACAAGCCGGGATCAGAAAACGGTTCAAAGGAAGGGTCAAACAAAGTAATCTAGTGTAGGTTTCCTACCTTTATTGTAACCACAATTTCATATGTTGTTTTATGTTGATTTCGATAACTTATATGATTGTAAAGTTATGTTTCTAAATGACATGTTTGCATAGACATCTCATGCATGGCATGGGATGATGGTGTTGTAACCGGAGGCCACACTCCGTCGGGGCGTCCGAAAGACCATTGTGGGGTACCCTGATGATGAGAATCCCATCAGGAGGAATCCGGAGGCCACACTCCGTCGGGACGTCCGAAAGACCACTGTGGGTTACCTTGACGATGAGAATCCCGTCAAGTGATGGCTATGTTGAATGGTGATGGGTGGGACTCATTACATGTCAATTTCATTCATAGCATGTTTTTATGGAATTTTGTCACACATGTATTATTATTATATTATTTGCATGTTTTTTACTAACCATGTGGTATCCCTATTCGGAAACACTACTGGGCGCGTTGATCTAACGCCCTATCTATATCCTTAGTGGATGACACAAGGAAAGGGAAGAACGTGGATCGAGAAGAAAACCAAGCATAGGAGCTTGGGCATTTGGAATGGATTTGAATGGACATGAATGGACTATTTATGGATATGTTATTTGAATTTGGACAATGTAATTTGGTAACTATTTTGGTTGGCATGTAATAAGTAGTTAAGTAGATGCTATGGCTTGGTTTATTTTGGATGGTTGGATTGAATGGTAGATTAATATTATTTAGTAATTTTGGAGAATAATTTATGTACTTTGCTATCTAAGAATGGAAAATTGGAATAGTCATAAGTTCTATAATAACCTCAGTTAGATTAAGTTTAAGTTATTTCCGCAAGTTGTATTTGTATCATGTGTGGATCATTCTTATGGACTTAATCCATACGCACATGGGCTTGGCCAGTTAAGGGTCGGACTTTAGAAGTCCGAACTTAACTCGCGTCGTGACACTCCGCCCCGATCACTTGATTATTTTATTAAAAAAAAATAAAAATAAACTCTGAAAATTAGAGTGAAAAGGGCGGGGTGTTACAGGAAGAAGTGACAGCATCACATCACATTATTGTCATCACCGTCTCCATAGACATTTATCCCATCTAATATGGGATTGGCACTCATAATTAGATGTAGCAAACTGATTTCTCTGGGCTGCTGCCTATCTGATATCCACAAGACTCGACCCCCGCAACCTTATCGTTACAACCATGTGCATTTTACCATGTTAAATGCTATAGGAACTTGTTCCTTCTTTTGTAATCTAAATTGCAAATAAAGAAAAATGCCACAACTTAAGATAAGAATACCATATACAAGGTTCTTCATTTTTCTTGAATTATGTTGCAAGACTGCTAAGTATTGGAATGGCATCTTTTATCTGAATGGTGTCATGGTTGAGAGATCAAGACCTTATCATGGCAGCAATTTGGAGTGCAAAAGGGATATCACCAAAATATGACAAAAATTCTAATGCTGTTCCAATTGAATTTCTCTTTTTGGGCACCAAATAAGAAATTACAACTGGTACAATTGAATGATCTCCTTAGCATTTTTCCTATAGTTGGACATTTCTGCTCTCTCCAACAACTTCAAGACCGCTCACTTTCCATTGCATAGTTTCATTTACACCAAATTGTTATTAGGTTATTATGTTTCTAAAGCTAAAATAAACCAAACTTTAACCATTGTTTTGAATGATTTAACCATAATTTAAAGTTGACCATGATATGTTTCTAAAACTAAGATTGACAAAAAATTTGACAGCTTAAACATTACTTATAATTGACCATTTTATCTTTTGGAATATTTCTTCTGCTAATTGAGAAGAAAACATATATGTTGTGGCATGGACACCTGCTGGTGTTGAAAATGGACACAATGTGTCAGGCATAGGAAGCCTAAAAATAGAACAAGGCATGCGGGTAAGGATGCAACTCAGGCAGGTCATATCAGGTTTCACAGAGCCTGATGCAACTGGAACAAAATCATACTCAGCCAGCTAACCTGACCCAACCCAACCTGTAAAACCACTTATGAACCCCAAATATCCTGAGAAAACCTGAAACCCAATGAGATATGGCCCAAAATTATGACCACCAAACATAAATATAGATACTACTTTTCAATTGTTTCAGTAGATTCGGGTTGGGTAGGCTTGGGAAGCTAGCCGGACTTAATCCATGACCTGAGCATTTCAAGCTTGACGACCAATTTTTAGTATAATTGAGGTGGGTGTGGTTTCAACTCAATAGGTGTGGCAGATTTAGTTGGCAGAGACATTTTTCCAGTTTTAAATGCCAGTGGACTGCCTCCCAAAGAAAAACAATTTGTGATTCCCTACACCACTAAGTTAGTGATGTAGGACACGCAGCAGAGACCCATTTATTTCCTATTTTCGTATTTTCACATTATATTTTATTTTTAGAATTCTTGTTTAGCAAGAAAGCCAGGTCGGTGGCTTTCCTTGTTAGTTTAGGAGTCTAAGATAAGATTAAAAGTTGTTATTTTCGTTTTAGAATAAATCAGGAAGTTTCCTAGTGTGTGGGATTATAATCCCGTGTAGGTTTATTTCTAGATTTCCTTTTTCGTTTTTTTATATAAAGCCTTCTTCTTGTCCAGTTGCCGGCGTGTTCCACATCAATTGGTTCAGAACCAAGGTTCTTTATATCTCTGTTATACAGAGGCGACCCCGATGAGAGCCGTGTCCCTGCGTTATCAGGACGATCCTATTCGGTTCCCAAAAAAAGAGCGAGAGAGAACCATATCCCTACATTATCAAGGACGTTCCTGTTCTCTGTCCTCAATTTTGAAAAAAAAAAAAAATCAAGAACTCACCCACACTCCACGCTTCCGCCACTCTCTTACCATTGAAAAAAAAAAACGAAGAAGATCTCACATGTGGTGTCTTCCCTCCTCCTCCAGCTTCCGCCTCTGTTCCCCAATGCCCCCACGCCTTCGATCGCACACAAACTTGGTTCCTTGTTGGAGAGCTCCTGACACAGCCCCATCACTGTTCTGCGACGATCTGGGCTTTATCCCAATACTACACCATCGTACGACACTTCCGCCCTCCCTTCTGCATTCGCCAGCCACTTGTATCTCTTCTGCTGCTACCAGATCTCTCTCCTCTTGCAGCCAGCAAGCCTCCGCAACCCCTTAAACCAAGTACTAGCCTTTTTCATCATCCTTTCTTCCTTCCTGCAATCGCCTTCTTCTCCTTTCCCTTTCTCTTCACTTCCACCACCATCGCTACTCCCTCCTTTCACTATCCTCTAAACCCCAAATAAACTCATTCGTGTCTTAAAGCCCTAAACTACTTCCCACGTGTCCATAACTTATATCCCACGTGTACGTCCCTTGGCCCTTTCTTGCAGCCCCACGTGATTTTCCCTCTTTCCATCCACCCTCATACGGTCTAACACTTTTCACACAGCCCAAACCGTGACCCCCCTTATGAGTCATCCTCCACACCTTTGACCATCCTTTACCTTCGTTTGACCAGCTATGTGTCCCGTTTGACTGAACCTATCTCGATGACTTCCTATTGCAACTCCTCAAACGAAGAAGATGAACAATCATATAGGTGGCATACGAGTGGATATGCAAATCAAGGATACTGTAGAAAGGTAAATGTCCCACCTCACCCATCCATTAAACTATTTACCCGGTCGTCCTCATACTACTCATCTAATCCCATCTAACTGATATCATGAGCCCTATAATTACCACTTAATTTCTTCCTATTCCCATTCACCTAAGTCACCAAGTTCTTTTCAACCCCCGACCCGCTCCAACCGTCGTGTCTTGGACTCTGTGGCACCCCGATCTGATTACTCGCATCACACAGACCCGATAGCATCCAACAACAATAGTGATCAATTTGAGTTCAACGAATTTCTATCTGAATTGCGATCTGACTTTCAAGATTTTTTACAACAATTTAAAGCAATATTGCACGACAGAAACTACAGAGACAAGATGAACATGCACAAAAACATGAAATATGTGCCCTCTTCCTCGAGATATGTGCCACCTCCTCCAGAGTCACCATCAAAGTTCTTGCACGTTGCTCCGAGGTCAGACTCAGAGTTCATGCCTGCTACTCCAGAAGTCGTGGGCCCACCGACTGTGCCCGTGTTGGAAAATGAGTCAGTTGTGTTGCCGCCGCTACCACAGTCGATGCAACCGATGCATATTGAACCTCCACCACCACCACCAATACCAACACCTACACCAGTTACCCAAACCTCTCCCATACCCAACCCCAATCCCATTACGGATAGCAAGTCTTCATCTATGGTCATTCGTACATTATCTTGCTCACCTCATATCCTCTCATTGGTGCCTCGTCCGACACACCATTAGGACAGTGTTATCTCCCCAGTGCAGGTTGAAGATCCCTTCTTGACAGAGTTGTTTCGCCCTCAATTGAGCACATATGCATCATAGATTTCTTCGTCCCCCAGAAAGAAAACTCTCATCGTACGTGCATTGAAGATTGTGCAGTTACAAGCTTCATCATTAGCATCTTCGGACTTGGTCTTCATCTTTGTTTGGTTCCTTGTGATTTTGTTGTTTTCAACTCGAGGACGAGTTCTTTTCAAGACCGGGGGAATGATTTAGGACACGCAGCAAAGAACCATTTATTTCTTATTTTCGTATTTTCGCATTATATTTTATTTTCCTAGTGTGTGGGATTCTAATCCCATGTAGGTTTATTTCTAGATTTCCTTCTTTCGTTTTTTTATATAAAGCCATGTAATGGGTTGAGAAAACAAAATACACGATGAATATTCAAAGAAATTAAACAAGGCATAGCATTTTTATCTTTCTCTTTTATCATTCTTCTTCTTCTTCATGTCTAATTGCAGACGTGTTCCGCATCAATTAGAGCTACAATTTATAATTTACAACTTGCAATTTTGACAATGATTTTCACAATATTGATCAAAATCCAAACCCTTGACTATAAATTATAAATAATCTTCAAACCCTAAAACAGTAATAAAAAAGTTGAGACCTGTTATGTACCTTAGAAATGAAGGCAGTACTTACTGAAGCAAGAACCAGGAAAATATAACTTTACCTGGATATAATTCACACCGTAGAAGGCGCCATTCCCCATCTGAAACTGAGACCTGAAATCTTTACCCTGAATAAAGAGAAAAAACAATTTTTTAAAAGGAACAAAAACAATTGTAGTTATTAATAGTTCATCAACTTCCCAACATTTTTGCAGCTATGTATGTGAACAAGTATGTATTTATGTATGTATATATTTATTATGTTACAAATTTTCTGTATGAATACTATATATGTAGAAGAATATATGTTTACTAGCACAAACACAGGTTGCAAACACAACATATGCACACCATACACAGGTTGCAAACACAACATATGCACACCATACACAGGTTTCACACACATGTCCACCTTGGATTGCTCACTTGTAAAGCATGTGATCAACAATTACTATACTAGTGATTGGTAAGTTTGGACTAATTTATGACACATTTGTCATATCAAGTTAAAAATAAGTAAATGCGTGAGAAAAATAGCTATAAATATAAGAAAAAAAAATATTTTAAGAAATTAAGAAAAATAGCATCTTAACCTAAAAATTAAGAAAAAATTGTGCAAAAAAATGCCTAAAATAGGAAAAAGAATTTTAGAAATAGATATGATGAGTTGGAAAGATTTTAATTCCATATTATCACATCATCAACTAAAAATATATAAACAAATTCCAGTAAAAAATAGGCAAAAATAGAAAAGGGGATTTTACGATTGCATTTGGTGATTAATATTAACAAAAAGGAAAAAAAAAAAAAGGATTAGACTTAGAGAGGGGGAAAGATTGGGCCCACCCTTATCATGTCAACACTTAAAAATAGAAAAATTCATAAGGATAAAAATAGAAAAAATGGTTTATGAATCAATTCAATCAATTTAAAGACTGAGACAGTAGTAGATGGCACAATTTCTTGTCTTTTTTTTAATATCTTTGAAATGGGTAAGAGCACAACTTCATTGCTCGATGTCATATACAAGATTGTGTTATATACAACTTTTCCATACTCTTCAGAAAGAAAAGAAAATGAAAATTAGGTTGTTACATTACCGAAGGTCTATTGAGATCAGTCTGTCAAGCCTTTATCACTCTTCTTCGGTTTTATGAACTGGTCTTTTCCTTTAATTTTGCTTTTTACATAACAATTGTTAATTCAATATATTATGTATTTCGCGCCAATATTAAAAGTTTTAATCAATTAGTGTATGATTGAACTTATATGTAGATATTTGTTTATTGATTAATTACTTTACTTGCAAAATAAATTAAAAGATGACCTTATGCTGTGTGCAGAACACATACTATAACTATACATAATGATCACCGGGGACCCACCATGGCTCTAATCACGTTTCTTCCCCACTCACACATACCTACCCTCCATGAACTCTTACCCAATTTGACAGAAATTCAAGCTAGGATCTAACACCATGAATTTCCACTGTTGGATAAAATTGAATTTTTAAAAGCTTAAAAAACATGACTTCATGTATCTGATGAAGGTGATTTTTCATAAGCAACTTATTCTAGTAAAGACCTTTCCAGCCAACTAATATCCATAGCCCATGAGGGCTCTACATAGGATTTAAAATTTGAGGACGTGTCCCTAGGCCTATATAATTTGAGGACGCATCCCTAGGCCTATATATAGACATATACATATATGTACACATGAATATATATGTAGGTTGTGGATAGGTCTATCAAACGCCTAGGCTGAAATGCCCAGGTGCTCTAACAGCTTGTGTTAGGGTGAGGCTCATCCTATGATCAAAAAAATTATATGGATGGATAAATTATCATAGAAGTTATCTAACCATTAAAAATGGGACCCATTAAATATCCTAGCCCTTGATTTTTTATTTTTTATTTGAAAGGTAACTTCATTAATTCCAAAAATAATTACAAGAACGCAAAGGAAGGCCAACAGAAGCCCCCAAAACGAAATTACAAGTAATTAGTTACAACTTCAAAATCTAAAGATAACCCTTGGCGGGTCATCTCATCGGCAGCCGAATTAGCTGACCGAGGAAACCAAGCAATTTTAAAATCAAAGAATTCAATGATATGCCGAATCCTTTCGATTTTGTCCAAGTGGATCCACTGGCAATTAGAACCCAAAGCCCATCTAACTATAACCTGAGAATCACCTTCCACCAGACTCCCATGAGCCCCTTTCTCCTCCAACTCCAGAAGACCACGCCATAAAGCAAATAATTCAGCCTCCATAACTGTCCCATGTGGAATAGGGCCAGCATAGGATAACACTGGAGACCTAGAATAATTACGAATAATCCCACCACGCCATAGCCCTTATTTTTTTTAAGGTTGAAAATAAACCATTGGACACATTTTTACCTATAATAATCAATCCGACAGTGAGGATGCATCAAATAATTATCATAAAATATTGGACCTAAGTTTAAAAGAGAAAATAATATGTTCAATGGTTTGCATTCATGATAAACCAGGTCCCACATGGGGCCCTTGTGCTCGGGTGCAAAAAATACCTAAGCATTTTGTAGTTTCCCCTATATATGTATACATGCAAAACTAAAAGTACTTGGGCATTTTTGCACCGAGGCACAAAGGCCCCATGTGAGGCCCAATTCATGGTAAATCCAAATTGTTGAAATTGTTATTTTCTTATTTAAACTTAGATCCAAACTTTTAGATGTCCATTTGAAGCATCCTAACCGACGTATCAAGCATTTTATTTTGATCTCAAAAAATTAGGAGTTAGGATGATCAAATGAATCTCATTTTCAACAATTTGATGAAACTCATGACAATCTATCTGACCATCCAAATTTTCCATTCTACGATGGGTCTCACCCTCTAACATCTATTACCAAATAACTCAAGCTTTTAAGCCCAAGAGTCTCTAAGACAACCACCCCCCACCCCCGGCAACATAGGCTGCACCCACCTACAAGGTTCCCAATTCATTACAAAGATCAAAGGTTCCCATATGGCATTACAAGAGTGAAGCATTAAATGTCAAATTACAAGGGCACTTCCAGAACGTTAAAATCATTATAAAAATAAGTAATAATAAATAAAAGATCTTGACCTTGTAATCAAAGTTGAATGTGCCTTGGGAGAAATGTGGCTCATTTTGAATCTGTACAAGACAACAAATGCCAATACATTAATACATAATTGGAGTATAACACAAATACATACCAATCTAACATCAAATAATAATCACCCTTCAAAGAAAACAACTAAATACCTGGGCATTAATTTTCAGGATAAGGTTTTCAGTCAAATCACACTTTACTCTTGCATTAAGCCTACCATCGGTCAATATCCTCCCAATAAGCATCAACTGCAAAATGCACATCAAGATATTAAAGTGGCTCTTTGCTTTCCCTGTTAGATATAGCAGTGGCTCAAATTTTATATAAATAGAACATATATATGATATCCAAGCGGATCATAAACCAAGTTCCAACTTGGATGGGCCATAGCACAAAAGTCACTTCATTCAAACAATTCTAGGAATTTGGCTGGAAAGCGTTTGAGAAAGTGTACACCAACCATTAGTAGGAATCCTCCAATCAAGAGATAAGAACTGTGCAAGAGTGATTTCAGAGTTATATCAATGTGGTAGTATCCACTGGCTAATGGTTCAGAGTTCGGATCACATATACAAGAATGATAACTGACAACTCAAGGAAAAACAAGTAATGGACAAAATAAATTCTTTTTTAGCATTCAATTTGAATGAGGTTGCTAAATCCTAAAATGCTACCTTGGTAGTGGTGAATGGGGAGTAAGGATGAGGGAGAGTATATATTATGATGTAATGATACAGACATGGTAATGGACATGGACATGGACATGGACATAGAAACGTGCATAGGATACACCCTTTATTATATTGGACATTGTATATATATGGGAGAGCTTTTTAGCAAGAATTCTTACTCTGAGCACCCATCAGAAGTGGACAAAACATGGCTGGGTGGCTATGTAGGATACTAAATGCATAAGGGATGGGTTAAGTATCATACCAATCCAATCATCCAGCCCTTGATATTGGATACGACAAACCAATGGCATATAAAGGTCAAAAGTTCAAAGGCCGAACATAATGTAGAATGACTAGCTGGAAAGAAATTCAATCCAACCTACTATTTATGGTCCCTATACATCCAAAACACATTTCAAAAGTGTACTAAAATATGTCATATCAAGAGCTGTCAAGCTAGCAGAAAGTAAAATATTGGTATGATCTTTTAAAAAGTTCCAGTAGGAGTTATTGTGCTAATGCAACTCATTTTAGTACTAAAATTGTAATTTGGTAATAGATAAAGAGTCTAAGCACAACAAGAAGACCAGATCTCTCATCATTCATTGTGACTTCTCTTCATTGATTGGCAATAGAGTGGCTAAAGTTTGGCAAAATATAGAATTGATAGGAACAATATTTTTCAATTGCACAGTACAATGATTGCATGTTTTCCTTTGGTTGACAGGTGGAAGTGGTGTGAGGTGTACTTTAGCTTCCTATAAAGTTTATCCCTTCAACACTGAAGTCCTTCTGTAGGTGTTCACTTCTTAATGGAAGTTGAGTTGTAAAAAAAGTAGTAGTAGTAATCATAACAACAACTTCAAAAAGGAAAAAAGAAAATTACCTTTGGGTCCAAAAAGTTAGCCCCGAACTCATAGTGTGCAGTTGGGACTTTGATGGTTTCTGAAGATTGAGAAGGGATTGCTGTAGATCCCATGAAAACACTAGCACAAGGTTCATAAGGCAATCAATTACTATATACAATGGTAGAAGAAATCACAACAACCAGATGCATGTATGCACAAAAGATACCTGTGACTAAGTGCGAACTTCTGATTCAGTGCTTTCGTGAAATCAAAGCGCATGCCCTCAAAAAGTTCTGGTTTTAATGACACTGCAATATATTTCATAGAAAATCAACATCTATCATAATTTACTCTTCAGATTATACTGAATGGGATACAAAAAAAATGCAATTTCCATCATTATCATCAAATTCATTTATCCCATCTATCTAAAGTTGGCACTCCTTATTGGACTTGGCATATTTTTCTATTAGCCGATTGCCTATATGATACCCATAGAACTTAAACCTACAACCATGTTGTTGAAATTACCAACCACACTACAGGTTCTTATAAAAAAAATGCAAATATACAACTAGGATCAACCAAAATTCACAAGATAGTTTCAACATTTTAAGAAACTAATGGACACCCATTTCCCAGTGAACACAAGGGGAGTGCAGAAATTGGAACCAGGTAAAAGTAATTGTTGTTCTTGCCTTTTCCACTCCAGAATTAAGGATGAACTATCTCACATAAAATGAATCGACAGTCAACACCACCAAAATGAGCCAAGGGAAAATAAAGATAGCCATTGTGTGCTGAGATGTTCAAACCCTTTTAAAACAAATGTGAACTCAAGTAAAGAACCGTTCACATGTTTCAAGAAACACATCTGAAATCACAACCTCTCTAAATAATTTAACTCACAAGAGAAGGGAAACAAACAAGTTAGTTAATACATTGGTAACTCAGTATGTTTTTACTCTGCAACATTAAGGGTTTAAGCACATCACCATTTTAGATAAGCATGATGATAATTGTTGGCCTAAAGTTAAATCTGTCTCTCTGAGTCAGACTGAATTGTGGACCTCTCCATTCGGCGCAACCTATCAGACTTTGAGATTGATGACTTCTCTGCCCTCCTTCAGATCATCTCTGCCTACTGGATCCGTATCTCTACTGATGACAGTCTTGTTTGGTGATCGAACTCTTCTGGTTGTTTCTCCGTCAACTCCTTCTTCAAGTGGAACCTTCGAACGTCCACTCATGCTATGTTTAACCAAAATATTTGGACTTCTAAAGCTCCCCCATGGGTTATTTGTTTCCTTTAGACTGCCGGCTTGGAGAGAATCCTCACCCAAGACAAATTACGCCAAAGAGGAAGAATCATCGTTATTGCTTGTCCTTTCTGCTTGCAAGCTTATGAGGAAACTAATCACCTCCTAATACATTGCCCTTTTTCCTTCGTTGTATGGAATTATGTGCTGCAAAAGTTTGGGGTTCTCTGGGTTATGCCTTCTATCGTGGCCAAGTTATCCTTTGCTTGGAACATTGCCTCGGTTTCTTTGAAGTGCTCCTCTTTGTGGCGCTTGGCATTCTTTGCCACTGTGTGGAGTATTTGGTGGGTACATAACAATCGGATCTTCAACGACATTACCGAATCGTCTGACGTTGTCTCCACCAGAGTCCTCAACAAGTATGCTTCGTGGGCCTCTTATCTTCCGGAATTCAGAAACATTTATACGAATGACATCTTACGTGCTTGGAAAGCAAGGTTGTCAAACTCGAATCGTATCGTGAATCGGAAATAATCGTAAGATTCATAATTTTTTTTCTAATAGTATTATTTATAGTATAATTACATATAGCATGTCATAGAATAATAAGATGAATTTTAAATCTACACAAATTTCTAAAACCAAATCTACAAATTTGACATTTATCATCCATCAAAAATAATCATCCACAAAAAAAGGACACAAAAATTTCCTTTTTGTATCTCGTTCTTTTTTAGTGCTTTTCATTGGTGTATCTTTTATGTTCTGCACCTCTGGTGCCTCTATTAATATAATCACCATTCAAAAAAAAAAAAAAATTGTGACTGTATCTCTTATGTTCTGCACCTCTGGTGCCTCTATTAATATAATCACCATTCAAAAAAAAAAAAAATTGTGACTGAGTCCGACTAAGTCATGAGTTGTCAATTTCTGTGACTGTGTTGTGACTGTGTCCGTGTGTCCTAAACCTCACCTCTGGAAGACTTACAAAGTCAAACCAACCTTGAAGCTCCAAAAGCAGTGACAATTGGAAGGTCGCGCATCAAAAGAAGCAAACTCCATGTATGCCAACCAATTCAGGTAATTTGGACCTAGGTAAACTTACAAGACCCAGCCTTACCTCTGGGATAAACCTTAGAATCTATGACTTAAAAAGTTCGGTTTCTAAGTTAAATGGAATTTGCTCTGTTTTGGAGAAGTTCTTGCATCTATCAAATGTGCTCAAATATTAGTAAAATCTTTATGATTTGCTAAAGCACTCAAAGAGCTTTCCAAAAAGTCCAAGAACACCCAAATCCAAGTTGTAAAGCTCAAGTTATGAGCATTTCAATGAAAGGGTGCAAAATAGGACAGATCAATTTTGTCATGAATATACCTTGAATTGGAGAGCTCGTTTGTGCTATCAAATGAATTCTAAAATTGATGAAATTTTATGAGTAGATAGACATTCAAAGAGCTCTCCAAAAAGTCTAAGTTCACTAAAATATGAGTTATGTAGCTAAAGTTATGAACATTTTAGTGAAAGGGTACACATAAGGAAAAACAGGGAGATTCTTGGGTCGGATGAAATTTACCCCGACTTTGAGAGCATATTTGAACTATCAAATGAACTTCATAATTGCTCAAATTTTGTGAGTAGATAGATCTCTCAAAGAGCTTTCCGAAAAGTACAAGAACTCCGAAAACAGAGTCCCGTAGAGAAAGTTATGGCCGTTTTACTGAAGATTCCAGTGCAGAACTGAGAATTTTCAGTCCTAGTTAAGATAAGTCGATCGGTCCTTGAGAGAGGTCGACCAATATTGCCCAAAAAAGTCAGATTTTGGGTTTTCAATGGGTTTTCAACAGCTCTCTCTCCCAAGTGTGCTCCCAATGGCTATAAACTTAAAATGGCATAAATACATAACCTTGGGGCATTATAAATGTAAGATTGACTTGAGCAAAAATCTCTCTCAACATTATTCAATCATTCCAAACATCTTTAAGAGCCCATATCGTCCAAGTTAAATCCATTAGCTCTTAAACTCTCTCTTAATCACATTCAAAGCACTTATATGAAAATCTTGAGCATCTTAATCTCAATCATTGTGCATTGAGAGAACCCTTAGGGATAGATTGTCCACATAGGAAAACCTTCTACCATCCCTAAACCTCTTCTCCTATTCTTTGGTTTGGCCTTCATTGGAGAATCTACACATCACCAAAAAGACAAGAAGGAGAAAGACATTCAAGAACACACCAAAGTCACATCAAGCAACAAGAGGCTAGTGTTCTTGGTAATATTTTCAAACATTATTTCTTTCAATATTTTGAGAGATATTTGTAAAAGGTTGGTGTAATCCTACAAAAATCTAAGAGATGTTCTCTTGGTGTATCAGTCCGGTCTTCACCATGAAGAAGATCAAGTGTTGTATAGTTTCGATCTCTACCCGTGAAAGAGATCAAGAGTTGTAATAGGTTTCTTCTCCACCCTTGAAAGAGAAAGTTAGTGGAATCTTCAAGTGGTGTACTTGAGGCGTGGATGTAGACAAGGCTTCCCAACCATATAACTTGTGTCATTATCTTCCATCTCCTCTAATTTTATGTGCTTGCGCTTTCTTTCATATTATCATTGCATATCTACTTGAGAAGACTTGTTGATGCATGCTAATTAAAGTGGTTAATTATTCTTGCTTGCATCTCTATTTTGGAAGATTAATTGGATTAATTTATAAAGACCAATTATTAATTGACCAAGGTTTTAAAGAAATTTAGAATTCTGCTAGCCCTATTCAACCCCCACGGCGCCCCCCCCCCCCACCCCCAGGACTATTCTAAACATTGACCTAGGTCGACTAAATGTGATGTTTGCAATCAAAACAGTTACTTCAACGAAATTAAGAACAACTTTCCCACATTTTTACCAAGTTACATGGCCATTATGGGGTCTACAGACCACACTCTACCAGTCAAGTCATAGAACATATCGTTCTGTGTCAAATTATTTCCCATTATTGCAAACTGCTAGACTCCAATTTGCATCAAAAACAAAGAATTTCAACCAACAACCAAAATTGGGAACAAAAAAAGATATAGAGATTTGAAATATGAGAAATTGTGAGTGTGGGGAGACCTACTGAGAGCTTCACGTTGGATTTCTTCGTAGGATATGGGGCACGGTAGATTCAAGTAGTCAACCTTTTCCTCCGTTTTGGTCTCGCCCTCCTTCGAAGTGGTCGGAGGAACGATGACAGCAGAAGGAAGATCCGGAACCGGAGCCGGAGCCGCTGCATGGCTCACAGACGAACCCATCTCCGTAGGGTAAACAGTACCCTGCGGCTGCTGCGGCTGCCGCTGCTGAGACGAAACGAGGAAAGAAAGAGGAGAGAGGGGGGAGAAGGATTGAAAAATGCCGAAAGGGGCACTCGCTCTGCGGCTGCCGCTTTTGAGACGATACGAGGAAAGCAAGAGGAGAGAGAGACGCGGTGAGGATTGAAAAATGCCAAAAGGGGCACCTCTCTGGTTGAAGTATCTTGGAAGGGTTTATGGGAGGGTTTTGTAGCCTTGGTCAATAAATGGGACCCAAGTAGAAGATGGTCAATATGATCAGATGGTCCATGCAGATGCAGAGGTCAAATTAAAATGTTTGGAAAATAATTTCTAAACTAAGGATGTAAGAGTGTATAAGTGTGGAAAAATAGAAATACAGTTAGAGAAAATATTTAATTAAATCATAATTTACAAAACAAAGTAGAAAGTTTTGATTAGTATAATTTTTTTTGAAAGGTGAATTATTAGTATAATTTTATAATTCAAATGTCACAAATCTAAAATTTATTGCATTCATTATGTGTTTAATCTCTCACAATCAAATAAAGATTAACTTCCTCCATTGAAAAGTATTGAAAGTGAGATTATAATTTTAAATATAAATAATATGAGTAATACAAATGAATAATAAATAAAGTGTAATTCATCTATAAAATGAGTTATCATATAGTCAAAATGATATTAGCTTGTTTTATTTTATTTATTTTTGTTTCTTTATTTAAAAATTCTAACTCTACGTATTGAAAATAAACCTGGTGATCTACTCTCGTTAAAATATTACGCATAAAAATAAATTTCTATCAACTTGATCTTAGCAGTCAAAATTACCACGAAACCTTGATATTTTCAAAGACGTCGTCAAATTTGACCATTAAGATCACATGACTAAAAATTAAATTTTGGACTAAAATGTCAATTGATGATAGAATATTAAGTCTATTTCAATCTTTAGAGTTAGACTTGTAACTTAAAAAAATAAAACTGTGTCAGGTGCAACCTCACATATACACTATTTATTGAGTGTATATGGAGAGGAAAAACACCCTATATAGATATAGGTCCCTTTGCAAGTTGGGTTTCAACCAAGCTCTACCATAACCATCTCTAAATATGTTTGTAGTATTAAAATTTGAATCCATATTGTTGCTCAGAAATTGACCTGAGAGGGAAGGGGGGTAAATTGAGTCAATGTAAATTTTTGAGTTTCTTTGGCCTTAATAATATAGATAATTTAAATTTAATTGCAAATAAACAGAAGAGATGAAAAAAGAAGGATAGAGTGAATCCGAAATTTTAACGAGGTTGCCGTTTTTACCTACGTCCTCACTTCAAGTACACCACTTGAAGATTAAATACACTAACTTCTCGTTCACATGTGGAGAAGAAACCGATTACAAAGCTTTTGGAGAACACCTCCTCGATTTTGAAGTTGAAGACACTCTTCTTCTTCACTAGGGTTATCAACCATTTACAAATGTTGATTTCTCAAGACAAAATGGAAGAATACAAGATATAGCTTAGGAATAACTCTCAAAAGATTACAAATCAAGTTTCCTAAGAGTTACTCAAAGGTTAAACAACTAATAGCTCAAGGAGGATTGCAAGTACTTGGGGATTTTGAGCGCAAGGGTGAAATCAATTGATTGCCAATGAATCTTAGGTAGATGAATAGTATTTATTGTTCATAAATTCTTGCATATACAGACTTTTTAAATTTCCAACCGTTGGTTGGCAATAAATGCAAGTTTTAGCCGTTGTGGTGTAATAAATGCACCAAACATTACTGTTATCGCAGATCGGTGAGCCACTTCACAAGGATTTAAAATTTGAATACGATGAAACGACGACCCTCTTTATATATGGCAGTGACCTAGTCATAACTAAGAATAAACAAAGCAAGTATGTTTACAGACCGGTGACCCGATCAACCCAGAGCAGTGATCTGATTTTAATTGGGCCAATTTCTGAATAGTGCATATACAGAGCAACGAACCGCCCTGGCCAAGATCGGTGACTGATCATAATTGAGGCATCTTAAGTTCAGAGAACAGAAGAGTGGTAAACCGCTCTGAGGAATCGGCGAATCGATCCCCTTTGTTTCTCATAAATAGTCCTTTGATCATGGTTCTTGGCCATTTTTCTAAGGGACCTATCCTTAGTTTTACCTTTAAGGTCATAAGGTCCATGTGATGGCCTCGACCCAGAGGCCCAAAGGCCGAGCCCAATGGGACAAAAATTGTGAATTTGAGCCACTGTCGGTCCGACCGACAACGGACGTGCTCGAGGGCGTGAAGATGCGGGAAAACGTCCCACATCGCCCAAGTGCAAGATTTGGAAGGGGAATATAAGAGGCAGTGCCCCCTTCACCTAGCACAACGTGTTTTGGGTGTCTCCTAGAGTGCGACCCCCAATGCAAAGCCGTGTAAGCCAATGTGGGCCTGGAGCAGCAGGTCGAATCGGGTCAGGGTCATTACAAATGGTATCAAAACTCAAGGTTCAAATCTTCTGTCTGTATGAATCCCATGCCCCTCCCCTGTGTTGTAGTCAAGCCGAACCAAGGATGAGGCGTTCCCCTAGGCGGCCGACTGGGTTGAGTTATTGAGCCGAGTAGAGCCAAGGGTGCTCTGGGCTAAGTGGGGTGGATTGTGATGACCCCAGCCCAAAGGCCGAGCCCAATGGGGCATAAATTGTGAATTTGAGCCACTGTCGGTTTGATCGACGACGGACAAGTTCAAGGGCGTTAAGATGCGGGAAAAAGTCCCACATCGCCCAGGAATAAGATTTGGAAGGGGAATGTAAGAGGCACTGCCCCCTTCACCCAACACAATGCATTTTGGGGTGTCTCCTTGAGTCGGAACCCCTATGCAAAGTCGTGCGAGCTAGTGTGGGCCAAGAGCAGACAATATTGTGTAGGTTGAATCGGGTCAGAGTCGTTACAGTCCACATATGGTTGGGTTAGAGCTATGGTGTTCCAATAATGAGTAACTTTTACATCTAGAATCTAACACTAATGACCTAAGCCTATGAACACAAACTTGATCAACAATGATCTTCAATCTTAAAAGATCTTTAATTTGAGTCTTATTAGTCCATCAACCATTCGATCTTCAACTTTAAGTGGCTTGATATTCAATACATGTATTCTCTTTGAACTTCAAGGCCTTTCTTTGTGATACCTATTCATTTAAAATATTAAATTCTTTAAGTCATTGGTTTGTTATCATCAAAATTACCAATATGCTCTTGGGTTGAAGCCTTGGGGCTAAGACATATGTTGCCCATTAGAGTATTTTAAGATTAGAGCCTTATGTCTTTTTGTTAAAATCTAAATTATCTAAACAATATAAGTCTGACTCATTTTTAAAATGTCAACTTCAGATCAATGTCACAAATACCATTTTCGGGATATTAACGGGAACTGATAATAATGGGATATTTTTAAAATCATTGGTTTTTATAGGGAATTTAATGGGAAAATCTCACAGAAAATATAAATATTTTAAAAATAATAAAAATAAATAAATAAATATTTCGCATCTTGTGGTAGATTCAAGTTATTAAAGTACAAACTTTTTGTCTTTTTAGATTTATTTTCTTTTATGTATTAAAGTAGATTTTTTAAATTATTTTTTTAGATGTTTTCTTTTACTTTTCATTAATTAGATTTGTTGTTTAGATTTAATTTTTTATTGGAGATTAACTATTTAATTAAACCATTCAACCACTCCATTTCATTGTATAAATCTAATAGTTATTGAAGTTAAACAATGATGATTCTTATAAAATGAATAAATGATTTTAGTATTAAAATTTATGTTTTTATTGAAAAAGTTAGTTTGTTATTCAAAATGGAGAGGCAAGTCCCAAGAAAAATACAGAAGAAAAGCAAAGTAAAATAAAAAATCAAAGACTCTCAACCTCACTCAAGTGTTCAATGGGTAAAGGGGTATTGTAAGTTGTAACTTCCATTTTCTGCTGTCCCACATCGAAAGCTCTCAAATGTTTTAACACCAACTCTACCTAGAATTTCTACACTCCGCTCTCGTAGGTCAGAAATAGTTTGCACTTTTCCTGCCTCTTATATCCGATTTAGGATTCTTTTTAGGATTCTTTTCCTCCTTTTAAATAAGGATCTTAATAATGTTTTTTGCATCTTCTCATGCTAGATGAATCTTCCCCAATACCAAACTCCCCTACCAACCCACCCCGTCCCCACCTGCACCAACACTACAAATCATTCATCCCTTGTCTTCTTAATATCTTGTGCTGACAATACAAATTTCGTTGGTGCTACCTGTTTGAACCTCTCAATTGTTCTTCATTGCTGATTGTCTTACTGCTCTGGTTAAGAATTATTTCTCTCCTGATACAATTTACATTATTGATCATGAGCTTCTAACCATTGTGAGCTCCACCAAGACTCCCCAGAGACATTGCTGGCGGCTGAAAATTCATGTTCATTCCATCGTGCTCTACTCTGCACTATCAGCAAACATTAAACTGCTCTCAGTTTTTTGGTCAATCGGGCAATGGATGTTGTTCTTCCCTTAATTGCTCAAGGGAACCTTTTGTACAATGGTATACTTACTGTACGACTGTTTTTTTGTTTCTTCTGGGTTTGCCTTAGTTGTCTCTTTGTGACTATTGCATCTCCTGTTTCTAGACTTTGTTTCTAATTTTTTTTTTTTGCTGGTCCTATATTTTTGGGCCACTATGCCTGATCCGGCTGTGGGTATATATTGTATATTCTTTGGGCTCCTATTTGAATGAAATAAATTAAACCTCATTCAAAAAAAAATTGTGGGAACGTTTGAAGCAATACCCCATTACCCATTTTGGCCATTGGGGTTGGGATCTGTGGCTGACCTTTCTAGGCTGGCCGGCTGGCCCATGAAAAAATAATATTTTTTTTGAAATTTTTTTATGATTATTTTGAAATTATGTTTTTTTTAAAAAAAATTATGATAGTTTTTTCTAATCTCGATTTGAGGGTTTTGGCGGGTCTTTTTGTCGTTAAAAATGTATTTTTAATGCGAGATTTTATTTTCTCGCGTTAATTTGCATTTTAAACCGTACTTTACCCAAAAAAATGTTTTAGCTGAAAAATTGTTGATTTTATCGCGAAAATGATATTTTGACATAAAAAATGCAGTATGTTTCAATTTACCGCCGAGATTTGTTACATTGTTTCATAAAGTCTTATCATAGTAATGTAACGTCTTTACTTTGGCGAGTCAATCTAAGTTTGCTCCCCAAATATCTTGTGCTAAAAGGAGGAAAATGTCCACATATATCACACTGACTCCCCTCTTAGAACCAAAGCCGTCCCTAGCTCTGTCCATGCCACAGTCCGAGAGTTGAACCTACTATAATACCATTTGTAACGACCCGGGCCAGCAAAGTTTTGCTTTGGCAAGCCAACCCAAGTTTGCTTTCAAAAGACCTTATGCTAGAAGGATAAGAAGCTCTACATATATCCCACTGTCAACTCCCCACTCTAGGTGATGTAGGATAGAGGACAAAGAGCATACCCAAGCCTGGCGACTTTTACTCTCCCCATTTTCGTCCACTCAAACATGGGATATTACATAGTAGGTGAATTGAGAGATGTACATCATCATATACAAGGGTATTATAGTAATTCCACAGGCATCATATAAGACCATCGATCAATAAAAATAATTGTTGAAATAAATGACTTAAATAATAACGATGATATTTGAGTTTAATTAAAGTAATTCAATAATATATATTTATAGTAAGTATGTGCATGTTTTAACACATGTTTTTATCAAGAATCTAACTCCACCCTATTAGTTAAACAGACTCAAATGATGAGCCCAAGTCTTCCCAAACAAATATTAAAAAAGAATGCAAAAATGGAAGAAATTTTCAGAGAAAGAAGACACACAGAAAGTAGAAAGTTTGTGATGCCAAAACCAAGGGCATTTCAATCATTTAGCAGTGACCAACACTTATAATGACCATAAAGGCACTTGGTCACAACCATTGTCATAAATACCCTTATTCCGATATTAATCGCGATTGATATATTGAGATATTTTTAAATTCTTAGATTTTTATCAAAAAATTAAAGGGAAAATCTCACATAAAATATAGTATTAAAAAATAATAAAAATTAATAAGGATTTTATCGGGAATTTATCGACATATCAACATTTATCACAATTTTATCGAGAATTTACTACAATGTCAATAAATCTCGAAATATTAACGGTGATTGGAATTTTACCCAAAAAAATATGATAAATTTGAAAATATCACTGATATTTATGACATTGATCACAACCCATATGAAGAGCCAGCTATCTAAGAATAAAATGACCCAATCCAACAATCATATAACTAAATGAGTCTTATTGAACGCAATCAAACTCACTTGATAGAGTCACTCAGAGTAAATAAGAAAGGGCATCTTGGCATCTCACAATGATGCTCAATGTCCCAATGCGCCTTTGCCCCCTACCCAATTTGTGTCTCTCTCCCAATTCTAAGAGCAAATAAAGAAAGCATAAAATTGTTTATATATGCCTCTCTAAGGTTTGCATTTATCCATCTTGAAAACATGGGGATTGATTTTTTAAAACTAGTCAACAAATTTTGAAATCAAATTCCCTCCCAAGTTTTCCAACATGGGCCTCGCATGCTTTCCAACGTATCAAATTTCATGTAATTCCAAGTCCGATCACAAAATTAATGAACCTTAGACCATCACTTGGTGTTTAGAACTTCCAAAGACCATCAATTGGAACACATTGCTCTATGTGGCAACACATTGATGAATTTGACACATCATCAATCACCTCACGGCGAAAGGAATCCAAACGATGAATTATGTGGGTGCATGAAGCTTTTGGACCACATGTTCAATTAGGAAACTTTGGATTTGAAAAATGAATCATTCACAAAAAACATGGTCTGAATTTGCAAACAAATTTGAGGAACCAAACGACATTGAATTTTTGTAAAATTAGATTTATTGGAAAGCTTATTCAATTTTCTTTCCAACAAACCAAATTTTATACAATTTTGATACAAGTAAACAAAGTTATGACTATTTTTGTAACTAGGTATTAGTGAATGATGATAAACAATAGTTTTTAGATATCTTTCTATTTTTTTAACCATGAACCTCCATAAATTGGAGACATAGATGACCATTGTTGTATACACAACTTAATCTTCAATTTAATGAAAACTTAAAAGCTTTGGATCTCTCCTTTGTGATGGGTGTTTTTCTTTAGTTTTCTAATTTAGTTCTAGTTAATTTTCTTGTTCACTTTTTTAAGTTCTATTCTGATTTTGTCCATTATTGGATGGCTTTGCTTCTACTTCTTAGATTTGTTTCAAGCAAATTAGTTCTAGATTGCTAAAATCCTTATTTTCTTATTTGAGTTTTGCGTTGTGTTAAATTCTACATAAGAAAGTCTTGGCTTTATTCCATTCCTTCATTGAGAAGTTGGGTTTTGAATTATCCATTCGAATCTCAGTTTGCCTGTACAAATGGGATGAGTGATTGAATGGTGTTACTCGATCGAAGTACTTTGGATTCTTTGCGTTCAGGTTTTATTGATTTGTATTGAATTCGAACTGAATCTTGCATAATCTTACAGAATTCTACTTTCTTAAAATATGTAGACACTAAACCCGATACTACTTTTTTTAATAATAATAATAGGCATTTTCATACTAAGCCACACTATTAGTCGATATGGCTGATACAATGATTGTATCATATCGACCAATTTTTAAATTTCTGCCTGCAAGTAAATGAATGAGCAACACCCAAATACCTCAAAAATCCCAAATAAAGAAAAACTGAAACGGAAAATTGGTCGGTAGTCTTCCATGTGATTCATTCACCTGTATTTTCATGTCATACACTAATCCAAAAAATAGAAATTCCAATACAAATCCACCGAAAAATAGGCATTTACAGCATTCCATCCAAAAAAAGGAAAAACAGGATAGTAACTAAATAATAAACTATACAAGTGAACTGCACAATAGTATCATAAAAGTCAATCCATCAACTTCCCGTAAGAAACCCCTTTGTCCATCAAAAGCTCCCGGAAATGCTATAAAAAAGAGAGCAAGTCAACCACATTGAGTACAATAATTACAATAAAAAACCAAAAAAAGGAAGACAGATTATGGTGTTGGGCCACTGGAAAAAGAGAGAATTTGAGGAAAATTGTCTTTCAACCACTGCGGCCGGAAGGAAGCATGCAGACCTAAGTATACAGAGGCTCTGCGATCATCAGCTGTTAAGTACTTAATGGTAGGATAGATGTGTTCTGGAAGAATGTTCGGAATCAGAGGCACATCCTTACAAATTCTGTCAACTTTATCCTCCATTGGATCATGTTTATGCTTACCAACCGATGCACCATCAAAAAGCTTTTCTACAACATTGACCATTTTGTCCAAAGTTTGTGCCATAGCTTCTCCCTCAGATCGTTTCCTTATCTTTTCCCTCTGCTTAGACTCTGAACATGTAGGAATTTCATGCTCAATGGGATGATACAACATTTTCTCTCTACCACTCATTACAGGGGTTCTTTGACCAGAAGAGCTTGAGGTCTGATTGCCAGAGGAATAATTATCCATGGGAGATTCATAACCATCCTCACCTGCCACACCACCAATTCCATTTGCCACATCCTTCCCAACAATGATGCGTAATTTGTCATAAATTGGACATGGTTTATTTTTGTACTGCTTCATTTCATGATTTTTCTGTGAAGAAATATACGTGTGTAGAAGTCATAAAAGGCAAACAAATAAGTAGGTAAACACACATCACAAAGAAGAGAGAACTTCTCTAATACCTGCAAGT
This sequence comes from Chimonanthus praecox, assembly GCA_022113865.1. NCBI lineage: Eukaryota > Viridiplantae > Streptophyta > Magnoliopsida > Laurales > Calycanthaceae > Chimonanthus > Chimonanthus praecox. The sequence continues at coordinate 58,575,558 of CM039086.1, read as the reverse complement.
ATGCTCTCCAAACTGAATCATCCGCCACAACACACTGCAACAATGGATCCCACCTAAACCCATTCAAATTCTCTAGCTTTTGGTATGCTAGGTACATTTTCCTCCATGTTTTCAGTCGATTTTTAAAATTACCTCTTTTCAACTTTGTACCTTGTTTTTTATTGAAAGTGTATACCACATGCCTCCATGCTGCTGCAGTAAATTTATTGTCTACCTTCTTTCCAGCTCGTACTTGTTCAACAAGGAGATCACACAAACATTCATCCATAGCAGAATCCCATTTCACATTCTTGGTTGCTTTTTCTTCTATAGGCTCATTATGTGCTTTATATTTAGTTCTTTTAATTGGATGACTTTGATTTTCCATATCTGAAACAATTAAAAGTAGCCAATCAATGATTATGTAGGCGTGTACAAGAGACCAACAACAATCATATAGGATAGTATAATATATTCAAAGCAGGTAGAAGTAATAAAATAAAGCATTAATTTGATGGCAAGTCGAGCATAAGTAGACACTTTGTAAAGATCAAATCATCATCATCATAGCCCTTTATCCAAGATATTTGGGTTGATAGAGCAACTCTCAAAGTGGGGAGTGATGCATCTTTTGTTAAGAGGGTCTTCAGGAAAGGTCTGAGGTCATTTCCTCGATTATTTGTGTTTGTAGTTCACAGGGTGTAAAAATTAAATGAGTGTTACCAATTTTTCGGACAGAAAGTGGTTTGATGTCTACAGTTTAGGCATCCTCTTTCAGAGAGACAATGTTCTATTTGCAAGGAGAGGAGGATTTGAGGGTGTGGTCGAGTGATCCCTCTGGGGAATTCAAAGTGTGCAACCTCGTCTTCCACTTTGTCTAGGGATTAGATGGTAGTGCTGGAAGAGAGTCGGGGAAGGATGAAGATCAGAGACAAATGGAAGGGACCATGTTCAAGGACAATGAAATTTAAGAGCTATTCTACACAACCCAGATGGTGAGGTACTGGTTTTCTTCTCAGGCCCAACCGGGGTGAAAGACACAAATGAAGCTGAGCCGAGTTACTAGCAATATATTGACGCAGCAGGTAGGATCGGGTAACGGGGTATGATGGGTCTGAAGAAGGTTATCTGGGAATAATGGAATTAAATAAAATTAATTAATGAGGTAAATGAATAAATGGGGTTAAAATAACAAAATTGAAAATAAAAGATGGGAAAACAAGGACGGTCAAGTGGGATGAAAGGTGGATTTAGTTTTAATAAAAGTAAAAGAAAAGGATGAAGGGTTGAGACACAGGGACGTTGGGAGATTTGGGTTAATTGGCAACTGATGGGGCAAACAGGAATGGATGCAAAAGGACTGGGCAGAAGCAGGGAGGAGTTTGGGCCGGATCTGTCGGTTGTAGCGGTTCAATGTTTCAGTTGTTTCAGCGTTTCATTTTGGAAAAGATAATGATTTTTTTAATAAATTTTTAAAATTATATAAGGAAAATAAAAAAGTACGGAAAACTAAATAATTGGGAATAGAAAATTAATAAATAGAAACTGAAAATAAAAAAAGTAAATTATATTAAAATCATAGATTTAGAAAAAATTACTAATAAATCATGAAGAGAAAGTGATTAAATTAAGAAGAAAAAATGTCTATTGTTTGGCCAAAACATAGTACATTTTTTTCCGGCCAAAATGCACGTCTTTCGTTTGTTTCAGCTACAATGAGCCGAAGCATGTCAAAATGACTGATGCGGATCAATACAATCTGAAACAGAGACCAAAAAATGTATGACTGTTTCATTCTGGATTTTTGCCAAAACAAAACGTTTCAATCCATTTTGGCCATATCAGAATGAAATTGATAACTATGATCAGAGCATGCGCATTGTGTGCCTGTTCAGTGTCAATAACTTCGAAAATTTCAAGCCACTTCAAAAAAAGAAAAGAAAAGAAAAGAAAGCAGGTTTCTATTACCAAGAGAAGGAGCATGTACAGGCTACAGTACTACGGAATTGAAATTGTCAGTGGAGGAAAGAAATAACGAGCCAGTTGGCATGGCTCTAATGGAAAAGGTGGACCTTGAGGAGTTGAGGGTTTCCACTTTTCAGTAATAGTTGGTCATTATCTACAGAAGTTGGATATGTACATGTATGTCATTGGTGATCTTGTACACCAAATCATGGGGCAATGAGCCAATAGTAACGCAATGTGCTGTAGAACACTGTTCTCAAATATGAAACTGAAAGAACTCAGAGGCTATATTCGTGACCCCTTTTTATTTGACTTACCCAGTCATCCCTTTATTGTGTGACCTTTTGAGTTATTTTATTTGCCTATCTAATACCCAGCTAACTCAATTAGTCTTTATCCAAACCCTATTCATCACTTAATTTCTCCATTAGATTCAAGAATATTTTGCTTGATTATGGGTGATAAATTTATATTAAATGCATATATTAATTGATGACCAATTTCACCCCATTTAGATTTAGGGTGTATTATTTTCATCCATTTTTATCTTTAAGGACCCACATTTAGGAATTTAGGGTTACCTTATCACTTGTCCTGCATCAGTAAGGGTCCAAAGGGTTTAGTACAGCAGGATAATGGATTGTTTAGGCTGTTTTGGGGATAGGAAAGTCAGATAGGCCTTGGGAGAGGGAGAGGAACAGGGTTGGAAAGGCTAAGATAAGCAAGACAACAGCAGTTTAGGGAAGTTTGGAGAGGGGCGAAAACAGTAGAGGGATTTGGGGAAGGTTCTGGCTGGTTGTTGCAGCAAGGCAAAAAGTAAAAGGAAAATAAACAAAAAAAGAAGAGGAGAAGAGAGAAGAGTACCTGATAAAGATGTGGCCTCACGCCAAAGCCACTTGCCCATCTTCGATTTCTCACCGAAGTTTCCAAAGGATTCGCACCAAAGGTATTTTCATCGCACAATGCTTGTGGAAGAAAGCTTCAATTTTATTTCATTCGTATGTAATGCCTCAAGGACGCTACAAGGCTTTAAATAAACTTTCATCTTACTAAAAAATAAACAACAAAATACCTAGACTACCCTTACTAAAATTTAAAAAAAAAATAACTAAAAACAAACTCTCCGAAATAGCATGGAGCCTCTATCGCATGGATATGCTCCGCATCAAACTACCCATCTGAAAAAGAACTTGACCTCGAGTTCAAGCAGATGAGAAGACACAAATCCACCCATGAACGTGTCTTCCCAATGTGAGGTCTTCAATATGCAATTATGCGCACGTGAGGTCTTCAAATGTCATCCAATGGAGTCATCATCAAGCCACAATATTGCTGGAGTGACTTTCTTCCGTAGTCGCTGGAATGCTCAGACATCTGAACTGTCATTGTACTCAACATGTTCTAAATGAGAAGAATATGCCTTTGGCGATACAAAATTGTAGTATCTCACCAGAAGAGTCGGATCTTGTCGCTGAAGTTCATCTGTTGTCAACCATGTGAATTTTGTATTCGGCTAGCGTGTGGGAACCACTCTCATCCAGTATAAAGTCTACCTTCTCTCTCTTGGGTGACAGGGAAGTCTTTGTAGGTTCAAGCCATGAATTATGAAGTGGGCTGGGTAGGGCAGTATGTGGGTCAGGATGAGGCGCATATGAGGTGGGGCGAAGTGGCAAGGCTGCTGGAACTAGACAGAGTGTGAGGACCTCCACAGGATCATCCACATCAAATTTATTGGACTTACAATGAGTATCTGCAACAAACTTGTATTGTTCATTGCATGTATTAATTTCACTTTTAATTTGAGCATGCAATGCATGTGTATGTGGTGCAAATGCAGATGCAGATGCAGACTCAGACAACATGGGCGACACGGGCACTGGACTAGGGTTTACAGATGGGGATGATATGGAAACACACCTAACTAATCCAAGGGAATTTTCGTCGAAATTATCGATGCCCTCATCACTACCGGAGCTACTACTCCATATATCATTCCATCTTCAACGTCCTAGTTAGTCTTTTCATTAGACTGTTTTTCCAACACAATATCTCTTTCCTTATTCCGATTCTTGGCAGGACACTCGTGAGCGAAATGCCCATAACCTTGGCAGTTATAGCATTTTTAGACACTCTTGGACGAGCTCGCACCAGAGGCTCCTTTGGCACTTACATCCTTATTTTGGAATGGAGCACTGGTGGCTGGCTTGGTTTGACTCACCGTACTCCGTGGAGTAGACTCAAACTGGCTAGGAGGGTTTAGTTTTAGGTAACGTTCCAGTTCTTGACAACTCTGATAAATCTCCTCCAAGGTGTTTTCACTGTGGGGAATCAACTCATTTTGGAGATCTGGACGGAGACCCATTCTAAACCGAGAGAGTGTTAGAAGAAGGTCTTCCTTTATATCGCATCTCATCATGTACTCATCAAACTTGTAGATGTAATCGCCGACTGACATGTTTCCCTGACGAAGTGCTTGCCATTGGTCATTAATCTCTTTATAGGTCAAAGGGAGGTATTTTTCTTTTAGTTTTTCTTTCATTTCATCACAATGAGACATAGGCTCACCTCCGGTTCTTTCAATTTGGCACCCAACATTGGTCCAAAAAAGTTTGGCTTCACCCAACAATTTCATTTTTGCAAATCTCACCCGACGCCCTTCTGACATGTTATACCATTCAAAGTAGTGTTCTATGCCAGATAACCAGTTAATAAAAGCCTTTGGGACAAGTCGACCATCAAATCTCGGAACCTCAACTTTAACAGTTCTCACTATTTCAAACTCAGGGTCGGGAAGGTCATGAAAAACATAATGGTTTTGGGGACCATGTCTTCCTCCACCACGCCCTCGGTCACCAACTCCACCTCGACCTCTACCACCACCAACTTCCATGTCATTGTTTTGATTGAGGGAAAGCTTAGTTCATCGAAGAGGTTATTGATTATGGCAATCTGTTCTTATATTCTGATTTCCACATTGGCTAAGTGGGCATTTATATCATCAAAGATCTTAGTAAACGGTGTGAGGTCCATATTGGGTTGATACTCTCGACCACTACGTGTGGACATGCACAAACATACGCGCTAGGGTACCACGACTCGCGGATATGGGACAGATTAGATGCAATGACCTAATTCTATATGCAATGAATTTAATGATGACAATTGATTTTTTTTAAATAATAAAAATACATTTAAAAAAAAAAATTTAAGTTGCAATGCTTTTTTTTTTTTAACACTAACTGTAAATCTAGGACTGTGGATGTTTAAGGAAAACAAAATCTTGGCTACTGATACCAATTTGATGCAGGACAAAGGATAGAGTAACCCTAAATACCTAATGCAAGCAAACTACTTTGATAGTTCCTAACAGAACCGAAATTCCTCAGTTTGACATTAACCAACAAATTGCTGCATCACTCTGCTCCCCAATGTAGCTGTTGTTTTGGGTTGTGGATGCTTTCATTCTGAATCTCTAATTCATTTTGGGATTGAGATGTTCTCTTCTTGAGTAAGTTTGGTTATCTTAACCTCTTCAATCTAGGTGTGGCACTTTCCAACAAAATTTCTGTTTCTCTTCTGATCCGTTTGGATGCATTGCAAGGGGGGTACTTCTTTGGAAAATAACCATTTTTAACTGAAGATATAGATGAGGTTTATGAAGAAAGTACTTTACTCCATGCATCCAAACAGAGCCAAACCTTCAACCGTTGTTCTAGGTCTGGGGTACTCTATGTTTGGGGGGGTGAATTTTGTTCTTTTAACTTTTACATACGACATTCCGTCATTATCCAACAAATTGTTGCATCTTTGCTTTGTTTGATTTCTCAATGCTGCAGTTGCTTTGGTTCTTGTAATTATTGGGTTCTTAAGTGGTTATCTTCTCAGGGGTTGGAATATTTCTTATCCATTGTGTGGTGTTACTCTGTGATTAACAGAATTAATATTGGAGGTCTCATTTAACTATGTTGGGAACTCTTTATGATTTGAGTGGATTTGCATTTCTCTTCTTCACTCTATTTCTCCATGTTGTTGTTGTTTTAGATCTTTTGATACTTGGGTTCTAAGCCTTTTTTCAGGCACATCCGAATACAATTGCCAATGGATTTCCAGGAAATATTAACCTAACAAAATCCAGATCTCCAAAGTCTAACAAGCACCGGCTCCAGTTAAAGCCACAGGACTTACCAAATGTGAAAATCGAGACTGTTTGGTTGACTATGATCCGTAGATTGGGTTGGTTGGGTCATGGATCAAGTTTATGTTTCAGCTATGTAATGGATCACAAATTGAGTCATGTGTCATGGCCTGTTTGGATCTTGGGTCTGAGTTAGGTTCAACCATGCTTAGTCCATAGGTTGATTCATAGGTATTAAAATCCACAAGTTGTGGAGATTTCTTTTCAACCCTTTCCATTTGGAATTCATTTTCAATGGTTAATGTGGAAAACAACCAAGTTTTAAAAATAATTTTTCATGAAAAGGGTTGCATAGAACGATGGAAAACAATTTCAATGTGGAACGCACTTTCCATTTTGACGGAAAATTTTGTGCTTAAACATGTGCCTTTGGAATTTTAGGCCTAGTAAAAATGTGAGAATAGAGACTGTTGTTGCAGTTATTAGTCCACAAAAGAAATCATCAAAATAACAGGGTTTATAAGGTGTGAATAGGGAATGGATCAATTGGGTCAACTATGAACCCCCAATCCAAGGTCTACACCAAACTTAGGTACATACTTGTTTGTCTGTATATATGTATGAATCAATGATAGCCATAGCTACTAATAATTCTCATAGAAAAGAAATAACAATGTAAACAAATACATTGACGTCTGTTAACTTAAAAAGAGACAAAAACCCACTAAATGTGAAACAAATACGAATACAGTTTTGACTACATGCTGCACCTCCAATTGTCATACATACATCGATATAAATGGCATGTAATCAAGAAATCTAAAAATGTGAAGTGAAGTCACTACGTGTTTCTTTCTTGTTTAATAGCTATTTCATTGATAGCAATAGTTAGAAGTAACATGTTGGGCTACAAATTTGAGAATTTGGCTGAATACAGGGGCAGGTGAAAAATTATCAATCACAAAGATGATCATAAAGATAGGAAAAGGCTTCGATAATGGTGAGGAAAATAAAGAAGGATGGAATTTAACTATTGAGGAACAAAACTTGTAATAACGAACTGATTAAAACATATGATATGTTACCCCCCCTCCAAAAAAAAAAAAAAAAAACTAGCAGAGCCTTTATGAGGGATAAGAAGTTATTAAAATCCCACAAAAAGTAAGAAATCTTTTAAATGATATCCATAAATCAAACCTTGAGTATAATTCGGCCTCTTTAAATCATCTACTGAAAGCAATGTGTCTTCATCATTCAAGTCATACATATCGTCAATTTGTGGCTGGAATGTGCTGCCAACAGCAACAACAGAATTCTCTATTTTCGGCATAGGATTCTTCTGAAGTGGAAAAGCTATGGTTCCATCCCAAAGTTTCTTCGCTTTCACCTGAACTGCCAAAAGATTGAGAAAAGAAAGAGATCTTTCCCAGGGAAAAAGGGTTCTTTCTGCAATAACAATGTAGCATATCTAATAGTAATATATATTGCACCTAGAGCAATATTAATTAGAATACAACCTCAAAGAATATAAACAAAAAAGTATGAAATTTCAAAGATTTTATTGGCATTGTGGAGACAAAAATCTTCTTACACTCCATATAAAATGCACAAAAATAGAAAAAAGATAACAGATTACCGTAATAAACTCAAAATTTCGACCAGATGTATGAATTTCCGCTGCATGGTCAATGCACTCAAAGCATTCAAATGCAGAGAAACCAGCAAAAAGAAGATTCTGCTCCAAAGATGCTCTTGACTCCCTCAAAATCTGTCAAGTTCATTATCACAGCCTATTTAGCACCAAAATAAATATATATATATATATATATTTGCCATATTTTAAAATGTCCACATACAATTTCCTTGTTTTCATCAAAGAAAGAAGGCTGTTGCAAGAATAAAAAGCCACCAGGTTTGAGCACTTTTGCCAACTCTGATAACCATGATTGTGTGTGGAAACTTGGCTTCTCTGAGATAGAGACAATAGCTGACAATGCCGAGAATTTAAAATATTCATTTCCTTCTGCAAGATAAACCAATTAATTTGAATTTGTCAGGATTAACGCCCCCGACACCACCACCACAAAAAAGAAAAGAAAAGGATACATGTCAATTTTCCTATATGTTCTAAATCATCAAAAATAAAGAAAAAGATGCAATGGCACAGAAGTTACATATAGATAGTGGAGTGCTCCTATCAGCTACAGCATCCAACAGCCTAAACCGATATCAGGCAATGTCAGAGGATGGAGCCCATCATTATGTACTGGAATGGAAGGATGTTTATGGAATTATAACATCTACTAGATTGACAATTTTGGGGTTTATTATTTCCTCTTAACTCTTGCTCATAGAGCCTGAGAAATCACTGACCAATGGCGTCTGTTATTTCTTGGAGTTAAATCCAACAGTTGTCAATGGTTAGATGGGCAAAACGAGGATGCATGAGATTTCCACAGGAATTGAGGCGTGTGAACGGTTTGGATTTTCAAGAAGGTGAGCTCCATCATTAGAAAATTTACTTGGGTGTATGTTATCCATGGCTGAGAGGAAAAAACCTCTCTACAGGGACATGCACAGACATGCACACACACCTCACCAAAAAAAAATCCAGCAATTCAACTAAGTGAGGAACAATACTAGCACTTGAGCCCTTTAGTTACCAGACCTCCAAGGATTCAATTAGGGGACCAACTGTAACCTGCAATACACACACACATGAACAGGACCCAAAACATTTGCATTTCAATTTTTTATTTGTTTGAAATCACCAAAAATAAAGAAACAAATGTAATGGCTCAGCAGTACATATAGGAGCGTGCTCCTATCAGCCACAGCATCCAACAGTCTAAACCCATGTCAGTCAATGTCAGAGAACAGAGCGCATCATTGTGGACTCCAATTAGGGGGTGTCAATGGAAATATAAGATCTACTAGACTGACAGTTTTGGGACCTATTATATCATCTTAAATGTTGATATAATAGGGCCTGAAAGATTACTGACCAATGGCATCTGCTATTTCTTGCAGTTAAAGTCCAACATTCTTCAAAAGTTGGATGGATGAAATGGGGATGCCGGGATGCATGACACTTCACAGGAATTAAGGTGTATCAGGGGGTTTGGATTTTCAAGAAGGTGAGCTACATCATTAGAAAATTCATTTGGGTGCATGTTAACCATGGTTAAGAAGAGAAAAGCCCCTCTATGGACACAAGCACATATGCCACACGCCTGCACCAGTAAAAGAAAAGAGAAAAAGGAAAAAGAAAAAAGAAACACTAGCAATTCAATTAAGTGGGGAAAAATGTACTAGCACTTGAGCCCTTTAGCTATCAGGTCTCCAAGCATTCAATTAGGAGAACCAATGCTTTCCCCCTTCAAAGAAAACCACCAACCCAAAGAAAACCTAACATCATGCATAAATCTTTACATTGACATAACCTATACTCCATTTGCTAAGGAGAGACCCTGTGATTTTATTTATAGAAAAAAGGGAACACAAATAAAGCAAATAAAAGAGGAAATTGGTAAAAACAATATTAATAGCTACTAATTAAGAAAGAAGCTAAATATATCTTAACACGCCCCCACAAGTTGTAGCGTATAGAAATAACGGAAAGCTTGGAAATAAATCTTAGCCCAAAGGTGAGCAAGAATAGTAGAAAGAGCAGTCAAACTGCTAAAAATGACGTACTGATTGGCCATAGAAGATGAGTTGAACTGGCAGCGCACTGACTCGTTGCGAATTGACAGGCGGTAAACATAGATGGCAACTTGGAAAAGAGAAATCAACACGGACAGAGTATTGTCTCTGGAGAAGACGACAATAGCTGTGAGACAGTTGTCCAGCAAAAGTAATGATTGCAATAAAAGACGAACACAAGCGATGAAAGGTCTAGAAAAGGCATGAGACACTGAAGAAGTGGAAGTGGGCTATGGAATAGATCAATCAACAGCAACAGGGAGCCGAGATCAGGAAGTCCAACAAGAGTGGAGATTAATCTGAATGATGCAACAAAACATTAAAAAAACAGAAACACCAAATGGAGAGGACAGTGGTCCCACAGGAGCACTTGAAATTGTGATTCTGCGGACCACCGAATGGAGAGAGAACTATAGTCCTGCATGAGCACCCGAAATTGTAGTCTCGTGGGAGCACCGAAAAGCATGGTCTGACAAACCACCAAAGGAGGAGAGAGAGAGATGGGTTTTCTGTTACAAAACCACCAACTTCTCTCTGGTAGTGTGCAAAAACGGACGGTGAGGATTCCAGTTGGGATCTGGTGGTGTAGGAGAGACGAGACGAAGATCGGGACAAAATTCGCGAGAAACAAGGTACAACGTCAGATCAGATCTTGGCCAAAAGGGACAGTTCCAGCGGCCTGCAGACGATAGTTGTCCGGTGTGCGAAGACATCAAGAAACACCAACGGAGCGAGTAGCAAGGGCAGACGATCTTGATGCAGTCTGGTTTCATCTAGACTAACGTAGCAAACGCATGAAATCACCGTCGAATTAGATGGTGCAAAACTGGGCGGCAAAGATTGATGTTGAAACTAGTGATGGGAAACCAAATCTAGGTTGCTCTTGAGTAGATCTAGGTGCAATCGCTCACAATAGAGCAGCGATGGGCGTAGGTATGGTTCGGGACTCAGGTGGTAGTGTTGGATGAGGAACACCGGGCTGCCAACCAGCTAATGCTTGTTGGGTATTTTGGTTTAACACTGCTTCACACCCCAAAAGAAGCGAGTTTCGTCTGAACTAAGCTTGGAGATGGAAGTCTTCTTTCGTTTCTCTATGGTGAAGTAAGACCAAAATCATGAGCTTATTATCCTAGGTCAGAACAAGTTGATAGGATCTCCTTTTTTACATCCCCATGCCTCTACCATGTGGCAACATGGGGGCGCAAGAAGGAAAGAGAGGTATTTACATACCAGAACAAATTAGAGAGCTTTCAAGAAGTAGGTCCGGCCAATTGTGGCTTCTATGGGATTTCTTATAATTTGGATATGCTATTTTGGGGTCAATCTATTAGGAATAGGACTACATAGTTATGGTTCATTCGCATTAACATCTAATTAAAGACATCCAATTAAGGAAAGGACTTGAAGAATACATAAGAACGCCGTCCCGTATAGAATATAAGAAACTTTGTGCGAGTCGGCCAAGCAAGAACAAGAAGTAGAGAAGACGCACAGGGGGCGGAGCAGATCGGGGGAACACAGAGACAGTGGGAGGGCTGCACGAGAGGGCTTCTGCTCACATGCAGCAAAGAGAGAGCAAGATTTTTGTTTTTTTTTTTTTTCTTCTTGTTGTTTTTGTGTTTGGAATCAATGTAAAATCAAGACATGGACGGGAAAGTGTTGAGAAGGGGGTTATGGAATGAGATGGTCCCTCCCTCTACGGGTGATGGATCTCCTCCGGCAGAGGGAGTGAAGGAGAGTCTTGTTTAAAGAAGCCTTACTCGAAAGGATCAATTTTAAGCTGATGCCATGTAAAATAACACATAAGAATTTGGTGTGTCTTCTCCTTAATTAAGGAGAGACCCTGTGATTTTATTTATAGAGAAAACGGAATACAAATAAAGCAAATAAAAGAGAAAAGCCCTAAATTGGTAAATACAATATTAGTAACTACTAATTAAGAAAGAAGCTAATATATCTTAACATATTCCATAAGGGTGCAACGGTGGTGGTGAGTATGATGACAACAACAATGATGACAATGGGATAATAGCTTCTAGTTTATGAGTAGAACTATTAAGGAATACCAGGAGTGAATTTTCTCAGACATTGCAACCTGAGTAGATTCAATTCAACTTGAAGTGGAACTTTGAAGGGGGGTAAAATAAATGAACTTGTAACCTCCAACTAAAACAATAAGAACAAATTTACGGATCACTGCTTATAGTTAAAGTTGATGAAAAAAAATGCAATGACAGTAACAAGTTATGAAAAAAAATACTAAATTAAATGTATGGAAGAAGAAGAATAAGTTAACTCATACCAGAAAAAAAATGGGTTAAAAAATCCAAACTGAATTAAAGAAATGAATTATTAAATAAGAAACTGAAACAGAATGGAAAGAGAAACCAAGAAATATGACCCAACAGAACAAAAGAGAACTACAAATTTTATTTTAAAAGAATGATAACGTAAAATTTCGAACAGATATCCTCTCAGAAAAGTATGATTTTTAAGAAAAGAGAAAATAAACCAAAAACGCAAAAAAGAAAAGAAAAAAAGAGAGCACATCAAAGCCCTACATTTCAAGCACCCAAGGTAGGCCCCAGTAACCAAGTTTCAAAAGAAGTAAAAGAATAAAAAAATGAAGGGTGAGAAGAAAAGAGAAGTAAGATAAAAAGAAGCAGCAGCAGCATACCAAAGAGAGATGCTTGTGTGATGATTCTCAAATCCTTCAGGGAGACTGGGAACTGGTGCAAAGCCCACACCACAACCCTTGCATTGATCGAAACGGAGTCCGTTATAATTAGAACATCGTTTTCCATCTCCATTTCTCACTCTCTCTCCCTCTCCCGCTTCTCTCTCCTGTTTCTGTTTTCCCCCTTTACTTTCCAGTTTTTCACTCTCACCCTATTCTCTCCATTTCTTTCCTTTAGTGAAGAGAGAGAGAGAAAAAAAAAAAGGGAAGTGAAAGTACACAGGTCCAGCCCACCAATAATGTACGGTCATACGGGGTCAGGGTAAAAAATTCGACGTCGAATGTGCGTATGAGCCGATCTATATCGAGATTTCGAACGTGAAATCGATCCGTACAGTATCAGCAAAAAAAGAAATTCGGCTCAATATTAGTCAATTTTTATTTTTTATTTAAAAAAATAAATCAGTGTGAGCTCAGTCGATGCCTCGACCGATATTCATCCGATATGGGTAAAAATCGTCCTAGATATTGACCGGTATTTATATTTTCTAATTTTTTTTTAAAAACAACCTTTTTTATTTTTTTAAATAAATTTAAAAAAAACATCGAGATTTTCAAAAAAAAGAGGAGAGAGAAAAAATTCAGCCAAGATCAAAATTCGGCCGAACCCCTATAAGGGTATATGTTTGAATGAGGATATTGGAGTTGTTATTTGGGCTTGCGGGCTGGGCTGGCCCCTAGACAATTAGTCAGGGGTCGAAATCTCAGTCGATACGGTGTGTATCGGCCAGAGATAAAAAAAAAGTTCGGCCGATACGGTCGAGTTTTATTTTTTATTTAAAAAAAAACAAATATCGGCGTGGGCCTGGTCGATATCTCGACCGATATTTGTCTGATACAAGCGAATATCGGCCGATATTTACATTTTTATTTTTTTTTAAAAAAGCCTTTTTTATTTTTTTTAAATGAATTTTTTCAAAAAAAAACCACCGAAATTTTAAAAAAAAATGAGGAGAGAGAAAAATCTCGGTCGAGATCAAATATTTGCCGAATTTTCGACCCCTAACAATTACACATATGCTCAAAATGATATAGATAAAAAAGGTATGGGTTGAGGTTTCATACTCTTTGTACTATTTTAGTTATCCTATTTTAAAAATTCAATTTTTTTAAGATAGGGCTCTCAAAAGGCTTATGAAATTCTCTCCAACATCCTATGACTCTTCTAAAATGTATATGAGACAACTATTTTAAGAGAGTCCCAAAATGCATATGAGACAACTAAATTGGGACAGACGGAGTATTTTACAATTTCTCTCAAATTTTATCATTCACATTGCATTCTTTCAAAGGAGTGGTTGGGTGATAAATTCGGGTGTAACGGCTGATAAATGGCCTTAACGCACAAAAAAAAATATTTTTTTTTTAAATTTCACATAAAATCAATAAAATTCTGAGGATCCTAGATATGTAATTTATCAAAAGGCTTATCAAATTCTCCAAAGTAGCTCTTCTAAAATGCACATGAGACAACTATTTTGGAACAATCCCAAAATGCATATGAGACGACTAAATTAGGACAGATGGAGTATTTTACAGTTTCTCCCAAATATTGTCATTCATATTGTATTCTTTCAAAGGAGTGCTTGGGTTGATAAATTTGGGTGTAACGGCCGTCACATATGCACACACAAAAAATCAAATTTTTTTAGAAATTTCACAGAAAATCAAGAAAACGCTGAGGATCCTAGATATGTAATTTATCATTAGGACGCGGTGGTCATTTAAGTATTCAAATTTTTTTAATCTTACAAAATTAAGAATTTTAAATGAGCTTAAGAAATATAAGGAAGAATACCAAATCTTTCAAGTTTTTGCTTATTTTTTACGTGGTTCACTAGTACATTTTTATTACTTTATTAACTTCCAAAACACCAAATAAACTATTCCCATGCATAATGAAGTACTTTCAATAAATATAAAGCATAATTACGCAAGACGTTTAAATTTGAATTTAAATAAATGAAAATTACAAGTGCATGAAATATTACATTTTATCACTTCAATAACATCCAAAATACTAGATAAACCATTACCATTCCCAAGTTGTTACAGCTTTGAAAGCGGAAACCAAAGCACAGGTAGCAAAGTAGTAAAATACTCGGTGAGATTGAGGTCGAATTCACAGGGACTGGAGGAATTAAAAACACCGATTAAGACACAAAAAGAAATTGAAATTTGGTTTCCTCACAAAGTATGGAGCAAAATGATTGTGATGAATTAAAAATGATAATAAAATGCACTGAGGTTTCGGAGATCCATTTAATAACTCATGAGGTATTTTCATCAAATTGTCTCAATTCAATTTGAACGATGATTCTATTAAATCAGAAGATTTGACGATTAGATCAATAATAATTTTCAAATACTTTGTTTGAATAATTGATGGTTAAATCGGTTTGAGAACAGTTCACATGTCACGCCCCGACCTGAAAAGTGGACCCGGAACGTCACTGATTTTTTTTTTTTTTTTAAACTAAACTCAAGAATTCTAACTAGGCCGGATCAATGGTTACGCCCAAAGGTCACACATGATCTCAACATATGGACTTAAACATATACCATAAGTCTACCCAAAAGAAACACATAATTCCAAAAACGAATTATTATTACAACACAATCAGAGTAGCTACGGAACACATAGCAGTCTAATACATCAAGTCAATACAAACTAAGTACTACACACGGTACTTTACATAAACAAATGGTTCAAGGAACCAAAAGACAAAGATAGCAGAATTCCCCTCAGTGGGAATCCCAAGGCAACGCAGCAGCTTATCCATCCTAAGCTTCATACGGAGGATTCTCCTCCTCGGGCACATCTCCTAAAATGTGAGTGGTGTGAGCTAACTATCCCAGTGAAGGAAATATAACAATGGAGTCTAATGAAACATCAGGTTAGTTAAATAATCAACATTTACAATATTATATCTTATGCTTGTCAAAATAATCTCAGCATCAAAATATAATCTTAACATCATTCCATTACTGTAGTCATCCAACGTAACACCTACATACTACGCTGAGACCATTTTATTAAGTCCTGACACGGTCAAAATACATTCTTACAAGTACATCTCCGGCCCTCACATGGCCGATATTGACACTCCTCAAGTTAGCAACTGTTGACACCCCTGGTCTATTAGACGTAAACCATCTCACACACATGGCCGATATTGGTTCAATAGTCAAGGGCACGTGGAAGCAGTATTACATATCTCATATGATCAATATCATAAACATTTATAATCATCATAAGAACTTCTTACAACAGTGCATCATGTCCGGGCACATGAGTGGGTTCATCAAACTTGAAATCACTCATTGCTCAAGATTCATCTCATTAAACCTGATTACACTTACTGCAAAGTTAAGTTCTCTCACCGAAATTGTGTGGTATCGCGGTTTCTATTCAACATGCAAACAAGTTTACAGTCAATAATAGGTCAACATACACAGCATTCAAAAAAATTCATACAAGTGGTATTTCAAAACCATACTTGTTTTCCAAAAATCTCTAAAGTAAATGGAACTGAGTCTCGTACTTGGTTTCTAACCATTTTAAGTTATAATAATCCACAATATATAATAATAAGGTGTTCAGACCAAATCTCATATTATTTTCTGGGCATGATCAGATTGACGTATTGAGTTAGGTTTAGATACTCAAGTCATTTCTCGTATTGTCTTCTGGATAGGACCAGATTGACATGTTGAGTAAGGCCTCGAGGTCACTCAGTGCTCGACAGATATAGCATCGGCCTGAAAGTGAAGTCACTCAGTGCCCGACAAATAGAGTCGGCTTAGAAGTGAATACAATAGTAATACACTATAGTAATAAGAGAAGAAGGGTTAGTACAATTTTAAATTTATCAAATGGGCAAAAACATCACATTTAAAACTTAGGATTTAAACATGCATCATCATTCAATCAAGATTTTACATTAAAAAACTGGGTTCCTCGGAACATGCCTCGGAACTAGGTACTGTGGCTTCGGATCATCCGAACCAAGGCCTAAAACTAGTCCACAGATTTCGGAACTTGGGCCTGTCTTCGGACTGTCCGAAGGTCAGGTCATGGACCGTCCAAAGGTCCGTCCGAAGGTCCTTCCGAATTGAAGAATAGAAAACAGATCTCAATGGGTCTTGGTGTGTCTCGGATTATGCCGAGGGAAGCTCGGATGTCCAAGAGGGTTCGGCCCTTCCTAATAGGCTCGAAACGTCCGGAGCAGAGACGGGAGAACAGTTAGCCTTTGGCCACTTCGGAACTTCGAGCCGAATCTCTGAACGTCCGAAGGGTCAATTTCGGACCATACAAAGCACAACTCTCGGACTGTGCAAAACACAACTCTCGGACCGTCCTAGAGTCGTTTTCCTCTTCCGTCTGCAACAGCAGACAGTAACGGGCAGTGCACTATGAAATACGAATCCAGAAACAATAGATTCGATTTTCACATCCAATAGGTTAGATAGACTCCTCAGTGTGTCCTCTTTCCATTGGAAGTAGTTTAAAACTTTAACAGTGATTAAACCATCGGATTTTAATACCAAAACCAAGCTGGTCCAAAATTTCCAAGTCTTTTCTTAAACTTCAAATCCATTTTACTCACTCAAAACTTAGCCAAATTTACTCTTTCTTGATTATAAACCGACTGAAATTTAAAGAGGAACACAAAGGTTACCTTCGCTTCGGTTCCTAGGTTGAAAATCTCAGCTTTGAAAAATCTTCCTCTAAGCTTACGGTCAATAAATACTTCGAAAAATCAGACAGAGAGGGAGAGGGATCAGCTGGTTTTCAGAGCTGAGATTGAGAGATAGAAAATCTGGAGATTAAACCAGCTGATCTTAGAGGCAATTTATAGAGATTTTGAGCAATCTGTGAAGGCCACCCAAGTGCTGCATGCAGCTGCTGCCGACGTCTGGTACAGTAACAACACTGTTCGGTTGTTTTGGTTGCAAATAAGTCCCTGACAACTTCTGGTTTTGCAAATATGCCCCTTTTTGATAAAAATTCGGTTTTTAACTTAAAATATGGTTTGAAAGGATCAAAAATTTTAATCCAACTTGACAGCTAAGTTGGGTTTTAAAAACTCTAATCACCATACAAATTTGGAGATTTAAAATTTACCAAAAATCATAGATTTAAATGAAATTCATATTTTTAACATTATTTGCTTATTTTAACTTGTGTTAAACTAAATAAATTAAAATCCTCATTTTTGGGGTTTGAAGAAATAAACTAGACCATAATAAAATAGTCTAACATACTAAGCTTGTCTCAAAAAATTTCTCATTTCCAAAATCATTAAAAAATATTTATTTCTCCCTTTCGGGGTCTTGACAAGTAGTTTTAAATATTATTTTCGAAAAATAAAAAAAATTCTGAAATCAGAAATAGAAATCCTTGATTAAGGAAAATAATATCATCCAATAAAAGTCACATAATGACATAATTAATAAAATAATAACAATAAGTGGTAAATTACCATTTTGCCCCTCCAGCTGGACGAGCTGGATCACTGAGTTTTCAACTCAGATTGGGCCACACCTGGGCTTTTTACAAAGCCCTAACCGTAATCTTCGAGATTAACCGGTCTAAGAAGGATTTATTAAACTAACTACGCCTAATTTGGGTCAGGGTATTACATCACATGCCACCGGGATTCTTCAAGCATTTACTTTATTCGAAAATCACAATAAATCAAGAGAAGTATATAGACATGGAGAGATCAATGAAATTTATCACGCAAATCACAAGGATTTTCAAGCACTCAATGTATCCGCAAATCACAACCAATCAAGAAGAAATATTCTCTAAGCATTCACCGTATCCGCAAATCACAAAAGAATCAAGCAAAATACATGAATTTGTAATAAAAATCAAATTTAAATTAAACCATGCAATTAATCAAAACTGACATTAATATTAGTGGATCAAAATAACCCTGTAAATAATTAAACTCCATCCTTCACCTTAATTCAAAACTTAGCCAACCATAATGATAAATGCCAATAAGATAATTAATTAAATGTTCAAATGCAAATAACACAATGCTTAAAACTATTTAAAACTAAAATACTTATAAATCTAAGTTCAACATAAAATATCCAACACCATAAAGCAATGAAGTAGACTTTGAAAGAAAAATTAAATAGTCTAAAAATTAAATGAAAACCAACTTCATGCAAATGAAGCAGAGAAAAGAAAGAGAAGTTGTTGCAGCCAGTTTACAGTGCCAAGGAACTACATCCACAGTCAGGCTCGACCCTAACCTTAGGCGTATTAGACCGCTGCCTACGGCCCCCAAATACATAGGCCCCCAAGTGGGGTTCAAGTTTTAAGTTCCCGCACCTTCTTATCTGATATAAATCTATGTTTATGTTTATTTTAATAGAAACCGGATCTTTGGCGCATTGGTAGTGCATCTTACTCTCAATTTAGAGGTTGTGTGTTCCAATAATGAAGAGTTTAATTTTTCAATTTCTTATTAATTTAGATATAACTTTTACTTTAATTAAAATAACTTTACTTTTTACAACTTCTTAGACATAATTTATAATTTTCTTTAAGTAAAATAACTTTACTTTTTGTAATTTCTTATAAATTTAGACATCATTTTTCTTTAAATAAAATAACTTGGGGAGTATCCATGTTCTTAAACGTTTTGCAATTTCTTATAAATTTCTTATAAATTTATACATAATTTTTTTTAAATAAAATAAGAGACATAATTTTTCTTTAAGTAAAATAACTTAAGGAGTATTGAAAAGGCTTAACGAGACTTGTTAACTCGCTTGACTCGAATTCCTATCGAGTTTAGTCAACTTAGATTATTAATTGAGATTATTAATTGTCTCTATTACAGGATTAAAATGATTATAAAAAGGTTAAATTTTACCTAATCATTATTCTTATCATTTTTTTCTAAAATTTTAATAAAAGTGTGATCTAAAGAAGTCTCTAAATGAGAAAAGTTAGTGTTCACTATAATATAGATGATTGAATGAAAAAAAGAAAAGATTTAAATTTGAATGACTATTTTGTGCTTTATAGTTTATAATTGAGTGATAATTTTTTAATATAATTTTACTTTATATGTTGTTTTAAATACATTATATACTTTAGCAAGTCAACTAATCTTTTTAAATACAATAAAATAATAATAAAAAATAAAAAATCAACATGTATACACAAGTGGAAATTAAATTTATCACAAGAAAAATTGAATGTATTAACTATCTTGTCTATTGAAAAAGATATGTTAAAAAATCTTAAATATAGTAATTTAATTAGTAATTTTGCATCTCAAAATCTTGATTATAAATTTTAAATAATATTTTATTATAAATTTGATTATGATATTTTATTTAGATATTTCACACTTTGTAAAATGATTTTTTTTTGTGGGTGTATAAAAGGCCATCTTAAGAGTTCGCTTAGAGCCCCTGAAATCTTAGGGCCGACACTGCCGAGAAGTCACACATAACTCCTCTGGCCAAATCCCCCAACCGATCCAAACCCATCTCGTAATAAAAGAGAAATAAAAAAGGAAAGAAAAATTGCTTGATGCTCTCCTCTCCCCCAAAGGAGAGATGCCTCTCTCACTGCAGTTCCCCTTCTGAAGAAAAATTCCAAAACCCAGCAACGGCTATCTGTTTGGTGTCCCTCCAACGGCTAACTCACCCACCAATCGAATTCCACTCTCTCCACTTTCCATTTTCTCGCTTCTTTCCTTCTTACTTTTCATTCTTTCCATTCTCATCTTCCAATGATTTCCTTTCTTGTGTTTTGCAACCTGGACTCCAAATATCAGCACGAGAATTCCAAACGGCTTTTCTTATTGACTCGACTTAAGACTCAGCAATCTAAATCACCAACGTCGATGGATCACCGATCTCAATTTCACTCACAAGAAATCAAAAAAAAACACAAATCTCACTAGAAAAAATTGGCACCATGCAAGATTTACTAATGAGATTTAAAATTAAATAATAGAATCCAATTTTAATTATGCTGGGAGGATGCAATCAATTGAAATCAAACTTGAAGATGCAATTCAACACACCATAAACATAAATAAAATCAACTCAACCTAAATCCAAAATTAAATTTAAAAGAAAAGAAAACTCACCACAATAAGAGATACTCAAAGCAATGTTTGCTTTCAATTGACTTCAATCAAATTTGTGAACATCTATTGGGTCATGCAAGCCCTTTTTTTAAAGTGTTTCGAATGCAAAAGTTAATAAAAAAAAATTGTCACTCTATGGCATCTGGTTATAAAACTGGTCTCGTAATATCATCTGCCTATGTCAAAATTGTGCAAATTTAGGTTTTTTTAAAAATTTAATTGAAGAAGCTTTCCAATGAATCTAATTTATAAAAATCCAATATTGTTTGATACATCAAATCTGCCTACAAAATTATACCACATTTTCTATCAAATCTCTAAGTGACGTGTATTCTAAAAACAAAAATAAAATAAAAAATAGAAAAATATTAATAGGAGAGGAGGTGGCACACAAAGCTTGCCAAAGGAGATAATTTGATGAAGATAAGAACATAAATTGTAATATCATAACTTTCATTGGATAGTTTGGCCCACGATGGACAACCTTTTTGGACTAAATTCTGTCTCTTTCAGTAGATTTGAAGGTTGGACCATATACCCAAGCCCATAAGCCATTAATTTGGACAGTTTAGGCCACAATGGAGTCATATTGAACCTATTTTTGACCATAAAAGCTTCATATGATTTAGTGCCCTTTTCATTTTGCCTTCAATTTTCGTGGCTCCTTTCATCAATATCTTCATTTGCTGTCATAGGTGGTTGATGATATAGCATAGCTTCAAAGAGAAAACCAAAGAAGGTTCGGCCATAATTTTTATTTTTTATTTAAAAAAAAAAATATCGGCGTGGGCCAGGTCGATATCTCAGCCGATATTTATAATTTTCAATTTTTTTTTAAAAACAGCCTTTTTTATTTTTTTAAATGACTTTTTTGTAAAAAAAACCACTGTGATTTTAAAAAAAAAAATGAGAGAGAAAAATCTCGGCCGAAAATTCGGCCCCCTGGCCATAATAAAGGGTTTTACCCTAAGGCTCACTCGAATCTGAAAATAAAATTAAAATTTTACCTCTAGGAAATTAAAGCTAGAAATTGAAATCAATAGCCCAATACTAATCTCAATCCAGCCAATTCAATATGGGATCTCAAAAATTAATTAGAGGAATCAATGGAATTTCACTAAAAAAAGTAATAATAAAAGGCCCTAAATCTCACAGGGGTAAACAATTCACTACGGAATAAACTTTGACAATGGCTTCTTCAATTTAAATTCACACAAAATAATTTAGATTTAATTAATTTCAAAGTGCTTCCTTACCAACCTAAGAATCGTCGAAAAGTGGCTGAAATTCCCTCATCATCTCTCCATTGAAGATTGTATAAACTCAAGGTTGAATTCCTTCCAAATCTGGATGGTATGATAGGGCATCATCAGCAACCTGTGGCAGCAAATGAAGGTGGGACTTTGAATGAAGCACAATTATTTTGTGTGAATTTAAATTGAACGAAGCGTTAGTCAAATTTTATTCCGTAATGAATTATTGACCTAAATGAAATTTAGAGGGCTTTTATTAATTCTTTGTTGAGTGAAATTTTTTTGGTTTTTCTTATTGATTTTCAATGTCCCGTATAAAATTGGTTTGAATTGAGATTAGTGTTGAGTGATCCATTTCAATTTCCTTCACTCCCTAGTTTCGATTTCCTAGAGAAGCAAAAATTTTAATTTTAATTTCAGATTTGAGTCATTGGACCTAACTTCCAAACCTCAAATTTAGAGCCTTTGGACAAACCCTTTATTTGTGGCTGAACCTTCTTTGGTTTTACTTTGAAGCTAGGCTACATCATTGATCTACTAGACCAAAATTATAAATAGTAATTAAGTAATTTATTTATTTATTATTCATTTACCCACTGAAGTTAAAACATCTTAGGAACATGTATCATAAGATAGGCCCCATAAGGTTGGGTGAATGATTCAAGGAAAACTCATCTATTCAATCATCACAATTTTTTGAATTGGGACGAAATCAATGATTTTATAGCAATAAAATTGTTAAAATCTAAAAAGAAAAGCTAATTTCAGCGGATAAAAATGAAAAGGCCAATTAGGCAATTAAATTTTTAGCCATTAAAACTAGTTTTCAGCATTTGAGGTTCTTAATTTTCTTGGCATATAAGTAGGGCCAATAAGTCTTGTAATATACTCCCTTCGTCTTATTTTAGTTGTCCCATTTTAAAATTTTGAATTTTTTAAAAAAGCGCTATCAAAAGACTCATGAACTTGTATCCAAAAAAATTCTTTTAACTCTTTCAATAAATAAGAGATAGATATCAAAATAGCATATCAAACAACTATTTTGGGACAGTCTCAAAATGCATATCAGACAACTAAATTAGAACAGAGGGAGTACCATTTATCACATCATTCGATTCGACCGCGGTCAAAGCCGGAAAAAGCCAGTCAAGTAGTAATATAATATAAACATTTACATATAAAATTAAGTAAGCTCTCTTTTACCAATAACATTAATATAAATATTAAAAATAAAATTTAAACTCTGAATAATATATCAAAATGGTGAAAGGTATGTGATAGAAATGGTAATAAATATTTATATTTCAAATATATACATTTTCTAATTTAATTTTGAAAGGAAATTTAAAAATAAAAAATAAAAAAATTCAAAATTTGTGAGCCACAGTCCGCAGCTCACGATTTGTGGGTAAAAACCGTAGAAAACCGTGGCTCTGACGGGTTTTCTTCAGTTTTGACCCACAGCTGGTTCTCAACCAGAACCGAACCACAGCCGTTGCGGTTCATGGTTCGACCGCGGTTCGGTCCAGTTCTGATAACATTGCTATTTACATAAACAACATGAATATTTTCCTCAGTGGAGAAAATGCACTCTGTTGGCGCTTGCGGGAGGTTTAAAACTTAGAAAAAAATAGTTTTGAAAAGATAGTAACTATTAAAGGAGAGTAGAGTTCTACTAGATTTAGGGTTGTAGACTCCTAAAGGAGACTAGAGTTCTACTAGTAATGTTAGCATTCCGAGTGTAATCCCAAATCATAAGACTCCTTCCCTAATTAGAATTGTATTATGTATATAAGAAAAGCACTGACCATGAAGAAGATTAAGAATTCTATAAACTTCATCATGTTTTCAGAGCCAGAACGTGGATTACCCTCCTTTCCCTAATTTTTATTTTTTGACTTCTACTGATTTGTACCCACAGAGCAACAAGAATCGATCAGAATCGAAGACTCCCTTGCTGCCTGAAATTAACACTGAGCCCCTTCTTCGTGTGTTGTGGCCCTCACTTATGCAGTTACAGGTGCTAGTCATTGTCTTACAAGTCAGGCTCGTCATTTCCTTCTGTGTTGTGTATCTGTACCCTTTCATCTCTTGGTTGTTGATGCTCCTATCATAGTCAATCCTTTTATGACATGATTGGAATGATTTCTGTTTGGCTGCATCTCATGGTGGTTTGCCTTGTCTGAGTAAATCTATCCACACCATTCCACTTCGATGGATGTGCAGGGACCCATGTGCTGGTGTCCATATGCTTAACCCCAAATATTACATGCCCTCTTGTCTTTTGCAGCTTATCTACTGACGCTGCTTTTGCCTTTTGTTTGAAGGACAAAAATAAAAGGAAAGAAAAAAAGAAGAGGAGCTCCAACTGGAGATTAGATCACCAATGGCTGCCACTTCATCTTTTGTACCTTCTATTACCATCTCTAATTTTTCCAGCCTTGTTTTCATCAAATTAACGGAGTCAAATTACCTTCTATGGAAGGCTCAACTCAAACTATTCCTTGTTGACCAAAATCATTGGCGCTTCATTGATAGAACTTATCTATGTCTTCCTCAGTTCCTCTCCACTGATGACCCTGCCATATCTACCCCAAACCCTGCATATACCACCTGGGTACAGATGGACAACACTCTTGTAGGTATCCTCAATGCTACTCTCTCTGAGCCAGTTCTAGCTCAAGTTGTTGGACTCTCCACTTCCTGTCAGATTGTTGGTGAATGTGACTCATTTGCGCTTTCAGCTGCTCTCTATTTCCAAGCGTGATAAATATGTCTCTGAGTATCTAAAGCATGCCAAGTCACTTGCTGATTCATTCGCTGCTATCCATGCTTATATGACCAACGATGATCTCGTCACATCTGTTCTTCGGGGTCTTGGGTCGGATTACTCTATGTTGGTAACTACTATCATCAACTTCCATCCGCTACCAGTATTTTCGGATCTTCAGGCACGACTCTTATCCTTTGAGTCTCATATCTCTCACCCGATTCCAAGTGCCTCTTCTACCAGCAGTACTCAGTTGCATCCCACAACTCACTTCTCTTCTCGCGGGCGTGGACAACCCTCTCCTGGCGTCGCAATCGTCGAGGTGGGCACGGTCGATCTGACTCTTTGCCCACATCTCAGTTTGCTCGTGGTGGCTATGGTCATGGTAGCTTTGGTCGCAGTGGCTCCAATCGTGGCTACAACAATTGCAGATGTGCACCTTCCTCATTAGGACTTCTTGGACAACCCCCTCCTCCTACTGTCCAGTGCCAGATTTGCTTCAACTTTGGTCATACTTCTACTACTTGCAACCAGCGCTACCATCAAAAGCCTCAGTTTGAGGATGATCTTCCATCTACCTTCGCTGGCATGCAACTTACTCATCATGTGTTGATCCTAACTGGTATCCTGACACTGGTGCGACCAATCATATGACTGGCGATGCTCATTCCATGAGCAACATTTCTCACTATGAAGGTATGGATCGGGTTGTGTTAGGCAACGGTGACTCTCTCCCTATTGCGCACACTGGTAGTTTATCTCTTTCTTCCGGCTCTTCTTGTTTCTCTCTTTCTAATGTGTTGCATGTCCCTCACATGACTAAAAATCTCCTTTCAGTTGTTCAGTTCACTAAAGACAACTATGTTAGCTTCACATTCTTCCCATGGGGATTTGTTATTCGTGACTTACAAGTCGATGTTATTTTGTTTCAGAGACACTGTGAATCTCGTCTTTACCCTCTCAAATATTCTACTGCATCTCCTCATGCATTGACGGCCATTAGCTCCTCGTCCTCTCTTTGGCATCAACATCTTGGACACCCGTCTTCTAAAGTTCTTCAAGTTCTTTCTTCAAATAAATGTTTAGGTTCTTCTTTTAAATTTACTCCATCTAGATTTTGTACTCATTGTGCTTTGGGTAAGTCTATGCGACTGCCATTTTCTATTAATAAAAATCATTATATTTCCCCCTTTATTTTAGTTCATTTAGATGTATGGATGTCCCATGTCCTTCGGTCACTGGTTTTCGATATTATGTACTATTTACTGATGACTTTTCACGATACTCCTGGAAATTTCCTATGCGTAATAAGTCTGAAGTTTTAAATCATTTTACTCATTTTTCTTGCAATGGTTGAAAATCAGTTCTCTTCTTCTGTCAAAACCTTTCAAAGTGACGACAGTAAAGAATATGAAAATTTTGCCTTTCATCATTTGTGTGAGCATAAAGGGATACATCACCGCCTATCATTTCCACATACCCCTCAACAAAATGGCATTGCTGAATGGAAACACCGTCATATTTCAGAGATAGGACGCACATTATTTCTTGCATCTCATCTCCCTAATAACCTTTGGGTTGAGGCCATGAGTACCGCTGTGTACCTTATTAATAGATTGCCAACCCCTCTCCTAAATTGGTCCTCTCCATTTCAGTTATTGTATGGTACCACATCGGACTATGGCTGCGTTTGGATGGGGGGTAATTTTTATAGGGGTTACCCCTAAGTAGGGGTGACCCTTGAAGTGGGATTACCCTTATCTTGTTTGGTAATTGCAGTGGTAAAGTAAAACCTTACCCTAAGGGTAAAAAATCTTATTTGGTAACTACAAGTAAGGGTAACCTGATATATTAATATTTTTTTATTTTTTTTATAAAACATAATTATTAAATAATATTTATGAAGTAAATTCTAATAATATAACTTATAATAATATTATCTAATTTTTATAAATTATTTTTCATAATTATAATTTAAAATGAACACTTGCATTCTAATATCAAAAATATAAATAAAGATTTTTTTTTATATTACTATTTTAAATCCCAATAAATAAATAAATAATATCAACATATCTCTTCATAAAAATTATAATAATTATTTTTTATATTATATAGATTTAATAAAATTATTCATTCTCATAAAATTGTTAATATGTCAGTTTACCCCTACGTACAATTACCCCTGCTCAAGGGTAACCCTTGTAAAAATTTACCCCTCACCCAAATGCATCACATTGAAAATGTTGCAGAAATTTTATTTTTATATTATATAGATTTAATAAAATTATTAATTCTCATCAAATTATTAATATGTCAGTTTACCTTTACGTACAATTACCCCTGCTCAAGGGTAACCCCTGTAAAAATTTACCCCTCACCCAAATGCATCACATTGAAAATGTTGCAGAAATTTTATTTTTATATTATATAGATTTAATAAAATTATTAATTCTCATAAAATTGTTAATATGTCAGTTTACCCCTACGTACAATTACCCCTGCTCAAGAGTAATCCTTGTAAAAATTTACGCCTCACCCAAATACATCATGTTGAACATGTTGCAGAAATTTTATTTTTATATTATATAGATTTAATAAACTTATTCATTCTCATAAAATTATTAATATGTCAATTTACCCCTACATACAATTACCCCTGCTCAAGGGTAACCCCTGTAAAAATCTACCCCACCCAAATGCATCACATTGAAAATGTTGCAGAAATTTTATTTTTATATTATATAGATTTAATAAAATTATTAATTCTCATAAAATTGTTAATATGTTAGTTTACCCCTACGTACAATTACCCATGCTCAAGGGTAACCCCTGTAAAAATTTACCCCTCACCCAAATGCATCAGGTTGAAAATGTTGTAGAAATTTTATTTTTATATTATATAGATTTAATAAAATTATTAATTCTCATAAAATTGTTAATATGTCAGTTTACCCCTACTCAAGGGTAACCCCTGTAAAAATTTACCCCTCACCCAAATGCATCACGTTGAAAATGTTGACACATTTTTAAAATAATCTTCTAATAGAATAAATTGTTAATTACCCTGAAAGAGATTATC
Source organism: Chimonanthus praecox (assembly GCA_022113865.1). Taxonomy (NCBI): domain Eukaryota; kingdom Viridiplantae; phylum Streptophyta; class Magnoliopsida; order Laurales; family Calycanthaceae; genus Chimonanthus; species Chimonanthus praecox. The sequence goes on along the minus strand of CM039086.1, from coordinate 58,547,800 downwards.
ATAAATCCCAAAATTTTCAGAGTTTTGAGATCCTATCGAAATTTCGACAGAATCACCCCTTAAATATAAACATTTTTACAAATACGTTTCAGAAAATTATATAATATATAATTGAAAAATAGATGAAGGCAAGGGATAAATAGGGGAAAGGTTTCCTTAAAAAATAAAAAATCACTATTATTATTTTAAATTTCAATAAATGAATAAAAAAATTCTTCATATCTCTTCATAAAAAAATATAATTTGTTGTTTGGTGATATGAAATTTATCAAATGGAAATAATGGAGTGCTTTTAAAAAAAATAAAAGCCAAGTACTTACCAAAATAAATAAATAAATAAAATGTAAAAAAAAAAAAAATTCATGAGCAAAAGGTGGGGGTAAGGAGGGGTATTCATTATTGAATACCCCTTGCCCCATGGGGGTATTGAAAAGGGAGACAAGAGGGGTAAAATTTTAAATTTTTACCCCTCCCCCCTTGTTACCAAACAGGGGTAACAAGGGGTAACGAGGGGTTACCCCCCTTACCCCCATCCAAACGCAGCCTATATGTCTCTTCGCACCTTTAGTTGTGCTTGTTATCCTTATCTTGGAGATTATTGCACTAACAAATTGCAACCGAGATCTATTGAGTGTGTTTTGTTGGCTACAATAGTCATCACAAAGTATATAGATGTCTTCATCTTCCCACTGGCAGGGTCTACATCTCACGCCATGTTTTGTTTAATGAAGCTACATTCCCATGTGCTTCCCACACATTCGACACTGACCCTTCATCTTCGTCGGCGATGGTTTTCATCCCAGTTATCACGATGCATTCAGCCACTGCTTCACCACCATCCCCACAATCATCTCCTCCAGCATCGTAATCTTCCTCGCGGCCACTGCCTAGTCACCTACAATTGCGGCCCCATCCTCCACTACTGCCATTTCCGTTCCTTCATCTCATGTGCCTGCTCCAGAGTCGCCTGCTCCTTCTTCAACAACCAATATTCATCCCATGCAGACTAGGGCTAAAGATGGTATCTTCAAACCTCGGAAGCAAGCTGACTTCGTCACTAGACACCCTCTGCCGCAAGCCTTTGCCTTAATGGTCATCTCTTCTGATGTCGAGCTTACCTGTTATACTCAAGCGGTTCGCTACCCAGAATGGAGACATGCCATGAATGAAGAATTCAATACTCTTCTTAAACGACACACTTGGTCTCTTGTTGCTCCTCGACCTAATGCCAACACAGTGGGGTCTAAATGGGTCTTCAAAATAAAAATGAGCTCTGACGACAACATTGAACGATACAAGGCTCGTCTTGTTACTAAAGGCTTCCATCAGCATGCTAGTATTGACTATGATGAAACATTTAGCCCGGTAGTGAAGCCAACCACTGTGACACCCTGCCCAGATAACTGATGTGGGAAGAGTCCCACATCGATAATGAAGGGAAGTGGGTGGAGGTTTATTTGAGGCCACATATTGTAATTTAGTGTGACGTGTTTTGGGCTGGGCCATGTGGGCCCTGCCCAAAAGCAAAACCGTGCGGGCTCGCTTGTGTACGAGGCCTAGAGCAGACAATTTCATACTGAGTCAAGCCCTAAGCCCTGTGTTCGGGAGGGGTCATTACAAATTAGGTATCAGAGCTGAGGTTCTACACTCGGACTGTGTGGGCCTTTCCTCCTTCATTGAAGTTGTTGAGCTGGACTGGGTCGAGCTGGGGACGGCTTGAGGCTTTAGGGGGGTGATTGTGATACCCTGCCCAGTTAACCGATGTGGGAAGAATCCCACATCGGTAATGAAGGGAAGTGGGTGGAGGTTTATTTGAGGCCACATATTGTAACTTAGTGTGACGTGTTTTGGGCTGGGCCATGTGGGTCCGGGCCCAAAAGAAAAACCGTGCTGACTAGCTTGTGTGCGAGGCCCAGAGCGGACAATTTCATACTGAGTCAAGCCCTAAGCCCTGTGTTCGGGTCGGGTCGTTACAACCACCATCTGCACAATGCTCAGTCTTACCGTGTCTTGTGATTGGTCTCTTCATCAGTTGGATGTCAAGAACGCCTTTCTTCATGGTTCTCTCACTAAAGACGTATATATGGCCCAACATCCAGGATTTGTTGATCCCCGCCGATCCCATCATCTTTGTAAACTTCACAAAGCCATCTATGGACTTAAGCAAGCACATAAAGCATGGTTTCAACGGTTCAGCTCATTTCTTCTCTCTTATGGCTTTGTTCAGAGCAAAGTTGACAGCTCCATGTTTACCTTTCATCGAGACTCCGCTATTATGGTACTCCTTTTATATTTTGATGATATTGTCTTTACAGGGAATGCCTCATCTCTGCTTAGCTCCTTTATCCAATGGTTGGGTACAGAATTTGAGATCAAGGATCTCGGCAGCCTTCATTATTCTTGGGTATTGACGTCACTCCAGCCTCCTGTGGGCTTCATCTCACTCAAAACAAGTATACCTTGGACATCCTTCAGCGCAACAAGTTCCTCGACTGTAAACCTTGCTCCACATCTACGGCTGCCAAAGCTCAATTATCGTATACCTCTGGTGACTTGCTCTCCGATCCTACTATGTATCGTCAACTTGTTGGTGCCCTTCAATAACTCACTCTCACTCGACCGGATATTGCATATGCAGTACATGTTGTCTCTCAATATATGCATAAGCCATGCACACTTCACTTTGATGCTGTTAAACGAATTCTTTGTTACCTTAAAGGGTCTTTTGGTCGTGGCCTACTTATCCAGCGTACCACTCGCCCATTGCATTTGGTTGCCTACTCTGATGCGGATTGGGCAAGATGTCCTAATAGTCGTAGATCGACCACTAGTTATTGTATATTTCTTGGCTCTACATTAGTCTCTTGGTGTGCCAAGAAACAACCAACAATTTCCCGTTCTAGTGCTGAAGCTGAATACAGGGATCTTGCGTATACTTCTGTCGACACAGTGTGGATAAATAATCTTCTCCATGAACTCAACTTTCTACCCTCTTCTCCGACGGTGATCTACTGTGATGATATCAGTGCTACTTACATGGCTGCCAATCCTGTGTTCCATGCTCGCAGTAAACACATCGATCTTGATTGCCACTTTGTCCATGAACGTGTTGCTGCCCGGACTCATCAGATTCATTTTGTTTCATCTCTTGACCAGCTTGCCGACATCTTCACCAAAGGACTACCGCGACAACGTTTTTCTCAGTTCAGTTCCAAACTCGTATGTCCCAACCGTCGAGTTTGCAGGGGAGTATTAAAGGAGACTAGAGTCCTACTAGACTTAGGGTTGTAGACTCTTAAAGGAGACTAGAGTTCTACTTAGACTTGGGGTTGTAGACTCCTAGTAATGTTAGCATTCCGATTGTAATCCCAAATCATGGGACTCCTTCCCTAATTAGGATTGTATTATGTATATAAGAAAGGCACTGACAATGGAAGAAGATTGAGAATTCTATAAACTTCTTCAGTTACCCATGATCCAAATCCAATTGACCCATCGACCTAATCTAATGATCCAATCAACCAAATAAATGACCATAGTCAACCTAACTCAGCCTATGATTTGATCCACAACTTGACTCGTGGCCAAACACAGTATCTATGATCTATTACTTGCCCCATGACTTAATACAAACAATATCCCATGTATAAATGCCCCTAAATTCATTAGCTAATATGACCTGTCGTGACTTATGAACTTTTAAATTAAATTAGGCAGATTATGAATTAAGGTGTAGTTCAACTGGTTACCTCCAGCCTTAGAAAGTGGGAGGTTGCGGGTTCGAGCCCTCATGGCCTAACCTTGGCGTGCCCTAGGAGTAGTGGGCTCATCCATAGGGGTTTTATGCTGGGTATCCCAAGATTTCCCACACGTAAATTCAAAAAAAAAAACTACATAATGTAAATTATTTCATTATTACTAGTGTTGTTATTATTATTGTTTTGATCATCATCATCATTAGCTTCTAATCAAGTGCAATTAAGTTATAACTAATGCCTTACCCACATAACAATAGAAAATTTTCATTAACGAATTATTACAAAAAACATTTTTATTGCACCAAACAATGCAAATTGGTAACCCTAGAAAACAAGATTTATAGATTTCATTTTCTGTGAAAATGAATCCCCAAATAAATCATTTGCCATGAAAATAGTTGTGCACAAGTATATTCTATAGGTATTAAGATAACTCAAGCTTTTTTTTTAAATCATTAAAAGAGTAGTGTTAATCCTCCCGTATGAAAGGTATAAAAATCTGGTCGATAAGATACAATATCGACCGATACACATAGTATCAGCCGTACGATCACTGTATTGGCTTATATGGTAAAAGGTCAGTCTTACTTATTTTTTATTTTTTAAAAAAAAATTGTCGTTGCAATTGTTTTACGATTTGAATCTTATATTGAGCATAATTTTAAGAAGATTTTTAGCTGCTTGTCTACTCTGACATTTCTTTCATTTAGATTTATTCTTTTTTCTTTTTTGAATTTTTGCTCTAAGGATCTCAATTTTAAGATTTTTTGTGAAAATAATTTAATGAAATGTTATTGACAGTTATGAAATTGAATAAGATGCCTCAATGTGATTAATATAGTTTTTGGGGTGTTTGTGCGAACTTTCAAGTTTTTCTTTGAAGATAAAGAGTTTCTTGTGAAAATTTTAACAAAATATTATACGAATGGTTATTGAATTAGATGAGAGCCCTTCATGTGATTAATATAGTTTTTAGGGTGTATGTGTAGTTTTTTTAATATTCCAATTTTTTTATGTAATTCAAATTTTTATTAAAAACTAATGAATTATAATAGAAGAAAATGTCATTATGAGGCACAAGAGAACATGAATTTCATACTAGTGTTTCTTCATAATAATTTTCTATTTTCTACAATATTTGAAATTTTTAATTATTTAGGACATACTTTATTCATGTCTAAATTTCAACTCTTAAAAATCTAATACACTATAAAAAGAACTATTTTTAACGAAAATGTATTCAAAGTAGGGTTTTCATTTTTCTCTATTTTTTATATTTTTTTGAAAAAAAAGCAAAATATGCTATTTATCTGATAGGTGGTGATACATTGTATCGGCTGATATGATATGCTCAAAAGGCCTATACATGGATGATCGAACATGTCAAAAGTTAATTCAATGAGATTATTTTAAGCATAATTTTAAGGTCTTAAAATTTAATAATAAATAATTATATTGGAGATTTTTTCTTTTTAAATTTACATGTGAAAAATCGCAGGATACCATACGAGTATAGCATAATTTGTGTAGCACAATTTGATCAACAATCGGTACACGGTGGTGAACCACGGTTTAAAAGTAAATGGTGTAAAGGTTAGGCATCATACATTGTTTTCATCATGTTGAATTAATGACGGTAAAAATATAAAATCAGATTTCGTCTGGACAGAGTCATGCCCTTCTATTTAATACCCTGGCACATTTTCTTTAAATTTCACAATATTTTGATTTTCTCAGGTCCTCCAAAGCTGGGGTTAAAAAAACGATTTTTGTAATGTAATGGTTGTTACGGACGAACATTGTATCGATATGATGCATAACGGATTGTAACGGCCTGTGCACCGATTCTTTCTCCTTTTTTTTAACTTCAAAAAGGGTGTAACGGCTTGTAACGGCCGTTACACATCCCAATTTGATTTGATGTAGGTGTAACAACCATTTTTAACCGATACATAACGCCTGCAACATAGAGTGTATCTGTGCAATAATGGACGACCATTACATGGTGTAGCGTATCAGTCGTGATATAACGCAAAAGCCGATACCTTACGCATTAGCCGAATTTTTCACCTCAACTCTAAAGATGTCTTCTCTGAAAATTGAGAAGACTTTATCTTTTCAATGGTAAGATTTGAAGTGAGGTCTTGAGTTCAATTCACGTTCAACCACTTTAAGACACTCTCCATAGGATTATTCCCTATCGACTTAACAAGTATATGTGGATTGGGAGATTTACACATACTCGTGAGGTTATTCCGACCTCCAATATGAGGTGAGGATATCCATCATGTTAAAAAAAAAAGATTTGTATACCTAGATTGCATAAACAATGAACAATATCCAGTTCTACTAGCTGCATTTGCAAGTACCACTTGTATCAATTTTTCAAAAGAGAAAAGCTTACCACCACAGGAGCCCACATAGACACCACCCACCCCACTCCACCACCGCCACTAGAGCTATATTTGGATTTGGGGGAATGGAGGTAATGGGTTACCCATGTTTGATAAATAAAGAGTAGAAGTAAAAGATTAATTTTTTACTTTTTTCCTTTCATTTTTAAAACTCCTGATCAAAGTTAACTCTAAATAACTCTGATAAAATTTATCCAAATATAGCCCACATCCAAAGGCAGCTTATCTTGCTTTCCTTGTCTATGCGCGTTCTGTGCAAGCACCCGTGAAAAAGCACTCGGCTTTAAGGAAGAAGATGAAGAAGGGGTGGACGGCTGGTGCTTGTGGGGCCACTTCTGCAACTTGTGGGACCCCCTCTGCAACAAGTGCTTCCTGGACCTACCCTCGTTTTCCGATAGGTAGCCGATAGTTGTACTTGAGGTATTATCACGTTGTTGAAGCATTTGTCTCATTTATTCAGCTGTGTTTCCCCAACGGCCGGCCATGCAGAAAAGGAACTCTAGTGTCTAAATACCTCAAGTATAGGTTGAAAGCAACGGTCGATATAATACAATTGCTCTGCGGGGTCCAAGCGTCCGTATGGATTTTGTTCTTTATATTGTGGTTCTCACATGGCTCGGCATTTAGACAACGCACTATTCTGTTAACAGACACCGCATTTCAAATTTTGAGTGAAAATTACGCTTCTGTCCTTCCGCGCAAAATCGACCGATCAATTCTGCAACGCATTTTCGCTTCGACCGATCTATCTGAGGCAATACGATCGATCAATCAATCAGACAATTCATTTTCGAATCGATCGATTAATCCTAACTCGAGATTCAATCGATCGCACGGTCCCATGGGATCGTACAATCGATTTTAACTGAGAGGTCGACATTTTGACAGTCGACCTCTCCTCTCAAGATCTATCGCACGATCCCAATGATCAATCGATCGATTGTAACCCATTCAAAGATCGATCGCACGATCACAGAGGATCGTGCGATCAATTTTAACTGAGAGGTCGATAGTTTGACACAGAAATAGATTGTTTGTTTAGGACAAGATCAATCGCACGATCACAGAAATCGTGTGATCGATTGTTTGTTTAGGGCAAGATTGATTGCACAATCACAGAAATCGTGCGATCGATCGCAAACTTATATATAAGCCACCGATCGATCTTTTCGCCCCTTTCCCTTACTCGTGCAATTGAAACCCTTGAAACCGATAACCCTTTCTTTTCTTCTTCTCCAATCGATCGATTGACCCTTTCCACTTCAGCAAATCGACCGCACGATTCTCCAAATAGATCGATCTTCCCTCTCCCCTCTTCCAACGTCGATCGATTTTGCCTTCTCTGGGAACCTTTTCTCTTCTTTTTATCCGATTTCTTCTTCTCCAATCGATCGACCAAACCGATTCTCCTTTATTGCCCTCCTTCCATATGGCATCCCAAGGGTCTACATTTAAAGGGAGAAAGACTAAGGTGTCGGCTTCATCGAGAGGGAAGAGAGCGAGATTGACGGAGACACCTAAGGAGACGGAGACCTTCGACCCCAACCACTTCAACTCTTTGGAAGCGGCCACATTGTACCGAGAGGATTTGTACGCTCAGCCGATGATTTTTGGTAAAATCATTGAGCTTAACTTTTTTCTAGCATTTGAATTAAGAATCCATGAATATATTGAGAGACTTGGATGGGAAGAATTTTTGGGAATAAGAGATGATTTTTATCCAAAATTGGTGAAGGAATTTTATGCAAACATGTCGGAAGACCAGGCGAGACATTCCATAAAATCCAAAGTTAGAGGGACCGAAATTGAGATTTCAACTTCGGCACTGGACAGAATGTTTCAGTTTCCTAGTGCCACTATTTCGAAATATGAATCAAATTCATAGCCCACCGATGTTGTTGGATTCGTTCCCTCAGAGGCCATGACCCAAATGTGTGGGCAGAGTGATAGTGCCAAAGGAGATAAGCCCACGCTGATGGAACTAACCCTAGAAGCCCGAATTGTATATTACATTATTAGGAAGAATATCTTACCTAGAAAAAGGCTTCGTAATCAAGTGTCGTATTTGATAGTTTCCTCATATGGTGCATTTTGAATGGCAAGCAAATTGATATCTCCTTCATCATCATAAAACAAATGATTGCTTGTCGTAAGATTAAAAAATGTAGCCTTCCATATGGTTTATTTCTGTCTTACTTGTTTCGACAAAAAGGAATCACCCTCCCCCCCGAAGAGAAAATAGCTTTGAAGAAAATCGATATATTCGATGCGTCTACTTTGGGTAAGATGGGATTTAAACTCGACAATGCACGTTAGGTTCCCAAAGTAGAATATGCTCCTATTGAGGTTGAGGCACCTGAGGAGGAGGGTGACAGGCCTGAAGTTGGGGGGACAGAGGCACCTGAAGTTCGGGGGGCAGAGGCACCTGAAGTTGGGAGGGCAGAGGCACATGATACAGGAGTCAGTACTATGCTAATTCTTAACAGCATAGAAAAACTGAATGAAAAAATTGATGTGAAATTTGCTGAGATTGAAGGAAGGCTTGAAGGAATGATTGATGAAAAATTGGCTGAGATTGAAGGAAGACTGATTGGAAGGCTTGAAGGAATGGTTGACGATAAATTGGCTGAGATGGAAAGGAGGATGAATGAAAAAATTGATAAGAAAAATAGTGAGTTGGTTGAAATGACGATAAGAAGACTGAATAATTTGGAGAGTCAAGTGGTAGATACAATAAGAAACTCTGTACTTTTAGTGCAAAGTACAGGAATACGAACACAACTTGGACGCGAATCGTCATCCGGGATTGTAAGATGTTTCTTAGAGGAATCGATGATAAATCGATCGTGGGGGAATACATCTTCGTCCACTGACACCACTGCCTCTCACTGGACTGGTACCACTCAACCTCGTCCGACTGGCCCCATTCAGACTCGTCCTACTGGCCTCATTCAGCCTCGTCTCACTGGCCCCACTCAGTGTAATACCCTGCCCCAGATTAAGCATGTTTTAGCTTAATTTCGTGTTTTAACCGGTTGATCTCGAAGTTTTTGGTTAGGGATTCGAGGAAAGCCCAAGCGAGGCCCAATCCGAGCCCGTGAGTTCAGTGATCCAGCCCGTCGAACTGGAGGGGTATTTTGGTAATTTTACCGTGTGGCGTATAAATTTTCATAATTGGTGTGATTTGGTGATTGTCATTGATTAATAATACTCTCCTTATTGAATGATTTGCATTTCTAAGTTTAAAATGAATTTATTTTTCAGAAAATGATATTTAAATATCGCCCGAAAGAGAGTTTTAATTATTTAAAATATTTTCGGGAAAGAGATAAATTTTAAAAATGGTATCGGGTGTTAGACCATTTTAAAAATGATCTAGATATTTCGTTTCACTTGAAAATAAGATTTACAAATTAGTTATTTTTACATTTATTTAATTAAGTAATTATGGGTAAAATATGACTTTTATTTAAATAAATGATTTTTTAATAAGAAATAAAATCTGAAATTTTTATGATGACCTAGATTTTTGAAACCCAACCCATCTGTACGGTTGGATCAAGTTTTGAATGTTTAAATTAGTGCTTTTAGTTTTAAAAATCGATTTCTTTTAAAACAGGACCTTTCTGCAATTTGTGAAAATACCAGGGAATGATCTGCAAAGGCAGAGCAGGCTGCACACGCCACTGAGCGTGCACTGGCCGCTAGGCCCTTTTCCCAGCGGTGATCATCACCTTCCACCGTCCCGTCCCATCGGATTCAGCCGATTTTCCGGCCAGGAGCCTATAAATTCAGGCCCCCTTCGTCTGTTTCAACTCCCACCGATTCCTTCATCTCTATCTCTCTCTCTGTAATTTCATTTTCGGACGACCCTGTTAAGCTGCTGTTTTTCCAGTAACAGTAAGCTTAAGGAAAAATTTTCAAAACTCATAATTTCAACCCAGGAATCAAAACCAAGGTATCCATTGCATTCCTTTTGAAATTCTAACCGATTTAGAATCAAGAAAATCAGTTTTTGACCATGTTTTCAATCAGAAAAACCAGTTTTAAGTTTTAAGGAAAACCATGGGTTTCATGTACCCGTGATGATCTACCCTTAAAATCGGATGGCCCTTTGAGCTTTTGAGCTCCAAACCAATCCCTGTGTAAAGACGACTCCCAGAGGAGTCCATCAAACCAGACCGATGTGAAAAACGAATCCGGGAAGCCCTCCCTTTCTGGAATCGCATTTCACCCTGTTTCCGCCGTCACTGTCTGCTGGTGCAGACAGCTGAGGAAGACGACTCTCGGAAGGTCCAAGAGCCGTTCTTCGGAAGGTCCTAACCTTCGGACGGTCTGACTCTCGGACGTTCCGAGCTTCACCCTGAAGCCCAGCACGCCCGAGGCAAACCTGACCCTTCGGACGCACCGAACCGAGCTCGGAAGGACCGAGCCCAGTTCGGAAGAACCGTGAACCTTCGGACATTCCGAGCTTCACCCGAAGCCTAGAACGCCCGAGACGAGCTTTCAGACGAACCGAGCCCAGCTCGGAAGGATCGACCCTCTCGGAAGGTGCGAGACCCAGTCTTCGGACGTTCCGAGCCTTACAGACCCACCGAGACTTTTATTTTCTATTTTCCTGTTTCGGATTGGACTTCGGAAGGTCCGAGACCCAGTCTTCGGACGATCCGAAGTCAGGCCGCAAGTTCCGAGGCCAGAGACCCAGTTTTGAGTGTTTCGGATGATCCGAAGCCACTACCCAAGTCCGAAGTGATGTTCCGAGGAACACAGTTTTAAATGATAAAATATTGTTTAATTACTGTTTTAATCTTGATTATTGATTATTGATGTGTTTGATTAATTGATGTGATTTATACCCCCTCTGTTAATTAAAATTGTACTAACCCATTTTCCTCTTAATATTTATAGTGTAAATACTATTGTATACGCTTTCAGTCCGACACTAGTCGGGAACTGAGTGATTCACTTTCAGGCCGACACTATAGTCGGGCACTGAGTGACCTCGAGGCCTACTCAAAATGTCAGCTCTGGTCCATATCCAGAAGACAACCGAGAAGTGACCCGAGGATCTAGACCTTACTCAATAAGTCAATCTGGTCAATGCCCAGAAGACAATATGAGTTTGGACTGAGCCCCTTATGTTTATTATATTATTATCTTGTGGATAATTTAAAAAGGATAGAAACCAAGTAGGAGACTCATTTCCATCAACCCTGGATATTTTGTGGGAAAACGTGAGATTTCCAATTAACTATGTATGTGTACGTATTTGTTATGTATATTGATTGAGCACTTGTATGTTGTTTGACAGAGACTGCGTAAACCACACAAATCGGTGAGGGAACTTAACTCTGCAGATTTTGTAAACAGGTGTTACTTTGAGCAATGAGTGGTTTCGGTTTTGATGAACCCACTCAGGTGCCTATATAATGCACTATGGTAAGAGTGCTGTGATGAGTTGATATTACGGTGTTGACCGTATGTGTATATAAGACTGCTTCCACGTACCTGGGCTATTGAACCAATATTGGCCATATGAGGGATGGTTTATGTCTACTGGACCATGGGCGGACCATGCTGTCGTCGGTTGCTGACTTGAGGGTGTCAGTATCGGCTAAGTTTAAGAGCTGGAGATGTACTTAAAAGGATGTATTTTGACCGTGTCGGGGACTTAATACTGGTCTCAGTGTAGTCGGCAGGCGTTACGGTGGATAATGGCAGTGATTGATAGTCTGATGATGTTATTATCTTATTTGAAATTATGCTTACTGTTACCAAGCATGTGATATTGAACTGTTGCTAACCTGTTTTACTATTTACTTAATGTGCATTGTTAATTATCCTTCACTGGGCTAGTTAGCTCACACCACTCACCTTTCAGGCGATGAACCCGAGGAGGCGGACCCTCTCTTTCAGGCTTAGGGCATTTAAGTTGAAGCAGTACCTTGGGATTCCCCCGGAGGGGAATGCCCCGATCTTTTTGTTGGTTCTTGGAACCATTGATTTTCATTAAGTGCCGAATGTGGTACTTAATTTATGTAGAATTGTTGTAATCGGCCATGTTGCCATTTGAGACAATGTTATGATTGATTAATCAATGATGTTTGATTTTGATTATATTATGAGTTGATGTTGTTTATGTCTTGGGTTTTGGAGGCACGCATATGGTACATGTTTGAGTTCACTTAACGGGCTGATGTGTAACCGCTGGGCCTAACTTTTGATCTGGCCGAGTAAGAGTGCTTGTGGTTTAGTTTACTTACCTTTCAAAAAAAAAATAAAATCAGTCGCGTTCCGGGCCCACTGGTCGGGTCGGGGCGTGACACTCAGCCTCGTCTCACTGGCCCCACTCAGCCTCTTGCGTTCGACTGGCCCCATTCAGAGTGCGACTGGGCGTCTTCCATTGGAACGACCCAAGTCTCTTGATACTGCACCAGCACCTCCTTCATCTGCACCAGCACCTCCTTCATCGGCACCAGTACCTCTTGATACTGCACCAATACCTCCTTCATCGGCACCAGCACCTCCTGCATTGGATCCTACTCCTATTGAGGTTGATGCACTTCTTTCATCTGCACCTGCTTCTACATCTACCCCAGCTCCTGCCTCCGAGTAGCTATTGTATTTGAAATTTTTGTAATTTTCATATTTTGATATTCATATATAAATGTTGTAAATTTTGAATGAACATAGCGAATGGTTTCTTTTTATGACCTATTTCGTCTATTTGAATTAACATAGTGAATGATTTGTTTGTATGTAAATTTTGTAAACAACTGAATGAACATGAGACCCTTTGTCTGTCAGTAAATATGGGAGCATTGAATGGTCTGTTAATAAATATGGGACCCTTGAGTGGTCTGACACTAAATATGGATTTCATGGATTGTCGTTAAATATGACACCTTTGAGTGGTGGTCTCTCACTAAATATTGGACCTTAGAGTAGATTGTCGCTAAACATACGACCTTTGAGTGGTCAGTCAACAAGTATGGGACCTTGGAAATCAGATGGCTTGATTAAAGAAGAGTTTTAACCGACAAACTCCTCACTAATGGGAAAAACTCTTCTTTAACCAGACCATCTGATTTATAAGGTCCCATACTTGTTCACTGACCACTCAGAGGTCCCATATTTAGCGACAAACTACTCTAAAGTCCCATATTTAGTGAGAAACCACTCTAAGGTCTCATATTTAGCGACAAACCATGAAAATGTCTCATATTTAGTAACAGCCCCACGCAAGGGTCTCATATTTCGTAACAAACCACTCAATACTGGATTTATTTAAAATAACAATTGTTACTTGAATATATGCTTCAATACATCAGAATGAAAATTAATACAAATTTTTGCAAATGAAATACATTCTTGCAACTGAATACATGAAAAAATGATAGACACCCATCACTGATTCCACTAATGCTGGAATTCGTCAGGATCTCTAAGATCACCAAAGGTATATGTCGGATCGTCATAGAAGTCATAAGAACCAGTCGGCTGTAGAAAAAGGAGTACGTGTTAGTATTTTTTACCTTATTCTATATAAATGAAAATGTAAATATGTATATTATGTAAAAGCAACTTATTTGGGATAATTGAGATAAACTCGTTGCTTGCGATTCATAGAAATCATGAGGTTGAGGAAAAACATTTAAATCTACACTGCAGGATGCCTGTGCAGCACTTCTATTCGGACATGTTATTTTCGTATGACCAATATTTTTGCATAACCCACATCTTCTTCCATTCAATTGATTCTCTACAATCTCAAATGCAAAAGGATCTCATCTTTTAGATGTTTGACCCTTTGAATTCTTTGAACCTGGATGACGTCCTCTACTGTACTGCATAATAGGTTGGCTGATATGCATCTCATCACTGGCAAGATCTTGGATATAATGTCGGAGCTCCTCTTGATCAAATGTAGACATGTTTCCATATTTTTTCTTTATGCTTTCCCAGTGTACATCTAATTCATCCTCATGTCGATTCATTTCAATGTTCAAGTCGTCAAATGAAATTAAATCGATTCTCCACTGTGGATGGATCTAATCCAAATGTAACTTGTTCATCCATTGCATTCTGTGAGTACAAGGTAAGCCCATGGAAGTTGTAAACTCATGTTTACAATTGGATAAAAATGACTTGTTTATGAGCATAACATATTGCTTGTAAACTTCAGATAATGCAAATTGTAATACTCTGCCGTTCACTTCATCAAAGAAATGAATCGAAACAGTAAGAGCAAATCAGATTTTTTCATCCTCCATTTGAATCTTGAAATCTTGAAACTGATTTTCAATGGCATGGGATATCTTCCTTCGGACAACGTATAGATCACTAGTGGAGTTAGCTATATATCGTTTTAACACTGAATATGCACCTTCAACCCTTGAAGTTGCTGCATTTTGAAAATGTAAACTCCAACCGATTCGGAGATTGAGAGAGTAGCTTCTGAGAAATACCTTCGAATCAATATAGGAGATCTGAGAGAGTATCTTCAAATAGTGGAGTGGTTCGTTTGGAAAGGGGGTTTGGGGTTTGGGGGAAAATAGTTTGGAAAGGAGTTTGAGACAAAGGGGTTTGAGTGAGAGGGGTGTAGAAAGGGCTTTGAGGGAGAAGATTTCGAAATCGGGGTTCTGACGGAGTAGTGTTTCGAAAGGGCGAGATGGAAACGAAGAATGAAAGGGAAGAGGGGTGCGATTGAACTTATACTCAGTTTCGCATGGAAGATCGATAGCACAATTTCTGTGATCGTGCTATCGATCTTGCCCTAAACAAATAATCGATCGATCGATCACATAGAATCGTCTGATCGATCTTGAGAGGACTGTCGACCTCTTAGTTAAAATCGATCGCACGATCCTTTGTGATCATGGGATCAATCTTTGAATGGGTTACAATCGATCGATTGATCATTGGGATCGTGCGATTGATCTTGAAAGGAGAGGTCGATTGTCAAAATGTCGACCTCTCAGTTAAAATCGATCGCACGATCCCATGGGACCGTACGATCGATTGGATCTCGTGTTAGGATCAATCGATCGATTCGAAAATGAACTGTTTGATTGATCGATCGATCGTATACGCCTCAGATCGATCGATCGAAGCGAAAATGCGTTGCAAAATAGATCGGTCGATTTCTCATGGAAGGGCAGAAGCGTAATTTCTACTCAAAATCTGAAATGCAGTGTCTGGTTACAGATTCATACGGCGTCTAAATGCCGAGCCTTCTCACATAGAAAGAAACTTTTATCTCGGGAAAAAAGAGAAGAAAAAAAAACACTCATTTTCACCTATTTCAACCTCAATTTGAAGAGATTTTGAACTCATTTTGTGAGATTTTTGACATTTAAGTCAACTTCTTCGTTAAATCTTTCATTCGTCCAATTCTTTTATGAAATTTTTGAAGTACTTCAGGTATTAACTTTTAAAGATCTTAGTTTTCTTTCTTATCTGTTTTTAAGAGATAAATATAATGTTTAAATATTAAATATCAAGCAGTTATACTTTTTTTAATTTAATCTGAATTCTTGGTCTAAGATAAATAAAAAACTAAGTAAATCTTTGTTTTTATTTAATGATTCAATTTTAGGGATAGTGGAGGTATGACTTTGTATATTACATTTTGGAAAATATTTTTTTCCAAATTTTTCATGAATTCTTTTGATGAAATGAAATTCATGAATGAAGTTATTTAAAATTAGTGTACTGTGTTTGTAAATGGTTGATGTAATGTTTAATTAATTACGTCAATAACTTTGCAAAAAATTACTATAATTTATTTTCCATTTATATAAATTTTTTGGGAATTTTTCAGAATATTTGAAAATCTCAATTTTGTAACCTTTTGAATATCTAAATACTATTTCATAGAATAAAGCCCATATTTTTCTAAATTTTATGCAATTTTTTTAGAATTATTTAAAAAATGGAGTGGAAACCGTATCGATAATTTAACGCTGATACGGTGAGTAATCATCTATAGGAATGTAACGGTCAACCCCTCCATACTACAAGATAATGAAAATTTCACCAAAATTTTGCAATGTTAATTTTTTTTCTGTTTTTTTGTCAATTTATTCTCATTTTCTTTTATGGGAATTGATTGGTGCACAAATTCTTTTATCCTTGGTGCACCAAAAATGAGTGAAATATCCATTTTATCCAAACAAATGGAAAGAGGAAAAGAAGAGGAATTAAAAATAATTTAAGCATAATAGGTATTTCATTCATTTTAGTGCACCAAAAATAAAAAATATTAGTACGCCAATCACTTCCCTTATTTGATAGAAGCATCACCAGCTTAGTGAAACACAATCAAATTCCCCCCACCAAGCGGGTCCTTGCAGAAGCCCACCAACTTTTAGCACTTCAACGGGCAGCAAGGTACTCCAACGATTGTTATTTTTTAATGATGAAACTTGGCCACTTTGACAGAATTAGTAGTGAAACTTAGGTTGGGTTTTGACCCGACCCGAGAAATCATGCAGATCAAGTCAACGGATCAGATCGAGTTGAGAAGATAAAAACCCGCATGGAATTCGAATCGGATCGAGTTGAGGGATTTTCAAGTTAACCCGACACAACCTGATCCGACTAAAATTAAATTAAAATGGATTCAAAATGTGGGTCGAGATAGAATTCAGTTCGGGTCGAGTTGAGATTTTCGAGTCAGGTTCCATAAAACCTGACCCGATTTGATTTCAGCCCTATACAGAATGCCAAAAGAGCCAGCAAGTAAAACATAAGATTTAACACATTATTCTTTGCCTGAACTCCACAATCCATCAATGGGATGGAATTTAACATGTCCAATTGTCTACACCAAAAAACTGAATAGGGAATTGATAAGTACACTGATGCTTTTTATAACGAGCGACACTAGTGTAAAAGCTCAGCCATATGGAAATAATTCTAGTACATGCCAAACCCAAACTGAGCTTGAGTTACCATCTTTAGGGTAGGAAGTTAACCCATTGAGAAAAGGCACAAAGATGTCAGATTAGAGATTGCCAGTTAGCTCCAGCCCATTCCATCTCTAAAACTGAAGGGACAACGCATAATCTTACAACTTCAGTAATTTTTCTAGTGCAATCAGATTATTGTGATCCTCTATAAAATAAGGTGCTCTATCTTGCAACCCAAGGTAGCAGGTTCCCATTAACCAGTTACCAACCACTACATACAAATGCACTCAGACATTAAGCAAGATATTATCAAGGTCCCTGATACAGGCACCCATTATTTCATTAGCAGGATGTGCCTATGCTCCCCGTGAATGCTGGAGAAGTCGATGCTGTGTTTTGCCATAAAAAAATATGGGATTCAAACAAAAAAGAAACTATATAAATGCCAAACATTCAATCTAATACCATTTACCATAGCCATCAAAGAGAATTCAGATGATTCAAAGTCTAAAAGTTAAGCATCACCATAAACAAATAAACAGTAAAAATAACAAAATGAATCATTAAATTACAACCTCCTTTACCTTCTATGATCAAATCCATAGAAGGGCAATCAAGAGAATCATCAACTCCACATTGACATGTAATTCAACAAGAAAAAGGGCAATTCCAGAATCAATAGGCAAAAGAACAAACAACAACTAAAATAGGAGCGAAAACATCCCATGACAGTGGAAAAACCATTTGCCTTCTACCAATGAGAAACACTTGGCCCCTTAGAAACTCCCCAAAAGAGAGCATACACAAGCAATTCTGCCAAAGGGAATGCTCATAATCACAAATATCTACAAAAGGAAGAAGATAATTTATGGTGTTGCATTGGCAAAAGCAACAATATAAGGGAGATTGTCTTTAAACCACTGCCGCCTAAAGGAGGCATGCAAACCTAAGTATACAGATGCTCTGCGATCATCAGCTGTTAAGTATTTAATAGTCAGGTAGATGTGTTCTGGTAGAATGTCTGGGATCTCGGGCACCAGCTTACAAATTCTGTCAACTTTATCTTCCATCGGGTCCAGTTTATGCTTACCGGCCAGCATACCAACATCAAATAGTTCGACTACATTGACCATTTTGTCCATAGATTGTGCTATGGCCTCTCCTTCTGTTCGTTTCCTAATCTTGCCCCTGTGCTTAGGCTCTAGCGTGGTTGGCATCGGATGAACATGAATCCCTCTATATGGTGTGAATCCTGGGGGAGCCACCAATGTGGAATCTTGAACATCATCAAGTTCTTCATCATGGTTAAGGTGATGAGACAACGGCATTTCATCACCGCAGCATGCAATTGGGGTTCGTTGATCAGAAGAGCTTGAGGTTCGATTACCGGAGGAATAATTATCCATAGGAGGTTCATAATCATCTTCGCCTGCCACAGCACTGCTTCCATCCGTCACATGCTTCCCAACAATGACACGCAATTTCTCATAAATTGGACATGGTTTATTTTTGTACTGTTTCATGTCTTGATTTTTCTGTTAAGAAAATATGCACATAGCTAAGATAGCAAAACTCTATCCAAGGACAAAAATGAGTAGAGAATGTATAAAAACATACACAAACGCATAAGCAGACATGTACGCGCACACACACAGGTAGCTTTCATGTGTATTACCTGCAAGTATGCTTCCCAAACTGATTCATCTGCCACTATACATTGTAAAATTGGATCCCACCTAAATCCATTTAAATTCTCTAACTTTTGGTATGCAAGATACATCTTCCGCCATGTTCTCAGTCTATTTTTAAATTTAATTCTGTTCAGCTTTGTCCCTTGTTTTTTATTGAAAGTATATACCACATGCCTCCATGCTGCTGCAGTAAATTTGCCATCAACCTTCTTCCCTGCTTCTACTTGTTCAATAAGGAGGTCACATAAACAATTATCCATAGCCGCATCCCATATCACGTTCTTAGCTGCTTTTTCTTCCATTGGCTCATTCAGTGCTTTAGTTTTGCCTCTTTTAATCTGACGATTTCGATGTTGCATATCTAACTCAATAAATAGAAGAAGTTGAAATAACTTAGCAGTGATTATGTAACACATAGATCAACAATCATAAGACGGGATTGCATAATACATTGCAAGAGTGCAGTATAAATAAAAATTATTTTCATGGTATATCAAGCATAAAGAATCACGGACGGAAAAGATCAAACTAAATCCAAAAAATTGAGCACAACCGCTCAATCTTGATCTAGTCATCTAGCCCCATCCAGATAATGAATAAATACCAAATTCTAACATCCAACTCAAAATGTTAAAAATAAAAAGTTACATTTTGTCCATTGAGAACTAATAAGGCAATCCGTGTGGTGGACGCAAACCAGTACTCATGCCGGCAATATTATTTGCTTGTTTATGAGCCCGACCATGTTTAATTTGCTGGTAGAGGCTTTGGTCCAGCCTGTAATCTCTGTAGGATAGCCTGCTTTCACATAGTGCAATAACTGGAGGATGGTCCACTACTTTCATAGTGTGCCGACTGTTATAACCTTTATCCAACAAGCATCCCACACACAGAAAGGAAAAAAAAAACTGTCATTTTCAATCAGTCAAGAAACATGGTAGTCGTAGAATCAGCAACTTTGGAACACTTTAGAAAGAAATCCTTCATGAAGATGAACTACAGGCTGGAGAACAATGGAAATAAAGTGTTAATGGTGTTACGGAGGTATCTTTAGCAAACAAGAAGGTACTGTTAGCGCAAAGGCTCCCAATTATAGGAGTTACTTTTTTTTTTTTTTATCTTTCTGTTTCTAGGATTTCGCATTCCTCTCGGACACTAATCCTTTCTTTATACTGTATTTCTATTACAGAAAGCTTTTACTGTCATCTTAAAAAAGAAAGAGGGACGGAGAGAGGGAGAGAGAGAGAGAGAGAGAGAGAGAAGGATGTCAAATCAACAATTCCCAATAATCAGATTATTTAAGTAGGAAATGTACATTTGTTCCACAGCTGGAAAATGTACTGCTAACCATGAGAAATTGAAAAAACAAACATGGGAGATGTCCATGTAGATAATCAGTGGAAACAACTAATTTTATAATTGGTGTATGTACAAAGACACCATGAACTGCTGCATTTCACAATTCTCAAGTATGTGAGTCTGAAAAGGACTGAGTTTTATCAACATATCCACAATCAATCAATGAAATGGAGAAACCATCAGAGAAAAAAATGTATATTGACGCCACACATTCAACACAAGCAGACTGATAGGTCATTGATCTTAAACTCAGCTGAGCAGGCAAAAGATCTAGCTGATCCACATGGCAGAATCTATAGGACATTCATTCAAATGATGATTAATAACAAACATGTTAGACTAGCCCCAAACAAAAATTGGCTGATAACCTATACATTGGCCTATCAGCTACCTGATACCAAAAATACAGGATTTTTTATATATGATATACGCCTCCATAGATGTTCATCCTCTGTATCGCAAACGTGTTTACACCATGTTTGATGATGTTATGATGTGCCTACCTAGGCCCACATGAATGGGTGGGTTTGAAAGCTCTGCATGTATATAGTGCTAATAAATTTCATCTTGATTGGATAAAATAAGTCATTTTTTAAAGCCCTCAAAATTTCAAATTTATCTAATGGTAGAAATTCATCAAGTGAGATCAATGGGCTCTAAAAGTCAAATTAGGGATGGGTGCAATTCATGGGGGGCATGGGTGTGAGGGGGGAATGAATCCATTGGATCCATTGTCGGCCCTACAATCCAAAGTTTGCACCAAACTTAGATGTAAACTCGTTTGCAGGTGATCCCACCTATATATATATATATATATATATATAGGTGGGTATTTGTGTATATGGTGCTTATGAAAATCAGCTTGATTGAATGACTCTATCTATAGAATCGAACTTGATAAAATTTTACCCCTATCTACTGTTGATTTTCGGATCTTTTATAACCATGGCTAGAGTCATTCAATGAAGCTAATTTATTTATTTTTTGAATTTACGTGTGGGAAACCGCGGGAAACCCAGCGTAAAACCCCCACGGGTGAAACCCACTGCCCTTAGGGCACACCAGATGAGGCCATGGGGGCTCGAACTTGGCACCTCCCGCTTCCTGAGGTGGGAGATTACCAGTTGAGCTACACCCATGTGGGCTAGAGTCATTCAGATGAAGCTAATTTTTTATAAGCATTATATGCAAACATAGATCTAACCCACCCAACACTATCATAGATATAGGCTTCACATAGAGCTTCCACTATGAGAGAACTTTATGGGTTTGTGGCTGATCATTTCCCCATCTGTGTGCCCTATGTGTGTGTATGCATGTGCCTGTGCATGTGTGCATTGAAATGACGTACATATTAATAGTAACAGCCAATTTGTAATAACAGACAATATTTCAGCTCGCCCATGAGAGGATATGTCAGTTATCAGCAATATCTTTAACTTCAGGTATTTACAGCTCTTTCTGCATCAGAAGCATTTGAAGACAACCCAAATACTCATCATCAGTCATCCAATTGGGAAGTCAACAAGCATTTTTCATGAGCATGGATGTTCAAACAGGCCACAAAGTCCAGGAACCAATGGAAAGTAGGTATGCTAGGACAAAAGTCTCTTACATCAAGTATAAATATTTCTTCTGTATATCCATCAAGTTTCCACAATTTTGAGTAGATTCAGAAAAAAATTAGTTGACCTTCATCATGATTGCTGTAACTGCCGTTCAGTTCTGGAGTACTACTTAAAAGCAGAACAAGATGAGCAACACCTGATCAAATGCATATTTTATTTCATTCAAGGGCTGTGCACCAACAATGGATAATTGTGTAGTCAGTGTCTTGAATCATCTTGTTTACCTTGGCATGGTTAACATGATACTCGCTAAACTCATCATGCTCCAAACAAATCAACTCATGATGTGCACAAATCAGCCATCTCACCTAAAGGGTATTTCTGAATTTTTTTTCAACGATTTTCTTAATGAATATGTCCGTAAAGCGCAACTCTAGGAGCCTTCCTAGAAGATTAACTAGGGAGATTGCCCATCCACAGTGATGGATAATTGTGTAGTCAGTGTCTTGAATCATCTTGTTTACCTTGGCATGGTTAACATGATACTCGCTAAACTCATCATGCTCCAAACAAATCAACTCATGATGTGCACAAATCAGCCATCTCACCTAAAGGGTATTTCTGAATTGTTAACATGATACTCGCTAAACTCATCATGCTCCAAACAAATCAACTCATGATGTGCACAAATCAGCCATCTCACCTAAAGGGTATTTCTGAATTTTTTTTCAACGATTTTCTTAATGAATATGTCGGTAAAGCGCAACTCTAGGAGCCTTCCTAGAAGATTAACTAGGGAGATTGCCCATCCACAGTGATGGATAATTGTGTAGTCAGTGTCTTGAATCATCTTGTTTACCTTGGCATGGTTAACATGATACTCGCTAAACTCATCATGCTCCAAACAAATCAACTCATGATGTGCACAAATCAGCCATCTCACCTAAAGGGTATTTCTGAATTTTTTTTCAACGATTTTCTTAATGAATATGTCGGTAAAGCGCAACTCTAGGAGCCTTCCTAGAAGATTAACTAGGGAGATTGCCCATCCACAGTGAAGTATGGGCCATCTAGATGGGAGCCATGTGCCGAGGACCACATGAATAGCGGCGGGTGATCCATCTAATCATCCCAATCGTGCGATTATGGTCCTTAAAAATAAAGTCCTTATGATACCTGAAATTTCAACCCAAGGGGTTGGCCTAATGGTTGAGACACAAGACTTCAGGATTGAGGTCTTGGGTTCAACCCCTAGTGACTCCAATGAAAGGGACACTCCCCGCAGACTTACCCAGTGTGTGCGGATTGGAGGGTTTTCAAACACTCAGGGGGCTAGTCGGGTGTGATGCCTAGACACCTCCACTTGGTCACTCCACTATCTTGTAGATGGGCAGTCTCCCTAGAGGAGTCTCCCTCACAATTACCCTACCAGTGCTTTGTATAGAAGCATAAAGAAATTGCTAAGTTATTCATAGTGTTGATCAATGGTTTTGGCACCTGGAAGTCACTAAGATGGCTTGCCTAGTGTGATCGCAAAGGATGGGGTCCTAGATCTAGTTAGATCCATGAAAAACCAAATTGGATCAAGAAAATCCATGAAGATCATGTGCAATCCACAAAAATCGAGTTAACTATAACCTCATTTGTCAGAGCAATCAAAAGTAGGCCATATTTTTAGAGTGAGACATAAACAATAGATCATCAATCTAACTTCATGATCAAAAGATATGGAGAAAAGACAACCTAGACATGCCCTAACTTTAAAGTTGCACAGGTTCGTCTTCCATAACTCAATTTGCCTCAGGACACCTACCATTTTGTAGGTCTTCACATTAGAATTCCCATACATCAAACGACATGAAATTTGACCAAAGATGGGATAGTTGCAACCACAAAATAGTGATTATGCAATAATGAACAGTAAGATTTGAAGAGAGAGCGTAGACCTGATAATACAACCAATGTCGGTTCATCCCACAACACATTATTAATATCATGGATATGATGTCCCCATGAACTCCCCAGCATAGTCTTTCAAGCCCATTAACACCACGAAGACAATTCTCTCACCACCATGGAAAGGTAAACCTGAAAGTAGAATTATTGGTTGAATGTGCAATCACTGCCAACAGCTGCTTATATCTTTCAGAGGGCCATTTCTAAAGAGGATAACAGAAACTTTATTAGAGAGAAATAAGGTGGCACACAAGAACAGGACCACAAGAAAAACATTTGATACAACGCCTTTCCAAACAATAGAACTATAATCAAACTATAGTAAGGGCAAGAACGCATTCGAGGTGCATCAAGATGAAATGGGGAAACAGCTACCAAAGCACTCCTGCAACATCCCATGCATATATCCTGATTTGCTAGACCCCAAACTCCCTAAGGTTCACACTTCACAGTGGAGCAGATGGCTTTGCATGTAGCTAATAAGGAAACCATAAAGAAAATTCCATATTATGTCACCAAGAATACTTTAATGAGATTGATCCACCAGAGAAGGAATCACCCACAACACCTGGAATAGTTGGAGGAGGTCCAAATCATTGAAGTAGATGCAAAATCCAAAACCAGATAGTTAAAACTCCCGCCTCTTGAAAGCACAAAAAACTGTAATGTTTAGAAGGTACTTCGAGCACCACCACCGCCCACGGGCATTGGGCTGGAAGCAACCATTTGGAAGGGCCAGCTAAGGCCGATTACATGCAAATCATGATTCCATTTTCATCTTTCCCCTATCCTTCATGAATAACATATTATTATTTTATGGATTTCGTAGAGGTTTTTTCTCCCTAACTTTGGAAATCCAAAAGTCTATATAAGAGGCTTAGACCCTCAATTGTGACAAATAAAAATTTGGGACTTTCTTTGGGTCTCTTTTGAGAGTGTTTGACAGACACTTTGTGATAGTTCTCTTTGTGTTGTTTTGAGAGTTCTTTGTATGTGAGATTACGAGTGGTGAGCCTTTTGTATTTGTGCTTGGCACAGTGAAGTTCTCTCATTCTTCTTCTCTCTTTTAATTAGTGAAGCCATCATCCCTTTCATCCATGGACGTAGGTATCAAACCAAACCACATTAAATTGTTGTATCACCTTCTGTTGTATGTTTATGTGATTTAACTTAATTTTGTTTTTCCTATTACAATATTTCAATTGCACTTACTCCACATCACAACAAGAACAACTGGTTACAGTCAGATGTTGATGGTATAAATTGTCTTCGGTCAATATTTTTGCCCAACTCTGTTATCAAAAGGAAGCAAAGAACATGTGGAAGTGCCATTAATTTGCAAATCATAGGGAAAACCACAGGCTCATCAATGTTCATATGCACCAAAAATATAAGGTTTTAACAGATAAAATCTTGATGATTATGCACAAAAATCTACAGTTATCACTAGGTACCAGGATGAACAAGCTAGACATCAAATGATGGTGCCAAAGAAGCATTCAACTTCCTTAGGGCTGAAACTCGGGTCGGGCGGACCGGGTTTTGACAAACCCAGCCCTAACCCATGTCAAAAATTTTTGAACCCGACCCAACCCGACCCGAATTGCAAACCCGAGTATGTCAACCCAACCCGACCCGAATTGCTAATACTCTCAACCCGAGAGTTGACCCGACCCGACCCGACCCGCGTTAGCCCGAGTTAGCCCGATTTTTTAAAGAGGGGAAGAGGGGAAGGGGAAGAGGAAGAGGAAGCGAAAGAGGTGGATATCGGTTTTCGAAAGAGGAGAAACGGAAGTGGAAGGGGTGTAGGGTTTTATTTAAATTATGAATTCGGGTCGGATTTTTCCGGGTCGGGTTTTTTCAGGTCAGGTCGGGTCGGGTCGGGTTGAAGTTTAAATTCTTCAGCCCAACCCGACCCGAATTTCAGTCGGATTTTTTTTTTCCCTAACCCAACCCGACCCAAGTTTACAATTTCTATAACCCAGCCCACACTATTTTCGGGTCGGGTCAGTCGGGTCGGGCCAAAACCCAACCCAAGTTTCACCCCTAAACTTCCTCATCCAATAGTTTGCACATTAACTTGCAAAACTGAACAAGTTGACCACCTAATCTTTAGAAGTTCTCAACAAGAGTTCTCCAGCCAAAGACCAGACTTAACAAGGAAACATTCTTCTAATCGGTACCCCAATACACCACAAAATCAGCCCAAAGACTAATTATGTTCCCTTACCACACCTAAAAATAAAACCTTCTTTAAATTTCTCCCCACAAGAACTATAGTTATCCACATACCTGATGTTCCACACAGTGTCCAATGAAACCCAAATTGCAGTACTTTTTTTTTGAGCAGTAACAGACAAAACTTTTATTAAAAAAGAAAACAAGGGTTTAGGGTGCCTTTCACAAAGCTCTTGACCATTACTCAATGTCCATAACCATTTAGTTAGGAGAGAAACATTGATGTTCATAATCTTTCTTTGATGTTCTTTAAATTTTTTTAAAAAAAATTGACATCCATAATAGGTCTAACGCCAAGGCCCTCACCCTTTATGCCAAGCATACCAGCTCCAATTCACCAAATAATCTTTTCTTCCTTCCAAATCACCCCAAGAAAATTCTTTTAGATCTTTTTTATCCATTTCACCAAACTCACTCGCCTAGGGCACTAGAAGCCAACAAGAAATAGATCCAAATAGATAATCAGACAGATTTGAGGGTTATATGATAACCAGACTATAGGTACTTGCCCATCCATGGAGCGACTTTTCAAATCGCCATTGTCATTAGCAGTCCCACACAAAACAGAAGGTTTTACACCCATAGTGGGCCTCCAACAACAAGAATTGGGTGGTCTAATCCCCATGGTGGGCCCAGAGAATGCAACTACAACGGACCCCAACATTACCCCAGCCTGACAAATCCATCAAACACAATGCAACAGCAACACATAGAGCCATGGTGGCAACAAGTGGCTGTGGCAAGGAGTCACAAATCTAACGGCAACTATGTTGCAACCACAAAGTGCACAACATACATTGCCACAAAAAACCAACATGCATGGGTGTAGCAACTACAGCAACCAAGTTTGTGATTGATGCTGCAACATCATTGCACCTTGGTCTCAAGTTTCAACAACAGCAATCCTACACTAGCTTGACCACCAAGAGACTAACCCATCAAGCCTCAACTAGGGTGGCAATTTAGGAATTGGGATGACCCTACCAGATTTAAATTCCAATAGGGAGGGTACCAACCTCCAAACCAACTGGGGACCTGGCTTGACCCCTTTTTGGTTGTGAATGTGTCTTTGTGTGGTGGCAAATCCATCACACACAATGCCGCAGTAACACATATTGCCATGGTAGCAACAACAAGTGGCTATGGCAAGGAGTCGGAAGTCAAACAGCAGCCATGTTGCAACCACAAAGTGAACAACATACATTGCAACAACAAACTGACATGCATAGGTACAACAACTACAGCAACCAAGTTTGTGATTATTACAGGAACATCTTTCCACCTTCTCGAGTCAAAAACAGTACCCCTACACTGGCTTGACCACAAACAGATTAACCCATCAAGCCCCCATGAATATACCCAGCCCAGTGTGTAATATGTAGCTGATGGTCTCAACCTCTATAAAAGGAAAACAAAACCTGATAACTAGATACCCTTCCCCATGTACACAAGGTTTTCTCTCTCTACAAAAAGTAAAAAAAAAAAATATCTCCACCATATGGGCAAACAAAAAAACTACTCTTGATTGAATAGGAGTAACCCATATCTACCTTGGTTGGCATGTCACCCTCTCCCATTCTCCTCTTGCAATCAAATAATCCACCATGCCTTATCGTTGATTTGATCACAGTCAAGTAGAGCTTCTATATTCAAGTAGTACAAAATTTCCATGTCCAACCTCCTTTCCCCCTTCTCACATCTCACTCTCTTGAAGAAAACAAAATGGATTTTCTTACACTCCACCTACACCTCAAGAAGGAATGCAACTCTTGTCAAAATTAAGCTGTAGATGTCCTGAAGATGGAAGACTCAACTTAAAGATGGCTTCATATTAATCCATTCTCTACATGTTGGTACAAACAGCCAGCCAAATTTCATCAAATCTACCATTGAAGAAACTGAAATCCCCCTAGGTCACATCGCAACCTGCTAATCTAAATTTAGACTTCTGGAAAAACCTAAGTAGTCAAATCTGTTCCACTAGCGATTCTAGTTTTACCTCTACAGTGGAACGTCTCAGTCTTCCAAGTATTCCGGCATTCTATTCCAAAAAAAAGTCAACATGAAAAAATACAATAACTAAATAAAAAGTATAGAAAAATGTGCGGAGTAGTGTTTGACTTGGTATTTGAGTTCTTCTCGAGCTTGGGCCTTTTGTTGGACGTATCAAGCTTTTCTTCATGCTCGTTCATGTCCATCAGTCCTTAGTTGGGCTGAAGTTCAAGGTTGAGCCTTTTTGTTTGAAGTCGAGCTTGGGTTGAGCTCTTCACAATGCAACCCCGACCCAAGCTCAAAACGTCTCCATTTTTCCCCACCAATTCCAACCAACAAAGGGCCTCACCCTTAGGAGTGCAAGACCTCTCTAAACTTTTCAACTCAATGAAAGGATAGAATAATGGGAAAGAGTATGCAAGAATGATGCAGCAGAAATCCTCAAAAGGATTCAACTTGTAGATCCTCCTATCTGCACATTACCAATAAAAACACCATTTAGAACACTTTAAAGACAAACACATTGAACATACTCGGTCTCTGACATATTTCTGCTAAAGACTATACTGCCAACTCCAAACCATTTCTCAACCCACCCACCTCCACCCCCCCTAGAGCCCAAACATTCTACCAAATGCAATTTTCATGACATTCATAGCTGATTCCAAGAAAAGCTATAACATTGCAAACAAAAAGTTCATGCTGACATATGCAGACTTCTATACAGCCTAGATTTTTTAAATAAAAAATATAGATATAAATACAGCTTAGACTATGAAGAGAAACAGTGATTGTCATATGCACATATCTCAACTTCATGAATTTTGATGCGGCCTAGTTCTTTGAACCAAGTACAATGGTGCATCAAGCATGAACTGACAAATGTTGGAATCTTCATAGTGCCATCAAGCATGCACCAACAAATGTCAGATTCTTCATGGATTATTCCAGACCTTTTTTTTTATATATTAAACATGTATTCCAAGATAACATAATATTATCACACCTTTTCTTCTTTTGAAACTGAACTAGATATTAAAATATTCATTGATTCTGTAGCGTAAAATGCATACATCATTTTTTCATAGTAGTCAAAGGCACAAGTTAGTTGCGTCTACCTTGCCTAGGCTCCAGATCCATTTTGCACCGAGGCCCTCACCTATTTTGTTTTATTTCAACTATAATAAGCCACTCTTTTAAGGACTTTTGTAATAGTTAGTAAATCTTATAATAACATGTCATAATTGTTAGTAATACTTAAATTAAAAATTCTAATCATTAGACAGTACTCTTGTGCATGTTTGCAATACATGCTTAGATCCTTATATAATGTGTTTGGATGCTGAATTGCCAATATATTGATAAGTAGTATTGCATTTTGCTAATATTGATGCAAATAAGACATAAATCCATGAGTTTACTATTTGAAGTATCCAATAAGTGTGTGCCTAGCATAATTAGGCTCACACCTAGAGATACACCTTGTGCTTTAAGCTCCACGGTCCCTTGGCGCCATGATTGCACCTCGCACCTTAACTACTATGCATTTTGTTGTTGTTATTTTACATGACATTTTATTAAAAATATTATGCCAAACCAGTGAATGATATTGATGCAAGTGTCGAACCCGATGAACCTGATGTGAGCCCAACCGAAGATGAGCCGGCCCAATCAGATCAAATTGATGAGTTTGTTATCCGAATCCACGCATGGATCGATGGAGGAAAGAGGGGACCCCAAGCTCACTCTAATGGACCCACTTGCACTAGAATTGAAGCCCGTTCGAACAGATATGGGCCTGGGCCCATGTGGAGGCAAGTTGGGCCTCAATGATCCATGAAATTAAACACAAATGTTGTCAACTCAGTGGTCCTACACACTGCCATATGCTAGCAGGTTCAATGAGCAAACATCTTGCTTAAAGACCACCCCATTCGATGCTGCTAGTTTAGAGAATAAGAAAATAAAGCAGCAAAGAAGGAATGAAATAAAAATAAAATAAGAAGATAAAGAACATGGAAGAATTTTGCTCAAGATTGGATCTTATGATTGATACTTAAATGAGAAAATCAAATCATGAAAGGAAGGAAGAATATGGAGACGTTGGCACATGCTGGGATGCAACTGCCTATTTTGGAAAGTTCTTTTAATTTTTAATTCTTATTTACTTTATTTCTCTTTTTATTTATTGAAAATAAGGCCTATAAATTAATGTGTTGGCCTCAGTTGTGAAGAAGACTTAGAATTATGTTGAAATTGAGGAAAAGCAAGAAGCTTTCTTTTTCTCCATCTCTCCAAGACGGTGAGTTGATGCCTTTTGATTTTAATTTGTATTTATTGTGTTGAGTTATTTTTAATTAGGTTAATTGGATTTTTTAATTGCATTTAAAATCTCCTTAATGCATTACTCCA
The DNA here is from genome assembly GCA_022113865.1 of Chimonanthus praecox. Classification (NCBI taxonomy): domain Eukaryota; kingdom Viridiplantae; phylum Streptophyta; class Magnoliopsida; order Laurales; family Calycanthaceae; genus Chimonanthus; species Chimonanthus praecox. The sequence goes on along the minus strand of CM039086.1, from coordinate 58,517,499 downwards.
TTTTTTCTAATTAAATGTGTACTCCACAATTCCAAGTTAGATCTTAAGAAGGTTCTATGTGTTCAGACCGTACTTGAAGAACGTGGGTTTCTTCATTGGAATCCATGATTCGACTTAAAACCCCCGATCTAAATTATCATATGCAGCGCGGCCTGCATCAGATATTATTGGGATAAAAGAATTAAACACCTCTTACCAATGTTAAATTCCTATACATGGAACTATACTCAGGCAATATAGCTGTATTGTTATAAATGATACATTAATCTAGAATTCTAGAAACTTAAAATTAAATTTCTCATCTTTTTTTCTTCCATGTTCATTAGCAGCTTCATTGATAGCAACACAAGTACCCAGTGGTAATATTGTTAGGCTGCAGAGTGACAGAAAATTTGGCCCTGATAGAGCTACAATGCCGACCCCAAATATATGGGATATAGAAACTACAATGATGAAGACGACAACAACAACAACAGCAATGACCAATGACAACATGGGGAAAAAATCTAGTACTTGTTAAGTGAGGAAAGTGTATCATTCATTTAACAAAAAAAGAAATTAGCAAACAAAAGATAGATTTTATGCAAATCCAACAAGTAAAAAAAACAACTCTAACAATGTTTAGCAATCAAACCTTGAGTTAAATTGGGCTTCATTAAATCATCTACAGAAAGTAATGTGTCTTCATCATCGAAGTCATCCATTTCATCAATTTGTGGTTGGAATGTGCTGCTAACAGCAACAATAGAATTCTCTAGTTTCAGCATTGGAGTCCTACGAAGTGGAAAAGCTATGGTTCCATCCCAAAGTTTCTTAGCTTTCACCTGCACTGTCAAAAAATTAATAAAGGAAACTAGTCATGTTCTCCAGCAGTACACAAATCAACATATCTTTCTTTAAACACAAAGTGACATATCTATAGTAAGATATTGTATGAATAAAAAAGAGTAAAATCTCAAGAAATAAAAAGATGTTCAAAGACTGATTGACATTGCAAACAGATCTTCCTAGGTTTCAGTCAAAATGCACAAAGAAATAAACCAGAAGTATGGAATTACCACAAGAAGTTCAAAATTTTGAGTTGATGTATTGATTTCAGCTACATGATCAAGGCATTCAAAACGCTCAAATGCAGAGAATCCTGCATACAGAAGATTTCGCTTCAAAGATGCTCTTGACTCTCTCAATACCTGTATCAAGTTCCATATCAATGACAACTTGGCAAGGAAATCAACAACAAACATTTCCTGCATTTTAAAATGGGACACTTACAGTTTCCTTGCTCTCATCAAAGAAAGAAGGCTCTTGTACAAATATAGAGCCACCGGGCTTAAGAACTTTAGCCAATTCTGATAACCATGTTTGCGTGTGAAAACTTGGCTTCTCCGAGATAGAAACAATAGCCGACAATGAAGATGGTTTGAAGTAAAGATTTCCTTCTGTAAAATAAACCAATCAATTTGAATTTGTAAATATCTATGAAAATTAGAAATCTTTTAATGGAACCCCTGATCATCCACTAACAAACATGAACTCTTTGTCAACACACAAAAGCATAAACTATTAGAACCCAAAAAAATTCATTTCAATTTTCCTACATGCTTGGAAACTTTGGAAATTCTATGAGCAGAATTAACAAGGAATATCAGAAGTGAATTTTCTCAGCTCTGAAATGGGAATTGGGCAAACGCAGCCTGAAGAGGAGCAATTCAATTTCAAGTGAAACAATGGAAAAAGAAAAAAACCGAGACCAAAGAACTCAGCTTCAATTAAATAATAATTGAAATTATTGAAGTTAAGCAACAACACGGGCAAGTAATGGAATAGAACTGAAATTACGCATAGAAAAGAATAAAAGAAGAAGTAGAAGAAAAATTAAGCTAGTTCGGGAAAAATAAAATGAGAAGAATTAAAGAGGAAAATTGAAACAGGATGAAGCAGGAAAGAAAGAAATTGAACACAGCAGAACAAAAACGAATTGAAAAAAAAAATAGAGATAACCCAGAAAACTCAAACAGTTTTCACCTAAAAAGAGTAGGAATTTCAAGCAAAAACAAAACCAACTAAAAAATAATTATGAGCTTCAAAAAAAAAAAAAAGAATGAGAAATCATCAAAACCCATAATTGCAAGAACCCAAAATGAAAAGGAAACAAAGTTAAAGTGAAAATGAAAAAGGAAGCAAACCAAGAAGAGAAGCTTGTGTGATGATTCTCAAATTCTTTAGGGAGACAGAGAAATGGTGCAAAGCCCAAACCACAACCCTTGCACTCATTGAAATCGAGTCAGTTATCATCACAACCCCATCTTCTATTTCCATTTCTCCCTCTTCCTCTCCCTCGCTCACTTCTGCTCCTCTCTTCCTTTTCTCCTCCTTTTTACACTATTCACCTCTTTCCTTTCAGTCGCAATAGCGATGAGTGTAGAGTCTCGCTGCTAAGAGCACTGCCAATAACAACGTGACACGTGGAAATATAGAGATTATGTTCGTTAACCCATCGTACATTGCAGACATCGTACATAAATTATACGTGAAAAATTACTTAAAAGTAATTATATTTTAATATCTTTTTTTCTATTTCATTATTTTCATTTAGATGGGTAAAGATAATTAATTTAGCTAATTATTTAGGTAATTACTATTTTTTAATGACTTTAGATTAATAAGTTCTGCTTATTGAACTCATCTTTGTTTAAATCCTCCAACATGAAACAGTGAGAGAGCAAGTATCCTCCAAGAGATGTGTAATGGAATTCTCTGGGGGTTGGATGGTCAAGAAACTATCTAAAATGCAGAAAGTTTTAGATTCAACTTACTCTCAATTCAAAATGACTACTTCTCTTAGTTTTATTCGGTGTGTATAGAATTCACACGGTAGATAGAAAGATTTACACATGTCTAAAAGAATAATCACTTTATAAGATCTGAACACCTTGATCTTAAAAAAAAAATTACGGAACATAATTAGATGTTCTTCCTTAAATCATATACAAAAAGTAATGTGCCTTCTGTCATTGAAGTCATCCATTTCATCAATTTATGGTTGGAATGTGCTAACAGGAACAATAGAATTCTCTAATTTCACCATTAAGAGTCCTGAGAAGTGGAAAAGCTTCACCTGCACTGTCAAAAAAAATTAAAAAAAGAACTGTCAAAAAGTTAATAAAAATATTATTTCTCATTAACATCTTTTTAAGAATGAAGGAGTATGGCGTGCATTTATATGTGAGTAGAATTCATTGGTGGAGTCCTCATCTTAAGAAGTATTTTATGGAGCATTTGAGATGTTCAAAGAAAATTTTAGAGAGGGTGTTGAGACTTTAAATTGTTTAACAAACAGTTAGATCCCCCATAAGAACAATTTGTGAACGTATGGATAGACAAATGTTTGCATTTTCAAAATCAAGCCACTTCAAAAGTAAAAGGTGCACATGTTATGTTGAAAAGATATATATACTTCGACAGGTGACCTTGGTATTGTTCAAAGTAATATATGTAATGCCATTGAAAATAAATTTCAAGAGATTAGGGCTCGACTTGAGTTTGAAAGAATTTAAATTCCCCGTACTTATAATATTCCTTTCATTGTCGATGTAAATGGCAATGTATCACATTTTGCATTTAATGAGATTTATAAGCAATATGTTTTGTTAGAAAATAATTCATTACCGTGCATTTGTATAAATGAATTTACAATGACAATTGACTTACCTTGTGAGTACAAAATGATGTTGATGGAGAAGTTACATTTAGATGAGTTATATTCACAACGGAGAATTGATATCCAATTATTATACGACTTGGACATTCAAATAAATCAGAATGTTGATCAATTAGATATCTTGTTTGATTGTATGAAGAAGAATTATGTAAAGTGGTCTTCAATCTATCAAAAATCTTTCTAAAATGAACTTTATAAATTTGGCAACAATACGATGTCTTTTAATCATGAACCTATTATTCAGCATTCAAAAGGATGTCATCCTGAGGCTTCAAAGTACACGAATTCAAAAAGAAAAGATCATTTTGCATTTGAGATTGGGAGAATGCAAGAAGATATAGGATATGTAAAAATGTTGGTTACAATAGTAGAACTTATCGAAATCAAATTGCTGCACATGCATTGAAGAATATAGAATTGAATGATTTACCTAATATAGGTAACTGTCATAAATCACAAACAACTAGTTTTTCTCAATTATCTTAGGTAAGTGATTGTTAGATTATAATAATTCATATTTTTTCTTTTTTACAAAATAAGTTGATAAAGATTAACATTTATTCCTTTTTCACAGACGGATAAATAATTGACATATAACTCTTCTCATTAAACTAAGTAATTCTGAATCAATTGATAGAGATATGTATTATGAGATTTATATAATTTTCATATGTTTTAATGTGGTTTTTTAATATGTCATGCAGGATTTTTGGTGATAATAGTAAAGAAAAGAAAAAGAAAGAAAGATGTAATGATATAGACATGGATGAATTAGTAAACATACAGTATACTGCTTCCTTTTATGGATTTTGACATTCTTATACAGAGAATGATTGTTAGAACTCCATGCTTTGATGCAAATGTAATTTATTATCAATTAAATAACACAATGAGCTGTACTGCAACTCTAGATCTTTTGGACCGGAATTTCTGTATCCCGTTCACATTGGGTCCTCCGTAATTTTTTCTTTCTTGCTTCTTCAATAATATTAACATTGAACTTAGGGAGAAAGAATTGAGATTGCTAAAGGGGTTCATTACCAAGTTGTGAGGCCAATTTTTCTTTTGAATGAGGACTCTCCTTGTTTATGCTAAAGAAGGAATGATTAACTGTTCTTTTATTGTATACTTGATTTAGCCCTTATTGTTTCGCTGTTCTGAATTACAATTGGCAGGCATTCTTACAATTCATTTGTTCCCTTGTATTTTTAGACAATGTCACTATCTCACGATGGGTGTTAAAGACTTCTCACGTTCTAATGGAGTCAGATGCAAAGTAATTCACAAATTGATCTGCTTGATGACCATTCCATTCTTGCTCGCTCAAAATCCGGCCAGATTGAGACCCTTGCTGTTAAGCTCCTTCTACCTGCTCTGATCTGGCACATTTGGACGGAAAGGAACTTGCGATCCTTTGAGAACTCTTTCAGCTCACCCTCTATGCTCAAGAATCTGATCCTCTCTGAAGTTAGGAATAGAATCTTCTTCCTTGCCTCCAATGCTGACCTTGAGAAGGTTTGTAGCACTTTTGCTGCTTGTTGGGACCTCCCACCTCATTTGCCCATCTCCCGCCATAGGATCTCTGCATCACAACCTTTCCATCACCCTTCTGCAACCCTCCTCTTTGGTAATCTCCCGCGTGAGAACTCTTATGTCAGTGTTGCTCTCTTTGTTGGCCAAACCCAAGATAATATTGGTCTCTACTTCAACCCAACTATGCATATCTCCATCTCCAGCATGCTAATTTTCTGCCAGAAACTTTTATTTTTCCTGCTGAACAAAGGTCTGACTGTTCGCCATCTGGAGTGTATCAACTCTGAGATCTTCATGCCTCTCTCCAAGCACAACTCTTGCTCTTGGACCTACCGCACCCATGTCACTGCTATCAATCATCTTCTGCTTAGGCTCCATTGCAGTCTCTCCATGTCCACACCCCATCTTTTGAAGCAAATCACAATCTGGGCTAGAGATAAGCCTACTCACCAAAGCTGCAGTTATGGTTTTTTTTATTCTTTTCTCTGACCCTGGCCCAGGTTGTGGGCTTGTTCTTTTGTTTTGTTTTGTTTCTTAGCCTTATGGCTTTTGCCCTGCTATGGGTTTCTTCCCTTATAATTGTTGGGGATCTTCCCCTCTTTTGAATGATACTTACCCATGCATTTAAAAAAAAAAAAAAGTAATTCACAAATTTGTTGTAGTGTTTTATTTTTTTGTAGTTAATGTTTAGTTAAGGTGTTGCCATTTCTTATCATGGAACAAAGGCATGATAAACCAATCTCTTTGATAAAAGAATGCCTTAGAATTCATGCAACTGTTGGGAGATAAGAAAGCTCTACACTAATGTACTATTTCGTTTCATCAATATCTTTCAGTCACTTACTGCACGAGTCCATACGTTCTGCTTGCAGGTAGTAAGCTGTGTTCTGTCCAACCACAAGACCTTGCTAGTGTCAAATATCTGAAAGTAGACAGAGAATATGCAGCAGGAATCAGCAAACCAGATCAGATGGGAGCAGGTAAGTAGGAGGTGGAGTATTTGATTATGTTAGTGAATTTGTGGATGCGAAATGCAGCCATTACACTGGATGTGGTTATAAAACATTGGTTCAAAGGACTGGCAGCAGTTAATGAGGAAAGATTAGCGGAAGAAGTTTATAAGGAGGTCTTGTTGTGTACAAGTATGGGAGATCGGATGGTGGATGAGCTTGTGGAGAAGGACATGAACAATGATTTTGAAGCTGAAGCATTTGAAATAGGAGCTGTGATCGAGTTGGAGATCTTATTTCTTTGATCAATGAAGTGGTTGCCTATATTCTCTAAGCGCTTATTTTTCACCACAATGTAGTTTGTGCCTGGTATTTATTTTTAGCTTTGGGGCTTGTATCTTCATTCCTTGATTATTAAAACGATATCTTTTGAGAATAAAATGCTATGCAGATTAATTTAGCAGAGAAATAAGATGGACGTACTTTGTGCCAATGAAGTTTGGGTGGCTCTAGATAGAGCTAATGCTGTGTGGGTTGTTATGAATGGCTTTAGGCATCCTTTGCAAGGCGCAGGAATTTGGGCAGGGATGTAGTATTCTTTATTTTTTTTCTGTAGTCTTTGAACCTAGTAACAAAACCATGATTGCAGATGAATGCAGCAAAGCTCATAAAAAGATCAAAATAAATATACAATATTTTGATTGATTTCTATAAATGTGGATAACTTTATAAGGAAACTGGTATAGAGAGACGTCAAATAAATACCTAGTGGGATGGGTGTTGATAAGAGAGAAGCCCTCATTCCCTAGTGTGAGGCCATGGCCAGGGCCCAAAGCAAAATTGTAAGGGCAGAGTAGGCCCAAGGAGGACAATATCACACTGAAAAGTTGGAGCAGCGTCGTGACAAGTGGTATCAAAGCACGTTTTAACACTCGGACTGTTTAGGCCATCTACCTCTACAATGTAACAGAGTTAGGGACAACGCTGGTCTTAAAGGGGGTGGATTATAATACCCCCACCCACATCAAGAAAGTCTCACATTGGTTGTAATATCACACTCGAAAGTTGGGTGGGGGTATTACAAATTCAAGGAAACAAGCAAAAAATACCTGGAGACGTTCTTGATACAAATTTGCCCTTTCATGTGGGGACCAAACATCAAACAACTTAGGTGCATAAGTGGAAGAAGAAAAATAAATAAATAAAACAAGCAGACTATATGTACTTATTAAAGAACTTTTAAGAATTTTGGAGCTACAGTGCTTTCGTGTATGGAGGTAAAAAAAAAAAAAGGGCTACCATGAAATGGAATCTGCAATTCTACAAGCAGATTATTTTTTCTGCATTTCCACCCTAGATCACAATTAGAACCATTCATGGACATTCACTACGCATAAAAATTTGGAACAGCACTAAGGCACATGCATTATTTGTGATTTCAAACTATCTAAATGCATACAGTAACAGAAGATCATCCATTCTGCCCAAGATTTTTTTTTTTTTTAATTTGAGAAGAAAGGGAAGAATGAGCCATTTGAGAAAGTGGAGTGTGTCAGCCAAGGAAACGGAGAGACTCGGAAATGGAGAGAATGACTGTTACGATAGAAATGTCGATCGAAATTGATAGTGTAGGCCTAGGAAATAGAAAGACTCGGAAATGAAGAGAGTGGTTGCTCTGGTGGAAATACTAATCGAAATAAACAACGTCGGCCGACGAAATGCTTGACAAAAGAGAGAAGATGCAAATGCTTGAATAGAGAGGGAAGAGGGGATGTATTTCGTCGTTGGGAAGGGAGACATGGAAAAAAAAAAAAGAGCCTATCTAATATGAATAAATTTGGAATTTTCTTATAGTATAATGTTCCCTTTATCAAAATCTCAGTGTCCAAAACAGTACTCAATTTATTATTAATTGTATGTATTTGGATATAAAATTGTCTTGCTATGATATATTATATTCTTGAATGGATAAGGTTTATTAGAAATCAATGAAACAACAAAGTAGAGTATGCTCATACATGGAATCAATTTATTTCATTTGCCTTCTATACATTTATACATAGATGTAAATGCACCAACCCAAGAAGGAGAAGAATAAAAGAAATGTGGGGGAGGGGGAATAAATGGTGGTGATGGGCATCGATGGATGCTTCACTTCATCCAACCATACATTAAAAAAAAAATGCTTTCACTTCTCACAGAACGAGAAAGTAAATGAGGAGAAGACCAGCCATCCATATGAAGATGAACTGAGGCAACAGAAGATGGTCGAGTAAGGAGTGGGTGTGACTCAGTAAAATGCAGCAGAATTGTGCGAGTCTACTCAGCTGAGTGAGAGTGACACTAAGGTTGAGAAGTGGGTTAGTGGACTGCGGGTCCCACACATTGTCACAAATCTCAATATATTACGTTAATTGTTAATAGCGGATTATTTTCAAATTCTTAGATTTTTGTCGGAAATTTAACGGGAAAATCTCACAGAAAATATAATATTTAAAAAATAATAAATAATGTGGCTGGAGTTTAAAAATATAGGTATTTCAAAAATAAAAAATGTATACTTGGTGCAAGCATTTTTAACGAAAATTATGGTAAAATCTCACGATTTTAACAGAAATCTACCGTTTCTAGCGATAAAAACACGTTTTTAACGAGAATTTACCATTAAAAATGGTAAATGCGTTAAACTCGAATTTTTAACGTGTAAAATTATTTTATCAATATTTTTGTGATAAAAATAAAAATATCAAAGATATTTGTTAGGTCGATCCATCGGCGTCAATATAAATGAGAGTAGTTGGGCACAAAACATAAATATTGGGTGATGGGGCTAAGTTGTGGCACAAAACCTCAACAATGGGCCTTTGGGGGCAAACCCCAAAACGTAAAACGTGAGTGCTCTTGGCACTCGTCCAAGGAGTGAACGTCCGGGAAGATACAGGGCAGAGGGCGGCTTGGGCTGCTGGACTCAGGCGTCGATGGCTGTGCTTGACCCTGCATGACAGAAGAGGCTGCGGACTTTGGCTGGGAAGAGGCGGAGATAAGCAGGGGTTCTGCTGGCTCTCAGGTAGCAGGAAATCACCGTTCTAGACGAGAGAAGTAGGAAGAGAAAAAAAAAAAAGGGAAAGAGAAGCACCGTTCTTTGTAGAGAAAGGAGAGGAGAAAGAAAAAGAGAACAAAGAAGAAGATAGGATCTTGGAAGAGTTCTGTAATTTCATTCATTTATATTTTGTTTACCGTCAAGATAAGATTTTATAACAAGAAAAGAAATCACTAACATGTAATACTCAGTGCACAGTAAAAAGAGCAAGTAAAGAAAGTCTTAGAAGAAATTGCTACTGCATGACTGATTTAGACTGATCTTTTAATTCAAGTCTGATTCAAATTTATTTTAATAAGTTTGTGCTGCATCATCTAGTTGAAGATCATCAATCAGAAGCTTCCATTGTTATGAGTAACACAGGGGATCCCCTCCACTGTCAGGAATAGACTTGAAAAAAAACAAGCAAAGAGGAGTAACCAATCTTTTTCCACTACTGATTTTATTTAATGATGATCATTACTCTTCTTTTTGCTATTGAAGAGCCTAATTGTCGTCTTTTTTTCAAGTTTATTCCTAACAGTGGTGAGGATCTCCTGGCTTCCTCACAACGATGGAAGCTTCAGGTTTAAGATATTTTTAGCTAGATGATGCATCAGACTCATTATTTTGAATCAAACCTAAATTAGAAGATCAATCGTCTGAATCAGTCATACAACAGTAATTTTACATTTCTTGGAGAACCAATAAATTTAGAGAATGAGATTTGGTTTTTTTAATCATGAAACGGACTCTTTAAGAATTTAGTAGTGGAGAACAGTATTGGATTTGAGTGTTGCCCTCGTTGCAGGGTGCTTCTTTCGTAAAGGTATAAACACTTCATTTGAAGAAGGCTGTCATGTAAGTACGGACACTCATTGTCCGCGTTACACTGATCGGTGGTTTTATGGGATTGGGACTTGAGTCTTGATAGAGTGAAAACCTACAAAGAAAACACTGCTGCGGTTCTTATTTTATTTATTTATTGGATGATTTTAATTTTTTTATTTGATTGTATATTTATTTCATTACTATTAGATTAAAATTCAAACACTTTTGAATTAGTGTTCGACGATTACACTATTAAGATTTGAGATTACAAACGTGAATACGTATTTAATAATAATATATGAATGATGAAAATAATTAATTTCAAAATTTATATAAATTTGTATTAGTTTCTTCAAATTTTATTATATTTTTTATTTTTAAATTTTTATATATTATTTCTAAAATAAAATACTAAAAATAGTTAAAATATTAGAACATTCCGCTCAAAGAGGTTCTAAAATAGATCTAACAATTAGGGTGCAATATCCTCGTAGAAAACAACCACCAGATCTCTCTATAGCAACTTTAGTTTTTGTTACCCTTTAAATTCATATTTTAAAATGTTTTAACTTTTTTTTCTACCTCTTTTTACTTACCTCAGTTTCAATTTTATACATTTTTTAAATGGCTTTCTTTTATTGCAACTAATGTTAAAGTTATTTAATATATTTATAATCTTTTTGTTTTAATGTTACTATAATTATTGTTCCATTGCCAACATTCCCCTAGAATTCTCATCTTAAAGTTCTATATTTGGAGAAAAGTTATAGAATGATACTTGTTAAGTTTTAAAGTTACTGTAATTATTATTCTATTGCCAAATTTCGCTAGAATTATCACCTTGAAATTTCTACCCTCATTTGATTTATACATGTTAGTGCCCCGGCTTGGCCAAGTCCGTGTTTGTCTATTCCATGACTCAGGAAGAAGCACTTGCTAAAAGAAATTTGAAAACTCATGATGATCAAGGAAGAAGATCATGCTCCACCAAAGGCTCAAAGCTCATCGTAATGGCAATCACAAAAATGTATTATGGCCATAAATGACCTTAGGTGAAACCCACACCTAAGAGATAACTATCTCTAGACTTAGTTGAACAAATGATAAAATCATATAAGGCCTAGAGAGGTTATTGTACAATGAATTGGAAATAAACTTGAAAAATAAATTATGTTCACTGTTAGCTTGACCAGGCTATCTCATCGATCCCTTGGTGGAGACAAGACCGACCCATCGTAGTTAAGGACTGGTCGGCAAGTTTGACATAGGTTCTGGAACTTAGAACTGTCATTCTGAGAATGCATCTGACCGAGAGTCTCGTATGCACCGACCCCTCAGTGATGAACTTAATCGACCCCTCGTGGTCAACGACTCATCGGTAAAAGAATTATGTGTCCTGGACAATGGACCAAAGTAGGCTCTCGAGAAAACAGGCATCTCTGTGATTCAAAACCGATTGAGAGTAACAGGACCGACCCTTCGGCAAAGGGCTACGGTCGTTTTGGTTTGACTAGTTTCTGTCTTGAAACTCTATCAGCATGGAGTTGCCCCAGATCGAGCCTCTCGTATGGACCGACCCATCGGTGCCATAACAATCGACCCATCGGCGACACCGACATGTCGACAGTAATTATGTCGTTGGGAGTGCATTCAATGTGCAACGGTCGGGTGGTTGAACGATAATAAATTTGAACACCGACCCATCGGTGCCACCGACCTGTCGATCCTGGACAGTCCAAATGATCATTAATACTTCTCTATAAATATGAGTGTTGTATGACCATTTGGGTATCTTCCCTGAACTGAGAAAAATCATACACTCTGTGTAACGCCCCGTCCCGTTACGAGCGCGTTATCTCCGAAAAACCTCAGAAAGATACAAAAGACAGATATCGAGTACAAGAATAGCAGCAATATTTTTTTTTTTGAAGTGGGGTAGCTACTTCCCGTCCAACCGCCCACAAGTTCAAACTAGAACAAGCACAACGAACCACAAATGTAACTGATCCACAGGTTATACAGTCATCCAAACAAACATGTGATTGAAACTATATAACTAAAGTTATCAAACATCAAATAAAACATAAACATAAACTTTTATCCTCTACTACTCCTCTCCTAGTACTTGCTCAAGGGCTCGCCTGGCCCCTCCGCGATCGGGGCACCTGAAAGGTAAGGGATGAGCAAAACAACCCAGCGAAAGAACATATCATATTTTAACAAGATAGGTATAGATCACATATGAAATGGCAATAAAAATCACAAGTGAATAAAACATCCATGTCCACCATATTCAACTAATATATAAACCGATATTCCATTAATCCAAAATCCAAGAAATCATTCCCATAGTCCGCATCGGGTCCTCCAACGAACCCCAGTCTCCCTACCAGTATAATCGGGAGACTAAAAGATATACAACTGCCTCACCCACACGAGTCGTGTAGGAAACCACCTCGAACCACGCCCGAGGGAACCAAACTCTAGGGCAGGCACCTCGACTGCTGGAACACAGTGGGAAAACCCACATCCCCTATGGGGGTTTCGACCGCCGGAGTGTAACGGGGAAGTCCTCCCAACCACCAAGCTCATCTCATCATCAATATATATACACATAAACAAAACTTCCCCTACATACACATAGTATCATGATCATGTATGATAACACAAACATGTTCGGATATGACATCAATGTCAACATGCATCATCATGCGGTTAACGACACATAACAATACTTAGAATCATACTTTTATATCCAACATACGATTAGATCTACATCCTATGCATAAACACACAATAAATCACAACATCTTCCAACTATCATGGTCACATCCATCATAATATCATATGTGTGTTATGATTAATCACTAATATATTTTCAACAACCTTTAAGCATCAATAATCATTCATTCAATCAAATTTTTCATTAATCATATACAATTGACATGAGTGAACCCGAATGGATCCCTTGCCACATATTCATTTCAATAGTTCCCTTACAGAGTGACTTAATAAACGAAAGAGTCCCATTCACGTCACTCAATGTCCAAAATTATAGGTTAAGAATGCGAATGCATGCTAAAACAATGATAAGTTCCCTCACCGCGTGTGTGGAGTCGAAAGTACAAAGCGAGCAAGCGATTTGTTTGGGTTGAAGGGAGTCCAATCTATAGAAATAAGGAAGAACGGATAAGTAATTAAGACAAAATAGGTCAAGAAAAGAGGCCGGGAGAAAACGGCCCTAAAACTAGGTCGGGCCCAAAACGGGCCGAACTGGGCCGGGTCTAAAAACGGGTCGGGCTGGGCCGGGTCTAAAAATGGGCCAGACTTCGAAAAGGGCCGGATCAGGAAACTGGGCCGAGGTGGATTGGGCCGAAAATGTGGGCCTGCCAGACATGGGCTGAACCGGGTTGGGCCTGGTTGGGCTGGATTGGGCCTGGTTGGGTTGGGCCAGACTGGGTCGGGTCGGGCCGGATCAAGTCTGGGTCGGGTCGAGTCAGGTCTGAGCCGAGTGGCTGAGTTGCCACTCCAGCCAAGGGCCGGGTTAACTCAGAGCAACTCGACTGAGCCGACTCTGCACTCGGCCGAGCGACTCAGTCATCTGCTGAGTCGGAAGAGAAGGGAGAAAAAAAATAGGAAAAAAAGAAGAAAAAACCAGAAAAGAGGAAGAAGAGAGAAAAGAAAAGAAATCAAAAAAGGGGAAAAAAAGGGAAAAAGGGAAAAACGAGGAAAAGCAGGGAAAAGAAAGAAGAAGGAAAAAAAAAAATGGAAACCGAGCACGGGAGAAATCCCCAAAAATCGGAGGAAAGGGAAGAGAAAAATAGGGGGAAAACGGTCGAGGTAGAGAAGGGGAAGAAGAAGAAAGCCGATAGAGAGAAAAAGAGAAGAAGCTTACCGTCACCAGAGGAGAAGAAGAAAGTCGCCCGCCGGGAGGGAAGGGAAGAAGGAGAAGAAAAAGAAGAAAGGGAAGAAGAAGAGGGTTGCCGATGGGGAGCGGCGGCACTGTAGACGGCTACAGTGTCGCGAGAAAAAAAGAAGTTTAAAAAGGGTAGGGTTTAGGGTTTCGGCCTTTTTTTTTTTTCCAGAAGAAAAGAAAAAACACGACGAAGGAATCCGAAATATCTCAGACGAGAAAATGTGTGACTTTTAAACAAGTTTTCATGACAATTACGCAATAATCTTAAAATTACCAAAATGCCCTTCGATTTTCTGAACTCGAAAACAAGTAAACTAGGCCCACCATGGCGCCCACACTGTCTTCATTATTACCAAGGTCCCTAAAACAACTCAGAGATTCGGAAATCTCTTCGAAAATTAGAAAAAACATCGGGACGGGTCATTACACTCTGAGGAACGATTAGCTCTCTTGTGTGCCTATTGTTGAGCACTGAAAATTACCATTTTACCATTTAATTTTGGATTACTTTGCCTTTGATTTATGAATATTAGATGCGTTTAATAGAGTTTTCAAGTTTTGCAGTGTATTTGTGAGAATATAAGAAAAAGGAATTAAAATGGAGAAAAGTGGCCATAGTCCTATTTTTGAAAAATTTATAATTTTTAACACCTAATTTGATTTGAAATTATTGTAAATTATTATAATTGAGATCCAGATATGAGAGTTTGAATTATAATAATATTTTTTAGACTATGTTACATTGTAAAGGTGGTAGAAATTTATAAACACACAAATGGACCCACGGTTCAAATCTGAAACCTGAAGACAAAGAAAAATATTTAATTTCTTGTAAGTTATTTTTTTTTTTTTTTATGTCAAGTCCAAAAGGATTGTATTTCATTTCCAATTTTTAAAATAAAAATTCATGGCAGTTGTTTAGATTTATGGTGGTCCCAGTTATTAAAATATTTAATAGTGATAATTTGTATTTTATTTTTAATTCTTTTTATGAATATTATGTAAGAAATTATTTTTAGAATTTTTTAAAGGAAAGTAGAACCCCTATTAGGATCAGTGGGACTTGCCGTCTTTCCAGTCTAAGGTTCTTATTAAGAACAATTGTTTTAGATTTGGGAAACACAAGTTTAAAACCCGCTCAAGCATAAGGATTGAATTGAAAAAAATCTTATTTAATGGAGGACATAAAAATTCTAATTAGAATTTTAATAGGAAATAAATTTGAAATATATTTTATAACTCTAGAACATTTCATAGTCTATGCCATGATTTTATTATTTTTAAATAGGATAACATGTCACTTCGATATTTGACCCGATTCCATTGTAAAATATGTAAACAAATTATTTATCATTGATTTATTTTTCTTTTTCTCAAAAATTCATCAAAACAATTTATTGTTCTAAATTAAGATGATAATTATATGTTTTAGAAAACTATTTCCTTAAATCACATTATTTTAATAATGCCATCTTCTATTTCATGCATATATTTTGTCGATTTCCCTTGGGTACGATCTCGCACTCATACTCTATATTATAAACTGGTTCGTACGCTTGCGAGTAAATTTAAAATCACATCACCTATACCAAAAAATCAAATACCCAATCTTTGATTAAAGATTGTGAGAGAGAAAGAAAGAAGAGAAGAGACAACATCTACTAGGACTTGCACCAATTATTCTACTCTTATTGAAACCGTAATTGCTATACGACGACTAAAAGAAAGAGCATCGTCACAACTTGAATAAATATTTGAGAAGCAAACATCATCAACGAGAAAGAGCTTTAAGGCAAGTGATTCTTGGTTTTAACTTTGCTTTTAAAACCTGTAACCCCAAAGTGGATTAAAGAGAAGTACTTTGGAACTATTATAAAAAGCTCTAAAGCGTTGTCTCTGGCACATTGGTGGGTGGAAATTCCAGCCGACTGAGTGAGGTGGAATTCGTAATCTAATTGTGAGGGTGTAAGTCCCCACATAGTGAATTTGGAGATAACTCAAGGTTGAGCGAGTCCTAATAGTGGATGTAAGTTGGTTAACCGAACCACTTTATATCTTATGTCCTTAAGATTGTAATGTTAGAGCTAACTTCTTGTAATGATTGATTAATCACTTTTGCTGACATACAACTACTTAATTGTTATATCAACGGCACTTAATATAATTAATCAAGTTAATTTCAAAAGGGAGCAACAAATTAAGATTGACCTATTCACCCCCTCCTCTAAGATCAATCGTGTTCTAGCACATTGGGATTTTCAATATAATTTTCATTTTTTTTAGGGATAAAAATGATAGATGCAATAAATCAAAGGAGTTCAGAAACAAGAAGAGAGAAAATGTCTAACAGGATTAGACTCAGAACAAGAACAAGGAAAGAAAAAACAACAAGCAGAATAAAAAATACAAAAAGAATGAAAATAAGATCTCCTCCCATCTCATAGGAGAAAAACGTCAGAGATTTATATAATTTTCATTTAAAATAACTATTTTGAAATTTTAAAAGTTTGAAGTGCTTTAATTATATAATGTATATCTTTTAACGAATAAAAGAGGCAATGACCATGCACCTTCTCATTTTTCTCTTCTTCTTTTTTTTCGAATTTAGAGCAGTGTTATAAAAGCCGGATCGAACCGGCGGTGGGTGCAGTTCGCTGCTCATGGTTTTACCTTCAAAACGGCATAAAATCAGTCACAAAATAATATTATAAATTCTATTATTTTATTAAAACAATGCCCTCATTGTACAAAGTTTGTCTGACACAATTTTTATAAGAAGTAAAATGATAATATTTTATATACCTTTTATTTATAAAACCAGACACATCTTTAGGTTTGTATACCTATTGTTTTATCTCTAATTAAATGTCTTTAAATATAGTGAAATTTATCAAAATTTAAAATAATAAGTGCTTAAATCACCGCTTAAAAAAATTTCTTGACATTTAAAAAAAATTTAAGGACAAATTTTTAAGAAAAAAAGTAGTTCAAAATTTCTTCAACGGACTTCTAATTTTATTTTTTAAAGAAGTCTCTAAAACCAAGTTTTTATAAAATTAATGCTCTTTCTTCTCTTGAAAAATAGACATCCTACGTAAATTTGAGTTAGATAATTTGCAGACAAGTTGGATTAACCCTCCATTGAATGTCTCGAAATTTTGCAGTAACTTGGATGAATTACTAACTTCATATAAGACAATGCGTTGAAAATCATAAACATTAGACCTCATAAAATATGAATAAGATCTTGATAGATATCTATAATTAAGATGAGCGAAAATTGTAATACTCCGACTTAAAATTAGGCTTAATTGTGTGATTATGAGTCTTTTAGTGCGATTTGTGATCCGTTAATCCTGAAGATTATAAAGTGAGCTTTCTGAAAAGTCCAAGTTTGGCCCAATCCGAGCTCGACAGCTCATTGATCCAACTCATAGAAGTTGGAAGGGCAAAATTGTAAATACCTAAACTTTATTTATTTAATTAGAAAAATAATATGATAATGTTTTGGATAAACATCAAAGATAATGTTTTGGATAAACACCGTCTAAAACTTTCGATCATACTTATCCAAAACAATGGATAATGCTTATCTATTTACTTTTTCCCTTAAAAAAGGGGATGACCCCCTCCCTCATATAATAATTTTCTTTCCCTCCTTTTGCAAATTTCTTTTTCTTCCAACAATGTTTTCTGCAAATGTCATTTTCGGTGGGTTTTAGAAGTAAAGCCGAGATCATACCAAAACTCTCCTAGAAGGTATCAATTTCATCGACTTTAATAAGATGATGATTTGGTTATTTAACTATGCTTTGGTTGCCCTTTTGAAAGCATGTTATGATGATGTGAGATTTAATTTATAAATTGTGATTTGAATTATAGTTATATTTGACTTTAGTTCATTATAATCCTAGTTATTATTTCGTATAATTTGGATTATGTTTTGGTTTAATGTGAAAATATGATATGATGAATTATTGATCTTATATTATGTGATTAATGTGATTGAGATATTGTGATATGGCGCGAGCGTGGCTAATGATTAATGCCAGTTCTGGATTTTATGTGAGTTTTATATGCCCTGAAGAACCTAACCGAACCCGTCGAATTTGTTTGAGCAACCATCACATATGAATTAAAGCAATATTATGCATGCCCTTAGTTGTGAAATCTATATTTATGGGTGTTCTCTGGCACATAGCGTATTTGATTGGGCTTATGAAGTTGTGTATGCACATGATGGATTTCCACATGTGAAGGATAAATAGATCTAAGGATTGGACGAATGTCTTAAAAATCTACAAAATTGATAATGATTGAGATCTATGGTTTATAAAAAGATATGATTAAATTGGAGTTGAGCTGAAGAATAGATTGGGTACATTCCTCGTGTATATATTTGGGAACCGTAACTTGATAAATACGTGTTGTTTGGAGATCTCTAGACTTCTAGACTGGTGAATGTGTGTTATTGTGATATGCAAGGGTACTGTGGACCAGGTGGGTGATTTTGGAATTATGTTAGCCACCTATAGAAGATAGATCTGATTATGGGATTCCAGTTCATGAGATGTATTCCACGAGTTGACCTGCGATGTGAGGGCCAGGTATATGAGATATGATAGGCCGCATCGGGTTATCCACATGTGATATGTGTTTTATTACTAGCATCGTCTAACACGTTATTGATGACTTAGATTAGTGGCTTGTGAGAGAAAGATCCCACTTGAAAGGTTTGACTAAGAGCGTGAACGAGTTTGTCATCAGTAGGAGAGGAGTGAGGCCTAAAGACCCAAAAAGCCAAGGGGACAAGTGTAGGTGTGCGGGTGATGGTGCGTGCCAGATAGAAGGACTACACACTGGCAAACTACTACACTATCCCAAGGTGAAAGGTGCGGTACTCACAAGTCTCACACAGAAGTTAGATGATGAGCACATTGTTTATAATAGGGATTGAGAGTATCACTGTACCAGGTGAGATGAATCTTGGTGGAGAATGATAGTCTGATAAGTTGTACTCTTTTTTTTGGTTAAGATGATGACCGAGTGCCTACGAACTATGATATATCGGTGAATATAGATGACATGGGTATGATATTGAGATAGACACGTCTAGATAGGTTGTATTGTAGTCTTGAGTGTATATGGTATTGTTGGCCGTACCTTATGCCTTGTCACTGGTTTTGTGACACTTGTATGGGTCCATGTGTTGTTGATGTCACACCCCGACCCGAAGGGTGGGCCCTGAACGTGACTAATTTTTTTTTTTTTGGAAGATAAACTAATTCAAGCATTCTCACTGGGCCGGATCAACAGTTGGGCCCAAAGGTCACACATGATTCCAACATATGGGCTCAAACACATACCATAAGCCTAACCCAACAAATAGACATAAATAACAACATCAATACACATAATATGATCATATAAATCCAACCATTAATTTATCATCTCAAAACATCAACGCCATCAGAGTAACTACAGAAACATAGTAGCTTAATACATGACATTTATACAAATCAAGTACCACACCCGGTACTTTACAAAAGTAAATGGTTCCAAGAACCAACAAGGAAAGATAAGGGTATTCTCCTCAGTGGGAATCCCAAAACACCGCCGCAGTTTATCCACCCTAAGCTTGAAATAGAGGGTTTTCCTTCTCAGGTTCATCTCCTAAAAGGTGAGTGGGGTGAGCTAACTAGCATAGTGAAGGAAATATAACAGTGCAGTTCTAAAGTAAACAACAAATTTTTTTTTTTTTTTTTGAAGATAAACTAACTCAAGCATTCTCACTGGGCCAGATCAACAATTGGGCCCAAAGGTCACACATGATTCTAACATATGGACTCAAACACATACCATAAGCCTAACCCAACAAATAGACATAAACAACAACATCAATACACATAATATGATCATATAAATCCAACCATTGATTTATCATCTCAAAACATCAACGCTATTAGAGTAACTACAGAAACGTAGTAGCTTAATACATGACATTTATACAAATCAAGTACCACACCGGTGCTTTACAAAAGTAAATGGTTCCAAGAACCAACAAGCAAAGATAAGGGTATTCCCCTCAGTGGGAATCCCAAAACACCGCCGCAACTTATCCACCCTAAGCTTGAAATAAAGGGTTCTCCTCCTCGGGTTCATCTCCTGAAAGGTGAGTGGGGTGAGCTAACTAGCCCAGTGAATGAAATATAACAGTGCAGTTCTAAAGTAAACAACAGGTTAGCAATAATCAACAGTTGCAATAATATCTCATGCTTGATAATAAAATTCACAATATCAAGTAAAATCTCATCATCATTTTCATCATTCCATCATTCTTCCATTACTGCTATCATCCAACGTAACGTCTACCGACTACGCTGAGACCATTATATTAAGTTCCGACACGGTCAAAATACATCCTTACAAGTACATCTCCGGCTCTCCCATAGCCGATATTGACACCCTCAAGTCAGCAACTGTCGACACCAATGGTCCAGTAGACGTAAACCATCTCTCATATGGCCGATATTGGTTCAATAGTCAAGGCACGTGGAGCAGTCTTACACATTTCATCTGATCAACATCATAGGCACTCTTACCATAGTGCGTCAAGTTTAGGCACATGAGTGGGTTCATCAAATCTGAAACCACTCATTGCTCAATATCCATATCAATTTAAACTTGTTTACATCAAGCTGCAAAGTTAAGTTCCCTCACCGTATATGTGTGATTTTGCTGTCTCTGTTCAAACTGTAACACTCCAATTTCTCAATGAAGTGAAAAATTATGAAAATGCCCCTGAGTTATTAAATTAATTATTTTGTGATGTCAAAATAGGAAATGGTGGGGCCCATTGCTCAAATTAAGGTCATATAAGCTCATTATAAATATCAAATTTGATTGGATAGGTAATGAACATCAATTGGGTCGTAAATGGCTAAATGGGTCAAATGGCTCAATTGGACCCAATGGGTCAAAATGGATGACCTGGCCATTGTGTAACCTTAAATTAAATGAGGTCAAGCTGAACTGATAGGAAATCAGTTATAGCAAAAATGGGTAGGCTTGAAACATAAGTGAAAACCAATTACAAGTGACCAAAATACCCATAATTGGGTCATGGAGTCAAAAACGGGTCAAGGAGCTAAAGGGGGACCCAACGGCTCAGGTTGACTAGTTTGACCATGAATGACCGTGTGGGCCCTCAATTGAACTCAAGTATGAGTTAATTCAGCTTGAGTTAGACTGATTTGAAATGACTTTGATCTAAGAATAGAGTTGACTCAAATATGGAGCATTAAATGTGATGAGTTGGATGAGTTGGTTTAGAATAAAAATATTCCGAGGTTAAGTGAGTCAGGGAGGAGATAGAAATGAGTTGTAATCTCACACAACACTTGATCAGAATTAATCTCAGCCGTTGGTATGAAAGGGTGCTTTGACGAAGCCAAAAGACATCAAGGTTGGGGCGGCACCTTTTCATGAAAGGATGCAATGGTTCATTCCCAAGTGATGCAATGTTTGGCACCAAGGGGTGTCTTGGTTAACACCCTTTGCCCCATCGTTTTTAACAAAATTAATTGAGGGAGTATGAATGGAAGTTGGGGGCTAAAACTATAAAAGAAAAACCTTACCATACTTAGCCATTTTTCACATAAAGAAAACCAAGAATTTCCCTCTCTCCAATTCGTTTCTTGGCTGAACAGCAGAAGTTTTTGGGCACCAGGTTAGTCAAGTATAAACCAGCAAGGAATTAAGGAAAGAAAGAAGAAATAAAAGGGAGAAAACAAGGATCAAAGACAAGGAGGAAGTTTGGAAAATTTGGTAAGTATCTATATGTTATTTTGGTTTAATAACATGAAACAAGTAGGGTATGTATTGGGCCATGGTCATGGCTGAATACATCAATGTTTAACTTTGATTATGGAGGATTTAAAATGGTAAAAAAATAACCATTGGGTTCGGCCACCATGGACGGCCGAACCCCATGTAAAAGATTGGTGGTGTTCATGTTTTGAAACATGGAAACCATAGAATTTTATGGACTGTTTTTTTGATGATTAAAGGTGTATGTTTTAAAGAGGTTAAAACACACATAAGGAGTTTGATTTAGACCTAGTTGAATGATAAAGAAATGCAAAACCAAGGGTCATAGGGTTCGGCCACCATGGAGGGCCGAACCCCATGCAAATGATGGTTGGTTTTAAGATGTTTGAAACATGGAAAGCATAGAGCTTTGGTGGACTGTTTTGGGTTTTACTTAAAGATTCAAGTGCATGTTTTAGAAAGGGTTAAAAACATGGATTTGAATGACACAAGGACTGAAATTAATATTGGTTTAAACAATAGATTTAAATTGATATTATGGACTATTTGGATCGGCCATTTTGGATGGCCGAATCCCATGAAATATTATGGTCTTTTGGGACAAGTAGATGAATTTATTCGGATGGTTTCTAAGTGGTATAAATGCAACAAGATGATACTGATTTTGTATGTTTAAATAACATCTAAAGCATGCTTGAAAGACCAAAACATGGACATAGGGTTCGACCACCTTGGATGGCCGAACCCCATGTGTGTAATTGATGTGGTTTGGTGAAATTGAATTTACTATTTTGGTGGATGGTTATGTGGCTGAACCATGTGTAATTCATGGTTGGGTTAACATGGTTAAATCATGAATAATCATGGGAAGTTGAGGGATTAATCAGATCAAGAGAACCCCATGGGGCTAGTTTTGGGATGAATGGACCAAGATTTATGGGTTTTCTTATGTATGTTAAATGAAATAAGCTTGCTGTTTGGGTTGGCCATGGGATGGCTGAACCTTGTAGTTAACATGGCTAAATGGTAGAGCCTAACTTGTAAACAAATGATGGGATCATTGAGTAGGAGAATCATAGATTGTTTTATTGGAGATTATGAATTGGTTATATGAGTTGGATTAAGTAAAAGAATGGAGCTATCTTTGGACTTAGTGATAAGTAAATAACCAGCCACTAAGGTAGATTACTTTTATGATTTTTGTTTATGAACAAGATTAGACATTGGGTAGACCAATGGCAAATCTGTGAATACAATTCAAATGAAGGGATTGATCAAAAGACTTACAAGATGTTTTGGGTCTTAGATATGAATGAACAAGTAAGTGATAGTATGATTTATTGATTGTTACATGGACAAGGTACCGGAAGTTGAACGACGTGCGAGTCGTGACCGGGTGACGTGAAAGAAAGATCAGTTACTGAAGTGAATCTTCAGTAGGTTTCCTACCTACTTATAACCACAGTTTTACCCAGTTTTCTTATGAGACTCTTGTTTTATTTTATGTGTTTCAAATGATATATTATGCATTAACAAATGGCATACAGGCATTGGCATCTCATGCATAGACATGGGATTATGAATGAGGTTCTACAGTGTTGCAATTTATGAGTTACGTCCTGCCTCGGTGGTGCAAGTCACGCCAGGAGGAGTAACATGATGATCATAGTCACATTGGTCTCCTTAGGCGATGAGAGTCCCGCCAGGAGGACTAATACGTGATATGAATCAGTCAAAGATGAAGAGATAAAGGTGTGTTGTAATTTACCTTGTTGGTGCAAGGCACGTCAAGTGATGACTATGAATGTACATGATGGGGGATGCTCATTGTATGTGCATACATCATAGCATTGTTTTACCTGTTTTTGATGATCATATATTATGATATGTATATGCATGTTTTATACGCTAACATGTGGTAGCCCTGATTCGAAAACCTACTGGGCGCGTTGATCTAACGCCCTAATTCCATCCTCAGAGGAGAATGCAGGTACAAGTAAAGGAAAAGAAAAGGTCGTTGACCGGGAGGGGAGCTAAGCCAAGCCTGAGTGCTTGAATGAATTTATGATTACTGTTATTTGATACTTTATTATGGACATGTAATAAAGTAGTTACTTGCTATGGTTTGATTTGGATAAATACTTTGGATGGTTGTATTGTATTAATTAATGTTTGAGACTGTTACTTGCTATTTAGTCTTTCTATTCCGCAGTTAATCTAGGTTTTTCCGCAAGTTGATGTTAGTTCCATGTGTGTTCATTATGATGGTCTAGTCCATGTACACATGGGTGGCCAGTTAAGGTTCAGACTTGAGTAGTCTGAACTTAACTCGCGTCGTGACGCCGCCCGCTCTCTTCTGATGTTTTATTATTTAAAAAAAAAATTAGACTCTGAAATTTCTCGGAGAGGGCGGGGCGTTACACAAACAACAAACAAGTGCACAATCATTATCACGTCAATAGACATAGCATCACACAAGTAGTATTTCGAAATCATACTTGTTTTTCCCAAAAATATCCAAGGTACATTGAATTGAGTCTCCTATTTGATTTCTATCCTTTTTAAATTATAATAATCCACAATATAATAATAAAAAGGGTGCTCAGTCCAAAACTCATATTGTCTTATGGGCATTAACCAGATTGACTTATTTAGTTAGGTTTAGATCCTCGGGTCACTTTTCGGTTGTCTTCTGGATAGGACTAGATCTGACATTTTGAGTTAGGCCTCGAGATCATTCAGTGCCCGATAAATATAGCGTCGGCCTGGAAGTGAGATCACTCAATGCCCGACCAATAGGGTCAACCTGGAAAGTGAATACAATAGTATTTACACTATAATAATAAGAGAAGAGGGCTAGTACAATTTTAATTAACAAAAAAAGGGGTACTAACATCACATCACATAATTTACTGTTTTCAATTTTTTTTTTCAATAATCCAACAATAATATTTTTTTTTTCAATAGGTACTAACATCACAAATCACAAGCATCAACATAATCTAATAAAAATATATATTTTTTAATTTTTTTTTTCTTCTTCTTCCTTCACTGTCTGCAAAACGGGCGGGATGCATGAAAAAAGAATCAGGAAATAATGGGTTTCCCAGATTCGGTTTTCATATCTGGCCGGTTCGAGGGATTCCTCTGGGAGTCCTCTTTCCATAGGGAGAGATTTGGAGTTTTAAAGCTCACTGGGCCATCCGATTTTCTCACTGGAACCTCACTGGTACAAGAAACCTATGGTTTTCTTAGATTTCAAACTGGATTTTCTTACTCAAAATAGGCCAAATTCAATTTTTCTTGATTTTAAACCACGTAGAATTTGAAAAGGAATACAGTGGTTACCTTTACTGGAGTTCCTGGGCTCAAATCTGATCTTTGAAAAATTTTCCCCTAAAAACTTACGGTGGAAAAACAGAGAGAAAAACAGAGGCTTAAGAGGGTCGGCTGGTAACTCAGAGCAGCTAGGACTGAGGGAGAAGAGAAGAGATGCAGTGGAAGTCTGAGAGCTGTGTTGAAGGCTGAGATTTATAGAGTCTCGGCCGGCAGCTACATGCCTTCGTCTGAAACAGTAACCGGCAGAGGTTACTGTTGATTGCAGATTAGTCCCTGCGAACTTCCATTTTTGCAAAAAGGTCTATCTTTTTTATAAAACGAGATTTTTAACTTAATACATAATTTCAAAGGCTCAAAAATTTAATCCAACCTTACAGATAAGTTGGGTTTTGAAGACCTTAATCACCATAAAAATTTTGGAATTTAACTCTCACTAAAAACCATTTATTTAAATAAAAATCACAATTTAACACTATTTACTTAATTAAACAATTGTTAAATAAAACAATTTAGAGACCTCATTTTGGGGTGGCAAAGAATAACTAGTCCATTCTTAAAATGGTCTAACATAAAATACTAGTTTTGAATTTTATCTCATTTCCGGGATTTTGACGGGCGGTTTTAAATACCATTTTCTGAAAATAAAATTATTTTAAAATCAGAAATACAAATCCTTGATTAAGGAGAACATTATCAACTAATAATAATCACATAATAACATAATTTACAAAATAATAACTCAAAGCGGTAAAATTACCAAAATGCCCCTCCAGCTGGGCGAGCTGGATCACTAAGCTTTCGAGCTCGGATTGGTCCACACCTAGGCTTTCCTCAAAGCCCTAATCGTAATCTTCGAGATTAACTGGTTAAACAAAATTATTAAGCTAAAACACGCCTAATCTGGGGTAGGGTATTACAGTTGAGAATGGACTTGTGTTATGTATGACTGCATGTTGGATGTATGTGATGGATGTAGAGTGGTGTTGGATATCCTACATTTTTATATTGGATATTATCGTATACGGGTCTCCTATTGTTTTATTGTACCCCTACTAAGCTGATAACCCGTGGGCAAGTGAGGTTTACTCCCTAACAGTTTTTAGGTAATTACCGAGAAGTGACGGAGTGGACTCTTGGAGTTAGCAGCGTGGTCCTAAGTCGATGATGGCTTCCATTTGACATATTCTTTATGTGTATTTAAATTAAGGGTGGTAATTAATTGATTATAGATTTATTCTTGTAACCTTGAATTTGATATTGGAAGCCAATAGACCATGTACATGTATTGTATTATAATCGGTTGTAATGTTTAGAAAAAAAAAATCACGCACCCATCTCGAGGCGGGTCGTGACAATTGGATGCAGTTCCATGCGCTATTACTGATTTTTTAATTGAGGATTTGTATTTATTATCTATAAATTTACAGTAAGTAAAATGGATTATTTTTTTTATAAACAATATAATTAAAATAATATTTTACTTCAAATTATTATAATTTAATGAGATGAATTTGAAAAATACTTAGTTTGTAATAGTTAAAGTTTCAAAGTCTAAAAACATATAGCTAAATTAATTATATAGTTTTCAAATTTTGCCTAATTACCTTTTTTATATTTTTTGTATAATTCAATTAAATCTTTTGTCTAATTAAAATTTTGATGAACAGTCTATTAATAAGGAGGCTAAGAATTTTTGAAAAAAATTCCATGGGTCCTATAAGAATGTGGTGCTGTACCGTGTATTTCAGATAAACATTTTAAAATATTATTTTAATCTTTAAATTTTGTTAGATTAAAAATATATTAAGTCTCAAAGTTACATTTTTGATAAACAACTAGAGTAAAACCTCTATAATGGAATATGGTTCGGACCACAATACATATATTACATTATAGATGTTATTAAATTAGATGGTCTAAAAGTATTTCTTTCTAAAAATCTCTTAAAACTCTTAGATATCATTAAAATCTCATTTCGACTTCTTTTTGGAAACAAATTACTTTATTCATTCCAGTGAGCAAGCTTGTCCAGAGGTTTATCTGTGATTGCTTTTCTGGAGTTTAGATGATGTAGTTTGTGAGGTCCTTAGTCACTTCTAGACTAATTTTATATTCTGAATGTATGAAATATTAATTTACAAAATGATTGGACCAATACATTTTTTTATTCTGAATGTATTGAGTATTAAGTTAAATAAATTTATTACATTTTGTATGAGTTCAAGGTCGGATCACCGATATCATTTTAAACAGTTATAACTTTATAGCTAAGTAGAAAATTTATTGTTACTTGAACGTAAGATCTAATAAAAATGACTTTACATCTGTTAATAAAGCTATGCTTTTAAAGTTTTTTAAATTTATTAGCTTTAAATTACATTTAATTTTAACACCAATTTCCACTATGACTTCATGGTCAGTTTGAAAGTTCTATTCATGAAAATGAAGCTCAGCAAAAGTTAATTTAATTTGATTAACAACACAATGATCTTTATGCACTCTGAAAGTTGATTACTTGATATTATTATTTCAATTATTAAATTTAGGATGTTTCAAAAATATAATTAGATCTAAAAAATCACATTGAATAAAAAAAATCATGTTTGATATAGGTACAAAAATGTTATCTTTGACTGGGGATCATAATTATAAAGCTATCAAATTTAAATTGTTTAAATTATTATTTTCCATACACATTTAATTTGAAAATATAACCGAAGTCTTCATCTAAAAATTATCAAAATATTTATTAGTGCAACCCTTCTTTTCATAACAGTATCTGAATCCCATATTCTTCAGGTCATCCGGTTGCATGAATATTAAAACATTTTCTCATTTTCTGCATGACTTCTGTGGCCCAGATTCATACGTTGCCCACCAACGAAAGTCTAATTCGTTGCCCTAGCAACAGCCCTGTTTCTTCCTTCTACCCAAGTGCTTTGAAGCATTTCTCTATCTCTTCAATGGCTACAATCCTTAGAACTTCCCCTTTACTCCTGCCGCCGTCAGGGCTCAGCTTCAAATCCATAGAAACCCATAAGCGTTTGAACATTTCTTTCAAACCCAGATGCCTGAAAGTTTCAAAAGCGAACCTCTGTTATCTAACACACAAGTCCACTCACTTCCCTGCTTTTATTTCTTTTGCTGCCTCTGGGGAAACTACAGAAACAGAAAAGGCTGAAGAAATAGAAACCCAGGTACTATTTTACCTCTACATCTTAAATTTATCTTTCTCTATCCATATTTGAGTTGAAGCTCACGAAGGACAAAACTGTTATGTTTTTATGAGAGAAATTACATGTAATTTTTTTTATATTTTTAGCTCTATTCGGGGTTTATTTGGATTGTTTTTTCCGAGATTGCAAGACACTGCTTATTGTTTCTGTGATTGCATTCCTTATATTTTTTTGCCTTTCTTTGAGGTGAATTGAAATGATAGGCTTTGTGTTTATCTAAAAAAAAATTATTGTAATACAAGAGGAGACCAGGAGGTCTAGCACTAGCAATTATTGTAATACAAGATGGGTGCAATTTTGGCATTTTCAATGAATTGAATGTAGTCTTATAAAATAGAAGTTTCAATAATTCTTAAAGCATTGAGAATTTTTTGAAACAATTTTTTATCTCTACCAAAGAAAGCTAATGTTAGCATTTAGTAGAGCATTTGGTGAATGCAGTTAACTTGGGGTCAAAGAAAAAATGTGTAGAGCATGGATGTTTTCACCGGTTTTTCATGGAGATTGATTTTTTAGAAGTCATCTCCATTTGTTTCTTTTTATTTTATAGTCATTAGTGGTTTGCCAATGCAGACTCCTTATCCAATTGACAAAGATGATTTGCATGTGCCATTTGACATTTGATCTTCGGTTATTTGTTTTCATTTTCTCCTTTTCCTTTTCAGGATTTCTGGGCATACTTGTTTGGTTCCTTTTGGGATTTTTGGTACACTTTTAATCTATATTTTTTATTTTTTTGAAAGATATTCTGATTGGTTCTTTAATTTATTTTCCTTAATATAATTTCCTTGGCAAATGATGAAATAAAAAACTTTTTTAGTAATTACTTATATCTTCTCCCATCATAAATGAAGTTCACGCAAACTTCAACTGAAACAAAACTATCAAATATGCATCACACATACACAAATGCATTTATATACATGTGTTATTTTGAATGTATTTGATAGATTTTCTCTCTTTGTTTTAGTTGAAGTTTGCGTGAACTTCATTTATGATGGAAGAAGATATATGTAATTACTAAAAAAGGTTTTTATTTCATCATTGGCAAGGGAAATTATATTAAGTAAAATAAATTAAAGAACCAATCAGAAATGCAATATATAATATCTTTCAAAACAATAAAAAATTGCACATTATTAGAGAAATATACTGTAGATAAAAACTCTACCAAAAATCCCAAACGGAATTAGACAAGTATGCCTAGAAATCCTGAAAAGGGAAAGGGGGAAAAATGAAAACAAATGGAATGTCAAAGTGCACATGCAAATCATCTTTGTCAATTGACTAAGAAGTTTGCATATATACCAATAATGACTAGAAAAAGAAACAAATGGAGATGACTTTAATAATCAATCTCCTTGAAAAACCAGTGATAACATCCATGATCTACACCCTTTTTCTTCGACCCCAAGTAACTGCATTCACTAAATGCCCTACTAAATGCTAATATTAGCTTTCTTTGGTAGAGACAAAAAATTGTTTCAGAAAATTCTCATGCTTTAAGAATTCCTGAAACTTATATTTTATTAGACTCCATTCAGTTCATTGAAAATGCCAAAATTGCATTGGTCTTGTATTACAATAATTGCTACTAGACCTCATGGTTTACTCCTTGTCTTACCCACTTCAAATTGGGGTAGACTTGGTGTCTCTTTGGATGAGGAGAATGGAGGAGAATGTAGGTGATTCCCCAATTTTCCCCTATTTGGTATTCACTAAAGAGGAGAAAAGTGGTGCCTTTTCCTTTCCCAAGACAATTTTGGTTTCTCTTTCGCTGGGATGAGAAACAAGTGTTTTCCCCCTCCTCCTTTCCCTTGGATAGCACCATTTCCTTCCATCTCCTGCCATTCTACAACAGTCCATTTTCCTTTTTATTTTATTTTTAATAACTTTCATTAATACCAAAAACCAACCATATGGATTAGAAGTAGACTTAGTAGTTACAAGACACAATTTTATCCCCAAACTTTGTTTTTAGCCACTTGATCTTAATTGTTGAAATCACTAAGTACCCTTAAATTTTTTAAGGATGCCTGGTGATTTTGACCGTTAAGATTAAGCGGCTAGAAATTGAGTATGGGGATGAAATTTGGTCCATTTGTAGCTTACTAAGTCTACTTCAACCCATACAGTTGGTTTTTACATGGGATCAATGAAAATTAGAGAAAAAAAGAAAGGAAAAGGGGCTAGGTGTGACCTATATGACTGATTGCCCCTATCATTTCTTCATATGAGTATTTCATGACTGAAATTTAAATTGAGATTTTGATTTTTTTTTTATCAAAATATATTTTTTATAAAAGTTAAAAAATGAAGGTCTGAAATAGGCCAAATTGGATGAGAATTTGTGATATTGGTCAATCACTGTTGTTAAAATTTTACGATACACGATTTGTATCTTACGTTTCATACGATATGATGAGAGGAACGATTCGTATTGATTAACAAATCTTACGATTCATGTAAATAATAGAATTATGGGATTATTAGGAATGTGAAAGCATGAAATATTTGTTTTTTTGGTTTTTAAGGCTTGAGTTGATGGGCATTTAATACCTTTCGATTTTTTGGGGGTTTTTAGTTAATTACTGACTTTTCACAGTATAGTTGGATTATATATTGGTCTTTTATACTTTTAGGAGTTGGAGCATTGAAATTTGAGCTCAAATGAACTAATTATGTAATATTGACTTTATATTGAAAGAAAGTTGGAGAATTGCTCATATTATTACTTTTTAGATATATTTTATGTTATTTTATAATTAAATATTTTCGAGGGAAAACACTTATGAATCTTACGATTCTAAGGTTTACGATATACGATTTGTTGTTCAAGATGTATAATGATTTTATGATACGATTCGATTTTCACAACATCGTCGATATTTATTGGCCCAACTCAAATCCATAATATCGAATTTTGCCGATATTTTGTACCTGAAATATCAATTATAATTGCGGGTCTTTACATTAATTTTTTATTTGATGGGACCCACATACCTTTGTGTTGCTCTTTTTCATATGATTGATTGTTGTTTGTTATTTGGTGGATATGTTTGTGTCAAAAATGTAAAATTTGGTCATTTTTGTTACATGAGCTCACTTAACATTATCAATTGTCATAAAAATGACAATATATCAACTTTTTCCTACTTACATTTACCAAATAATATTGTCTTCTCTTTTTTTCTTCTCATACCTTTTCATTTGTGATTACTAAACAAAATATAGGAGAATTCCTCAATAGGAGAAACCTCTATCTAGGGGAATCCCTTAAAAACTTTCTTCTCATCCAAATGCAACCTTGGATGATATCATTTACTTTTATAGTGGGGAACTTATTTGGAATACACACTCTCATGCACATACATATTTATAATACACAAACACATGGATAGACACATGATTGGTGCTTTTGTTTGTTAAAGTGTTTAGCATACATGGCGAAGCAGAAAACATGGAATGATTGAACTAGTGATAATTGAGCAGATTATTAGTTTTTACACCTTTCTAGAAGAACAAGTGAGACTCCTTGTTCTTGTTACTCCAGTGTGTATGTTTTTGTTATTTCTCTACATTTTATCTCATAGTAGTCAAGAGTGTACCTAGGCACTAAGTGAGGGTTCGGAGTGTTTTGCGTTTAATATTGGCTTGGTAAGCACAATGCGCTTTCTTGAAAAAAATGAGTGCTTAGTTGTGGTTAATTGTGCCTTTTGATCTTATACCTATGTAATTATTATCAAAGAAAGATAAAAATAAAACTCCTCTCAAATCTCATTCCTCTAAAGTCTAAGCCTCACTTCAAGGTCTCGAAGTTGAAAACGTCGAATGTTAATCTTTTGTAATTAGTGTGCTTTTGCAATTGGGCAATAAGATAGATAACTGGGGATTGGAATTTTTTTTTTTCTTTATAATTTTGAAATTATAAGAGAGGGGATTGAGAGAGAGAGAGGATAAGTGGCTTTCATATTTTGGCTAAAAAAAAGAAAACATAGAGGTATGCCTTTGTCATTAATATCTTAGAAATAGTTGCAAGCAATTACGTTTTGTTTAAATTAATATTGTAAATACTCATAAATTAAATAAATACACATTATTTGATCAAGCCCCCCCTAAACACAAAAAGCGCCACTCCCCTTAGTTCTGTACCTGGTGTGTGAGGATTGGGAGGTTTACACATGCCCCAAGGATTAGCCAGGTGGGATGTCTGGAAAATTCAGGTGGGACGCTTGGATACCTTGGTCTTCAAAAAATAAAATAAAATACACATTATTTAAAAAAATGTGCCTAGAAAAAAAGGCCTGCTCCTAGAAGTGCGCTTTAAGTTTTAGGACCACTTTGCACTTTAAGTTTGCTTTGCACCTTGACTTCTCTGTTTCTTGTAACATGTATGTCTTAGATGCTTAGTTTCTATTTTTAAGTTTAAATCATTTCTATTTTTTTTTTTTTAATTTAATGGAGCTGCTCATGTTTGGGCATAGCCCATTTGTTATTGTTATTACTATTCACATTAATGTGTTAGATTTTTTCCCCTGTTTTTTCAATCAAAGGTCAGGTACTTGGTAATAAAAAATAACCTCTTTGTTTGGCTTGAAGCGTGAGTATGAATGGATCATTGTTTTTGTTAGAGCTTTTGTATGGATTTGATGAATTTATTCAAAGTTGTATTGGGCTTTAAGATGCACATATATGAATACAGTTTTGAAGATGAATGCATAATGGAGATACGACTAGGGTTCAAAAAATCAGTTGAGATAGGCAGGTGGAGCGAAATAGGAGGTTGGGGGACCATTGGAAAACCCCTTTATCGTTTAAGATTTTATGTGCATACCTTTTAATAAAAATAAATATTACATATTCCCTCTCCAAGTGTGCAAGCAATGTATGGAGCATCCTCCTCCCCCCTTACCCTCTTCCTCCTCTCGCCCTAACCTCCATCCTTCCTCCTCCTCAACCTCCTTCGCCTCCCCCTCCCCCCTCTCCATCTCCTCCTCCTCTCTGTTCATATCTAACCTCCCTGAGTCTTTCTCTAAGTTGGATATCTTCACCCTCTTCACTAAGTCCGACAAGATAATTCATAGTTACATACTTGTTTCGAAGAAATCCTAGAATCATCACTGGTTTGCTTTCGCTCGATTTGTGTTTGAGGTTAGAAGCTCTTTGAGTTGCCATTGATGTTAACGACAGATCCTTCCGAGGTCGAAAACTTTTGGTGCAAGTTGCAAAGTATCCCCTTAATTCTCATCACCGTCGGCTAGCCTCCCTTGCTTCCTTCGCTCCTAATGTAGTTACTCCTCCTCCTTCGGATGGCAATCAGAAACCCCTTTTTTTCCACATAGTAGTCACTGCTCCAATTTGGACAGTTAGGTCTAGGAAAGATAAGTCCATCAACCAAAGATCTAGCTTCCTGTACTCGGCCAACCAGTGGGAAAGGTTGCCTATTACAGGACTTCCCTTCAGGACAATGTCTTCTCAGGATGCTTCACAGCTAGAAAGGATTTTTTCAGAGGATGAGATTAAGTATGCAATGTGGGACTTGAGTGATGATAGAGCTCCATGGGCAGATGGTTTTCTTATTGCTTTCTTTAAGATTTTTTGGGATGTGGTGAAAGATGACCTCATTATTTTTATTCAGTAGTTTCATCAAAGAGGAAGTATCGCAAAAGTGCTCGTTGCAACTTTCTTAGTTCTCATTCCAAAGAAGGATGGTGCCTCTTTGCCCAAAGATTTTAGGTCCATCAGTTTCCTTGGTAGCCCTTATAAGATCCTATCAAAGATCCTGGCAAATAGGTTGAAGCACCTTCTACCGACCTTGTCTTGCCTTTTCAGTCTGTTGGGGTGGATGGTAGACAAATGACGGTTTTGGTTTTGACAGCTCAATTGTGTATTGACTCGCAACACAAGGCAAAGAAAGGTATTATTTGCAAATTGATTTGGAAAAAAGCTTATGAAATTGTAGATTGAAACTTCATTTTGTCCTTACTAGCATGGGTTTCAGTAGAAAATGGTGTCTTTGGATTACTGAGTGCGTCTTCGATGCATTTTTGGGTGCTTATTAATGGATCTTCCGAAGGGTTCTTCCGCAGCTCTCGTGGTCTCCGCCAAGTAGACCCTCTATCTCCAACATTATTCACTATGGCTGCTGAGGCCTTTAGCCTTCTCTTATCCAAAGCACATGCTTTCTCTTTGATCAATGGCTTCAAAGTCAAGCATTCCTTCCTTCAGTTCCACCATCTTCAGTTCGTAGACGACACTATTATATTTTGTGAGGCGCATGAGGAGTTTGTCAGAAACCTAAAATCCTTACTTAGGTGGTTTTGGCCTCTTCTCTTCGAATCAATTATCAAAAGAGTGAGGTTTTTGGTATAAACCTCGAAGGTGATGAGCTTCCTTTTATGGCAAGTCTATTGGGATGTGAACCAACCTCCCTTCCTCCTACTTATCTGGGTCTTTCTCTTTGCATCGGCTCCCTTGGTTGCTCGTTATGGGAATCCATTATTGTGAAATTCAGTAAGCGACTAGCTTCGTGGAGAGGGATGTATCAATCTTTTGGAGGGTGGATTACTTTGTTGAAGTCAGTATTGTCGGCTCTGCTAGTCTTTTTTCTATCTGCTTTCAGGTGCCCAAGGAAAGTAATCTTTTCCCTTGAAAGAATTCTGAAGGAGTTTCTTTGGAATGATCAAGAGGAAAAGAGAAACGAGCATCTGGTTAGTTGGCACCAAGTTTGTCTTCTTTTAGAAGTTGGTGGTCTTGGTGTCTATCTCATCAAGGATGTCAATATCGCACTTCTCTCGAAATGGTTGTGGAGAATTGGCTCTGATGAAGAAGCTCCATGTAAATCTTTGCTCATCTCCAAGTACAGGATTGGTAACAACAGTTGGGATATTAACTCTACGCCGCATAGGGCTTCAGGCATGTGGAGAGCTATTTGTGCTTGTGGGGAGAAGTTCAAGCAAGGTATAGGTTTAAAGTGGGGTGGGCAACCGTGTCAGATTCTGGGCCGACCCTTGTCTTGACTCTAGCCCCTTTGGCGTTCGGTTTCCCTCACTATTTTGCTTAGCCTTCTTGCCTGACGGATTAATCTCTGCTTTCTACTTTGTGGCGAGTGATCAGTTAGTGTGGGACATTCGCTTTTGTCGAAACTTGTCGGACACAGAGACTGATGACTTCTCACACCTCCTTCTCCCTCACTTCAGCTCAGATCCGCGTCATGGAGGATGATTCCCTACTTTGGTGGCCATACTTTCTTGAACCATTCTCGGTAAAGTCCTACGAGTGGAATAACATGAGTTAGGCGGTGTAATTGTGGATCCATCCATTTGGACCTTCTAAGCCCCTATTAGAGCTATTAGTTTTTTGTGGACTGCTGATCTTGGGAAGATTTTTACTCAAGACAACTTGCACAAGAGAGAGGTAAGGTTTTAGTCAGTGCTTGCTCGTTGTGCCTTCTCACCTCGGAAGATGTAGACCACCTCTTTATCCATTGTTCCTTTTCATTGTCTGTTTGGAGCATTATTTTGGATCGTTTCGGTATTCAGTGGTCTATGCCTTCCACGATTGCTCAGCTTTCATTTTCATGGAAGATCTTTAATACTTCCTCCAAGTATGCTGTTTTGCGGCATCCTTCCTTCTTTTCTACCTTTGGAGTATTTGGTGGGAGCGAAATAATAGTCTTCAGAAATAGTGCAGAAAGTTCCCAAAGTGTTGGCAACCGAGTTCTTGCCAAATGTGCAGCTTGGGCTTCGTCCTTAATTGATTTTCAGTATTTTTCCATGATTGACTTTTTGCGTTCTTGGAAAGAATGCACCGACCTTTTCTAGGTTGCTTTTCTTTTGTTTTGGGGGGCTAGTCTTTGTGGGTGTAAGGGGATATCTAGTTCTTTACAGGTTTTATGTACTTTTTTTTTGCACCTTTGGTTCCTTTAATATAATTTCATTTACCATTTCAAAAAAAAAATGTGTGTAAACAATATACTATGGTGGTCATCGCCTTATTGTGTATTTCCACTTGGTGTCATTGGTTCCTTTAATATAATTTCATTTACCATTTCAAAAAAAAGAAGAAGTGTGTAAACAATATACTATGGTGGTCATCTCTTTATTGTGTATTTCCACTTGGTGTCATTGAACTTATGACTCTCATAGGGCATGGGGTGCTGCCCCTCTTGCATACTCCCCATCCCACTCCCTCGACTCTGGCTCCATCCTTAGAGTTAGAATTGAAACAGACACGTCCAGACCCAACCTAACTCAGGCTATTTGATCAATTTTCATTGATTTTCCCATATATTCTTGGCAATTTCAATCCAAATTGGATAAGTTGACTTGAAGGTTAAAACCTTGGATATGTCATTCCATTTTCCAAAATCTAGGGCATGGAATAGTAAAGATCCAAGTTCAAAATGTGTTTCTGCAAAAGTTGCGGAAGTTTTTTTTTTTTAAATTTAAAGCTATTTTACCAATTTTCATTGATTTTCCCATATATTCTTGGCAATTTCAATCCAAATTGGATAAGTTGACTTGAAGTTTAAAACCTTGGATATGTCATTCCATTTTCCAAAATCTAAGGCATGGAACAGTAAAGATCCAATTTCAAAATGTGTTTCTGCAAAAGTTGCAGAATTTTTTTTTTAATTTTAAATTTAAAGCATGTTACCTGTGCTAACTTTTTTTTTTTGGGTGATGAAATACATGTTACATGTGACATGATTGTCTATTTTATTAGGTTTTTCTTATTATTTATTTTAGAACAAATCTTTTATATAGCTTGTCTTACATACACCAAAACATAGGGCTAAAGGTATGGTAAAGCCATTATGAGGTCAAGTACTGAATATTTGCATTCCACCCTGAAGTTTCTTTTGAGTTTTCTAGATGGCTGTTTCTATCATTCATTCATTGACAAATACTGTAATAGAAGGGGTTTTTTTTTTTTTTTTTTTTTTTTTAAATTTAATTTTTAACAAGCAGACTCTTATTCTATGATTTATGTAATGGCTTCTTCCTTTTCAAACAAAATTTGGTTTAAATTATAAATAAAGCTGTAGCATAATGTCCTCTAATAGCAAGTGGTAGGGGTATACTGGCAGATGGATTCATTCTTATGCTTCTGTGGCAGTATGGAAATAAGAAACTGCATCTGTGGGATAAGTCATATGCCTTTTTAATTACTTTTTTTTTTTGAATGGTGTGCCTCTTTAATTACTATCATCGTCTTGCATGCTGATACTCAATATTAGTTTGGGGGTAAATGTGGAAAAGACAGCATCCGACCTGATGTTGCTCCCTAGAACACTCCAAATCCATTCTGCGACAGAAGACCATCATTTCTTCCATAATGTTCAAGTCGATTGTGTTTGAATACACTCCAATGAATGCACCCATATACATACTAGATAAATGCCCCCACATTCAATTCTAACACATTTCCTTCTCAGGAAAGCTCATCTGATGATGTTGATGCTGAGGACACAAGTGATGGTGGTGTTGTTGATGCAGAAGAAAAATCAGCATCAGTCATAATGGCATCACTGCAGTCTTACAAAGAAGCACTAGTAAATGATGACAAATCCACGGTTTCTGAGATAGAGGCCTTTCTTTTATCCATTGAAGATGAAAAGAAATCTCTCGAGAATGAAGTTGCTGCTTTATCTCAAGAGATGTCACTAGAAAGAGAGAGGGTTCTTCGGATTAGTGCAGACTTTGATAACTTTAGGAAGAGGACTGAAAGAGAGCGGCTTTCACTTGTGACCAATGTGCAAGGAGAAGTTGTTGAGAATCTACTGCCTGTATTGGACAATTTTGAAAGAGCTAAAGCTCAGATCAAGGTGGAGACAGAGGGAGAAGAGAAAATTAACAACAGCTACCAGAGCATATATAAACAGTTCGTTGAGATTCTGGATTCACTTGGCGTTGTTTCTGTGGAGACTGTTGGGAATCCATTTGATCCATTGGTGAGTTTTTCTCCTTTCTCGTCAATGTTTAAGTTGTGTTGTCA
Source organism: Chimonanthus praecox (assembly GCA_022113865.1). Classification (NCBI taxonomy): domain Eukaryota; kingdom Viridiplantae; phylum Streptophyta; class Magnoliopsida; order Laurales; family Calycanthaceae; genus Chimonanthus; species Chimonanthus praecox. Next base: position 58,479,065 of record CM039086.1, on the reverse strand, counting down.
GCAGTTTGTGAAGCATGTCAGCACCAGAATCAAGAAAAACACATAAAGTTACTGTTTTGATAGAGTGCGTTCTAAAACTCACAAAATCCAGTCTTTTTACTTGGAAAAAAAATTTGAATTTGAATTTGAATTTATACTTCTCTGCCTGCAAGACCTTCAACGTATGCCTGCAGGCAGTATCCCTAGTTCTGACTTGTACAACCTTTTTAGCATGACATTAACTTTATTCTCTACTTGCTGTCTGTCTTTAGCTTTGATTTCCTCTAAAGGAAAAGCCAATAACAGCTAAAAGTTTTGCTGTCTTTTTATAATTGTTAGATGGAATCTTTTATATAATTTCTAATTGAGAAAATACTACAGGACTATTTTTTAAAAGATAAAAGACTTCAAAATTATTGAATTTTGAGTTTACAAAATTTAAATTTTTCTATAGGAATGTAATGGCCTTCAACTGAAAGAATTTCAATTGCCATCTATATTTACTTTAAACCACTGTATTTTGTGGCTCTGTGCCTGAGAGTATATGGAGTGCTGATATGAAAAGCTGAACTGTGGACGCCCAAATTGGTCAGAATGTTTGATACTGGAAATTTTTTCTTGTATCTTTTGTTTGTCAGTTGCTGCTTACTTTTTTGATGTAATCTCTAAGACTGCATCGCAGCCTAGTTGTGAGCTCAAGACAGTGTAAAAACTCGAAAATACTCAGGTGAGTCAGTCTGAGTTAACTCGACTTTATGGGATTAGAGTCGAGTGAGACAACTAGTTTTACCGAGTTTTTTCAAATTGTGTCCAAAAACATGGCCAAGTTACTCGACTCGATAAGATTTTGAGTTTTTGAACTATGACTCCACATGTACATATTAGTGCCTATGCAAATTTGTTTGCCAAGACAAGAATCATTTGATCGTCATTTGTTATTGGAAGGTGGGACACCTCAAAAAACTGAAGATTGGAGCTTTTTTGTTAGGCAGTTGCCATCTTCCTTTGTTAACTACCTAGCTGTATGTGGGCCTTGTTGTGGACCCTGGATGTACGTAGTTGGCCTATAAACAAACTATATATGCTAAGGCCAATTATCTTCTTATTCTCATTTGTTATTATAAGGTGTTTTTAATTTTCAGTCACCATCATATTCATTTAAGCCCATTATCCATTTATTTTTGGCTAGTTTTTTGAGTTCTACATGCTCAGTCCTATCATAAATCAAATTCTTTGTCACATCACAACTTTCAAACCTTTCCTACCACAAATTTCCAAATCTCCTTGTACTGTCTACTTTGTAATCCTTTGATTGTCATAATGGGTTTGTTCTGGGTCTTCCATGTACCCATCAAAACCATCTTAATGGCTTCCTCAATCTTCTTTTCTTCCATTGGTTCAACTTTTGTGTTTCCTCTACTGCACTCATTTCTATCTTTTCTTGTTACTCTACACATCCACTTAGGATATGCATATGACATTTACTTGATCTACATGTTGATTCTTCAACACCTATCATTCTAATCCTTAAAAAACATACAACTGCCATTGTAGAGAAACTCTCCTTCAATGATACTCATCTACGCAATGCTCTACTAGCTTCCGCATTTTACCATCTTGTGCTTGTCCTACCAACTTTATCCAAATCAAACACCCAATTTTGTTTTGTAGTTGCACCTGTGTACCAATATCCAAAACATCGGCACCAAGTCATTTTCAATTTTATCACTTCCTCCTAAAACCAATCATTTCAATTTTAGCAATTCTTCCTTTCATTTCTCTAATCCACTAAAGTTACGTTTTGTATATTTTGTCTTCGTCCTACTTTTAAAAAAAAATATTTTAATGTTGCCCTCTTACTAATTTTCATAAGTATTCACCTTAAAAGTTTCACTAGCAATCTAGTATTCCAACTTGTGAAGTATTTTTCCTCATTATATAGTGCTACATCATCTGCAAACATCCATCGAAGTGCTTCATCTTGTATTTCTAATGTTTAGTTGTCCATCACTAATTCAAATAAATAAGAGCCCAATGTGGACTCTTGGAGAAGTCCAGTTTCAATTAGGAGTTGTTTCTCTTTGGATACGGTAGTAGAATTGTTATTGCCGTTTCAATACATATCGTATTCTTTACATATACATCAAAGTGCCTCTCTTCAACTTATGCAAAATTATTAGCCTAGGCATCCTACTGAGAATATAAAGTTTCCAATTGTGGGTGGAATATCAACCCTCACCAACATAGGGCTTCTAGAATGTCTAGAGCCATTTGAGCTTGTGTGGAGAAATTTAACGAAGGCATTCGATTAAAAGTTTGGTAATGGTTCTTGCATTAGCTTCTAGAAGGACATTTGGTATGAAAATTCTAGTATAACCTTTCAGTTTTCCTCAATCCAGTTTGTGTCTCTCTTGAATGCTCTGGTCGTTGATTGTTTTGATAGGCAGTGTAATCAAGTCGTGTGGAATATTACCTTCCGTAGAAATTTCATAGATCATGGAGATTTTTCTTGTCTACTCCAAATCTTTGGAAGCATCCGTTTCCAACCTCCTAGGAAAACTCTAGAGTTTGGAGTCCAAATAATTACTGGGACCTTCTTTGTCAAGTCTTTGTGTGTGCTGTTCAGATTGAGAGCTTATTCCGATTGTAAACCCAAGCATTTGGTCTTTTGGTGCTACTCCTTGTGTTATCACCAGACAACAAGAAACAAAGAAACCTTCAAAAAGAAGTTTAAGAGACAATAAAGGAACAAACAAAGCCGAATTAGCCAATACCAATGCCTTACTTCCAAGCTCGAAATTGATTTGATTAAGGGAGACTGAGAAACCCATTAAAGGCTAGAAAATGCATTTGGCTTGCACATGGTGATCTATACAGATGGAATCTTCAGATTTGTCTCTAAATATGTGCTTTTTTTTTTCCCACCTAAGGGTCCAAATAATGATGAAAAAAGCTGAGATGAAAAAAGCTGAGCCTCCAAATAATAGCAAACTTGGAAGTGGGATAAGCTTGCAAGAGATTTGGGTATCACCCACTTGAGATAGAAAAGCTGGAGAATGAAATTCCTAACCTACTGGAGGAAAAACAATGAAGGAGCAAGTGGTTAATGTCTTGACTCCGTAATAGCACGGTGGCAAGGGGGCAAGAACTGGCCATGACGTGACATCTCTTTCTAATCTTGTCATATGTGAGAGTCTTACCAAGACTAGCAACCCAAGTGAAAGCAAGCGCACAAGTTGGAGCTTTGGAATGGAAGATGGCTGGACTCACTGAGGGATGGATTATGAGAAATCCATTAAAAAAAGGACTTGATAAAAAAATCCAGATGATGAAGGAACCTAGAGCCAAAAGTCTTCCTTCTTCATAGTGGAAGGAGAAAGTTGTGAAACCTCTGTTTTAGCTAAAGATTGCACCCAAACCCACCCACCCCCCCCCCCCCCCCCACCACCACCACCACCCACAACCCCGGCCCGAAGGATAGCATTAGAGAAGTTTTTGCAAAAATGAACACTCCAAAGTACGTAGTTACTAACAAGGTCAAAGGAACCTACAAAAAAGGCTTGAGGGACCATTGGAAGATGATGCAAGGAAGAAATTGAGTGGCAAGATGAGTAGGGCCAATCCAAGTATCACTCCAAAAGCTAATACAAAGACCATTGCAGAAAACAAGATGAATGCGCTTTTAAAATTTGACTTCACAAGCACAGATGGATTGCCACATGCTAAAGGCTTTACAAGGATGAGGATTGACCATCCAACCATGGTTGCTCACATTATATTTTCCAATGATGAGGGTCTTCCATGATTCATCACCACCATTACCTAATCTCTATTTAGAGAGAATGGTGAAATTGACCTTAGCAATGGGTCTAATACCGAGGTCCTTTCATCAAGTGGTTAGTGCTAGAATACGAAAAAATTATATTCATTGCTTTATTGTTGATGGAGAGGTGGTAGAGAATAGGGGTGAATTTTGTGATGAGATTGTTGATTTCTTTAAGAGTTTATACTCAACTTCTAGTGGTGATTCTCTTGTCCATCTTTCTCTCCCTATCAAAGTGTTGAATGGGGAACAAGTGGCTTCGTTAGAGTGTCCCTTCGAGGAGTCAGAGGTGAAGAATGCAGTTTGGCAGTTGGGTGAAGATAGAGCTCCAGGGTCGGATGGTTATCCTGTTCTCTTTTTTAAATATTTTTGGGAATTGGTAAAGCCGAAGATGTTAGCTTTTGTTTACGAATTCTTCAAAAGAGGTATTATTTCCAGAGACTTGGGAGCGTCTTTCATTACTTTGATTCCAAAAAAAACGAAGAGCTTTTGAGTTAAATGACTTTCAGCCTATTTCTTTGCTTGGGAGTCCTTATAAAATTCTGGCAAAAGTGTTGGCTAATCGTCTTAAGGTGGTGCTTCCTAATCTTATTTCTCCTTCTCAGAGTGCCTTTATTGAAGGAAGGCAGATTGTGGACTCGGTGGTGGTGGCACATGAATGTTTGCATTCCAGATTTATTTCAGGGGAAGTGGAGTGGTTTGTAAGCTTGATTTTCAAAAAGTCTTATGATAGGTTGAATTGGTCGTTTTTGGGTTTTGTGTTGCATTGTATGGGTTTTGGAGATCATTTTTTTGTTTTTTGTTTTTTTGAGGTCCGAAGGTGTCCAGGCGTCGCACCTGACTAGTCCCCCTGGAGTGTGTGAAACCCCCCCTATTCGCACACACTGGGTAATTCGATGGGCCCTTACTCTATACATATTCCCATGGGAGGTGGCCCTTCATTGGGGCTCCCATGGTTTGAACCCAAGACCTCCCTCTAGAGATCTTGCTCTCAAACCAACTGGGATAACCCCTTGGTGTTGGTTTTGGTGATCCTTGGAGGGCTTGGATTCATTCTTGTGTTGCGTTGGCTCATTTATCTATTTTGGTGAATGTAAGTCCAAAAGGATTTTTTATATGGGGAAGGGTATTTGTCAAGGGGACCCATTATCACCTTATCTTTATGTTTAAGTTGCGAAGGCCCTTCATCTTATGTTTCAGGTTCCATCTTCTCAGGGGCTGTTTCATGGGTTTCGTATTGGTCGTACTGATTTGGAGCTTTCTCATCTTCAATATGTAGATGGTACGATTTTGTTCCTTAAGGCGGGTGTTGAGGAGTTGAAGATTTGTTCCAGATTTGCTCAGGTTTGAAGATTAATTGTTTAAAAAGTGAATTGATGGGGATTAATGTGGATCATAATCAGTGTGTTGAGTTGGTTGTTGTATTGGGTTGTAAGGTCTCTTCCTTCCTGTCTTCTTATCTGGGGCTTCCTCTTTTCAAGGGAAAACCTCAGAAATCCTGTTGGGATAAGTGGTTGAAAAAAGGGAGAGAATGCTTTCAATATGGAAAGGTAAGCATCTGTTGATTGGTGGTTGGATCATCTTGATTAAGGTTGTTCTCTCAAGTCTTCCAATTTATTTTATGAGTGTTCAAATGCCCAGTGACAATTATTAATAAGTTAGAAAGTATTCAGAAGAAGTTATTGTGGAATGATAATAGAGACAAAAGAAAGTTTCATCTTGTTTCTTGGACCCAAGTTTGCAAATATGTGGAGGAAGGGGTTTTGGGAATCAGGCCAATCCGTCAGTTTAATATTGCCCTGCTGCGAAAATGGCTATGGCGTTTAGGTGGCTCTGCTGGTGGTTTATGGAAGGACATAATCCTTGGAAAGTATCATGCCTTCTTCTGGTTGGTGGGTTGCTTTTCCTTTTAGTAAGGCTTCTGGTTTTTGGCAAGGTGTTTGCTCCATTTTGATGGATTTTGATTGTCATATTTGTACCATGCTTATTCTTGTGAAGATATTTTCTTTTGGACATATAGATGGTTGTGTGGCACTCCTTTGTTTCAAAACTTTCTTGCTCTTTTCTTGTTCTCATCTAATAAAGAGGCAAAGGTTAAGGAGTGTTATGATCTTGTTCAGAGTAAGGTGGTTTGGCGCCCCCAGTTGAGACGAGACTTGGAGGACTGGATGATGGAGGGTTGGTTGTCTTTGATGGATCTCTTGAATAGCATTTTTATTGTGGGTAATGGTCATGGTAGAAGAATATGGGATTTTGATCGTCATGGGATTTTCTCAGTGAAGTCCTTTCGTAAAAAGCTGTTGTGTAATGGTGAATTTGGAAAGGTGTTACTCCTTTCAAGGTGAAGATTTTTGGGTGGCTTGCAGGTCTGGAGATAATCTTGACCATAGATAATCTGAGACTGAGGAGAACAATTATAGTTAATGCTTGTCCATTGTGTTTGTCGGATGCTGAGACGGTGAATCATATTTTACTTCACTGTCCGTTTGCTTCTCAGATTTGGTCTCATTTCCTTTAGTTGTTTGGGGTTGCATTCTGTCTTCGGAGAGCTTGGGCTGATTTGGCTAATGAAGATGTGTTGTTGTGTGTTAGCTCTTTTCGTAGAAAACTGTGGACTGCATCTCTTCTAAGCATTGTGTGGTCCATCTGGTTAGAACGGAATAGAAGGGTTTTTCAAGGAAAGTTGTCTTCAGTTTTGTATCTTATTGAGGTGATTAAAGTTAGGGGACATTTGTAGGGATTGTGCTTCAGTGGATTACGTTCAACCTAGCTTGGTCTCAATGCCGCCAGTTATGTGGTCTCCTCCAGAAGTGGGACTTCTAAAGCTTAATTTTGATGGCAGTTGTGTGCGTGATCTTATGGTGTGGGCTGGGGGGGGCGTCATTAGAAATGCCTCTGGTGATACGGTGGTTTCCTTTGCTAGCCCTCTACCTAATGGGTCAGTCATTGATGTGGAGCTTTATGCTTTATGGAGAGGTGTTGTGAAGTTGGAAGAACTAGGGGCCTGGCAGAGTATTTTTGAAGGTGACTCTAAGGTAGTCGTTTGTTGGTTGTACTAGATAAAGTCGAAAGGATTCATCATGCTATGGTCTCCTTTGGCTTTCGGTTTCTTGGGTTTCTCGTTCAGCAAATTCAGCTGCTGATAATATGGTGCGGCAAGGGTTGTCTTTTGTTTGTTTTTTTTTTTTTGAGATTACTAAAGTTATCTTAAAAAAAAAAAACTTCATAAGTCAACTACTATAACAATTTCATTTGGTTGGATCCATTTGAACGGTTCAGATCAAGCCAACTACAATCCGACAAACAAAACAACTCCCAAAACCTGGTCTTATGATATGAACGGTCAGATCAGGCCTTCCAAGCAATCAAATCACATATTTATGCACATACATTAGATTTGTTGGTCATCTCTCAACCATATTGTTTCGACAACTCTGTTATGTTGCTTTAGAAATTTCTGATAGACCCAGTAGCCATCATCGATATCCTCGTCATTCTCATTATCGAAGGTGACTACTCTTGTGTTATTCGGTGAGTTTCCGCAAGGATCTCCTTTCCATTGAAGGTGGCAGACTTTATGGAAGAGGTGCTGGACCTGCTTGCTGATGCTGAAGTGTCCTCTCGTGCTCCTCGGGAAGTGAATGGAGAGGCAGACTCGTTGGCGAAAGGGAGTGTTTCTAGAGCTCACACTATTGTTGGTGATCTTGATCTCTGTATACGATAGCGAGGAGTATTTTATTTTCTTTACCGTTTTCTCCAGCCACATTTGTTCTTTCCATTTGCACCAATTTTGGTCCAGGTAGGTTTTTTTGTTGTATATCCTGTTTTTCTCTTTTTAGGAATAAAGTATCATCATTCGAAAAAAAAATCCCTTCAATGATGGCCAGCAGGAAATTCCTATTTGCCAATAATTTAAGACCAAATAGAAGAGCAGGAGCTTTAGTGGTGTAAGCAAAACTCGGCCTAATTGGGCCAGAGAAGTCAAGAAGATGCTCTCTGTTTTCATTCCTAGTTAGACCTTCAGGAGCATGACCCGGGGCACCTTAGGCACTTCCATCTGACGTTTAATTGTAGTAACCAGGAAGAGTGGTTGCCATTTGAGTCTTGAGGAGATATAAGCCAGGGACTTGAGGATAACTTCATGCTGTTCCACAATATTGTATCCACTAAAGTGGACTTGACTCAATTAACACAGATTCTGAACTTGCACTTGTCTACTTAATGAGCTAGGTGATGTTTCAACTGTTGAGACTTTGCCACAGAAGCATGTGCCATTTCTTTCGTAGATAGATCACTTTGTTGCAATGAAGGTGATATTTCATACAATCCTACCTTTCCTTTGAGGTAGCCTATACTGCCAACTGTTGATCAATCAAGGACCCAGCATTTACCCAATATAAGCCAAACCAGGATACAACCTGCTGCCAAATATGAGAGGCCATGGGACAGTGGAGCAAAAAAATGTTAAGCAGTCTTCTCATTTCAAATACCCAAATAACAAGCATTAGTGAACATGGAGAGTGAGAATATGATCCGTGATTGTGATCCAGCAGAACAAGATGCTTTTGAACAAGGCCTTGGAATTTCAAAGGCGTCTGAGTAGGCTTGTGATGCAGCCGGAGCAGGATCTGGCGAACTAACTTGATATCAGGCAAGCAAAATTGGGTCTCGGCAATCAAGTGATAACCAGCCGCAGTCGGATCTGCAGCAGACTGGATGGGTTTTGGGATGAGAATTGGTTGAATGGGCTTACATGGGAAGGATGGTGGGTTGTATTGGGTTGGTGGATGGATGGGTCAACCAGGAATGGGTCAATGCTTGGGAGGAATTAAAGAGTTGAGGTGTGGCAACAGTGGTGATGTGCAAGAGTACTGTACTTGTTTGTAGGCTGACAGGTTACAGAGGATGAGTGAGATCGGAAGAGCGGAGGCCAAGGGCGTTTGATAAACCTGGGGTCTGGATTGGTGGGAGGTGGTTAGTGAAACGGGTAGAGAGAGAGAAAGAGGCGAAGGAAGGATGGAAGGTGAAGGTTCGGTTGGGACGGATAGAGACTCCGGGTTGCTGGCGCATGCGAGATGCTGGCAGATGGGCCGGAGCTCTGGGCAGCAAAGCAGGGATGGATTTGGATTGGTGGTGTGGCGCTACAACTTTAAGATTGCAAACCCAAGTGTAGGTTGTTGCGAAGTAATAAAATATCGGGAGTCCGAGTGTCGAACCATAGGAACTGGTACCGAATACTCGAGTTAAACAAGAAAAATCACAAAATTTTGATTGATGAATGATTTTTGTGAAACACTGCAGAAAATATAAATTTAAGAAAAGACAATGATGATGAACACTAAGGCATCGGGGATCCACTTTTAACAAACGGACAATATTTATTCTTGGTCTCTTTTTTTTATATCTCAATTGAAAATCCTCTGAAGAGTAATCTCAATTGGAAGATGGAGCGGTGATTTCATTGAAAATAACATCAAAAGATTAATCCTTTAATTGATTGATCAAAACATGAAAGACGAGTTATTTGCAGGGAATTCCAAGCGTTCACTGTACGCGGAGTTAACAATGAATCAAGCAATTTTACCAAACAAAAACTTTTCTAAATCATATGAATAAATCAATTAAAGAATCATGCATTGGAAACCATTAAAAGATCAAAGAACAATACCTATTTCCATTAAAAGTTTCACCCCTAGCCTTAGCTTGGAGTTTAGAAAGCCATGGAAACTACAAACTCAAGAAGAAGAAAAAATAAGAGAGGAGAGGTGTTTCCTGATAGGATTAATACAATTTTCGTGCATCCCCTCTCCTAATATAACCTAATCCTAGAAAAAAATAGGAAACAAGGGCAAATTGGGAAAGTGGAGGTGTAAATCCCGTTTTTTACACATGCACTAACTTGCATCTCAATTTTGACATAGTAAATGTCTGAATCACGAAAATTTCATGAAATGCGAAGTTGTGGCCCTTGAAGTCTTCTTTCCAATGCAAAAAGAATCAAGTCATTCAGACATCGGAGTGAAAAGTTATGACCAAAACACTGAAACTGTGTCAAAACTTTCCTTCCACAATCCCCTTCTAAATTCGATTTTTAGTGCTTATCCTCTCAATTTTGGGATTGCACATGAAAATAACTTGCTAATTTCTCCCCAAAATCTTCATCCCTTCATCTTGACCATTAAATTCTCTTAGACACTTGATCATAAGTGATTGGCTGGCCGGATTAAGTTCTCTACAAATGAAAATACACGTAATTGGTCGGTTTAATTAGAAGGCACATAGTTACGTTTAAATACGAAAATAAATACAAAATAGATGCAATAATGTCTCTAAAAAATAAAGATAATAATGCAATTTTAAGCGATTATCATGTGGTACCGATTGGGAAAGGGCAGCAGGATGAGATGAGCAACTGGGAAAGGGGAGAGAGACGGTCGTAGTGGAGGGCACAGTTGGCAGCAATGGATGGACGAGAGGGAGAGGGAGAGGGAATGGAGAGGGAATGGAGAAAGAGAGAGGAGGTGGTTTGAGGGCGTGGCTAAGGCAATAACTGGCGAGGCACGATGCAGGCTGGATCGCTGATCAACGGGCTGGCTGAGTGGTGGCGCTGACGGTTGCAGACGGCAACACTCGATTGATACAGGCGGTGGAGAGCACGGACGGCCTGGTGAGAAGTAGTGCAGAGAAAAGAAAAGAGGGAAAGGAGGAGAGGAAAGAGCAGAGAATGAAGGGAGATCACCGTCTCCTCAGTACAGAGAGAGAGAGAGAAAGAGAAGAAGAGGGGAGAGAGAGAGTCTCTGAATTTTCCAAAACAGTATTGATCTCTCATCCCAGAGCCATGCACCCTTTTATCTGATTGCTGTGAGAGTCCTGGATCTGCCATTGGAGAGTTCCACTAGGAAACAGCAACACACAAAGCAAAGTCCTGTGAGTTGGTGCCACTGAAATCATGGGTCTGGTCGGAGATGTGGGCGGATCCAACCCAGTAGCCTGTGCTATATCAGCTTGCCTCCCCTTCCGGAGTTGCATAGGAGTGAAAGGATTTTACAGAAAAAATTCCACATATCAGGGACCAAACTCGATGGCCATTTGGCTGACTGAAGTATCGTCCATTTAGGAGTTTCAAAAGTCTTAAGCGCTCCTCCACTCCTATTCATTCAGGTTACGATGGACCAAGTGGCAGAAGTCAATACACGACAAGGTTTTGATATCAAACAAAAAAACTCACCAACTGTAGTATCGTGATTAATAGAAATGTTGAATAGCCCACGAAACTCCTCTATTAGCGTCCTGTCAGTAATCCATCTATGTTCCCAGAATTGGAACTGGCACCTTGGCCCACTCTAAACCTGATGTTGAAAAGAAAAAGAAAAACTATTTGAAACTCTTACTAGGTTTCAGATTCCCCTCTGTTAAGGACAGTAAAGCCCGACATTCTCAATGGGATATTTTTCAATAAGAATCAATCGCCGTAGCCCAAGTTTCACTACCTTATTCTTGGCTGATCCCTCTAACTTTATTTATTAGATATCCTGCATCTTCCCAAATCAATATGTTGTAATATGTTTCTCTTAGGGCTGCAACTCAGCTGGGCCAGGCCGGGTTTTGGGTCTGCTCGAGCCTGGGTTTGAGTTAACCCTAACTAGTCAAACCCGAGCCCAGCCCTTATTTTTATATGTAGGGGCCGAGCCCGATTTCAAACTCAAAATGTATATGTGAGCAAAAGTTTCTTTAGGCTTAAAACGAAGTTTTTTGTATTCTTCTATGAAATAAAAACTATATATTACATAAATGAGGCTCGACTTCCGGCCTTTGGTCCAACCTCTGGCTTTTATGTACTAGGCCTGGGCCTGCATTCAGGCCTGATATTCTGGACCAAAAAATGAGCCCAACCCAGCCGGGGTCAACCTGAACCTGATTTTTTTCAGGTTTTTTCATGGGGGCTGGGCTGGCCCAAGTTGCACATGTAGTTACTCTCTCCTTGAATGCTTTCCAGTCCTTGCAAAATGTCCTTTCTCAATGTCTTGTTAAGTAGTAGTCTATTTTTGTCTTATTATGCCTTGTTTTAAAAGTCAAAAGGTGTTATTGAAATACATATTAACTATAGCTATATCAAAAAGCGTTATTGTTATCAAGTCTAGCTTCCTAATCTCATTCCTTTTTCCAAGACCACACCCTTCGTATAGTTTTGGTACACCATGGTTATTACTTGTTTTTCATCATCAACCCCCAATTAATTTATAGTTCGCAATGGGTATAATTTGCAATTGTTCATCCATCTAAAACCAAAATTCTGGAAACATGTCAGAGAAGAATCTGTTAAGATATGTTAATCTCTCACAATTAATCGTAATCTTAGTAATCTATTACAATCAATCATAGTAAATCTTAACTTATCTTGACAGAATCATGCTTGTGCTACATTATTCCACATATATTGATGCACCAAGACAGTGAAAAGTGAAGGTACTGAAGTATCATTGCCTCATTGCAATCCTAATCTATGATTATTGGACACCTTTTTTATTTTTTCTGGAGTAGAAAGACAACTTTGTTTGTTGAATATGGATGTAGACTGTTTCCAATTTAATTTTACATTGCATGTGCACCGTTTGGATAGTTAGTGTTCATATGTTTGATATGATTTTTGGGAAGGGAGCTGCAATCGAGTTGTTCTAAATTAAGATTGATGTTCCGAAGAGGAGACTGGTGCAGCTGTGTTCTGCTCGATGTTGCCTAGTTGGTTTCTATGATTTGTAGTTTAATTTGTGATGAATTTCATGATGGGAGATAATTTGGATAAGATATTTCTTTGCTGTATTCTTCAAAGAAATATCATACTGACAAGCTGTATGTTTGCCATTTAAGCTTCATGAGGCAATCATGCGCGAGGAATCAAATGAGTTCGAAGAAGGCATTATAATCCAAGAATTTCGCAAGGGGTTTAAACTCGGGGATAGACTGTTGCGACCATCGATGGTCAAGGTCTCAGCTGGTCCAGGTCCTGCAAAGTCTGAAGAGATCAGCCCACCTGCAAATTCAGAGGATAGTGGTGAAGCTACCAAAGAGGACAATGTGGAAGAACAGAAGGAATCTGTTTAGTCATTCTAGTATCAAATCCTATGATTCAATTTTGTAAAAGTATCTGGGTTCTTGTCTCTGGAGGTGGATATGTAGTTTTGGAAGGAAAGTTTCTTGTTCATGTGGTTGTGGTTGTCCATGGTGTAATTTCACTCTGCAGCGTTTGTTTTCCATAGAGAATTCAAATCAGTTGGAGTCACCAAACGTAATTTTGTAGTCTGATAAACAATTTCTTTCAACTTTAAATTAATTGATATTTTTTTCTACTTACAGCTCCATATTTGATCCCTATGGTTACAATAATTTAATTACCCATAAAAAAAATGTGCTGCTAATGGATACAACTGGGTTAAAAATGAAAACATTTGCCGATACAGGTAGCCGTTACTCCTGTATCAGCCATATCTGTCCAGACAATGGCCACAATGCACCATTATGTTAGCCTTCATTTTTTCGATATGTTGCGGATGATATGTAATGTATCGGCGTATCAGCAGTTGTTCAGTGTGCTGTTGACAATTCTGTGTTTACCTGTGCTTGTTTCATTCATTTGACTTTCTTCGAGACCCTCAGTGAGAGTTATAATACTTTTCAGGGGTCATTCTTGTCGGTCTACACTGGAAATGCCAATGGAAAATTCTCATTGCTGTTAAAGGTTTTTGAGAATTATTATGTAAAAATAAGTCAGAATTACATAACTTTCATAGTTTTCATGTTTATCGAGTTTTTCATAACAAAAGTTGTCTCCCAATCTCATTGCTTTAATGGGTGAATTTATGGCCATTTTCTGGGCTTTTTCTTCTTCTAACGAGTTTTCTAAGGCAGGTTTTTTTTTTAAAAAAATTCAGATATTTTTTCTCGTTTAATATTTTTTTCAAGCATTTCTTATCGTTTCTCATTGGGAACTGCTCTGGAGGTAAATTCAAGCTTGAATTTGATAGTAGTTTTAAGCAAGAGAGGATGCTGAGGAGGCATTAAGGTATGGGTAGGGATTATTATTGACTATCATTGATTCTTTCTCCAAGTTTTCTGATGGAGTTCGTGCTAGAAGTTACAAAATGCTTGATATTTTGGATTTTATTTCATTTACTATAATTGAATGAAATTTACAATTACGTTAAATATTAAAATTAAAAATAGTATAACAAAATAATTTAACATTCACTAACTGGAGAATGGAGAACATATTCAAACAATTGAAATTACTGGAAATTTATTCGAATTTTAAAAGACTGGACATATAGACACCACGCTTTTCTATTACTAAACACTACTATTCGAATTTTGGATTAAAATTCCATTTGCACTTTCGTGTTTTGATAGTCTGATCGAACCTCCAAATGGAAGAACCCAAAGAATTAAGATGGAATGCCATTTTTCCTTAATTTTTTTAGTACGATTTTTAAAATCTAAAACTATACTCTTTTCACGAAAATCAATCATGGAGTTCATAAAATTCAGAATAGATGAATTTTGATACATTGTTTGTAAAAATCGGTCAAAAAACAACCTCTTTTGAAATTCCCTCTCCACAACATTTGTTCGGACAATTTCTGGAATCGTTCGATTGATTCTTTCATTTGGAGGTTCGATTGGACGATTCCTGGACTCGTTCGATCGATTCTTCCATTTGGAGGTTCGATTGGACGATTCCTTGAATTGTTCGATCGGTTCTTCCTTTTGGAGGTTCGAGTGGACGATTCCTTAAATTGTTCGATCGGTTCTTCCTTTTGGAGGTTCGGACTATCAATACGTAGAAGGGCAAAATAGTAATTTTATTCTAAAATTCGAAAAACGATGTCTAGTAGTAGAAAAGTGTGGTGTCTATATGTCCAACCTTTTAAAATTATCTTTATTATAATTAAATTAAATAATAACATTTGTACAAGTTGTACTAAAAAAACTCTTTAATAGTTTAATAAAATAGTCATCTCACATTTCCCATACGTCACGACAATGCAGTTGTGAGAATTTTTTTAAAATTTACATGTGGAAACCGGAACCATTTCAGATCAACTCCCATTTTTTTAACATTTCTTTTCACTATGCTACAAAACACATATTAAACTATTAAAATAATAAATAGAAAATAATTTAATTATTTTAATCATAAAAATTCCTGTCTCTCAGTAAACACTCAGCACCCCAACTCCTCTCCACCTTCCCTCCCGTTCTTCTTCTTCTTCGTCTTGTCCTAGAAGCCTTAACCCTAAAAACCATGGCCGTAGCAAGCCAGGCGCTCTTCTCCTTCAAAACCCCGACCCGATGCGCTCTACCCGAACCGCTCCTCCCCGGCCGCTCTCTCCGCGCGGCTGTCATCGGTGGTGGCCCGGCCGGCTCCTCCACCGCAGAGCGTCTCGCTGCGGGGGGCATCGAGACCTTCCTCATTGAGCGCAGCCACGCCGGAGGGAAGCCATGCGGAGGTGCCATCCCCCTCTGCATGCTGGACGAGTTCTCCATCCCGCCCGAGATCGTCGACCGTAGAGTCACTCGCATGAAGATCGTCTCTCCTTCAAATCTGACCGTCGACTTCGGAAAGACCCTCAAGCCCCACGAGTACATCGCCATGCTCCGAAGAGAGGTGTTGGATTCTTTCCTCCGCGAGAGGGCGAGATCGAACGGTGCGGAACTGATCGATGGCCTGTTTACGGGCCTTGAGGAGCCATTGCGGCCGCACGATCCGTACGTGGTGCGCTACACGGAGTCGGATGAGGGGAAGAAGAAGGTGGCGGGGATCCAACGGTCGATAGAGGTAGATGTGGTGATCGGCGCTGATGGAGCCAACAGCCGCGTGGCGAAGGCGATAGGGGCGGGAAATTACGGATATGCCATCGCGTATCAGGAGCGGATACGGCTGCCGGAAAACAAGATGGCGTATTACGAGGACCTGGCGGAGATGTACGTAGGAAATGACGTGTCGCCGGATTTCTACGGCTGGGTTTTTCCAAAGTGCGACCACGTGGCAGTGGGCACGGGGACCGTTTGCTCCAAGCCCGACATCAAGCGTTTCCAAGCGGGTATCAACTCAATCCTTTGTCAAACCCGAAACCGACCCAATAAACTCAAGTTCGGGTTGTCTTTTTCCCTCTTTAGTCGAATTAGACTGGGTTCACATCGAATGATTTCTCCACATAGTCATCCATTATTTCATTTTGTATTTTATTTTATAATTAAAGTAGGTCTAATTGTATCATTAACTTATAATATATTGAATTCTATCAATAAAAAGATAGGGTGGCCATCACACGGGAATACATTCTCAGTAGACATAGATTTTTCAGATTTTCGAATTTACCTCCATTCGTAGAAATCGGCTCACGTTTTCAGTTAATTGGTTTGGTCGGTGTACTTGTACACCAATAAGTGAACCGATTCATTGGAAAGTGAACCGATTTATACGGATGGATAAGAGTCAAAATGAAAAGTTCACTAAAACTAGTACCTCTTAAAAATATCGCCCTGTATTAAGACTGCCCACCCAAAGGATAAAATTAAAGAAAAAATATTCAATTCAAAAAATTTAAGAGAAGTGTCTTATATATTTGAAAAAATAATCAAAATTTGATAAGAGCAATCTAACAAACTTATATTGTAGAATAATATTATTTGTATACGATGCAGTCTTGTAAAGGACATTGAGTTAAAAAAATTGTGTTCTTCCAATTGCTGTTTCACAACTTTTAAATTCATTAAATAGATTTATAAAAACATTTTTTTTTTTGTATTTCGTGTCTATTTTTATATAAATTTTCTATATTTTAGCTATTTATAAAATTGGTTTTTATTTTTCTTTTTTCACAAATTTTGCAATTTTTAGGTAAAAAATAGTCATATTTCTAGAGGATGTTCACCAAATCATAATCGTTGGAATAACAAACAATCAAATAATGTTTTTATTTGAGGATCACTTACAATTATTTTGCATAAATAAAGTATATTTCACATTTTTTTCACATACAACGCACCTGCCTTACCATATATCATAGGTTTCATATTGTGAAATATCTATTTTTTGGCTATTGAATTTTTTTAAATACTTTGCTGTATTAGTCAATGTAGAAACTTAATATAAAAAATTCTTTTAAAATATCATTCTGCAATTCTGGTTATGACTTGTACTAAACTTGATGACAGACTCAAACTACACCAATCCTTAATGCCAATTCAATCTTTCTTACATTCCATACTACTAATTTTTGGTTGTGGTACATTTTGAAAAAGATTGTATACATTTTTCATGACTTCTTTCATGGCCAAACTGATCCTTGTACTGTTAAATTGCCAATTCTAACATGTCTATGTGCTCAACTTGATCATGTGATTCCGAAATTCATTTTGCATTCCAAATGTTTAGTATTTGAGTTGGGTGTAAGTCCATTTATATTACACTACAGTAATCCAAACTGTTTAAATATAATAAGATGATGTAATAATATATTAGCATGAATTTTGGACTTGGCGGGTCTATCAAGTATTAATATCACACTTTCATTTCATGTCCAATTTATTGGCTGTTTTTTTCAGATAAGAGGGTGGAGGACCTCATCTTCACCTCTTACACTTTCACGTAGGGCTCAAACTCGAGCGGGTTAGGTCGGATTTTAATAAACTCAACTCACTCATATAAAAAATGATTGAACTTCTACATGAGTATTTGGCTCAAATTTCTCAACTTGAACCGACTTGAGTTGCTGGCTAGACATTCCGGCCGCTTTTAGCCCAAATTTGGAGAAAAAAGTTCAGGAAAATGTATTTTTATATTTCCTGAAACTTTGATTGGATTAGTCAATTTGGATTGGGTTGAGTTGATTTTAAATTTCTGAGTCCAGTCTGACTTGAATTTTATGCGGGTTTTTTTCCAACCCTAACCTAAATTTACAAATACAAAAATCAGTCCAATGATTTCTCAGGTTGGGTCATGTGGGTCAGGTTAAAATCCGGCCCAAGTTTCACCCCTTTCAAGTACTATCGAAAAGAAAGCGGGGGTTTGCCATTCTTCTATTAGAGTCGTGTTGATTGATATATTTTTTCTGTAAAACTTCAATGTTAGTGGTTCTCTTGGATTTTTAAATTCTCCAAGTCTAATTGCAGCATCTTAATAAAAACTTGGGCCCAAAGGTTGTGACATGTTTAGATCCCTGATATCAAAATGCAATTTTATTTGTCAGGTCCGAATGGATCCATTTCTTGTTTTGACATATTGTGATGTTGGCATGCAGGGATTAGGGACCGTGTTAGGGACAAGATCAGTGGTGGAAAGGTGATCAAGGTAGAGGCCCACCCAATTCCAGAGCACCCAAGACCACGCCGGGTCAGGGGGCGAGTCGCCCTGGTTGGGGATGCAGCAGGGTATGTGACCAAGTGCTCTGGCGAGGGCATCTACTTTGCAGCCAAGTCGGGGCGCATTTGTGGGGATGCCATTGTCCAAGCATCGGAGAATGGAAGAAGAAGAATTAGCGAAGAGGATCTGAAGAAGGGTTATCTTAAGCCGTGGGATAACGAGTTCTTAAACACGTTTAGGTTCTTGGATTTGTTGCAGAAGGTGTTTTATGGGAGCAACGCTGCGAGGGAGGCTTTGGTGGAGATGTGCGGGAACGAGTACGTGCAGAGGATGACTTTCGAGAGCTATCTCTACAAGAAGTTAGCAGTTGGAGATTGGAGAGAGGATGTGAAGATGGCATGGAATGTGATGGGGAGTTTGGTGAGAGCCAAGGTGGTGGGAAGAGAGGTGGACAGGTTGATGAGTAGAACAGCAATCAGGCATATTTGAGAGATCAGAATTAGTTCATAAGATGGTTCCTCTGTAAGAAAAACTCTAGGAAGACATGTTCTTTCTCCCTAATAGTAGAAGGTTATTTACTCTTTGCAAATAAAGAACAAGCTCCAGCGGTTACCTTTGATCGACCAATAAGTGGTCCTCATTGTTATTCTATAAATCTATGAAGGATTCACCAAGTGAGATGGTGATGGGTCTCTTAGAATGATCTTTCTTTCAGTTACAATGATCAAATTGATCGAGCTAATCGATACTCGTTCCCTGCATGGCTTTCAATTGTTTGGGCTGGTGGGCTCGAGTATCAGTGCTATCAAAATGGTACAAAAAAAATATATATATATTGATTGAGCTATATTTTTTAAGGTCATAAAATTTAGAAATTGTAAAAATAATTTAAAAATGTTGAAGTTTTGAAAGATTTAAAAAATATGACTTGTTTAATTCAATTATAATAATTTTTTATCTACAATATATTGAATGTAAGTTTATTTCATCTGATCCATCATCAACATATTGAATGTAAGTTTATTTCATCTGATCCATCATCAACATATTGAATGAACATTTAATTTTTATAAAAACATTGAGAGAAAAATGTGATACTGGAGAAGAGGACATCTCCATCACATAAAAATCACAAAGACAATTCCCTGGGTCTCAAAAAAAAAAAAATCACAAAGACAATAGCCTTCTCTTTTACAAGAGTTTGGACAACTGATTTCGATATATTCTTACATTTCATAGAAATTAGTACTTTAGAATCATCTTGTTTACTTGTTTCGATGTAAGATAATATGTTCGTGAGTTTGGTCTTACTTCCTCTACTACTATGTTCGTCATTGCAATAAATTAAACTAAATCAAAACAAAAATTGATGGAAAAAGGAGTGAATAAAAATAACTATAATTATGATTAGGTTCAAATTTTAGAGAAAATTTGAGATAGAGATAAAAGAAGAAAACTTGATTCAAAGAATGACTGAGGGTTCAAGGTATTGTGGCATGCAGTGGGGTTTGATACAAAGAGATTGTACTGCTTTTGAATGGGAGTATTTTTGTTTGGTAATTAAGGTATACGGTCCTTCTTCTCACACTTTTGAAAATACTTTTCAAGTAAGAGATATTCATAATGCCTTGAGAGTTTGAGTAATATTTGGTAAAGGTAACTCCTGTAAAATTAACCCTTCCTCCAAATGCAGCCATTGAAAGATTATAAGAAAGAGATGGGAGATTGATTGAAATCTAATAAAAATGGGAGGAATGTTGCAACAATCTAATAAAGAAAAGGAATATATGAGAGAGAGAAGCGGAATCATATAGAGATGTAATGATCAAATTAAATTGG
The DNA here is from genome assembly GCA_022113865.1 of Chimonanthus praecox. Classification (NCBI taxonomy): domain Eukaryota; kingdom Viridiplantae; phylum Streptophyta; class Magnoliopsida; order Laurales; family Calycanthaceae; genus Chimonanthus; species Chimonanthus praecox. Next base: position 58,459,062 of record CM039086.1, on the reverse strand, counting down.
AAACTCAAATTAAAATTAATTGAAAAATAAATAAATCACAATTATTTACTTAATAAATGGCTAAATTTTTTAGTGCACGAAAGAACAAAACTATCTTTCATAATTAAATAATACTCTTTCTGTCTTATTTTAGTTGTCTCATTTGAAATATTTATATTTTTTAAAGAACTCTCTATATAAGACCAACACTTTATATGATATCATCTATTTTCAACACACTTTATACTATTTAAATATAAATGAAATAACTATTTTGAGATAATTTTAAAATTTATATAAGATAATTAATTTCGAACAGAGGGAATAGTAGAGAATATTATAACTTTTATATTAATTTGAATCAATTATCCTTTAAACAAAGAGAATCCTCCTCAAAACGTTCTCAGCTAAAGGGTTTATATCGCAATCCAAGCTCTACGTTTTGGTACCGCAAGATCCTAGTTTGGTCCGTAAAGTCGATATCGTAAATAGGAGATCTCGAGTCGGTCCGCAGAGGAAAGGTTCACGTGTGAAGGGGCGTCGCATGTGCGTGAGTTTTACACCCAGTGGCTTCTCTCGTATAAAAACGCCAATCTCTCATTAAGGCTGCTCTACCATTTTACCGAAGGCTTCTCTCTCCCTCTCAGCATTTCTTTGGAGATCGTTCCTCTCGCCGGTAAAGATCAAGGGAAAACCTACTTTCTTCATTTCCTTGAACCCGATCATCTAGGGAACAAAGAAAAAAAAAGAGAAAGCAAGATCGGATCAGGTCAGATCAGATCGTGGGAGAAAGAGGAAATTAGATCCGATCCAATCTGATCTAATCTTCTATCTCTATTTCTCTGCCTCTTGTATGTTTTCTCATTTCATGCAAACTAATATTCAATTCATGATAAAGAGATCTGATCAGATTTGATCTTTTTTTTTTTTCCAGCTTTGATTTGGATTGAAGAAGGGAGAAAATGGGGCTGACGTTCACGAAGCTGTTCAGTCGGCTCTTCGCAAAGAAGGAGATGAGGATACTGATGGTGGGTCTTGACGCCGCCGGTAAAACGACCATCCTCTACAAACTCAAGCTCGGAGAAATCGTCACCACCATCCCAACCATCGGTATTTTTTCTTAATCTCTCTCTCTCTCTCTCTCTCTCTCTCATAATCTCAGTTCTTATCTTAGTATTGGTAGGTTATTTTATTTTATTTTTTTTAAATTTTTTTTGTCTTTGTCAATGTTTTTGAACTGGATCATTTCATTTAGCGATAAGTAGCACTGGAATCTCTTTACGTAAAATGGAAATGGGAATACTGTTTTTAAATGGATATATGCATTGTTTGAATTGCTTCTTTAAGGAGCAAGATCTGTTAAAACTATAATATCTGACCATCTGTGAAGTTTTGGCTTTCCATCTTATAGTTTTCTCCTACATCTGTACCCTCGCACCAAATTGAATCAGACCTCTCATTTGATAATCCATGTGCGTGCATGTTGAATCTGGACTTTACATTCTCTGTTTTTATTTTCTCCTTCTTTTGCATTTCTCTCTAATCTCTATTAAGTGGTTCGAAGATAACAGACCCTGTTCTTTCATGTCGGGTTCAAGTGTTGATTTTGATTGAGGCGTTTAGCTTATTGACCATATATTTTGAATCTTCAACCTGAACATAATCAGTTTATTAAGTAGGTTGCCTTGATTCAACCTATTCATTAAAAAAGATAGTGTTTATTGAGTCATCCCATTAACATGTTGAGTTTGTGTAGGTTTAGGACTTGCAACTGTCAGCAGCAATTGAGGCTTTATATGTTATTTGTTACTTTAGGTTGTAGCATGGTTCTAAAACATGTCTTGATTTTTCGAGCTGAATCAACTTGAAGACTTGGGCGTGTTTTGACTGTGTCAAAAGTCAAGACTCGGTCAAATGTTATAAAATAATCATTTTTATCATATATGTAGAAATATATGTTAAAATATAAAAATAAATAAACAGAGAAAATTAATAGGAGAAAAAAAATTAAACACTATAGATGATTCAAGGGAAAAAAAAAAAACAGCAAAACAAAGTATAAATGGGTTACTGAAGGACTTGTCCTTGATCCATTCTCACTTTTTTTTTTGTCACAGTTTCTAGGGTTAGAATGGAGAACATGATTAAACTAAAAAAAAAGGAAAATGAATCTGGGCAATGGAAGGATGAAGGGGGGAGAAAGAGAAAGAAAAAGGGTAAGAAGTTGCAAATTATGGTTGATGGCCTCTTATTCTCTTTCACTCTCATCCTCCTCTTCTGTGTCACTAGTCACTAGTTTAAGGTTAGGATGGAAGCAAGAAGGGAAAAAGGGATATTTATATAGTATTATTACATATTGTCCCTTAAAAATAAAAATTTATGAATTCTTTATCCTTTGAAGACTCGTCTGAAATGAACCAAGTCCTGTGGATTGCTTTAACTTGGCTAGTTTGTTCAGAGGGTGCACCAAGTTTTTCTCGAGTTATCCAGAATATCTGGTGAGTCAAGTTGATCCAATCAGGTTGATCGAGTAAGAAATGAGTTTTAGAACAATCTTTTCAAATGACAATCTTTAAAAAAAAAAAAAATCCGGCATTTGACAATAATAATATACAATTGTAAAGTCAATATAAAGTTCTGGACTTTATGTTAGCTTTATTGTTCATATATTGTACCACACCTCATCTTCTTTATCATATGCCATTCTCGCATCTATTTGTGGTTAACTTTTCGAGACTTATTTTCTTTTGATCCCGACAAAATGGATTACCCCACAATCTATCTTGTCAATAAATTATTACAAATAAATAAACTGCCCCATGTAGTTTTCAAGACTGATCCTCTACCAGATGGTACATTTTTAAGACACAAAATGATGCAAAATTAATCATGCTGTTGCAACAGAGACAGGTCAACACAAATTTTGATGCCCAGATTTCAAAACACGTTAGGAAGAAATGCTGCCATTTACATATTAACTTCTCATTTGGGAAGTTTTACATTATATCCCCTACTGGAGAGTCCTCTATCAATTGATCAGAGTTGAGTTAGAGTCTTAAAATTGAAGTATGTTGAGATTCATTGATAATTTGCCATTTGCCTGTGCGGCCTAACCCTGATGTATGGGTGTCGGGTTGGGCTAGCCTAACATTGGATAGGCTTAAAGATCCTAATGTTGTGCATTCCATCAGCTATGGGGATCTTTGTGCCTTTTATTTGAAGTGGTTCATGATGTTGTCTTTAAGGATCTTGGGGTTTGTTCTTTCTTAAAAAAAGGATCTTAGGCTTTGTTGAACATTGGAGGTACATTCTGTTGGTTTAGTTTGGGCATGGATGCTGTAGAAAATTGTGCTAGGCCCATTTTGTACCTTATTTTGGTCTTAGTGTAGAATTGTTTCAATAATTGTTTATGTTTCTTATTTTGGTGCATATAATTCAATTGTCTTGTTGATATTATGAAAGAAGATATTGCCTCACACTTCCATTTGAGTATACTGGAGAGGGCGCATACTAGACTTGTAATTGGATCCCAGACTTAGATTAAGATTCAATCTAACTGGCCTAGAGGTCTGCCTCAATCTGGCTGAATATGAACCTACTTTGGCCATGTTTCATATATTTTATTGAACAGTGCAATTCTACACTGTATACCATTTCAAAAAAAAAATAAGACTACACTGTATACTTGCTGATCAGAAAAAGGTGCCCTTACTTTGATCTTGTTTGTGAGATCATTTTCTTTAGGTTTACATGAAGATGGTTCCATGCAAGATTTCTTCCATCAATTTTTTTAACTTCTTATTTTAATTCTTTTATACAAGTATAACTGTTCTAGTATTCTTTCTCATGCCTAGCTGAGAACAGCCAAGGAAACTGCCAGAAGCTAACTGAGCATCAGAACATGGCAAAAAGCAAAGAAAGGAATACTCTGATATCTGAGAACTAGCTAATTATTCTCCAAGTTGATTCCCAAACTTCTTCCCAACACTGATTGAGGTCTGAATAAGAAACTGCTTTGAAGGCTTTCATCCAGATCAACTCTTTGTTCTTCGATATGATAAGCAGTGGGACTCTGATTGTGAAACCATCAGATGTCTTTTCACCCTCAAGAAAAGACCAAAAAACATCTGGCAAAACAAGGCTCCACATTGGCTGACAATAACTAAAGCTGTGTCCTTCCAACCGAGCATGTGTGAACATGGCAGGGACTGCCACAAGACCCATGATACACCAAAGAGATTGACAAATAATTTCACACTAAGTCCCAAATGGTTGGGAAGGCCTTTGAAGAAAGTGGCAATCAAGGAAAAATATAATCTCCTTTATTATCGACAACATATATGTATTCCATACCCTTATGTCTTGGTTACAAGATTATTTGTTATTTTAGGTTTAGGTATTTGGATTTAAACAAGTTGAATAGTCCTTGGATATATTCAATCAAATCTATTTGCTTACACTTGGAAAGGCCATGATATCATATCTCAAAAGAAAAAAAAAGGAAGAAGAAAAACAAAATAAAAGGCTATGCAAAAAGCAGTGATCAGTAACTTGATTAATTGATAATTTCCTTCTGAAATAACTGAAACTTGTTAGGAATTTTTTTTTGAAAGTCAGTGAAGAAGATTACATTGATAATGTAGAGTGGGACTGATCTCTTTGGAAGTGCAACATTATACCATGAATCACATTAAAATAAAGCTTCACCACCATTCAATACTCTTTTCAATAAAATTTTACCAAAGGAAAAAGGAAATAAAATAACATAAGTTGGATTTCTGAATGCCTAATAAAGTTTTCTTTTGGGCATTGGGCAATATATACTCTTTTAAATTTGTCTGCTACCTTTTTATTCGTTGTTCAGTCATATCATATTTTATGGTGCCTGTCAAGGCTTGTTTCTGATTTTTTCTTCTTTGTTTGACATGGCATTGTTTTAATTTGACTTTTTTTTGGGAGGTAACCAAATTTTTCTTTGGAGTTGCCCAAGCTTGGGTGCTCAGAAAGTACAAAGAAGTTGCATTTTTAACAAAAGTATTTATTCATCTTGGTTAACCATCGTTCCTGTTACTGCTTGACTGTGCAGGCTTCAATGTGGAAACTGTGGAGTACAAGAACATCAGCTTCACTGTTTGGGATGTTGGGGGTCAGGATAAGGTAAAGGCTACCATCAAGCATCCACGCTTTTGTTAAAAGTTGATGTCTTAAACTGCTTCTGTTTCCTTTTGTTAATTTGGTGTAGTACTATGCCAACCTTCCCTAAAAGGAGACTACCCCAACCATCAAGTTTCTTAGTTAACACGTGGCACATATATTTAACTTCTCAAAAAGCGGAAGGCATCAAATTTTAAACCTGGAAGACAGGTTCTTGTTTGAAACTTGACCTTTCCTTGTATGATGTGCATGGCTTTTGAGATGGGTTTGGCCTCAAAAGCATGGCAGCCATTTGGCTATTTTTTTTTTTGAAGACACATGGTATCTTTTGAATCAATAATTCTTTTATTTTCATAAATCTATCTTAGATGAATTTATTATTAGAAATATCTATCATTGATTTTGGTTCATCATCGTCATCAACCATTATTACGACTTCTTCTTTTCCAATTGAACTTATCATAAACTATACCATCAATCACTCTACAGTCTAACATTCTCTTTTTTTTCCTTTCCCGACTTGTTTTCAAAAGTTGTCCCCACCTCCTTGTACTTATGATCCATAGCCTCTCAACTCTATGCATTGGGGCTACGTTTTGTCTTCTAGTTAACATGACCAATCCACCTCGAACGGGTTAGCTTAATTTGTTATCTATTTAATGTATCTTTAAACTCTCCCTAATGCATTCGTTTCTAACTCTATCCTTTAGGATTAAACCTCTTATCCAACGTAGCATACACATCTCCGCTGTTTTAATTTTGGTTATTCGTCTTTTTTCACTGCCCAACACTCTATTTTGTTTAACATTGTGGATCTAATAACTATTTTATAAAATTTTCCTTTGAGACGAAAGGGGACTTTTTTTTCGCACAGGACCCTATTAACTTGTTTACATTTTGCCCACCCCGCTCCTATTTTATTTGTTACATTTAAGTTGAAACCTCCTTGAGATTCTGTCATAGAGTCTAAGATCTAAACTTATCACAATGTGCAACTAGGTCGTTTCCTATTTTTACCGGGTTACCCTGACTATCGTCTAATCCACTAAAGTTACATTCCATGTATTCTATTCTAGTTCTACTAATTTTCAAACCAATTGACTCTAATGTTCTCCTCCACAAATCTAGCCTTCCATTGAGTTGTTATTTTGTTTCACTAATTAATATTATATCATCTGCAAAAGCATACACCATTGCCTTCATATTGGAATAATTGATTTCGATTATTAGATCTAAATTATTAGATTAGTAGTGAGAAGTTGTTTGAATTATTAATTTTATCTATTTAACTTTGGTCAATATTGAGAGGTAATGGAGTTGATTTTTAGTTGGACAATCTAGATATCACTATTCTGTTTAATGAAAATAGTGGACTCCACCAGTTTGCCACACGTTTCTAAAAACAATTTGATGCATTATCGGATTGATAGTTGTTAAAATCTTACAACTTTCGATTTGAATCTTACATCACCATCATCATCTGCCTATATTCTATCTATTTGGGGTTGACTTTATGAGTTTTCTTCCATTGAACCCTATGACAAGTCATACCATTAGTCACTTTGCAATTTAACATGTCTTTCTTTATTCATTCCTTTCACTTTTTTAGTGGCCGACCTCTCCTCCTTGTGCCTATGATTTGTAGCCTCTCAAATCTATGCACTGGGGCCATGTTTGGTCTTCTACTAACATGGCCAAATACCTCAAACGAGTTTCTCTTAGTTTGTTATCTACTGAGGCTATTTTTAAGCTATCCCTAATGTATTCATTTCTAACTCTATCTTTTAGAGTTAATCCACTTATCTATTGTAGTATACACAATTTCTGTAGTCCTAACTATGTCTATTTGTCTCTTTTTCAGTGCCTAACACTCTTCTTCTCCACAGAACATTCAGATTTGATAATTGTTTTATAAAATGTCCTTTTAGGCAAGGAGGGACTCTTTATCGCACAAAATCCTAATAGCATGTCTACATTTTGCACACCTTTCTCTCATCCTATTAATCATATCTAAATCAAAACCTCCTTGAGATTCTACGAGAAAGCCCAAGTATTAACTTAATATGCTACTAAGTCATTTCCAATTTGTATTGGCACTGTCGTCTAACTAGTAAAGTTACATTCCATGTATTTTGTTTTAGTTCTACTAATTTTCAGACCATTTGACTTCAAAGTTCTCCATGACTCTAAGCTTATTGTATTGTTTTTTTTTTTTTTTGAATGATGACAATGATTTAGTGAAAAGAAAAAGAAGGATACAGTAGGACCAATAGCAGGCCACAATAGAGACCATACCAAGAAGGGCAGAAAACAACAAAAAAAGTCCAACAATGAACCAAAATTGAGGAACACTTTACAAGAAAAGTGGAAAGGCCAAAGGGCCAACACAAGATTTAAGACTTATAGTACTCAAGCCCGCCAATTACCACTTGACGTCTAGAGATGCCTTTTTGCTAAAGAATGAACTTCACCATTTCCCCCTCTCAAGATGTGGACAAATGAGAAGGAAACATCTCGATAAAGATCAATAATTTATTTGATGGTATCGGCAATCACCCAAAGGAAGGAAGCAACCTCTACAGCCCACCGATCATACAAGTGGAGTACCCCTCCACGAGAATAGGGAGAAAGCTGAATTGGGTGGCCAACTTTAACTCGAATAAGATCGCCTTCGCTTCCGCTTTTGCTTAAAAAACAAGACAAGGGCCACAAAGGCCAAAAATGCAATGAGGGATTCACCCAACTTGTTATAGATACATCCACCTATACCAACATGTCCAAGAGCCCCTAAGGCACAATCATCAAAGTTTAATTTGAAGAAGCCTAGAGGAGAGGGCCTCCAATGCATAATGGGAACTAAGAGGGAGGGGGATCATAAATGACAGAGGACCAATTATGTTGAGTTGTTGTTTCGTCTCACTGATTTATACTATATCATCCACAAAAAAGCATACACCATGACACTTCATCTCGGATTCCTACTGTTAAGTCATCTATGATCAACTTAAATTGGTACGGCAATCCTTGGTGGATTTCCACTCGAATGGGAAACTTTGTTGTCTCTTTACAAACGGTTCTAATGTTAGTGGTTGCACCATCATACATATCTTGAATAATCTCAACATATTTGTTAAGAATGTATTTATTTCTCAATGTTCTCTATATTAGTTTCCTTAGCACTCTATCATTGGCCTTTTCTAGGTCAATAAAAGTCATGTAAAGGTTCTTTTTTTTTTTTCTTCCTAAATTTCTTTGTAACTTGTCTTGGTACAACCCATCATTTGAACCCAAACCAACCCATTGCCAGGTCCTGTAGAGTTTTACACCAGCTGTTGTTCAATTAATGTGATTTTGGCCTTTGAATTTTGACTAATATAAATCATTTACTTATCTAAGTTAAAACTTGGAGTTAGTGATAACTAAATAGGGTGGAAATGGACATGTGACATCTTTACTATGGAACCATCCAATGTCTAGTGTGTATTAAAGGAAAGTCGAAGTTGCAAGTTTCAGTCTGGAAAATGTCAGCAGACATTTTTTCCTGGAGAAGGGAGGCCAACCAAAAATTGGCACTACCTTTTTTATGAAGCAGCAGTGTTTCCCAGTTCTAAAAAGCTGGGACATGTCCAGGGATTGAGAGGTCTACGAAGAGAAGGGATCTGGATAGCATTGTTGTTACTTGCAATTCTTTTCAAAATTTCTTTTCTGGCAAATTATATTTAATTCTTATGTTAAATTAAATCATAGTGACAATGATGATTTTTATTTTATTTTATTTATTTAATTATTTTTGGGGTGGCATGTGGTGGGTGGGGGGAGGACAGTATCCATAATATATTAATTATAAAAGAATGTAGAAAAGATGAAACACCATATACAAGAAATATCCCATTGCCCCACCCAAAACATCATGGCACCTCATACTTTTCACTCAAATCACTCCCTGGTCCACTGGTTTAATTTTCTCTGTGCTCTGTGCCACTTTTCTTCTTTGTGTGTTTGAAGACCGGTGAAACACTTCGTCGAATGGAGCAGCTTTCCTTTAGAATCACCCACATACTTAGTGTCATATTCATCCTCCATCCATTTGATAACCACGCTTCTCTACATTCCTTGTTCTTAAATTTGGTCATTTTATTTAACTTTAAGATTTGTTTGTCTCCTCTTTGCGATATCCCTTCTCCTTACTGCCTCAGGACTTATCTTCCCTTCCACACTTCATTCTCCTTGCCTTGACATCCTGCCTTTTCTTTTATCTTTCTTTTCAATTGCAACACCATCGGTCTGCCGATGCTTTCTTCTTTGGCCCATGGGCCTGCACCAGCAATGGGTCCGACACTTTATCTGCTCCAACAGTAATACCTCGCACTTGATTCTCTTTCCCATGTCACTTTTTGATTTATTTTGAGTCCAAATATTCCATGATGTCCTTCCACACCTATCTATCTATATTACCTATCAAAATCTTGATCATTAAAATGGAAGGAGAGCAAATCCTTAACCTATCATTTGGAATGTTGTCTTATCTTGTCCCTATGGTTTGCGTGTTCTTAAATAAGCATTTATGATGCATCATTAATCCTTGGTTCTTGACGTGCAAGGATTCATTCTGAGTTTTCTGATCATCAAATCGTTTGAATTCTCCTGCTTATATAAAATCATTTTGCCTGGTTGGATCTTGTCAAGTTTTGTAATTAACTTCTTTTATTATTTAGTTATTTAACGATTACTTAATTTCTTTTATTTCTGTGTTGTTCCTTCTACACAAACAATTCTGTATATTTCTTGGAATTAGAATCTTGACCATTCAATGATAAGTGAAACAAAATATTAACTGATCAGGTATGTTTTTGTTTCATTTAGTTTTAAAACTGAATTTGTAAAAGTAGCATCATTTATTGCATACTGATCAGCTGCTTATATTTGTGGGGTATCTTAATATTGGTTTTAACATGTGTTGCATGATTACTAGTACATTGTGTATTTAACACCAGCCTGTTTTGTATCTGATTTGGCAAAACTGAAAATATATGGTTTTTGGATTCGGCTTTTTGTTTTAATAAATTAAACTATTGAAAGGGATATTTAATTTAAAATAAATTGTAACATGTACAAACAACAGATCGACAACCCAAAAATTGTACTCAAAACTATCAAACAGTTAGATTTAGTAGAAAAAAGGTGTTATTTTGTGATCTTCGAAAACAAAACAAAGATGGTACTATTAAGATCCATTAACAATCTTATTAAGAATCCAATATAGAGATGCATCCAATATGCTTAAGTTGCTCATATCAAAGTACCCATTCAGAATATTATTTAACACACTGAACTTGTTTGATCTATCTTTAATATTTCCATTATGTTTATCTGTGAAATTTTTATGTTCACATGCTATTTGATTTGACAATACTGAAGTGCATAAAAACAGATCAGACCGCTGTGGAGGCACTATTTCCAGAACACACAAGGCCTTATTTTTGTGGTTGACAGCAATGACAGAGATCGTGTAGTTGAAGCAAGGGATGAACTCCACAGGATGCTGAATGAGGTGCAACTCTCCTTCATAATAAGCTATTGTAGTCTCAATAGGCATCTAAAAATTTAAAGATTGTATTTTTCATTATCATGGTTGTCATCATCAAAGTCATTTATATCATCCATCTAGTATTGGTACTCTGAATAGGATTTGACATCTCTATCTCTCTCTCTATAATAATAATAATAATAATAATAATAATAATAATAATAATCATTCCCCCTTAAGAACAATTCTCATCAAACTTTCATGCAAACTTTGATTTGTGGGGCCCATAATAGACCTAATGGATCCAATCCACTGACACCCACCTACCTTCCTATGAATTGCCCCTTAAGAACAATTCTCATCAAACTTTCATGCAAACTTTGGTTTGTGGGACCCGTAATAGACCTAATGGATCCAATCCACTCTCACCTACGTCCATGTGAATTGGATATGTACCCAATTTGACTTTTTAAAGCCCATTGATTTAACCCGATGAATTTCCACTTAGATAAATATGAAATTCTGAGGGCCTTAAAAAACATTGGCTTCTTTTATCTAATCAAGATGGAATTTTATAGATATCACATTCAAGCCAAGGCTTTTCAAACCCACCCATCTATGTGAGCCAAGTGGTGCCTATTGGTCGTGCACCAAGTTTGGTGCAAAATGTTCTTAGGGGAAAGCTTCTCTATGTATGACAAATCTGACACCTGTTGGACTCGAACCCCTCATTATCGTGGTCATCGTCATCAAGTCCATTTATTCCATCCATCTGGTATTGATACTCTGAATAGGATTTAGCGTCTCTCTCTCTCTCTCTCTCTCTCTCTCTCTCTCTCTCTCTCTCTACCTACCTACCTACCTACCTACCTATCTAATCTATCTATCTAACAAATTTGACACCTGTTGGACTTCTTGTGGTTGCAACAATAAGTACGTACCAATTATGCTACAGGCTCTTACTGGTCTCAACCGCATCATGTGCCACATGCTTGATGCACTCAGCTCATCATTGTAATTGTTAAAAACCATTGATTTCATCTTGGATTGGACATTCTTTCATCAGCCAATTTTTTATTCGATGCCCATATGACTTAAACCTGCAAGCTTTGTAGTTGCAGCAATGAGCTTTTTCTAGAATATTGTTCCTGTTGATTTGATTAGGTTATTGCTTGTGATTCTCAGAATACATGTTTTTTATGAACCCAAAGAAATGCTGACAGAAGTTTATACATTTCATCTTGTTTGTTTTGACAACATGAGCATGGAGGTCATTGAGATGAGCACAATGGCTTGGGATTTGCTTCCCTGGCTTGATATTCAATCATTCTAATCTGAATTTGACTGGGTGTTGCAGGATGAATTAAGAGATGCTGTGTTGCTTGTTTTTGCAAACAAACAGGACCTTCCAAATGCTATGAATGCTGCTGAAATCACTGACAAGCTTGGTCTGCACTCCCTTCGTCAGCGACACTGGTAATGTGCTTTTAAGCCCTGTTTCGATCTTGTCCAAAGTGTATGGTTCTAGTACTGAATTCTGAAACTGATGAATATATTGAAATAGCAATGAGCAGAAACTGTTTATGGAAAATTACAAGGGAAAGCCAGTGAGGCAACAAAAGTCTTCTGAATTGTGGTTATAATCTCTAGCTTTGATGGGATAAATCAATTATAGGTAGGTCCCACCATGTATGATCGCTCAAGGGATTGGGTCTCACCATGTACGTTTGCTGTGAAGGGATGGTAGTTCTACACAACTTTTGGTTCGAGAGTGATGGCTGCAAGCAACAATTACCATGTCATGTTTCAAGAGTGACATTATCCAATCCCTCCAATCCTGGAGCAACTTGATCCTGGTATCTACACAACTTTTGGTTTGAGAGTGATGGCTGCAAGCAACAATTACGATGTCATGTTTCAAGAGTGACATTATCCAATCTCTCCAATCCTGGAGCAACTTGATCCTGGTGTCCCGAAATATGGACTCCGTTGATTACGTATCTTGAAATTGTATCAATGTTAAAAATTAGTTATACATTATAAAAACAATGGAACTTATTCTGCAAACTTGAAAAATGTAGATTAAGCCACTACACTATTTTAGATAATAATAATAATGTTTGCAACAATAATAAACCAATGATTTTTTGGAGGGGTGTTGGAGGGGTTTGGAGATGGGAGAGGGTGGAAAGGGGTGTCATCCCATTGTTCATGTCTGGGAAAAATGCAACAGAGGACCATTTGAGACTGACTAGCTCTTGTGGAGCATTTAAACTAGTTCTTCATTTCAGTGCCCCACTTCCACACGAGATGCAGCTTAATTAGTCTTATTATTTTTAGTTTCGAATTCCCAAGCTGAGACTTGATTGTAATTTTAATGGCAGGTACATCCAGAGCACGTGTGCTACATCTGGGGAAGGTTTATATGAAGGGCTTGAATGGCTCTCAAACAATATTGCCAATAAGGTCTCATTTTCCACCTTAAATATGAAGAAATAATGGAGGTGTATACATTGAGAGCCCACTGACTGATGCTTTTGTTAATTCCTTTTTTCAGGCTTGAGATGCTTTGCAGTATGCTGAGCATGTTTAGGGGACTACGTTGCTGGAATTTGTCATTGAGAAGTTGGTGAATGAATACTTGGGATTGCGGACTCTTGATTGTTTCCTTGTGATGATACTTCTTGTTTCTCCCCCTTCTACTGACCTGTGTGGTAGATGATTTTTTCTAAACCTCATGAATCTTTTGTTCCTGATCCATAGGGACCCGAGACACCTATGAGTTGGCTTTAAAATTACTTTCTATATCCTCTATGTGCATTTTTTGTCATCTATGTTCTTGCCATGTTTTATTTAACTTCTTTTGCAGATTACAGTGTTGATCTTTGATAGATGTCCTCATTCAGGGCCTCATCTTGTGGGGAATGTCCATTCATCTGACAAACTGACCTTTTGTGCGATTCTCGAGTGTTTCGCCCAGATGATTTCCTTCCTTTTAAGCACACATGAGTTTTCTGTCATTTGCAGAAATGTACGCCCTTGACCCAAAACCGAGATTTTTTCTTTTTTTTTTGGTTGGAACCTGATCTTTGTGAACAGGATTGTTTACTTTTTCTATGGATCATATTTACACTATTTTTCTCTCATACTCGTTGTCATCTCATGAATTGGACTTGTATCCAATTTGAATTTGTTTCCAGATGAATTCATTGTTGGATTAAGCTCCAGTTATGGAAATGGTTAGAACTTTGTAGCTTTTAAATCATTATTAGAATGATTTATTCAAATTGAATTTTGATGCACTTCCTAATTCTTGAATCTCTTCACAAAGGTCCATAGATATTTGACTGGATAAAATTCAATACAGGAAGATAAGTGTTTTTAGTCCTGAAAAAATAAACTTATTAACTATTTTTTAATGACCAATTTGTTCAGGCTTCTTATAATACCTGATTAATTTTTGAGACAGGTGCAAGTCTCCCTACTCATTCTGACCGTGTAATTTTATGAGGTGGCCGTTTGTGGTGGTGGGAATAAACCTATTACCTATGATGGACTGGGCGTGGACAAATTTGTTAGGACTTGATTTTTTGAACTGCACCATGTTGGATACCTTTTCAATATTTAGATTTTACCAAGACCGAGCCTACACATGAGCTGAGTTTTCTCCTTTATGTTGGGTTAACTTTCGGTCGTATCAGAAATTATGGCCAATATAGTCTTTAATTAAAAATTCAAAAACTTTTGCATGGAAATCTCTGAAATAGACTAAAGTTCCAGTTGAAACAGATCCAGAATATTTATCCATTTTAACAAACTTTTGTCTGCTGTGTAATTCTAGCATTTCTAGATTTTATCATTTCATGAAGTTTGCATTTGTTTTTTGTGTATCCGTGGAATTAGTCTTACCTCTAATGAATGGTGATATCCATGTTATAAAAAAAAAAAAATCTAGCATTTCTAAAAAATCAAATTATCTTAAAAATATGGCCATTTGGTATCATAACAAAAAATTCAGCCTTAATTTAGAATTTCTGGCAAAATTTTCCCCTGCAGTTGGGTTGCCCCAATTACAATATATTTTATAGAAATGCTTCCATCCCAAGTCCCAACCATATCTCGGAGACATCCTCACAACCCCATAAAATGCAGGACATTTGTTCATTGGCCTCATAATTTACTTTGTTAAAACTCTTCTACCTTTAAATCTTACATGTTCTTTGAAATATGAATTTTACCCTAGTAAGACTCTCACAGTTGTTTTATTATAGATTGAGTGTTCAGACATCTTACTTGATTAATTCTTAAGAGAATGTGAAAACCTCTCAATCCATACACATTTGATAAAACTGTAAGGAGTGATCTCTTGGAGTTGAGTGAACCAAACAGACTTACTTCCTGAGGAGTTTTTGGCCATCAGACCAACCCCTGGAGGTTAACTCTTACAGTTGTTGACAGAATACAAAACAATCTCATGAGGATCCACCCACACTCATAGCACCAGGACTTTAACCAGACTCAATGGAGGGGAAAAGACCAAGAGCAATGTATCCCCTTGGACCTGAACCGTCTTATGAACCAGACATGGGCAGCCCATATTAACAAGAACCATCCTCTTTTTTTTTTTAAGATCTAAACTGGTAGCCTATACATTAATGCTAAAAATAATGGTGTTAGCATTTTGATTTTCATTATTCATTTTAATGTTTTAGATTTAATGATGAGAAAATTAATGGTACTTCATATTCATGCCCAATAAATAATGCTTACTGAGTTTACTAAAAATAGTGGGTCTTGTTACAAACCATATGCATCAATGAAAAATCTTTTCATTCAATGGATTAACGCACATCTAAATATAGAGCCCACCTATAGTAGATGACATGAATGTTGAAAAGATCTATATTTTATTATTGAATATAAACTCATTTTAATTAGATTGATTAAATAAAAAATATCAAAAATTAGAAAAGTATAGAAACTAAAATCATTTAACACAATCAAAATTTAAGAATATTTCTTTTTTATTTAATGGAAGTGAATTTTAATGTATCATTAATTTAAATATTAATTTTCAATAAGTTCAATGTTGTCGCTATTAACAAGCAGGCCACAATCGTATTTCTACTACAATAAAAATCACTAGCTACGTTTAAACTTTAAAGTGTAGTGTAGGAGTTCAAATCTCAATATCGGCTATCATCTCGGCCGAGAATTTTCTCTCAACTAATTTTCCTTTTTTTCTTTTAAATTAAAGCTTGAGATATCGATTTTTAAACCTTTATATACCGGCCTATACAATATGGTGCAGAGCATGCAAGTGAAATTTCACATTTAAGAAAAATATTTAAAGCAAAAGGATTTTTAAGGGAATCGTTGATGGCAAAATAGTGTTAGTTTACACTTTAGACGTGGCAGCAATGGAATGGAAGTAGGGAGAATGCTGTCCAATAACGGTTGTTGATGCTTACATTACTCAATAAATCACCATATTTTCCTGCATCTCCAACTGAAAAAAGAAAAGAAAATGAAAGAAAATACTGCTGTGTTTAAATTTTGCCTTATGGATAGCTATACTTGGAAACCAAAACATACCTCATTTAAAGAGATTATTCATCGTGAACTCAAAATAGTAAAAATGTGCACAGTTTTCGTTAGCTGCTTTTGGATGAGAAGTTTTGAGAAGTTTTACGGGGGTTAACCCGAGTTACCTTTAAGAAAGGATAAAGTTAAAATTTATCTTGAGAGAAAAAAATCTTATTTGACAACTAAATAAGAGTAACCTGATATATTAATAATTTTATAAAAATTAATAATTTTTATTAAATCTATAATATAAAAAAAAAAATAGAATTTTATAAAACATAATTATTAAATTATATTCATCAATTAAAAAATATTATAAAATATTTTTGCTCCATAGATGCAAAGAAGAGGTAAAGAGAGGTAAATAAAAGCAAGGGTTTCCTAAAAACCCCCGTACTCCAAAGGGTTTTGAAAAAGGAAGAGGGAGGGGTAAAAATTTGAATTTTTACCTTCACCCTTCTGTTACCAAACAAAAGTAACGAGAGGTTACCCCCCATTACCCCTCCTTACTTCCACCAATTTTCATGAACCACTTCACGGGTCATTGTCTACCGCCTACCGGAGGTTCATTCAAAAACAAGAACTAATAGTAATAAATCTATAACATGGTGGTGGTCACAAATACAAGCCATATTTCAATAGCCCGAACGGGTTGAAGATCAGGAACCCGCTTCAAGAAGTGGGAGTTCTGAGTTTTCCCACTCCACCCTAAGGGTCACTCGCGTAGATTTATCCGGTGAGTGTGGATAAAGAGGTTTGCACATACCCCGATGAATAGTCGGATGCTTTAAGAGACCTGAATACCTTGATGATAGGAAAAAAGTCCATAGAATTTCCTAACAAACAAAGGACACAAGCACAATGAAACCTTTCACACTGCTGCCATACATCATCCTAAGATTTTTGGGAGCTTAAGACACATCAACATCCATGAAGATTATTCTGTTTCCAGAGCTTCTGTTTCATATCTGACTCCCTCCATGACTAGCAAAGGACACTCATGCACAATGAAACATTTCACACTGCTTCTATACATCATCCATAAAGATTTTTGGGAGCTTAAGACACTATCAACATCCATGAAGATTATTCTGTTTCCAGAGCTTCTATTTCATATCTGACTTCCTCCATGTACTCATTTATGGTTGTCACTGCATCCTGCACTCCTTTGATTGCTTCCTTAAGAGCATTGTCATACTCTGCATCAGCCTCTGCATCCTCTGTTCCTGTGGCTTCTGTAATCTCATGGACATGTACGCACTCATGTTCAGCTGGTTTCCTGTATCTACAGTGCTCATGGCTCACCAACCGCTCTGAGGGCCGACCTGCCTTCTTCAAAATCTGGATCTTGGCCGTCTTTAGATAGGAATTTCATTTCATTCGAGTCCAAACAAAGCACAAACATGAAGAGGATTTATCAAAAAAAGCAACATTATAGTGAGGAACAGAATAAGGATGTCAATGTGAATGGAGTACATGACAGCTTCTTTCAGTGTGTTCGGAGAGAATGGATGATCAGAGAATTTGGATTCTAAAACATAAAACTAAATGTTGGGCATATCACACAAAAATTTGCTATGCAACCGGTTGAATTTGAACACGCTATACATAATCTGATTTCCTACCAGATCAGCAGAAAACTAAAATGGTTGGCTCAGCAAGAATAGGCTCCAGTAACGCAGGGGCCAAGTAGAGGAAAAACCAAATAAACACCTAGCTGTGATCCTTAGGTTCTAATTACTAGAATTATTATTATTTCATCAGGTTACTAATATGGGCACCAATTTTCTTCTACAAAAGGCAACCACCCATGTCTCCTTTTTTTCCCAAACATAGAAACAAGTAACCATCTTATTCAAAAACATGGTTCATGTATCACTGGAATTTGTTATTCTTAATGGTTGACAGCCTTTCTTGCACTTATTTCACTGGGATATCTGAATGACAGAGAAATAAAAACAAAAACTTAAGGATTGTGCAAGCATTAGTCTTCTTTGTGCTAAATATACTAATGCCCATTTGCTTAAGGTTAGCCAAGGACCAGTTAAGAGTCAATCATGAGAACTTATGTTCCGCTAATTGCAAAGGTAAAACTGTGGATACTATCCATGTATTTTATGGAACAGACTCAATATAAGAGCTTTTTCATGGTTAAGTATACCAATTAAATGTGGATTTCAGCTTCAAGTTCAACGCGTCCATAGAATTATTAATTTCTTTGAACGAGGTGTCACCAGTTCCCCAAAAATAAAAAGAACAGTTTTAGTATCTAATGAATTCAAACTAGAACACAGAATCCAGGTAAACAATAGTTACCAGATGTAATTTCTCTTTTTCTTGTACTTGGACAGCCTTCAATAGATTGGCAAGGTCATGTCGACAGTAATCTGGGTTCAAAAGCTGAGACTCCATTTCAAGAACCTAAAAAATGATGTCACTTCTGACTTGAGACATTCATTGAAGTATATATTATACTAAAAAAGGGACAAAATTAAATAGCCTACTTGTTTTGAGCAATCATTGAACTCTATGGTGATCTCACCACAAAGTTGTTGGAATGCCAGTTCCCTCCCAGTGTTCATATAATCAGCAAAAACCCTAAACAAAAAAGAGAAAAAAGAGAGAGAAGATAGAGGGGAAAAAAATAAAAGGATATGACCACTAATGCTACAACAATTTTGTCTCAATAAATATCAGATACCAAAACATATAACCAATCAGAGCACCATACTAATACAAATTAGTTGGAGTATATTCTCATTCAAAATTATAGATTGTATACAAGGATTGGGCTGCTTTTGTAATCACAAATGCATGATTTAAAAGCTCTTCTAAGTGGCTAGTGGATTGGAATAATCATCACCATCATTATCATCAAAACCTTTTCCATCTATTGGGGTTAGCCTTTTGGGTTCTAATTTTCTGCTAAAGACTATCAACGATCATGTTCTCCATCACCCCATATTCTATCATATCATGTCTTACCATCCTAGTCCACGTCTTCAACAGGCTCCTCCTTCACATAGTACCTTCTAGTAATTCTTCAATTCTTTCTACTACGGCTGTTTCTAGTTTTTTACGGACGTGCCTAAATCATCTTAACTGATTTTTCCCACCTTCTACCACAGCAAATTCTAGGCTTTCTCTAATACACTCATTTCTAATTCTATATGTTTTTGTTACATCACATATCTATCATATTCTTAACATACACAGGTACATGACATGAATGACAATGCAAATGTAGAGAGTCATGAATTCCTCATTAACCAGCATATGCAACATATGATAGGAATGACAAAATAGTGAGATTTTAGGAGAACAGCTTTTCTTTTGAAAAGTATGTAATTTAAACCCTTAAGGCTTACGGTTGGACATTCAGCACTTGCCAACTGAGAAGATTGGTATTAATCAATGATTATGGTGACTTGTTTGAGAAATTACCAATTGCAATCCTTTCACCTCCCATGTTAGTCCACCATTCATCTTCCTTAGAAACAATGCACATTCTATTGCCTCAGAGTCCATCAAACTGGGAATATAGGTTCCACATGACTATTCCCTCTCTAGATCAATGGAATCCTTGACTGAACTTTCTTTTTGAGTTGATATCTACAGTCTCTGAAACATTGATTTTAGAGGTACATCTCAGTCGATTTACCTCTCTAACCCATATCCCTCCCTATATAATCCTTGCCCGAAATGGCCATTACTCAGCACCAACCTTGATTCTTCTCTCAATGATTCATTCTCCATTCCCCATGTTCCCAAATTTCAGATAGCATACCAAATTCTAGATCCCCTCTCCAATTGATTTCACCCAGTTCCCAGCCCCATTTCCCTCCCCATATTTTTCTGGATCACCTTCTTCCAGAAATCTTCTCTAATCGCCAATCAATTAAGTCTTCCTCGACTCTCCTGAAGATAAAAAACCAATTGATACCTTTACCCTCAAATATTGTTGGTTTATCTGTTCTCAAACCCCCAAGATATAGCACAGGGTAAAATTTTCCAGAGTTTTACCTCATTACTTAGATAATCCTGAAGCAGAAAAAAATAGTCCTGAAGCCGAATTGAGAAGGAAGGGGGAGCAATCCACTATAAAGAGAAAAGAGGCAAAAGGAATACCAGTATACCACAACGCATAAAAGAAAGAGCAACGCATATAGATGTGCCCAAGTGCTAAAGACAAAAAAAGCAAAATGTGCCTGGAGAATCAAACCCATTCTGCATGCATTTCTACATTCATATGCATCAGAGCCAATGAATGTGCTAATCTCCAGATTCTGTTTGAACATTTACACGCACAATTGAATAAGGATGTATCAGAAAATGCACACAGTACATAATTTCGGAATGATCAAGCCAATCATATACATCAGCAAAAAACCACCAAGAAATACCATAGAACATTAACAAGTCATGAATTGGTTGATTAAGTCCAGCAAGGCCCTTTAAATGCATTCAAATCTTCTCAAGCCCAAATTACTGGACATCTTGCAAAATCATGTCATCTGACATGAGATCAAAAATTGCTTTGGGAATTTCTTTTTTGAAAGGTATATTGCTTTCGAAATTTAGGTGTAGTGAACTAGCAAAATGGTTCACCAAGTTCAAAAAGAAAGGTTCATTCAATGAATTAGAAGATCAATAATTTCTTGCATCCATTAGTCCCAAGATTGCACACATTGTTACCCATTGCATACAAAATTACAGCACTGAACATACTTATAATCATGGGATTAAATATCAGAAATGGATAATAGAATTCCATTTCCATTAAGCTGTAAACTAAAAAGGGATGTCAGGAAAGCATCCATTAAAGGATAAATGAATAAGAATATAAATGTTATTTTTTTTCCCTTTCAATGAACAAATGATTAAGAAGATAATACTGCAATTTATTCCACCGGAAGGACATATCTATATGTAGAGATAAATTGGCTGAACAAATTTCTATATATCAATTATTTGGATTAACAAGAAGGAAGGGGCGGGACCACTAAACAAGAATCCTTTTACTGAAGTTGGTATAACATAATGCTGGCCCTAAATTGCAAGACCCAACAACCATATAAGCATGACTCACTCATGGTGGTCATCAAGTTGTACACAAGGAAAAAAGGGATCTTGAAGCAAAAGGTGCATATTGGTTCGTAAAATGTTTTTAAGAGATAAAAGCTAGAGCTCTGTTGTTATATGGAGCAGACTATAGGACAAAAGAAATAAAAAAAAAAAAGGCAAGTAAACAAGTACATATGCCTGAGATGCTATCTGAGATAGATGAGCATGTCGACAAAAGAGGGTAACACTTGGAATGAGAATATGAAGAGTGAAGTGTGAAAAGAGTGCAGCCTAAGATGGCTTGAGCATGTGAATAGAAGACTCTTCCTTTTACATTGCACTCCAGTGGTTTAGGATGCTGGGTTTGCAATAAAAAAACTTCCACTTCAAAGATTTAATGCTTGATGCTTCAAGGCACTGGGACAGAAAAAGGGAGGGAGAGATCAATTAGGCCATGGAAGGCCGTTGTTGGAGTGACACAATTGGTTGCAGAGTAACAGAGATTTGGCCCAAAGCATGGATAAATGGAGATAAATATGACGTTATTCATCCAATAACATACCCATAATAAATTTAAAACTTAAACTATAAAAAGGCACAGTCCAGGTAATAAACTTTATCTGTCAAAGGGATAAAATGTAACTGCATAGTTGTTCTATAGGCTTGACCTACAGTAGCGAGTCCTCCAAATTAATTTTTTCTTATATCAGATACTTAAGTTGATGGATGTTTTATTAAAAAATAAAAGGAAAAAGCAACTAGGCACAACTAGCATAGCCTTAATCAAGTTTATCCCTCTTAGGAAATCCTAGGTGCCTTGACTACTGTTGATAGACTGTATCCAAAACACTCGCCAGGAACAAGCCGTGCCAAGTAGAAATCACTTTAAACTAATCCTAATTCCAGACTGACCAACAGGTTGTGTAGAACTAACAGTTAGGACCAAATTCCACATCAATAGAGAGTAATCAGCCCTAGAATGACACAAAGAAGCACAACCATTAATCATTAGAGGCACCAGAATGGTGAGGATCAAAGATAAGTAGTGCGTAATATAGAGTGTCGATTCACTTGACCCAACATGGTATTCAAATTCCACTCGTTTCTGTCATTATCAAATCAGAAACGCTCAAATCAAGAACAAAATAAAGTCGTTTTGAGTACCATGACAATTCTAAAAGAATTCCAATACTAAATCCCCAAATTATCCTCGTAATTGCAAGAGAAATACATATCGATTAGAGACCCAGAACACCTAAAAACCATGAAATTCTCATCAAAATCCTAAAACCTGGCGAAAAAAAAGAAAAACCGAATCAAGCACTTGCATTGATTCGAGAATCAAACTTCAATCTCCAGAACAGATTTCTAAACTTATAGTAAAAGCATAAGTTGTCTAGAGTAAACGTTGTAAAAACAGGGGAACTGAGACGAAGGGGTATTGGGAATTTTGTTGAAGAAGAAGCGAAGGTACCTGCGGAGCTTTGAATAAGCTTCAGCCCTTCGCTGTTGGATGGCGAGAAATCCACGGAGCAGATTGATGATTTTAGTAGATTTGGGCATTTCATCTCCATCAATCTCCATCGCTTCTTCCTTCTCTGCGCCTTCCATTTCCCCCTTTCTTCTCTCCCGTAAACCCTGCCAATGTTTCAATGTCCAAACTCCAAACAGACTAACTAAACCGTTAATAGTCTATTTCAGCGTCCCATGTTCATTTAATGTCCCCATAATGGCCCCACCTACCATGATCAAGACCTTTCATCTTGTCAAGTGGGGACCCACCAAGGATGGTGCATTTGGCAACTTCGCCACCCTCCTTAGTGATATTTGGATATTTTATTTTGTTTTTTTAATTTTGAAAAGTACAATAGTATGAAAAAAAGTTTAGAATTGAACTATTATTAACAATTACAAAAAGATAATATATTTTTTATAATTTTTTTTTAGATTAACATGTAAGAAACTTGGACATAGTTCTATTAAAACTCTCACAGATGAACCCACTATCGGTAAAGCACACTAAGATTAGGCCACGGGGGTTCGAACCTACACTTTATCACTTCTTAAAATTGAAGACATCCAATTAAACTATACCATGTTGGTAGATGAAAAATAGATTATCTTGGTATATAATCTATTTTAATAGTAAAAAAGATAAATATATATAAAACACAACGACTAAATAGGATGTCTATCAAGGTGTGAATAGTTTTAAATAAAATTGTAGTACGTTGGTTCTCTCTCATAGATCATCATTCTCAAACTCTATAACCCCATAGATATTTTACTTTTATTTTAAATTTTTTGGAAAGTGCAATAATGTGGAAAAATGAGTTGAAATTGAACTATTATATATAATTAGTTTATAAATTCTTTTATCAATTTTAATTATAAAATAAAAAGAATATAAAATGTTGGGATTGGATGGGATCTTCATTAAAGTTTAGATAGTACTTAGGACGAAGTTAGAATGTGTTGGTTCACTCATGATTTTTAAAAAAAAATTAACTTAATTTTTTTTCAATAAATTGCTGAAAAGTACAATAGTTCCTTTTCATAGCAATAAGAGAAATATTCAAAGTTAAGGGTGGAATCTGAAATTTTGTTGAGAGGCAAGAGAATTTTTTATAATTTCGCAATAATTAACTCTAAGTTTGAAAAGTCTTGAAATTCAAATAGATAGAAGCCCATTCCTAATAATTAAAAGTGCGATCGTGAGGATTTTCGATATCAATTACAGATGTGTAAGAGAGGTGTGCATGCTAGCATTTATCGAGGGAGCAGTACACAGGCTTCTAAGCATACCCATCTTGGGACTATTTTTTTTTCTTTTTTTATTAGGAAGGGGGGAAATCTTTTTGAAACTTATGGAGTTAAGTTATTTCTTCTAAAACTTTCACTTTGAGTGGCATTCCGCACTCACACAGGATAACTGACACCATGGGGACTTAAACTTGGAATCTCTTGCTTCTTAAAGCGAGAAATTACCGTTGATCTACCTCACATTGGATCTATCTTGAAACTACTTACCAACTAAAGGAAGAACGAAACTCTTGGATTGACCATGGCCCTTGCTTTGGCCCTCCTTGGTTCCACTCTGATGCATATTATGGCATGATTAAACTAATAAATTATTCTATGAACTTTGGGATAGAGTAATTTAGGTTTGTTTAAGAAAAAAGTAAAGTATATTGTCAATTTGAGCTTATATGATATATGTCAATGACAAAAGTTATCTTTTTGTACTTTGATAATTAAAAAAAAGTGTTAAAAGAGATGAACCTACACTTCATATTTATTGACATATAAAAGATTTAGGATAAAGTTTCAAGGAAATTGATATGAAAATATTAAAAAAATGAATGTGTTCTTAGTAAATATATAGAGTTTATTTAAGATATGTATAATGGTGCAACTACCAACATTAGAATACATAATTCTTAATTAGAAAAGAAACTATCAAAGATTTGTTAAGGACTTGCACAATATACCAAAATCTCAAGAGTTACACTGATTCTCTAGATTGTAAGGCTAGACCTCAACAGGCACATGACAAGTTATCATTTATCTTTTCCAATTGTGACCACCCATTTCCATTGAACACCCATTCCCAATCACACCCCATTAAATCCCATTTAGACCCACTAATCCCATTAATTCCATTTATTTAGCCCTTTTTAAATTGAGTAACCCATCCATATTTTCATCCAATCCTACCGCTGAGTCATGAGTCTAATCCTACCGTTATACGAAATCATTCACAAGTCTTGTGTATCAAGTAAGTTCGAAAGGAGTTGAACCCAAGACCTCTACTCTAATCTTAAAATCTGAAATCAACTCAATTACTCGTTGATTCTTATAAATAGAGTGATGATACAAAAACTCGTATTTATGAGGTCAAGCTTACTTTTTAATTTATCTTTATTTTTTATATTTATAAATTAAGAAATTGTTTACTCTTTAAAAATGTAGAATTCCAAGACAGTTACAGGTAGACTTACAGCTTGGATTTTGAAATTCATTTAGTATGCAAACAAAGGAAAGGAAGGAAAAAGAAGAAAGAATACAAGACAGCAAAAGTAAGCAATGCTATCATTCAGGAATACAATGTGATGGCCTTTGAATCCCACCAAAATGCTCTCCTTCACCTTTGCCATCCAGCCACTTGAATCCCAACTCACCCTTGTATGCCTTCAAAAGATGAGGGACTTCCTTATCATATCTGATCACATACTTGCTCAAGAAGTCATTCTCATTCAGCATCAACATTCGTTTTAGCTCACCCTCGCTTACCAATTCCTGCCATTTCAGTATTTTCCACACCTTACTCCTTGGGATAAGCCATCTTTTCAAACTAAACAGCAGAAGTATCGGATCCCTCGCAACCTCAGAAGGCATCCATTTCAGTTTATTCACAAAGAAATCCATTCCCATTCTTATCTTCTTCTCTGAACACTTCATGAACAGCGGCATTCTTCTTAATGCATCAAGAAACTCATTTTCAGACCACCCAAGTGTCTTCAACAGCTCAAATTTTGCCTCCCAAGTCGGCTTTTCCATCGAGCACATGGCGTGGATCGCCTTTACAAACAGCATGGAACCAGGCTCTAACCCCAAATCCTCGACCCTTTTCAGAATTTCTTTCAACAATTCAGTACTCATTGACAGAATTCTTGGCTCGATCAAGACCATGTTAGTGATTCGCGAATCGGGTAATTGGTATTCTCTCAAAAGAGCAACATTGGGCTGCATTCTCTTCTGGAGATTGCAGGTGAACATCCATCGATATCGCCTAAAGACTTTGATCACGTTCTCATTGGTCTGAACAAGATTGCGGAGAAATTCAATGGATGGTATGATCTGGGTGTTTAGGCCTCTGAGTAGAAGAGGCGGATTCGAAGAAATCAGGTAGGTGATTTCAGAATCAGAGAGGCCCAAATCTTGGAAATATGTAAGGACTGGTTTGAGGGTTGTGTCTACATCGACGAGGAGGAGACGGGGTCTGGCAGAGATGAGATTTGTGATTTGGGTGTTAGAGAAGCCTCGGGCTTTGAAGAATTCAAGGACAGAATCTGGTACCTGCGTGCTTTTGAAATTGATTCGTTTGGATGCTTGAAGAGCTGATTCTGGAGACAACCCGCATGAGTTTATGAGGTAGGAGAGTGTGAGAGATGCGGAATCAGAGCTGTAAGAAAAGGATCTGAGATGTGGATTTTGAAGGAGAAAGGCAAGGGTTGGGTGTTTTCCATTGAGATGGAACAGACTTCTGCAGAAAGAGCGCAACATCGGTGACTGGTGAGACGAAAATGAAAAGCTAAGCACCGCAGTCACTTCCTTAGAGAGGAGTCAAAAAGAGGCTGTGCCAAGGTAACTTCTACACGTAAGATGTAATAAGGAGAAGATCACTTTTAAAATAAAGCATTTAAAAATATTTTAAATAAAAATAGTTAGAATTAAAAGTAATAATAAGCCATCTGACTAAAGGCGAGCCATACAGACACCTGGAAAGTCTGCTTCTAGATACCCATTTTTAAAATTTTAGGTGAAGTTACCATTCTACCTCTGCGTATGAATTTATTTAAACGAATTTTCAATTCATTCTCAATTCGTTCGAATGAATGTACTCATCCGAACGAACACCTTAGTGTAATTTTCATTCATTCGAACGAATGAACATATATATATATATATATATATATATATATATATATATATATTATATATATATATATATATTTATATATATATATATATATATATATCAATCCTTCACAAAATTTGACTCATTCATTCGAATGAACCAAACTGTTCATTTGAACGAATGAACACTCATCCGAACGAACTGAAACTAGACTGATTTGTTCATTCGGATGAATAGAACACAGAGGGGTAGAATGGTAATTTCACCATATTTTTTAAAATCGGGTGTGTAGACGCAGCAAACTAGGTGTCTATATGGGGCGCCCTGACTAAATACATTAAAATTAATCACTTTCTTATCATTGATTAAAATTAATCATCATTATTGATTTTAACCTTTTAAATGTCATAGTTAAAATAGATGTCCGTTTCAAGATTCTCTCAAATTATATTATTCTATATGATAATGTTTATTTACTCATAATTTATAGAAGTAAAATTTTAATTTCTGTTACAATATTAAAGCAATAAAAATAAGTTATTTTAGATTTTTCTGTAAAATAACAATTTCTACCATTCATAGACTTCATGACCTACTATTTAATCATGCATTAGGCATAGTCGAACCCAACCCAAGCACCAAGATTGAACCTAATTCGAACTCATGACTTAATCCATGACTCTAACTCATTGATGTGATCCATTATTCAATCCATAATCCAATCAACTTAACCCATGACCTATACAGCTATATTCAATTAACTCAAACCTATATGAACAACTTGACCCACAATCTATAATCCAACGTAATCAGCTCCACTATTTGTATATATATATTCTATGACTAAATTCCCCACAATAGATGAACTAATCTAACGCAACTGAACCTTGCTTATGAATCTTTGAATTAAATTCAAGTGGGTTAGAACAAGGAAAATTTTCATCTAGTTCGACAATCATTCATAAGCGACATTCTGCCCAAAGCTCCATATTGGGGCCAAAATTAACAACATCATTTTTTACACACATTTATCCTCCGTGACTATTTCAAATTGATTTAACTATTATAATAAAAATCCATTCAAAATTGACTCTATTTTCACTATTGATCTCTGACACTTGAAAGTCACTATTTATTCAATTGTAAATTAACAACAAAAGTATAATGTCAATCAAGAAAAAGATGCTAATCTAGAGAAATGATAATCAAGAAATTTACTAAAAGAAAAAAATAATAACTCTAATCTTCTCCCAAATGGGCGACATGGAGATGGCTCTCTCTAACTCACTTGTTCTCTTCTTCTTCCTCTTCTTCCAGTAAAATCAAGAAAAATTAAAAGCTTCCTCTTCTCTTTGCTCTCGTACATATGTGATTATCTAGCCAATTATGAAAAAACCCTTTAGGGTTAATTACACAAATGCTTCTGATGTAGTGAATTACAAATACGCCCCTAATATGACTGAGAGTCTGAGATGGCCCACTAGCTCACCAAACTCATCATGTGGGGTTCGATGTCCATCCACATTATCACGGACAATAAAATCATTCGAAGAAATTGATAAGATTGGATAAGACTCATTCGATGGTGGATTGGATTTGATATCCGAAATCCCTTTTCAATAAATCCATTAAATTTACATCTCAATCTAATCCAAGCAATTACGAATTGATAAGCAACAAATAAAATTCTGATTCTCACTGAAAACAAATTTCTAAGAAAAAGTACAATTAACCCTAATCCTCTCCTAAATGGAGGAGGTGATGATCTCCTCTCACTAGTCCTCTTCTCCTTGATCTTCTTTCTCTTATACAATAATAATATTAATAAAGAAAATGAGAGTCCTCCTTTCCTTATATATTTTTTATTATCGAAGGGTTAAAGCATTTTTCTTCTTCTTCTATCTTTATCCTATCATATATCGTAATGCCTTCCACAAGATTACCAAAACAACCCTAACATAAATTATAAGAATGCCCCTTCGAAGAGGCCGACTAATCAATCTCATGATTGATCTGGCCATCAGAAGCCTGAATGATCCAAATGATAATCTTGAAGACCCATTAGAGGAGGATTGGGCCCATGTGAAATTATTTGGGGCATTTTTACTTCAAATTGATCAAAAGATTGATGATGGAAAGAAAGGATCTAGTATACTTTCAAATGGACCCCGTTACACTCAATTTGAAGCCCATATGGATATGTTATGGATCTAGGCTTGCAATGAGGTGTTTTGGGCCTCCAAATCCCACGTTTTGAAGCCCATTTGTTGCTAGGAAGCGAATTCTACATCATCTTCCATGTCATATCCTAGTTGGGTGCCACATAGGATTTCACATGGCATGGAATTGGTAATGTTTGGGTCCATGAGGCTTGTTTGAGATCACAACATGGATTTGGAAACAACAAAGATAGAAAGGAGATCAAGCTTGGGCGTGTGGGCTGCTTTTGGAGCACAACAAGGTAACAATTATGTCACGTGTGAGCAGTCTCTAAGGATTCTAGATCTTCAGAGTCCTTAGGGATTTCCACCAAAATTTTGGCAGAATCTCTCATAAACCTTAGACATTTGGCCACAAATTCTCTCTCCAATCCATTCTTCTCATTCTTTAACATGTTAGGAATACACATTTTCTATGCTAAGTTCATCCATTCATCATTTAATCTATTATCCATCAAGGGAGTCTTATAATGATCCATACAAGTCCTTAACTAAATATATAAAAGGTTAAACATCTATTACAGTCATCCATGGTAAGTAAAAACACATTACATCAAAACACAATTCCAAGTATGTTACAAAATATATAGATGAGGGACAAAAAGTCAAAAGACAACATCATTCAAGATCTTCGGTGCAAATCTCCACCATGCGTAGGGGTCCCAAGAGCCCCGTTTCCCAACGATTCCTTGAAACTGTGAGGGATTAGTATACAAGCAGACATTTTAACGGCACTAAGCATTATACAATACATTTAACACGAAATATAAATGATATAAAACAATATGCACTTCTCTTTCATTACTCACATGTATTCATTCTTTTCCTTCCCCATTATCACATCATGGCGTATGCTTGCTCTTAAGACTCCGTCATTACTCCCAATTTGTGACCCACGCATTTGGATCTCACCACGACTCTCATTTCGTGGCCATCACTAATCTCAGTTAGTGACCCTTGTGTTGGAGCTCACCACCCATCACTAATCTTAGTTAGTGACCCTTGTGTCGGAGCTCACCACTACTCCCATTTTATGGTACATTCATTCTTACATTCATCACCTTCTCCTGTACATTCCTCTTCTCCACCCACTAAATTTACCTCATTAGAATTTTATCACCCTCCATCATACTAGGTGTGTGCACCATCTTCATTATTACATTTGTGCATATTTTTTTATTTCCACACATTCCATCAGGTTATTCATCAGAATGAATCATGCATTTCATTGTTCCACACATTAAGATGTATTTCTAGTATGTCAAAATCACTCCACATTTATGCATACAAGATATTTCTACCCATTCCATCATGTTCTTCATCAACATCATTCATGCTCAACACATTTCGCAACACAATAGGAATGAAGCTATGACATTTCCACATCACACATCAAGTCATGAATTTTTATATCACACATTTTCATCATATAGTCATCATATCATGGATTCTAAACATCACATAAATTCTCATAACATCAAAATTCACCAATTCATTCACAGCATTAAGCATACCATTCTCACTCAATTTCATTTAATTATGCATTCACCATGTTTCATTCATAAGTGTGGATTTCACTCTCACCTAGTATTTAAGTGGTGGGTTGGTTTCTTCGACATGCTGATAGGTATTGACTCCAACCGAGTTAGGTGCTGCCCAAAACAACAATCACCACAACACCAAACACAATTCAATGTCACATTTAAGCAAAAAGAAGCTAAGTTACATTTAGGTTAATAACCCCAAGCCCAAACCTAGGAAAACTTCCCATCTTTCCCCAAAATCCCTAAAATGTCCCTTGGTTCTCATCACTCAAAGAGAGAAGTCCCCTCACTAGCCCCAGATCTCCATTTAGAGTTCTCAAGAAGGGGAAAGAGAATCCCCAATTTTGGACACCTCAAACCCAACAGGTTCTCAACCCCAACCCTAGATTTCCCAAGATTCGTCATTCCTTATCATAAATAAGACTGAAGTCATAAGCCATCAGTTGAAATCAGAGGAGGGAAGAAATTACCTCAAAGGGCCGAAATCCCAATGATTTGGGGGTAAGCTTCGACAAAAAATTCAAGAGGAAGGAGCTTAAGGTAGAGGACTTTCCATGTTCATGCCACCTCTTTACACTTGTTCGAAAAATCAGTTATAACTCGGGCTACGTAAATTAGAATTTTACAAATTTAGTCTTATTGGAAAGATAATTGAATAAGGTTTTTAAGAAACCTAATTTCATCAAAATCCAATGTCTTTTGATACCTAAAATCTGTCAAAAAATTTAGACCACGTTTTCTAAAAAATTGACTTTACTTCTCTGTAACGCCCCGCCCTTTTCTACAGTCTGAACGGGTCGTGGCCCGCTTAACTGCAAATTGAACGGGCGTCACTCAACGCAACAACGCATCTAACGGACCTTACATCACAGATTTGTGGCTGGAGGAAATTAAGTATATATTTTTTTTAAGATTATAATTGAAATAACAAAGTCATCAAATCCTTCAAGCCCAACTTTACACATTACATAAATCATAATGTCATCCACAAAAATGAGAAGAATAACATCGATTATTAATATCAAGTCTAATCTCACTACTCACATCCCATTCCATAAAATAAAACAAAAACAATATCCTCAAGGTTCTCAATTTATTCAAATCAAATAATCAAGTCTCAAAGAATAAGAAGCATCGAATAATTAACTTAATCAACATAGTTCAACATCTAATTAGGAATTTAAATATTCATCCATAATAACTTCTAGTTTTCAACGTCGTCCTCCAATCCTAAATCCAGAGGGTTACCTGCAATATAAGGGTGTGAGCTCCAAGCCCAGTGAAGGAATATGATATCTCCAATATATTCAATGTAATACAAATAAAGAAATATTGAAAACATAAATAATTAAATATGCATTTAATGTCCATGCATTATGTCATGCAATTCACAATGCTCAATGCAATGTTCAATATCTAATTCCTCCACAACATACCCACTGTATTTGGTGGCCATCCCGCCGAAGCGAGGCCTATAACTTACCACAAAGTGGTACTTCCCATATCAAATGGGGCCTACAGAACACAACTACTACCAAATATCAGTCTTCGTGATCTTTCATGGCTTAAAATCAAACCTACCACATGTGTGGTACTTCTCACTAAAAGCGAGGCCTGAAACTACCACCGTCGTGGTCATCATAAAAGATTATGGCCAACACCTCCATACACATCCCATGAATATGAAGATGACATGCTCAATGCCATGTCTAGCATGCATCATCTTTATCATCATGCCGCATGTTATGAATCATATTAACATGCCATGAGTAAAATCGTTGCCATCATTCTAAGCATGATTATAATCTCAATTTGACATAAACATCATGTACATATTTTAAAACATCAAAATCAATCTCAACAATATTCCACATGCATAATAATAATTCATATCACAATATTATTACTATGACAACACTATATCATAAATCCATCTTAATAACATAAAAATAACTCTATAATAGACAATAAAACATCAATCCAATACGAACATAATTATTGGACATTTCAACAAGGTTAGTGGGTAACTTCCAACTATCCGGGCAGACTGAGTCCTTCATGGCTATTAGAACATTTAACCTATCCCCTTACATTACTGTGAGTAAGGACCGGATTATAACCACTATTCCTACATATACCTAATCCATATCATAGGTCCAACGTTATATTCCCAAAACACATTACATAAGGCAATATTTTTACATTGCTCAATCACATAAACAAAATAGAAAATATCATGCACAACAAAATATAGTGTATTGTTTTCCCTCGCCTAGAAGTTTGGTGATATGCACAAAATAAAATACCAAAGCTCTCTTAGCGATCAGGAACCAAAGTTTGCTGAAATATAATAATCATAGCAAAAACCAATAAAAATTCATGCTAATCATTTGCCTAAATTTTCAAAACCACTTGAGAATTCATTCCTTATTATTTTATATTAACATAACTCATCTCTTAAGATCATAGGTGTTCTAGTCCAGCAAATAGGGATTCAAAGAAATCTAAGTTTTCCAAGTTTTACATACTTTTCCAAGAAAATCCTTATAGGGAAGAATTCACTCATCTTGCAGAATTTTCTAGGAACAGCTTGTTTATCAATTACTTTCATCCTCTACCAGTAGATAGGTCTCTGAGTTACGATCGCAACAATATCTCATGTATCCCAAGGCGATATTCTTAGCCTGAGTTATGATCGTTTTACTGAGACATGTATACTGCCAAACAGTTTGCAGTCTTAAATGAGGTATCTGGAATGTAACCCGAAATTGACCTATCATTTCATCAAAATTTGATGACAAATTCGAATAGCAACTAGATCTATCAGTATAACTTCCAACCCAATGAATTTCATCGAAAAAGACGTTCGTGAACTCAAATTATGATTTTTCTCGGAAGGACGCGTAGAAAATCATAAGCCCAATTTGAAATCCGAGTTTCATAGATTTCCACAAAATTAGGGTTTCCCTCTAATCCAAATCTAAGGTTATTAAATCAGTCCTCTTAAACCTCTAATCAATTTTTTTTTTCACAATTTTACATGTCAAAGTCTCTTCTATTATGGTTGAATTGAACTTATAAAAGGAAAAGATCAACACCCTTTTTAAGGTTTAATCGTAGTTTTCTTCTTCTTCTCTTTCTTCCTCTTTCTTTCTCTCTCTTTCTTTATTCAAATTTCTAAAAGGAAACTTCAGCAAAATTGTTTTAATTTGAGAGAGATATCATGGAAGAAGAAGAAGAAGAAAAGAAAAGGATTTAGAAGAAATAAATCAACATACCTCTAAGATGAAGAAAACCAATGAAAAACTAAAGACCAAATGGAAGAAGATGCTGCTTTACTCGACCAACTCAAGGAGGAAGATAAAGTTTCGCCCGAGGAGAAAAGGAGAAAAGAATCGTTGGTTTGCAGAAAGGGGCTATGCCCATGATATTTTATTTCAATCAAAGAGGAGTCGGCCAATGGGAATTCTAGTCCATTTAGGACTTGCCTCCAACGTGTAATAGGATTTGATTTCCTAAATTTCACATAGGGGTATTTCCTATTATTTATTTAGGAACCTAATTAAATAAATCTCAAGATGAAATAATTTTGATAAACTAACTCGATTTTCTCACTAATTTGGAATTTCTAAATTTTATTTATTTGATTAATTTGTTTTCTCTCTCACAAAAATTTATCTAATTAAATTCTCTTTCTAAAATTAATTTTCCTAACGACAAGGGTTTGAGCACTTGAATTAATATTTTATCTAATGCTGACATAATTTCATTGTTTGCTCAATTTATTTTAATTGTGCATTTTAAATTTCTCTCCATATTACATTTACTCAATTTAATCCTCTTTCTATCTAAAATTAATTTTCTAAAACAAATATTTGAACACTAAATTCGACCAAAGCATTTGATTTAATATTTTATAAAATTCGCCCATGGCATGGACAAACTGATATTTTCACAGTTTGGTATTTGATTTAATTCAACCATATTTTCAATTTTGATCCACTAGTAATTTATTTTAATTGGGCATTTTAAATTAGAAACTAGTCATTGAATTTTATTTTCTCACCAATTAGCTGTTTACTTCAAATGGAGAATTAAAACAAATAAACAAACATATACAACATCATTTTAATCCACTAACACTCTAATTTTACCTAATACCACTAACCCGCTACTCCAGGTCGGGTCATTACATTCTCCACCAAGGCTTCTCCATGCACGTAAGCTCAAATTCGTGTAAAAAGAAGATAGATTGGATTTGGGAAGCAAAAACGTCCAATTGAGGGTTGTTTAGGTGGATTTAGATCATATGACCCATATGACATGAACTTAGATTGCTTTTGACGTTGAAGAAGTGGGTCTTATGCACCATTATCTTTTTCATACCCAATTATGACTAATTGAGTAGTTTTATGACTAAGATCCTCATGATGGTTTCTCAATTGATGAATTTAGTTTGAATTTTCATATATAAAGTGGATGAAATCTTCAATTCTTCTTGGATAAAAAATATTAAATGCTTGGGAGATGGGAGTTTCATCTTCAATCTTCGTGTTATCTTTGATTGAGCTTTTCATGTCCCCATCAAATGGTATGGATGGTGTCCCCTGTCACTGAAAAAGATAAATGATTTAGGTATGTTGTTACATCTTTTACAAAAATCATCTCATATTGGGTCTATGTATAGTCCGAACACACATTTAACATTTCCAATATTAGAGAACACACGAAATGCTGTAGATGGATGATTGAACTTCACATTTGTGTAGAGACCAGCATTGTCTCCTCTTGATCATCATCTCAGACCTCGCAATCCTTGCCAGGATCCATTCCATCATCTTGGACCTTGCCTTCCTATTTTTCTAAAGAAATTATATTAATATAAGATTTAGTTTCTCCTCCATCATCATCAAAGTTTGAAGCTGGAAACTCTATGATTTATGCTCTTCCTCTTCTCCAAACATGTTGAGGTCCTCATCACTCCCTTTGGCTTTGAAAGAATTTACCCTCGAATTTAAAATGCTAGACCAAGATTTTTGTTCGACGGATTAGGTTCAGGCTTTTAAGTCCGTTTATTTTTAAAGCTTAAGTACAACAAGTCCGAATCCCACGGGCTTTACCTAAACAAGCTTAAAAGTCCGAACCGAGACAATTGAACGAAAATATTTGTCCACACTCGTTTATGTAGATCGGGTCTGAGCTCGGGCTTTTACTTAAAGTCTGTGGAGACCCGTCAGACTTGGACTTAACTGCACTTGGGTTTAAAAAATAAGTGTGCTTAAAAGCACGAGCTTGAGCTGTCGAACAAAAATGTTTGTCCAAGCCCATTTATTTAGGTCGGGCTCAGACAATTGTACGCTCCTTAATTTCTTTTGGAAATTAACTGAGTCAATAGACTCACTTTCAATCTGGGGTATGTTCTAAATTATTTGGCTATGTATTTGGATTATTGTTGATTATGCTCTGAGTTTGCATCTCATCCGGGTGTTCTGAGTTGTGAATTTACCGGAGTTCTAAGACTTTTTGAATTCACTAAACAGTCCAGAATTCAGTCATCCATTCCCTAAAGTATAAACCAGTTTCTGATGTGTTAAACCCGAGTTGCACTCGCTGTGAATACAATCCATGTGTCTGCAGTGGACTGAGTCTAAAAACACCGTGTTAACATTGGATCATTTTACTGGAATTAATTGGCTCTGTAAACGGTTTGGGTTGCTGCAATTTAAACGGTCTAGAACGGCATAGCCAGTTGGGTAATTACTTGCAAAAGCCAGCTGGGTTCAGACTGTTTTATAAAAAATTAAAACCAGTTGATCGTGTAAAAACCAGTTTTATCTATTATAATTAATTGGACTTGTTTTAATCGGATTTTCGTTCCTGTTCAGACCATTATCCTCAGCCTGTACAAGGTCCAGGTTGAGCAGTAACTAACTGGGCCGTCTGGTTTGCTGTGTGCAAGACTGCAAGCCCAGCTGCATTCTGGCCTGCATGGCAGCAAACGGGCCAACAGGTTGCATGTACATAGATACGGCCGTTTTTAAATCGCAGATTTTTATGTAAGTTTTTCTTTGTCATGTATTTTTAAGTATATCATATTTAATTTTAATAATAAATTTTATTTATGATTAAAATCTTATGGGCATTAGATAAATAGTCAGTCAATAAAAAATAGTTTTGTCATATTTAAATATAAAAAATAATTTTAGATTGATGGGATAAAGGACTTAGATAATTATGGTATTTTATATTAATTTTATAAATTATAATATATTTTAATTTAATATTTTTCTAATATATCTTTATCATTTATTAAAATTCTTTTAAAATATTCGGTACTGGCCATTAATATAAAGGATAATTTAACATAAAACAAAAAATGAAAATTGAAGCCAACGTCAATCATCGTGCAACAATGATTTATCCTGTCTTACTAATTTGCATGGTCGTTTGTTGTCATTAATACTTAACAGGTTTTCTATTAGAATCTGATGATAAAAAATAAAAATACTTTACATTCTACCATATGGGTCATACTGATGTAAATAGTCCAACTTTATTTTTTAAAAGGAGTCCAAAATTTATTTAACATGTGACAAAATGAAGAATAACAAAAGTCTTAATTTAATATTTATCAGACTTTTAATGGTACCCACTTCTGTCATGAGACCCTTCTTTTGGAAGGTTATCAATTCTAACAGTTATATGTATTGAATCTTAAAATTCCATTCTATCTAAAAAGTCACTATTTATAATTTTATTTTATGTTAGGTGGAGTGACACAAGTTCTTTATAAATCCTTACATCTCCCTTTACACTTTTAATATGGGACTCACTTACGGTCCCAACAATCTCCTCCTCGAACGAGGCCAACCATCCCATCCATTTAAGAGATCTCCTGAATCCATATGAGGTAGTCTGAGACCTAACTCTGATATCATTTGTTAAAACTTGGGCATCCAATTCAAAAGACTAGCATGCTAGGTGGAGTAACCCAACTCCTCTATAAATCTCTAAATTTCTCTGCACTTTCAACGTGGGACTCATTTGTAGCCCCTACAAAATGTTCTAAGAGATTTTGAACAACTCGGTAATTAAAAAAACAGTTTTATATATTTATTAGAAAGAAATATAACATAGTGAATGTAGTTGTGATCACTTTGCTTGCTTCTCCTCTCCCTCAAATCATTTTTGCTTCTTAGAGAAAAGAAAAAAAAAAATTCAGTCAGATTCTAAGTGCGAGGTTGGTTGAAAATATTGAAAAAATAACAATCCTCGATTAAATAATTATATAATTATGAGAATTTAATGTGGAAAACTGTACTTATTGCCGTATTGTATTTTTTGTAAATGTAGAATTAATGTATGGATATCATAGAAATCCTCAGCCATAAATAGTCAGAGTTATCAAAATGGAATTGCAGATACACACAAAAACAATCAAATATCATATTTAGTTATTCATTTAATGTATATAAAGAATAATATATAGCTAGCAATCAATATATTATAGGATCGAGCTTCTCTACGAACTGGTTTGATACACTCAAGTAAGCAATTGGTGTGTATTACATTGTCACAAATACCGTTCTCATGATATTAATAGTTATTAGTAATATCAGAATATCTTCAAAATTTTGGATTTTTATTAGGAAATTAACAAGAAAATCTCATGAAAAATATAATTATCTTAAAAATAATAAAAATATTAATAAGATAATTTTTTAATACCTTTCGTGAACAACTAACAATCAATTGAAATCTAAGGTTTAAATATCGGCCGATACATATCGTATCGGCCGATATATATCGGTTTTTTTAAACCGAGTAATATCGGCCGATACGATAAGTATCGGCCATACATACCGAATATCGGCCGATATGGCCTATATTCGGTCCGAAATATCGGTCATAATATCGGCCGATATTCATAAATATCGGTATTTTAAAAAAAAAAAAAAATTAAAACACCGATACGGTTTTTCGCGATTTTTACGCGGTTTTTCGCTGTTTTTCGCGGTTTTCCAAGGTTTACGGTTCTCAGGGATATTCACGGTTTTTCGCTGTTTTCGCGGTTTTCCACGGTTCAGGGTTTACGGTTCTCAGGGTGTTCACGGTTTTTTAAGGTTTTTTACGGTTTTTGCGGTTTTGTCACGGTTCACAACTATTCATCACGGTTTTTTCACGGTTCCGATATCGGAGGAGAGAGAAAATGCCGATATCAGTATGAGAGATAAAATTATCAGCCGATATATCGTCCGTATCGGATATCGGCCGAGCCGATTTTTTGACCCCTGATTGAAATAATAAAAAACACTTTTATTTAAAAGGTGATATTATCGGAAATTTACTCTGATATTATCATTTATCCCGCTTTTAAAGCAATTTTATTGGAAATTTACCATTAAAAAAGGCAGCACCAATAGATACATATTAATAATACTGTTACGGTATTTTGCTGATAAAAACGTGATAAATTTGAAATTATCACCAATATTTGTGACATTGGTGTATTGTAGTCAATAACTTGAAAATATGAAATGTAGTGATGATGATATTCTCTCTCATAATTAAGTAAATGAATCAAGCAACAATCTTAGTTGTAGAGAAATTATCTTTTGTGAATCCATTCACAAGATCTATTGTGAACTTTTAATGACAACTCTTTTACGAGAAAATTAGCTGAATTAAAAAAAAAAATTCCATCAAAGAATTCAAATTGAAAGTTCACATAAAATTTTGTGAATTACTTCACAATGAGTAACTTCTCTAAGTCTTGACCACAATGAAGTTGACTAACATTGCCGTAAAATCTGACCCACCATTGAAGAATACTTACAAACCTCTTTCTAAACCCCAACCAGAAGTTAAAATCAAGTTTGACCCTTCTTTCGTATTTGACAACAACATTAATCTCATACACAGAATCCCAACAACACAACCAAACTGAAACAAACCCACCAATCTCAACCTAAAATACTCACATACACACAACCTAAGAACATATGCTAATAGGGGGAGGGTAGGAAGAAGAGTCAGCAGCAGCAGCAGCAGAAGTCAAAATTTCTTCTATCAACCCACAATCCTTGCCGTCATCAACCCCATTCAGAAAGTCATCATCAAATTCAGCAGAATTTTCAAAAATGCCATCCACTTTCAGATCATTACCCCATCCTTCACCTTCAAAGCTGCCGCCGGTGGCCTCAGATGCCTCAAAGAGGTACTCTATGTTCTCTTCAAATCCATATCCATTGAACAGATCATGTAGTTCGTTGGTTCTTCCAATGGCGATGTCAGAAACCGGCATGGGGCTGTAGGCAGTGTCCATGCAGACATCCCAGGGTGGTTCTGTGAGGGGGTCAACGACCGCCGTTTGATCAATGGGATCAGCATTTTCGGGAAGATGAATCTGAGGTGGGGCCTCTGGAGGTTCATGAAAGGTGGGGGGTTGTGGTGGCGGCGGCGGTGGTGGTGGTGTTGGTGATGATGGGACCTGGATTGGAGGTGGGTTTCTTATATAATGGCTGATATCAAAATTGGTGACTGCATTGACGCCTCGGTATTCTATAGCAGCTAAATCATATGCTGCAGCTGCTTCTTCTTGAGTACCTACATAGGAAATGGAAACAAGGCTGTCAGTGATTAAAAAAACTTTTAAGAAGTAAATAAATCATATCACAACTTTCTTTTATATACGTTTGATATAATTACATTAATCTAATATTTAGTGCATAGTTTAAAAACTCAAAAATAATCATTCAAGTTGATCCAAATAAACTTGGTTTAATATTATTTTGAATTAAGCGAGTCGATGAATTTTTTTGAGTTGAGTTGGAAAACTCATTCATGTTACTCAATTCGATATAATTTTTGAATTTTAAAACTACAGTCTATAAAATATTTTCAAAATTAGTTTTCTTTTTTCAAAAATAATAATAATTTCTTAAAATACTTTAATGAAAAGTATCTGTTGGGTCAAAGGTACATGGTCCTGTCAAGTGTCCCTTTACTTCCATGAAAGAGTGCCATTGAAGAATTTCTAAAATATATAAATAGATGTCCTAATGGTGGTTTCAAGAGGGCATTTTGAGATTTCAAAAGCTTTCTTGTTATTTTTTTCTTATTTTTAATGTAATTTTTGGGTAATTATCTGAAGCATTCAAAGCTATATTTTGGTACAAGAAGTCACTCTGCAAGATACAGACTTAGTCTAGACTTGAAGAACTTTCACTAATAATTGCTTTAGAGTTTATAAATATAGAATCTCTGCTACAAGTTTTCTTGCTCTTAGTGTTCATTATTGTGAAGATTTTAAGCTGGTCTTTAATGTAGCAAGTTGCAGATGAATTGGTGCCTCATTGTATTCTAAAGATGGCTTGCCAATGAAAATATTTGCTATAATTATTAACATTACTAAATGACAAATAAAAATTTCAAATAGAAATTCAAAGTAGAATTGAGAATTATACATTTAGATCTTCTAGAAGTGAACTTTTATAAAAATTTGAAGAGCACCCTTTTTTATTGGCCTCTTCATAAAAAAAACTATTTACAATTGCATTTGTTGCTTCTGCGAGATATAAAAAAACATATAGAAAGTGCTCTACACTTCTTTGTGGAAGTCAACTTCTAGAGAATTTAGGTTTAAGAATTACATTTTTACTCCAATGGACAGAGATAAATCAATAAATATTTGACACTGCTTCTTATAATTGTATAATTAGTTATCTTTTACAAATTTACAAATGGATTTGTTCACAAGTGTAGAATATGATTTTTCATTTTTCATTTTATCTTTTCATCCTTTTATCACATCAAAGATAAAAAATATGAAAGAGTAGTCGATTTCAAAGAGTGTTAAACCTCCAATTGAATAAATATCCGAAATGAATTTATAAAATAAACCACTCACAAGTATTCATTCCATTGCTCTTGAGGCAAAAGGACAATATCAAAATAAACTTTTTTTATTTGAAAACTTAGACTCGAAATCAATTCAAATTCTGTCGTATTAAAGAACTCAATCAAAAATTTAAAAAGAAAGTGAAAATACTTGAAAATTAATTGAATTAATTCAAACTCCACTCATTTCATTTTAAATAATGGTTAGACCAATATACCCTTTTATGTCCATTTCTATTTTCAAACTAGGGAAAAGCTTGGAATGATGGTTAGAAATCAGTCTTAAGAAGTGAGAGTATTTGGTTTGAATTCCACTCTACCTCAAAAGGTCACTCTCTATATCGATAGGAAGACTTATACATACTTCGAGAATTAGTCGGATGTTCTAAAAGACATTGATGCCTTAATTGACAATGTTGGTCACATGTTCTCTAAATATCATAACTAAGCATCTACGCATGTATCTGCGCATGCATGGTTGACGTGGTCAGTTCACACGAATCACCAACCTTCACGTCGTCTTCCTCAGAAAAGGGGCCCTTTCAAAGTTATTATTATTTACTATTTTTAAAAATCGTGCGATATGTTATAAACAAAACTGAGGTGGCATGCTAACACGTGTGAACTACCTCCAAACCCTGAACATGCCTCATGTGAACCATCTGTTTCCCCTGGTCAGACCGCTCCAGGTTCACTTGCAGTGGCATCAAAATGGCATTATGTGCCACATTCACTGTTATAATTTTAAATATATAAAATTCATATAATCTAAAAGTTTTACTGGGCATATGATAAGGGTGTGGTTAATTATTTTTTTTTCTTTTATTAACTTGAATGAGCCTTAATTTTTATTTAAAAGTTAGAAGTAGAGTCAATGCTTCACTTATTTAATGGGGAGAGGCCAATTGAGGCCGCTCCAGAGGGTCCTGACCCAATGTG
Organism: Chimonanthus praecox; assembly: GCA_022113865.1. NCBI lineage: Eukaryota > Viridiplantae > Streptophyta > Magnoliopsida > Laurales > Calycanthaceae > Chimonanthus > Chimonanthus praecox. Next base: position 58,416,510 of record CM039086.1, on the reverse strand, counting down.
ACACATTGCTTAAAATACATGACTGCTAGCTGGAATTTTGGCAGATCAATGACCCAATGTGACAATGTGCATTATTATGTAATGTGTGTGTGTTAGATTGTAGAGAAGAAGAGAAAGGAGAGATGAAATTATACTGTAAGTGCCCAAGTAAAGATATTTATTTCCATACACACGACCGATCCTCGCCTCCCACCGCCCATTGTGGTGGTGCCTGCAAAAAAAAAGCCGGTAGTGTGTCAGAAACCGGCTGCCGGAAAGTCCAAAAAATGGGTGTTGGGTCAGATTCATGGTACCTCGCCACCCCACGGTATTTAGACACTCCTCTGGAAAAGCCACTGCTCCTTCGCCTTAAAGAAGCTAAATACTCTTCCTTGGTCACTTTCTGCATTTCTGCAAACTCATTTGTATATGTACTCAGCTGCATAGAAAGGCCAAGAATAGATTAAAAAAAAACCCATTATAATAGTGATTATTTTTTAGGAGAATGTGTCAGATGATTTTATTTGTTAATTTGAAGAAATTACTTACAGGAAAGTTCAAGATTGTGTCAGGGCCCCAGTATTTTAGAGCAGCAAGATCGTATGTATGAGCAGCAGCCTCTTCATCATCATAAGCTCCTGCATTTAAAATTAAATTAAAGATAGAAATTGAAGGTTTTGCTAACATGCGCCATGTGGGATCACCTGCATTCCCATTTCTGTTCTAATGCCAGGTTTGGATATTGGAAGTTTGGGACACAACAGGGCTCACATTAGCAAATTGGCAAAGACCAACCAAATAAAGGGCATTTTTTCTTCAGAAGAAAAACAGAGCCATGCGACTTACCCAAATAGACTAAGCAGCAACACAGAGAAGTTACAGATACATATCACAGAAAAGGGAAAAAATCATCAGCAAATGAGGAAAAATAAAACACCAAGAAAAGAAAAAAAAAAGAAAGAAATAGTTCCTTTTTATTCCTAAAAAGATTAGAACCTTGTCTTCCTTTCTTATTTTGAACAGGATTCCAACTGTTCTTGTCCCAAAGGTGGGCCTCGTACCTCCCTGTCCATCTATGCCTGGATGATGACATGCAAATGTAAACATGAAAACCAAGATGTTGAAGAAAGGGGAAAAGAAACAAAAATCTACAGTAGATTCTTTACCTTGTAACGCCTCTATACATAGAGCTTCTCCTTCCGGGGCTGTTGCCATAATGGCGCTTCTCAGAGTTGTTCTTCTTCTTACTGCGTTTAACCTTGGGTTTAGTGATTTGATTAGGAGCTGAAGCAGAGGAAGAGGAGGAGGAGGAAGAACAGGAGATTGATGCAGGAGGAGGAGGAGGGAGAAGTTTTCATTTGGGGAAGAAAATGTTGGGTTCTGCTGCAATTTCTATATGGAGGGAGGACTATTAACTATTAAGGGCTGTCACCTTTATTGTTTTCCTTTATATTGAGAATACATAGGTGGTTTACCAAAGCTTAAGAAGGGACTTTAGAGAGAAGGAGAAAAGAAAGGGGTCCACATGCAGTAGGGAGGTGGGGTAGGGTACTAACCATGGTTAGTGGGGATGACCAGAGTCTTAACTAAGGGTTGGTTTAGGACCGTACACTTGGCTTAAAGGAAGCCATGCTTCCAATTAGATTCGAGTTGGGTCTGCAGTCATGCATTGCTGCTGCTGTTGAGGAATCTCTGATTCTCTATTTCAGTATTATTCTCATATATGCCTCATTTCTAGAGTATTATGGGACTGTAATATACAGTTGCATCACTATTTTTATAATAATAATAATAGTAATTATATAGATATTTTTTTTGGCTTTTTTATTTAACTTTTGGTTCACTGAATTTTTATAAATAATATAAGAACATGATAAATGTATATTATTTAGTATTTTGTCTAAAACATCTTATATTAATATGTTTATGACTAAATAGTCAAATCTAAGATTCTTTTCACTATATGATAATTTATTTTATAGATAAGTTCTATTTTATTTATTATTTATTTGTATCACTCATATTTTTTATTATGTAAATTATAATCTCATTTAAATAGTTTTCTATTAAGGAAATTAATATCTATTTGTTTCTAGAAGATTGAAAGTATAGTAAATACAATAAATTTTAAGTTTGTGGTATTTATAGTTATGATCCAAGACTTTTTATTTTATTCGTAAATTGTGGTTTGAATAGATTTGATTCTCCAAATTAGTCTCATTTTTTTATCATTTTTCAATCACCATAGATGTTCATTTAATAGTCCAAAATATAATCCAACTATCACATGTGCAAAACACGTGCTTTTTTTTTAAAGACCGGTTTTTTTCTTTTTATCAACGGGACCAAAACTAAAAAATGTATTTAATATTTAATTTTTATATTTAAAATAAGTTTAACTAGTTAGATCAGATTACTGATCAATCCCCCTTATTTTTCTCTCTTCAGATTAACCTAGTTTGATTGGTTTTAGACCCACTTCAATTGCCAATCAAACCAAATCAGAATATGTTTTTCTGTTGAACTAGTTTGTATTTATCAATTTATTTATACTTCTTCAATTTATTTATTTATAATTCTTCAATTTATTTATAATTTTTCGGTTCATAATTGCAATGGTATTTGACTTTGTACTGATCAATAAAACAAAAGAAATATAAATAAAGTTTTTAAATTATTTAGTACTAAAGCGTTAGAGGATTCAAATTTAGTAAACCAACTCAGTGTGACAGAGGACACCTTGGTTACAACTGTCACTCCACCAAAGATGGCCACATTCTTTTATGTTTTGGTTCCAAATTAATGAAAGAAGAATAAGAAGAATATGGATCAATTGATTAACCTAGTTGGGGTTATTCTATGTTAATCTTCTCAATTTCTAATTTGAGATTTATGATCTAAGTCATAAATTTCATTGATTTACATGCACTTTTGAAATTCGATGCAAAATTATATATTTTTTTAACCTATAAAAAATGAAAATTTTCAAAATTTAAGTTAATTTGAAATGAACCGCTACATCAACTATTGTCACAAAGTGATCAAGTGCTTGATATAAAAAATCAGCTGACTAAAAAAGTATTATGTTTGATATTGAGAGGGGCATAATCCTAACGTCTGGATTCTCCTTAGTCATTTTGTTTATAGTGTAGATTTCTTTGGACTAAAAGAAACAAGAGAACAATAGAGATTCTTTTCCTTTCTCTTATTTAGTATTTATTAAATATGATATTACGAACAGGGGTCGGAATATCGGCCGATATGTCGATATCTAGGCCGCATCATATCGGCCGTTTTAGTAAAAAAAAAATTAACGAGAGAGAAAAATATCGGCTGATATATCGGCGGAGACATTTTTTCGACCCCTGATTGCGAACAAGAGAAAATATACTCACTTTTCCTCCATCTCGCCTCCCAAGTCAGACTAGGTTTCTATCCTAAGGAGGTTGGAGTAATGACCAGGAGCAAGAGTCTTGAGTTCCATTTCAACTTCACTCTAAAAGGTCACTCCTCATAAATTTACTTCGTGTGCGTGGGTAGAAAGGCTTGCATATGTCCCGAGGATTAGTCAATACTTAAGAGATCTGGACAATTTGATAAAAAAAAAAAAAAAGAAGAAGAAAAGTGAAACGAAGTTTCTTTTTCTCCTTCCTTGCCCCTCTCTTTCCTTGACTGCTTTTCTTAATCATAGCTTTCGACTTGTGGGTTACCAAAGAAGATGCATGAGACTCTCTAAATAGAAGAATCCCCTAACAAGAGAAATCCAAAAAAAACTTTCTCCTTGTCCTAATGCTAGGTCCAACATAAAATATTCTTTTTCAATAACTTTTGATGTGTTTCATTCATTAATACAAAAAAAAAAATGATCATTTAATAGTGTGAGAAACTGCAATACTTTTCTGTCCCAATTTAGTTGTCTCATATGCATTTTGGGACTGTTCCAAAATAATTGTCTCATGCATTTTAGAAAAATTATAGGATATTGGAGAGAAGTTCATAATCCTTTTGAGAGCCCTTCTTTAAAAAATTCAAAATTTTAAAATGGGCAACTAAAATAGAACAGAGGGAATATATTATTTGATACATCATGTTATCTAATAACAGTATCATGTAAGAGCTTGTACAAGAGTTGGGAAATGCTCACTTTTGCCGCATTAGATAGCATGCTTATAAACCATAAAAAAAAATGCCTTGGTATATAAAAACTTAGCTCATAAGTTAGTTTCTACTTTTTAACAACGGGTTTCACTTTATACAAAATCAACCTTTCATTCACATTTACCTTTTGAATGTGTAGACATCTCAATGGGTGTAGCTCAACTGGTTGTCTCCCATAAGCAGGAGGTTGCGGGTTCAAGCCCTATGACCTAACTATGGTGTGCCCTAGGAATAGTGGATTCACCTGTGGAGGTTTTACACTAGGTATCCTGCGATTTTTCATATATAAATTTAAAAAAGAAAATGTCACACAGTTCGATCCATTTTGACTGTTATATTAAATTCACTCCAAAATGTTTCATAAAGACCATGAACATAGAAAGTATCAAATTAAAAAATAAAATTGTTTGATTGAGGTGAACTTTATTCACAACAACATGTATATGTATTGATGTATTAATATTAGTTTAGGGAGGTCATATAGACACCGGTTTTTCTACCACGAGACACCAGATTTCATATTTTAGATGGAATTTACCCTTTTACCCTTCCACTTAAAACCACCGCATCAACCAAACGAACCTCTTTTATTGTTTTCGTTCGGACTATACATCGAACGAACGACTGGTTTCTAGGTTCTTAGGCAGCGGATGAAAGAGGAAGAGGAGGGGGGCCACCGTTGATGGAAGGTGGGCCCACCAGGTGAGATCGAAGCCAAGGCAGGGGCGACATCAGTAGTCTTGGTTTGATGGAGATACAGTCGCAGAGCCAGCCGATCTGGCTGAAAATGTCCCAACAAATAGATTCTGGATGATGCGGTAGAGATGCATGGCAGAAAAACCAGTCAAAGGGGCTCCACCGTTGACCGAAACCCAATGTCTTCCTTAGGCGTAGGGAGGTGGGCCAGGGGTGACCATGGTGGTGTCGATCCTATGTGCAGAAGTGCAGGATCCACTTGGATCTCACAAACAGACACATTTTTATACAATAATGTTAGTAAATTGCATTTTTTAAGTCACATGGAATTTATGTTGCTTTTCAAAAATAAAATATATTTTATATCTTAATTGCATTAACACTTGCATTAATGTTTAAGACATAATGAAATATCAATAATTGAGTTCATAGAATGACTAGACCAATCAATTTGATGACTATCTTGGTTGTTGTGATTATTAAGCTATTTATATGTTATTCCTTAACACCCCAAAGCTTTTAATGGTCACACTTTTATCTTAGCACATTTTAATTGTAATCCTTCAATTTTGAATAATGGAGTTGTTTCTAGATTTTTGCATGTGTACCTTAACCATCTTAAAAATGAAAAGACAACTACTTATTTATCTTCCTGTTAGGCAACTTAATGAGAAATTATCAATTGTAAATGAACCTAATGGCTACTTTTTTATTAAGTCTATATTTATACTATTCTCTTCCATATAATCATTATCATCTTATAATTTTTTTTTTTTTTACATTTACGTGTGGAAAACTCAGATATAGTCCTATTAAAATCCTCACGGGTGAGTCCACTACTCCTAAAGTACACCAAAATTATTTGTATTCATTTGAAATCATTTCAAGATATATTCAGCATTGGATTAGCTCTAGTAGTATCAACAGTTAGAACTTTTCTGAGTCTCTTGCTAGTTGCATTAATTGAAATATACATATATTTTTTTACAAATAAGCTTTAAAGAATATGAATTTGTCAACAATGTTATTAATGCCGGTGTCTCTTATTTTCTAGGTATAAATTAGAATATCAGAAATGCTTTTAAGCTACTAATTCACACTTGGTTAACCCACAAGGACTCAAGAACGGTGGCAATCACCAGATTTTTGTGCCAATTTTATGTTCCAACTCCCATTTTTTTTTTCTTAAGGGAATTTTCAATAATCAAATCCAATGGCTCAGATCATCTCAATTCTTAAATTGAAGTTTAGGAAACCTTTTAATTTGAATGTTTGTCATGGTTGTTAGTCTCCTGTGTATCTACTTTTGTTTTAATCTCACATAGTCACATGAAATTAGGTTGCCTAATTAGCGAGGGGGTTAGGTTTTCAGACAGTGCTCATCAAATGGTTTCTTGCAAGCCATTGTTCATTGAAAATGGAAGTGGAGTTAGAATAGTCCATGTTCAATACACAAATTACCGAAAGTTCCCTGGTCAAACCTAAAAAATACAGAATTTCTTTAAAATGTCTCTCATTACGATGCTAAATTAGGGTTAGGGACTATTAATGGAGACTAATCTTTGAATTGTGATACATACTAACGACTAATACAGATTTTCCCAACCAAAACTTGCCTAGATTTGTAGGAGCTATGGGACCCATACAATTGACTTATGTTTTGTTTGAGGGGACAATTGTCTTTCAACTCCTTAGATGGTAGAAGTTGTTAGGGTATGTAAATTTTAAAAAATAAATTATATAGATAGATAAGACAAACTTTGATAATAATAGAATTGTAGATGTTAAAATCTTGCTATTTAACGTTGTATGTTTTGACTCTTTCTAAGTTTATCTTATACCTAAGGTTTTCTAAGTGGTTTTGTGTATTCATGCTATTAATCTCATTTCAATGTTTTATATTTTCATTTTGTAAAATCTTGCTGGAATTTGTCTTTTGAAAATAGAAATTAGACCAAAGGATTATGGGATTTGATAAGATTGAATGAAGATATAAATTTGAAAAAATGACCATAGATGAATGGGATAAAAGCTTTAATAATTACGATACTATGAGTAAAAAATTCCTACTATTCACTATTCCATGTTTTGATTATCTAATCACGAGGGAAGCCAATCTACAATTATGCAAATATGAACCTAGGAATGTTGGTTAAACGGTTGAAAAAATCTTACGAGAGAAATAAAACGTTAGGTCTATATTTTAGTATTATATATATGAGGAATGATCCTACTTTGTCATCCTAATTGTACTACAAATGACATCATTTGAGATATGTGGGGTCCACTTATTAAAAATATAAACTATTTATTAATTTCTAAATGCAATGATGCAAATAAATATGTATCTTTTTAGATCTTGTGAAAACATTCGACCTAATGTTGGATATATCAAATGAGAGATGTGTGATAAATGTTATAGATTTTCTAATCAAGTTCTTTTCATTTGATCCATTCTACAATCAACCCTAAGGTAGTCATCACATGAAACTTTCATGTGGTGATAGCTTTGTGCGGCACACCATGGCTCTAATACACCACTGCTCTCTCACACCAACCTACCCCTGTGAATTAGATCTTTACCTAATTTGACCCATTTTGAGTTTGATGACCCATTGCTCTAACCCCACAAAATTTATATTGTTAAATAAAACTAAATCTTTGTGATCAATGTGACATTTTATAGGAACCCTATCCAAGCAATGACGGTTGTGTTTGGCTGAGGGGGGTGTAAGGGTAACGGGGTGTTATCCTTAGTTACTTTTGTTTGGTAACTAAGGAGTAAGGGTCAAAAAATATTTTTTTACCCATTCCCTTTCACTTTTAAAAACCCTTTCCAAACAAAACCTATTCATAATACCAAGGGTAACCCCTGGTCAAGACTAACCCCCAGGTAACCCCTGCAAAATTACCTCTCATCCAAATACAACTGAATTTTCCAACCAGACCTCCATAGGGGTGCATCTGGGCCCCACATGAGGGGGCACTGCAAATAAGGCATTGTAAAGAGCTGTGTTATAGATATGTAGAGTAATGATCTAGAGTGACCATGTGATAACCCAATCCTGAAGGGTGTACTCAATGTCCTGTTAATGCGAGCAATGACTATGACTAGAGAGGAAAACTTCGAAACACAAGGTGCTCGAATCAGGTCGCCAGTGAAAAGAGGAGGGGAACTCCACAAGCGGCAAGTCTAAAGAGAATAACACGCTAGGATGGTGGTGGAAACAAATCCACATAGGCTAGACTGCCTCTTAGTCTTGGGAATATTACTGACAACTCTTCTTCAACTAACATCAATGTCTTTTAGGTTGTGTATATGGAAATTCATCCCGAAACAGAGCCGTGAGGGAGTTCAAGCCCAAAGCAAACAATATTGCTGCTAGTTGAGGGCAGGTCGTTATAAACATGATTGAAATTGGATTCCATAATTCAATTTTAATTTATTAGAAGTTCTTTGATTTGATATTGAACTTATATTGAATAAAATTCAAGCATGTTTATGGTGATTTGATTTACATTTAATTTTTGAATTTTAAATTCATTTCATTCGACCATTGCACTTGAAATTCAATTCCATTCTTCAATTTGATCTCAATTGAAGAAAAAATTAATTGGTGAACTTGCTTTAGTGCAAGTTATCCTAGTGATATTTGAGCCATATTTTTTTTTTTTTTTTGAGTGATATTGAGAGTTAGAGATTTTTATTATTGAAGTCTTTGGTTTGAATTCAAGGATTCATTTTTTTTTTTTTCATAGGGTTTTTGGAAGATTTGTAAGTTTTCATCATGTAGTTCTCATGACACTTTTGTAAGAATGGTCAAAGGGGGTTACCTAGGCTTCTATGAACGGATGGATTTGAAAGGCCTTGTCTTATGTATGATTTGTATAAATTCGAGTTGAATCGGATCAATTTGGATCAAATTGAGTTGATTTTAAATTTCTAAGCCCAGTCTGACCCGAATTCTATATAGATTATTTCTAATTCGATCTGACCCTAAATTTATAAATACATATTCCAACTAATTGATTTTTACAATAGACAACCGAGTTGTTAAGATTCTCTACGAATACAAAGGAATTTTGCTTGTATTTCATATGTTTGGCACAGATGAAACGTGAAAGAGATGTTTAGAAAATGAGTATGCACACAAAGTAACAAATCTCGCTCATTTCCTAACTTGACACAACAAAACACTTAACTTCTTAACATTTTTACAGATCTTGGCGAAAAGCAAAGGCCTAAACGGGCACTTAGGAAATAACTTACTTCTTTTAATTAAAATCTCTATCTACCAGAAATATCTAAATGCATATTTTTATGAAATGAAGGACCACTGAAGTGCCCACAAGAATTGAAATAAGTCAACCAAAAAACTTCCTTTTCTATTTTCCTCTGAAATTTACATGTTTCCATCAAATAACTCAAGTAGCACAGCTAACACAACCCCATAAGCTAAAGTAGGTTAAGGAGATTAGAAGAGAATGGTCAATTCACATGGAGCGTTTCATGGGCCTCAACTTGGCCCCAGTTTAATCTAAGCAGGCCCTAATCAGGTCAATACGTATTGACTATTTTTATAACCTTTGAATCGACAAAAATGATTTTTGGTGGACAACGTATACAAAGAAAGGCCTTTCCAGCTGATCATCGCCACCTCATTGAGTACTCCTTGTGCCTAAGTGTATAGGGTAATACTTCGCACAATATACATGTGATCATTTTACATGTAGTTGTATATATTGAACTTTGATCAACCAGCGAGCCCCTTAATACATGTATATTTGATGGCCATTTAATGGGCATTTTGGTTCTTTTACTTGATGGGTCTTTTCCTCTTTTAATGATATTGCAGTGCAATAGAAAGGGAGAGGAGAAGGAAGCTTGACTGCTTGAGAGCATGGGCGAAGCCAAATGGGACCACGGTCCCCTCCCCCCTGTTCATAGCCAGCATGTTTACACTTATTATATGGAAAGAGTGAGGCTTTTCCAGTAGAAACAATAAGTAAGCTAAAGATATTCACCCAAAGACTCAAGCCATCTGAAGCACACCAGGACCTTGCCACCTAAATCTGATGGAGCATGAGGTGTTTAAAACTATAGTACTGTATTATAATGTTAATATATCTTAAACTATTAACAAGAACACTAGGATAAATAAATGAATACTAAACATGGTAATATATAATGTATTCTTTCCATATTTGAGAAGGTTTTTTTGAAAATTATCCATATTTGAAAAGGTTCTCTCTATTATTTTGTTCAACCTTAAGTCTTCACATATTTTGCCATAATTAGATCTGAAAGCTCAACTAATTAATCTCTTGCTTCAAAAAGTGGGAGGTGTCAAATTCGAGTCTCCATAGCCTAACTTGATGTACCTTAAGTGCAGTGGGTATTAGTTTTACATTGGGTTTCCCGCGGTTTTCCACATATAAATTCAAAAAAAAATAAAAAAATAGACCGGGTCCGGTCGAGTTTAGTTGGGCCTTACTCGGTTTGAATCTATTTTTAGGTTTTGTTAAATGAGTATAGTCGGTTTGGGTTCGGTTCAAATCGAGTTCATGCCAATTTTACTTATTTTCTACTTAAGGAGATTTTTCTAGCGAGACACATACTAACGCTACCCCTTAAATGGTCATAGACCTCGTACAATTGCATGTGGATGACAATAATCAAGACAATAATGTCTGCTTATTTATTTTTGGATTGAATTAGGTATAACCATTTATAAGCAGGTTATGTTAGGGTAGGGTCGAGTCGGTTCAAGTCATGTTTGCTCTGTCTGACTATAATGTCATCAAATGAAAATACTTATTCAAGTGATCTTCACCACTAGATTCAAATATTCAATAATTGTAATATTTTCAAAAAGAAAAAGAAAAAGTGAAATGTAGTCTAAAACTATGATATAAAATAGGCACTTTTTATAGAATTTTACCTTTCCTTTTTCTCAAAAATGATATTGACAACAGATATTCCTTTTTAATAAAGAACATAGTACTTGAAAAAGTACACTGATTTATTTAAAAGTTAAAAGTCCTCGATATCTTTATTTAGTGCCCATGGTCTTGGTCATCCGTCAAGAGAATTTCTGAGAGAAGATCTCCACCTCCTCCATTTTGGGGGACGGTGGGGTTAGTCTTATCTTTGGTGTAATATTTCTTTGGAAGTTTAATTTCCCTATTTCTTTATTGTTGTCTATTTGGATGGGATTGGGTGACTTTGGTGGGTTGATTAGCAGTTGAAAGGAAAAAAAAAATGTTTTCGAAATATCCATGATGTGGAATTGTGGATAATGAAACTCATAACGTTTCACATGTCACAATTTCAAATTGTTTCGGGTGCAAATCTCGGCAAGACAGAGATACATATCGGGCCGATAAAATTCTCTCCTCTTTTGTGTTTTTTTTTAAATATCAGTATTTTTTTTTTTTTTTTTTTTTGAATTAAAAAATAAATAAAAAATCCAAAAGGAAACTTTAAAAAAAAAAATTTGAAAACGAAAATATCAGCCAATATTTGGGCCGATATTGGCCGAGATATCAACTCTAGTCCACCACAGTTTTGATTTTTTTTAAAAAAAGACCGATATTATGGACATCGGCCGATATTGGACCGATATATCGGCCATATCGGCTGAGAACTATTGTGTATGGCCGATACAATATGTATCGGCCAATATGATAAGGCACTGAAAATCTGTATCATGTCGGCCGATACTATTTGCACCTATGCATTTAACATTCGACGAATTATAAATTGAAAGGAGAAAGAGTGGATAATGAAGACTTCAAATGTTAAAAACATAACGTGTTAAATAGTTGTTGAGAATAAAGCTTCAAATAAACATTAAGTGTAAAAGTAGAACTTAAAAGATTCATTTGTCGAACCAAAACTACTTATTTATTAATGAAGTTGAATATGAGTTTTGTTCCACTATGAAAAACAGTCGTAGTAATAAACCAAGTTTAGGTATTAACAAACAACTGATCCTTCCTTCTCTCATCAAGGTGTCTCTGGTAAAGGCTGCTTTGCATCCAGTCCCATTAATGTGTTGATTTTGTTCAGATTTCACATTGAACGTTCATTGACTATGACTGGTTCCTGGACCCAAATTGAATCCAATAAGATGAGATTGGTCTGGGCTTGAAATTTTGCTCCATTTAGTAAACAACTTGAAGTTGGACCTTCAATTAACTTTCATAGATGCAATGATTGTATTTCTTTGTTTATTTCACACCTAGCATAGATGGCTCTAGATTGTCCATCACATTGCAGAGATCCTAGCCACGTTAAAAACTCTGTGAATGGAGATTCTAGCCTATTCACAGCTGTTAGGAAATTAGACCCAACCCACACCATTAGACCCAACCCACACCATCATTCAATTACAGATCAAGCATACACCAACACACAAGGAAGACAGATGATATCAATTGTTAGAAATTAAGATGCAAATCACACAAACATCAATCACACAAGAGACACAAATTTTACGTGGTTCGGCAATATCGCCTACATCCACAGAGCGTGATGACTTTACTAAGATGAAGTTCTTGGACAAGTTACAAAGATTACACTAACTCTACCCATCCCTTCTTCTCAGTCTCTCTTTCACTCTATTCACCACTCAAAGAAAACCCTATGGGAAATAAACATTATATACTTGTTCCTTAACACAAACAGTCAGTCCAAGTCCAAAAGGACTTTGAGCCATAAACCCAACAACAACGAATTCATGTATCAAAGAATAAATGCACAAAATAATTGGAAATTATCAGACAGAAGATCTCCTAATTTGTAGAGAAGATTCTTAATTTGCTTTGTTGCATAGATCTGGCTGAGTTGATTGTGGAGGCGCAATGATCGGTAGTCTCAACATATTTGCACTCAAAGAAAATTGGGCCTTAATGGGCCTTTTATAAAATGGACCTTAATGGGACTTAAAAAGCATTGGGCCTTGATTGAATTGGACCTTGATGGGCTTTTTTCTATTGGGCCTTAGTGGACTTTGAATTTGGGCATTGTTAGGCTTTGCAAAGATGTGCCTAAATGGCTTTTGAGAAGTTAAAGCCTTTATGGGCCTGCAGGACTTGGCCTCATTGTATTTTAAATATTCAGGTGTAACGGGCATTGCACATTCCAATTTTAAGAGCATTTGGACAATGGACTTAAGAAGCCTTAGAATAATTAGCCATAATGAGCTTTCTCCATTGTGCTTTACTGGAGTTGATTGTAATGACTATAATGGACCTTCGACATTAGGGCTCAATGGGTGTTGCGCAAGGGACCTTAACAGGGGTATAAATCTCAGTCGATATTGTGTGTATCGGCCGTACTAATGAGATATCGGCCGATATTTGCTGATACACATTTATATGACTGATATTTGTCCAAAAAAATGTAGGAGAGAGAGAGAGAGATCGCGAACGAGATTCAAGATACCGAGATATTGACCAAGACGCCGATATCTCGGTAAAGGCAATTTTTGTACCTCTGGACCTTAATGAAGTTGCAAATTGGATCCCAATGAGCCTCAAAATGGATCCTTAATGGAGTTAGAGACAGACAAACTTTAATGGACTTCTGGATATTGGGTTTTAATGTTTTTGAGATGATAGGACTTAACAGGCCCTTTGGGAAATTGACATTTGAGTTCCTAAACATTAATGAGCTTGGTATGGTGAATCTTAATGGATTTTGAAGAATGGGTTTTGTGAAAGTGTCTCTCAACGGTTAATGACAAAGTATCACATAACCTAAGTACGTCCTAGTGAAGGGGCTAAATAGGACGATCAACCTATTTTTCACGGAAGCTTAAGACTAATCGGTTCTTTATTATGTTGGAGTAACTAAATTAACTTAATATCCTTCCAACTTATTTAATATACAAAATCAACATTAAGTTGTTCTATCCTAACAACCTACATCCATTTGCAAACTCTCCCAATCTTAGGATATCTGACTAACTCCATTAATAACCAGCCGACCCACCTAGGTCTACAGACTTGACTCACAACAAGTCCTCACCAAACAACTCACTCGACTTGCTCACTCACCTTGACTCTACCTGAGTCGATACAAGTACAAGACTCTACCCAAGTCTTACCACAACAAACTCCACCTGAGTCTCTGCCACAAAGTGCTCATAGATTTTGTTAATGCCAAATCCAATCCGTCAGTCACAGCTACACCAATCAATGAACCATTCCAATGTTTCTTCCACAACAACATGCCCTTGTTGCAGATAATATACCAATCACAACACTCAACCAAGGATATGAGGAAGGGTTTCTCTATATCTAGCACTATCACAAGTGACCCTAGATCTCACACACACTGATTTTTTCAATCACTTATCAAACTAGAGCCTCACATGCTCTTTCTGATCTGTTAGAATCGAAGTGATGGATACTAATATGACTATCAAAAGATTCGCAAGTTTTGGCTCAATAGTCCCTCAACAAGTATTTTCAATACTCAGAATTTTCAATGACGCAAAGTCATTTTTACCAACTACACTGTTGGTATTTATAGGTTGCTCAAGTTGCTCAAGTCGTCAATTCAGAACTATGAACTGACCTATTCAGACCTCTAAACCATCGGCTACAACACATAGTCAACTTGTGCCAACCAAACAAATCTATCTCCATTTCAAATCCACATTTCCCATATGTGTTTTTCAACGTATCATACAGCTTGTCACACGTTTCAACGGGTTCATTTTCAAAATTTTTTTCCAACTCATCAAGATTTGAAATCGCGTTTAATGTTGCAAGCATTTTAGCGATAATTCAGAAGTCCGAATCTCATCAGCTCGGAATTCTGAATCCATGAGAGACTTAGTCCACATGTTTGTTCACACTCCATTCCATTCAGAAGTCTGAATCACACCATTCAGAGTTCTGAACGCAGACTTTTCACATTTTCACAAACCTTACTTATGGATTTTCTATTTTAGAATTATCTACTTCATATAATCCACCTATATGAGTCCAATTCTAAGTCCATTCCTAATATTGGATCAGTCCATGGTCGTCACCTAGGTCTATTTGGTCCTTTTACTTGCCTTGGTTGGCCTTCCAGTTGATTCACTGCTCATGCTGCTGCTTTGCCATCAAGGTCTTCACCGCTTCTAGTCTTCACACTTCCAAAGACACACAAGGACACTCAAAATAGACTTTTGAACACCGAAATTGACAATTGAGAGCATAGATTCAACTTTAGCTCTAACATTTTGAACTTTGATTCCATAGGCTTCGATGGACTTTAGAATGGTGAGTTGTATTAGACGTTTGACGGATAGCCCTTTGATTCAATGGGTTTTGTTGATTTAATATGGATTTTCAATTGGTGGGTGTTAATACGCTATGTAGGAGTTTGGGTTCATGTGCTCTATAGGCCTTAAGAAAGTTGACTTTTAAGAGTTGAACATGTGGTTTCTTGGACTCTAAAGGACCTTTGATTTTAGGGGACTTAATAGGCTTCGAAATGGTGATTGTTGGGCTTATGCCCATGGGCTTTAGTGGAATTTGTGTTAGTGGGCTTATGGGTGTTAACCTGCCTTTGATGAGAGATAATAAAACTTTGAAGGGTTCACACCAAATGGGTGCTCTGATTGATCATCCAAAGCATTGAACTTATGGCATGATATTCCATTTGAGAATTAGGCGCACAAATTTAATTAGCCCATAAATAATCCATATTTGTTGGCACGTAACAATTCTAATATTGTTATCATGAGTCCAAGTCATGCTCATTGGCTTATTAGTAATTTACGTGCTATTTTTTTGCCCATTATATCGGCCCATGTCTTTTTCGCTAGCTCATTAACAGTTCATTTAGTATTTACTAGTCTATTAACAATTCTTATTGTTCTTGCAGGCTGATAACAATATCCAGGCCCACCAACGGCTCATACTTCATTTTCTGGCCCATGTGCATTCTTGGCATTGTTTCTAGCCCACTAACAGTATTCTGGCCCATTAACAGTTTCCTTTTATCATTTACTGGTCTCTTAACAATTTTCATAATGGTTGCTAGGCCATTAACAGTTTCCTGGCCCTGCTTCATTCTGCAGGCCCAATAACAGTCTACTCAGAACTCATTGGTCTATTAGCAATGTTCTCAGGCCCATTGTTAGATAAATTTTAACAGGCTTAGAAAATGATTTTCGGACCCAGTAATAATTTTTTTAGGTCCAAGATATTCCAACAATAATGTTCATGGCCTAAGATAATGATTTTCAGACCTACACACAGTCCTTAATAGGCCCAAAATAGTTTCACATAGGCTTTAGAAATTTATAACCATTTCGTAGGCCTAGAAACACTTTTGTCAGGAATCAAGCCGCTGAAACTGATTTAAAGAAGAAAAAAAACACAATGCAATGCATTTCTTATTCCAATTGAAATCATATCCATGTATTGGCACTTGTACAAATCAGATGAATATTGAGTAACAATGATAAAAAAAAGGAAAGAAAATTAATTTCCTGTATCTTAGTTCACAAACTTAATTTATTTTCTAGAATATATTATTAATCTTTATGATTTTATTATAATACGTTCCATTTTATTCTTGTTTCTAGTGCAAAAATAATAGTTTTAATTCTCTTCTGTATCTTGTCTTCTTTTCTAACTACATTTGTTCTCTACAAGTCTGGGGTAAAACCATCGGCCATACCGGCGGCCAATAGACCCATATTGATTCGGCCGATACTTTTCTCTTTCCTCCTATTTTTTATTTTTGCAAAAGTTCCAGAAAAATTACGAAAAAACAAGAAAATTATGGGATTCATAGATTTGTAATTTTATTACTAAGTAACACTCATTTACATATTATTAGTATCTATTAAAATCATCTTTTCGTTTGAGAACATGCTTAGAAATTTTGTATAACACTAGATGGTTTTACATGGGTTAGGCGGGAATTTTAGATAACTACACATTGAATAATTCTTGAGGAACTCTGCCATCCAATCATTGTAGGATTTGTAAGTGACAAAACTCTCACATCGGTTAGTTTGAGAGACTAATGACTCCATATAACACTTGAGGCATCCTCCTTTTAAAAATTACCTTTTGAGAGTGAATTCTACCTCAAAAGATATTATCATGTCATGATTTTCTAACAAAAAACATCAATATTTTCTAATAATCGATTTTCAAAGTTTAAAATCACAAAACTAATGCTAAATATAATAGGTGAAATCTTGCCACTTATTGTGCATGATATTGTCTAAAGTTGTGTTTGCAGGAGAAGTAGGGAGACTTTACTAAGACAAATCTAGCTTTTCCTGTTTGAATTCATCTTTTAAGAGAAAGTGAGGTCTATAAACAGTGAATCTTCTGAAGATGGTATCTCTACCCATACTAAGAGAACAACGTCTTACCTACGAGAAAAAAAGATGGGCATATAAATTTTTTTATGTGAAGAACCTTCTATTTTAAATTTTTTTCGTACTAACACAGCCTATATATGTAGCACTCTTTAAAATTGGGTCAGCCATATAGACACTCAGAAAATTTACCTCTGTACACTCCTTTTAAAATTTTTGAGTGAACTTACTATTCTACTCATTTCCCTTGATTTTCCACACGTAAATTAAAAAAAAAAAACTATCTCATCTCATAGCGTGCATATCAAATTAGCAGTTTTGACACTGAAATTTAAAATGATTAAATAGGTGTATAATTTCATAAACTTCTTTTTTATATGGTTCTCAGTAAATTTCATCCAATCATGTGACCATTTTATCATATTTTAAAGCCATTCCCTTTATCTCATTCTCCATAGAAATTCTTGTAATTTTAATATAAAGAATGGTTAGTCTAAAACAAATAAAGAGAAATAAAGATTTTAGAGGTCTTTGCTATTTTGAGTTATTCATTGAAAATTGTACTCAAGTCAATAAATAAAATTTGTCTCATCAATATTTATATATTTAAAAAGTAAAAAAAAAAACACAATTATTTTAATAGATTTCAACTTAATTAAGATCAAATTTATCCACTCTATTTTACGTTATTTTTTTCACTCCACTCTTGAAATCTGGGGTAAAAATATCGGGTGTATCGGTTGTTTATGAAATTATACCCCTATTTAATCATTTTAAATTTCATTGTCAAAACTGCTAATTGATATGAGCGCTATGAGGTGAGATGGTTTTTTTTTTAAATTTACGTGTATGAAACCAAGGGAAATGAATCGAATTTTGTGAAAGATTGACATATATATGTTCATTCGAACGTATGAACACTCGTTCGAAAGAACGAAAATTATACTAAGGTATTTGTTTGGACGAGTATATTCATTTGAACAAACTGTGAGAATGAACTGAAATTCATTCGAATAAATTTATACGCGGGAGTAGAATGATAACTTTACCCAAAAATTCAAAATAGAATGTGTAGAGACAAATTTTTCGAATGTATATATGGCTCCCCTAGATAATCCCCTCAGTAAAAGATGCTTAAATTCTCTCTCTACAATTTGTCTTAGTTGTGTATAGATAACATAGTTCAACATTTTAGTAGACGACCCAATCATTCTGATTTGACAGAAGTCAAACTTGGTTCTTGAGAGAAGATGAGAAAAAGAGATATAAGAAAAAACTCTGACCCTACAGATGTCTAAGTCAAGCTAAAGTCTCGACCTTTTAGACTAGTACTTTATTTTAATAGGTTTAAAATCTTTTTTATCAACGTCTTTAGATGTAAATTTCCATTATTTTAAGTCAAAATCATCATAAAACTTTGATTGCACATAGTCCCATGGTGTGAAGGGTGTTAGGTGACTACGAAACTTGATCTTAAGTATTAGGATTGGGCTTCCCGCTCAAAAAACTAGTCTGGTAAGTGAAGTTACCAAATCCCTTATAAGTCCTTAGATTTCTCTCCTCACAACTGATGTTAGACTCTCATTCGCACCCCAACAATTCCCTCTTCGAATGAGGCTCTCTGACTGATAGAACGTCACCAACCATCTGGTTCGGTTAGGAGATTCCTGAGTCCACATGTTGTGGCTTGGGGACCTAGATTTAATATCACTGTTAGGCCTGGGCTTCCAACCCAAAAGACTAGCCTGAAAGATAGAGTTGCCGAACCATGTAAATCATCGTGATCTGTGTTATTGTATGTACTTGAATATTTGATTTGTGATTGATGGTTTGTGGGTTAATTTGCACAACAATTGGTATCAAAGCCAGCGCCCAAGCCACCGATAGATCCCCTAATCAGATGAATGGCTGGCGATGTTTGCCTGGTCCGAGAGAAGATTATTGGGTATGAACGAGTCCCGCATCGGTGAGAGAAGAAAAAAGAGAATTTTTATATGAAACTGGAGAACTCTACCTATCAAAATAGTCTTTTAGACTGAAAGTCCATATCCGACATTAACACCTTTGATTCTTGAGCCAAAGCTCTTGTCTATTGTACTACCCATGCCACATAAAACACAGCATGAGGTTACAGTTTTCAAAAATCTTAAAGTGCTTATTTCATTCATTCTGACAAGGGAAACGACACAGAAGATAACTTCAGATAAGTACCCTTTAGCAAGATCGAACTTCATTTCAGGAAGGTGAATCAGATTAGGAACTGGGTTGAATTCTTCTTACTCTGATCATGTCTTTATTAACTTCTTTGTTGACCACTTTAATCTTACTTTCACAACCAACTTTACGTCTTCTCCTTAGGGTGCCACTTCAATCATTTATATCACCAACTTTCGTTGCTTAGGGTTGTGTTGGTTTCTTAAATGTTATTTGAAGTTCGTAGTTCTCAAAAAATTCTAAACAATGTGAACTAATATATATGGTGTTTTGAAGTTTTAAAGTTGGTCCTACTGAACTAATATAAATAATACTACCAAAACAAACTAATAAAAATAATTAATAAAACCTCACTATATCAAAATAAGACCTGTAATCAAGAAATACAGATATTATAGTGACAAAATTAAATGCCCCAAGACTATTACATACACTGTATCATCTGTATTGTCTGCCTCTTTACAATTGGCAAATGGGAAGATGATCTGGAATTAGTTCCTTTATTTCTTATAATATACAAAGAAAGCATATTTATTTATCTAGTAACAGAAGATATCATACTTAAAGATAAAGAAAACAATATATCAGTACTGCTTGGGCATGTTTGAAGCTAACCCATCACACAGGCCTCATTCTTTGACTCAGTCTTTAATGTATTAAAATCATGCCAGTGAGAAAAAAGAAATGGAAAATGTACTTAGAAAGCTGTAGTGAGATGCACATTTCCTTTTTAAATTGGAACCCATGAATCTGATTGGTCTTCCACATGGCTTGGCTACAAATCTCACATTTCTCCATACACAAAATGCACACTATTCTTAGTTCATTCTTTGAAAGTAGAGATATTTTACAAGCTTAGATATTCAGGGCTGTGAAAAAGGAGATGACCATCATTGCTGCTTTACTTGCCTTAACTTGCATCTATTTTATGAGAATGGAAGATGTATGTATATATATATTATATAAAGATTTGAGATGACTTAAATCTAAGTATGTATTGATGATAAAGATTGATAAAATATACGAGTAGAACTTATCTTTAAAAATCAACTATTAAAAAAAGGAAATTCATGTGTGTATAAATTCCATAACTCTAAAGACTTTGTTAATACTATCCCTCAATGCTAAGGCTGAAGACACTTTGCTCTCTCCATCTACACAGAGTTGGAGATACGAACTCAATTCATATCTGTGGTACTACCTCTCTGATACTATGATAAAATAATGAGTAGAACTAATCTTTAAAATCAGTTATTAAATAAAGAGAATTCATATGCTTATAAATTTCATAACTAAAAATTCAGAGGGGTTAACTTGATGGTCATATTCTCATCTTTTTATATGGGAGGTCTTAAAATCAAACCTCCCTCAACACAAAAAGGGTCACATCCTATAATTTGTAATCAGTTTGTACAAATAGAGAGATTTACACATTCTCCTAAAATTAGTCAAATGAAACATAAAATACTTTGATCTTAAAAAAAAATTCATAAATAAAAAGTTCACTGACAATTGAAAACTTTGTTATTACTGATGAATATAAATAAATCGGCAGCAAATGAATAAGGAGAGTGTGACATGTGTCACAAGCCCATCACTCTCATCTTCGTTTGACAGTAAATAAAATTTAATCATCCAGTGCAATTGTATTAAAACAATCAAATCATGTCGACTTTATAGTTTTTTAAAATCTCCAGACTAGGAAGTGCCACGTGGCATGCTCATAACTACCGACATTAATCTTGATAGAAATAAAAGGTTAGCCGAATGAAAACCTCGAAATCTTTCTTAATTTACAAGATACCAATTGCTAGCATCCATATTTTATAGCAGCAACGAGGGCCATGAAAACTTCAATGTTGAATAACTAATTATATTCTCACTTGTTTATGAATATATTGAGGGGTATGATGGTCTTGCAGGGTATATGTCATCTCGATGTCCACAACACTGATCGTATATTAGTAATACCAGTCAGCACATCCTCAGCCCATTCTTCGGACAAGAAAAATTAAAAATTATAGGTCCAGAAAATAAGTGGTCATTTAGACACTCCATTTTTCTTTGAAGAGATACCTCATCTCAAAATTTTGTATAAAAATTACGATTTTGCCTCTCAATTTTTTTAAAAAGATGATTCATCTACACAAAACTAAGAGGCAAAATAGTAATTTTACATAAAATTTTAAAATGGAGTGTCTCTTAAAAGAAAAGTAGGGTGTCTAAATGCCTACCCAAGAAAATATGTCATGATTTCATAAGCACAATGCTTTCTTACAAATAGTTGAAAGTCATGTTTTCATCGCCGTCATCATCAGTATAAGCTAAAATCTCACCTATTTTTTCCATATCACGTAAATTTCATGAAACCGCTCATTGCATTAGATCTATATAACTTGATTTACCCATGTTAAATTACTAAGTCTCCTCACTGTTAATTGTCGGGTATATGCATGAATCTGTAACACACAATAAAAATACATATTTATAATCAATACAACACACATCCATAGTAGAGTCTAACTTTCCAATTAGTTTTTCTGAAAAATATCAAGGAGATGGTTGTGAGTCCACACTATAGGTTACTACTCCATTTAATTTGATGTCAGAAGAGTTATCCATCCAAAACACTCAAAAAAATGAAAGTATTCAGTGCCCAGTTTCTTATTTTTTCAATGCCAAAAAAGTATTGAGACTTTGTCCAGAGGATACAGATAAAAATGCTCAGGCCACTACACATATTGTCTTCTGGATTTGACCATAGAGACGTATTGAGTTAGGGCTAGGGAGATATAAGATTATCAGGCAACTACTCGTATTATCATATGGATTGGACCATGTAGATATATTGAGTTGGGCCTAGAGAGAAAAAAATCGCTCAGTGCCCGATCCCTTCTTTTCTACCGAGTGGCGAAATTAAAGTGGTGTTTCCGCTGCGCTAAAGGTAGAGAGTATCAGCCTAGAAGTGAACACGCACTTCGATAATATAAACGCACAAATGTTAAAGTCAATATCAAATTTTAATTAGAATAAGGGTCTTATAAAAACTGATCATAAACTACAAATCTTAACATATTAATCTCAAAACAAATCCAAAAAAATCAATTATGGGTTCCTCGGAACTTGGCACTGTTCCTTCGGAACTTCCGAAGTCACTGTTCCTTCGGAACCTCCCCATGTTCCTTTGGAACTTTCGAGAACAGTCTCGGATAGTCCAAACTATAGAAATTGAACATCAACACTTAGTTCACAGTAAGTAAGATCCTTTCTATTATACTGTGTAATTTCTATATTGTTTACAAATATTTTCACCACCTTGAATAGGTGATACAGAGTATGATATTTATAACAAAGATAAAGATAGAAGAGATAGGAAGATAAAGATAAGAAGGAAGAGTCTTGATTGAAATAGACTTCTTAGACTTTTGGATCTCCATCAGTGATGATTCTTATCTTCTTGAGATGAGGATTGAGATGAGGATCGGTGGTCTCAATCCATTTAGCTGGATGAGCTGGAGTGCCCTGATTATCTTGTTTGAAATTAGGATTGGTATCGTCAATATCCCCCTTCAAACTGAGCCGCGGATGACGCCAGAGGCCCAGTTTGGTACATAACAAGTAATGTTGCTGTCTTGGAAGAGCTTTAGTAAAGATGTCAGCAACTTGTTGAGAAGATGGTACATACTTTGTGACAAGAGAACCAAGAGCAACCTTTTCTCGAACAAAATGATAATCAATTTCAATATGCTTAGTGCGTGCATGAAAGACAGGATTGATAGTGAGGTGTAAGGCCGAAATATTATCGGAGTGAAGTATTGGGGGAGATGAGAGATGGAGACCAATATATCACGGAGAAGATAAGTGAGCCATGTGAGTTCAGCAGCGGCAGAGGCAAGAGCTCGATATTCTGCTTCTGTACTAGATCTGGCCACAGTAGGTTGTTTTTTTGCAGTCCAGGAGATACAGTTACTTCCTAGATAAGTGCAAAAACCGGTTGTTGAACGACGAGTGATTGGACAGCCGGCCCAATCAGCATCTGAGAAGGCATAAAGTTGCATATGACATCGAGCGAGAAGACGAAATCCGTAATTGACAGTTCCTTGAATATAGCGAAGAATACGCTTTACCATCTGAAAGTGCAAAAGAGTAGGATTGTGCAAATACTGGCACACATAATTGACACTGTAGGATAGATCAGGACGAGTGATAGTGAGATATTGCAAACCTCCAACAATGCTGCGATAAAAGAAGGGATCCGGATAAGGATCATTATCGGTCGGTCTTGGGCGCAACTTGGTGGCCATCGGTGTGGAGATGGGCTTACAACCTTGCATACGAGCACGTTCCAAAAGATCCAGGGCATATTTTTTCTGTGTGAGAAATAAGCCACCAGAAAATAGTATAACGAAGATGCCAAGAAAGTAGTGCAGAGGGCCAAGGTCTTTCATTGCAAATTCCTTGCTCAATTGTGAGATGAATCCATGAAGCGAGGCAGGACTAGATCCTGTGACTATGATGTCATCAACATACAATAATAGCAGTAAAGTACCTTGACGACCATGATAAATAAATAATGAGGAGTCAGCTATGCTGCAGAAAAAACCAAGGGTCAAAATGAAAGAGCTGAAGCGATCGAACCATGCACGCGGAGCTTGTCAGCCCATAGAGTGCACGTTTAAGAGAACATACATGAGTTGGTAGTGCAGGATCTTTAAAACCTGGAGGTTGTTCCATAAAAACTGGTTCAGATAAATTGCCATGAAGAAATGCATTTTTAACGTCTAATTGACGAATCTCCCATCCATGAGCTAGAGCAATAGTAAGAATGAGCCAAATCGTGGCAGGCTTGACTACAGGAGAGAAGGTTTCAGAAAAATCAATGCCTGGAATTTGATTGTAACCCTTTGCCACGAGGCGAGCTTTTAAGCGTTCTAAGGAACCATCAGCCTTGAGTTTTGCTTTAAAGACCCACTTACAGCCGAGGACATTCATGGTCGACTGTCGAGGAACTAAATCCCAAGTGTCATTGAGAGAGAGAGCTGACAATTCGTCTGTCATGGCAATGGTCCAGCCAGGATGCTTGAGGGCGGAGATAATGGATTTTGGTTCTGATGGTACAGACTGTGCCAATAGACAATAATCAGAATTGAAATACTTGGGATTAGGTTTGGTAATACCATGACTGCGACGAGTAACCATTGAGGAGGTTGAGCCTGCCGTAGAAGAGATGTTGATCGGTTGAGCCTCAGAGACTGTACTTGATAAGATGGGATTATGATCATCAGACTGTGTGGGAGAGCTACTGGATGATGGAGATGGATCACTCTGTGTAGACTGTCCAGCGTCAGGATCAAATGCTACTGGTGAAGAAGATGTGTCATCCATAGCAGGAGCAGGAGAAGGATTCTCAATATGAGTCCACAGATCAGAAGTTGAGGGAGATCGTGTGTCATAAGCAGTAGCATTGGAGTTCACGGCTACCACTTGATCATCTGTCATCCAGTCAGAAAACTCAATGAAATCAGTAGCAATATTTGAAGAGTTATAGAGTAAACTTGGATCCTGAAAGGGAAACAGTGATTCATCAAAGACAACATGGCGTGAGAGATAGACGCGATTTGTTGGCGGATAATAACAACGGTATCCTTTGTAATGTTCACTGTAGCCAAGAAATATGCATGGGAGAGACCGTGGTTCAAACTTGTTCTTGGCATAATCCCGAAGACAAGGAAAGCATTTGCTGCCAAAAATTCGTAAAGATCCATAGTCCGGATGCTTGTGGTGTAATGTTGCATATGGGCTTTGCCAATCCAGGACCCGAGAGGGTTGTCTATTAATCAACCATACAGCAGTACTAAAAGCTTCAACCCAAAACCGTCGAGGTACATGTGCGTGGAACATCATGGAAAGACCCAACTCAGTGACATGTCGATGCTTCCGTTCAGCTAGCCCATTTTGTTCTGGAGTCTTGGGGCAAGACATTTGATACTTAATGCCGAGATCTGATAGATAATGCCTAAATTTGGAATTAGCAAATTCCCCTCCACCATCAGACTGGAAGATCCTAATTTTCTTGTCAAACTGAGTATCAATGTACTTTTGAAAAAGAATAAAACATTGAAAGAAATCTGATTTTTACTTGAGAGGATAGAACCATGTATATCTGGTACATTCATCAACAAATATTACATAATAGCGATATCGTTGAAAAGATGTTACAGGTGCAGGGCCCCATAGATCACTATGAATCACGGCAAATGGTTCTGTGCAAAAATCATTGGATGAAATAATAGGAAGACGGCACGCCTTAGCCATTTGACAGCTATTACAGACAGAATCAATTTTATTTTTGCTAGTGCTGATAACAAGTTTATTCTTTTTCAAAAATTCAACTACCCTATCTTGAGGATGACCAAGTCTTTGATGCCAAACATCATCAGTTGCAGAGCGAAATCGTGTTGAAAACAGGGCTGCTTCCTCCTTAGGCTGAAGAGCGTACAAACCTCCAGACCTATTTCCTGAGGCAATCACGGCTTTGGTTTTGCTGTCCTTGATCATAAAACCATGTGAATTAAATTCAACCACATAAGAATAATCAGAAGTAAGCTGACTGATAGATAATAAGTTCCGTTTAATCTCAGGAACTACTAAGACATTATCCAGACGCAAGTTTGTATTTTCCAGACCAATATGTGCAGATCCAATGTGAGAGATATCTAGGGAATTACCATTACCAACAAGAACCCTGTCACTGCCATGATATGGAACAAGAGATATAAGCTTACCAGGATCAGCAGTCATGTGAGATGTGGCTCCTGTGTCTGGATACCAAGTCTGTTCTGGAGTATCAGTCAATGAAGTTGTTGTAAGAGCCTGAGTCACATCATCTGGTTGATAGACTTGATTAAACCTATGCCAACATTCGAGAGTTGTATGTCGTAGTTTGCCACAGATCTGACACTTGATTTCTTCTTCAGATGGAGGGCATGTTGATGATGGAGTAGTGAGTCGTGAGGGGCGATGAGATCCACCACTGGTATTTGAGCCTGTAGGAGATACGCGCTGATTGTTACCACCAGACTGGGGGGAGTGAACTCGTCCTTGAGTGAAGCCTCGTCCTCTGGAGGTAAAACTACCAATTCCTCTTCCTCTTCTGGAACGGTTGTAATTTGACCTGCCAGAACGCTCTCCAACAAAAGCCATATTGTGATTGGGAGAGGAGGAGTTGCTTGAGTTATGAAGATTCTTCATAGTTTCATGGCCTTGTAGCAGAGGGATAAGGTCACGATAAGAAGGAATAGGTGGTTTAAGCATTGTAGTGACAAAGGACTCATAGCCTTGACCTAGTCCTTTAAGAATACCAAAGACTTTGGTTCTATCATCCACAGGTTTGCAAATCGCAGCCAGATCATCACAGTAAGTTTTGAATGTACGAATGTACTCAGACATGGAAGAATTATTCTTAGAGTGCAACTGCATGCTTTGAAGAAGATAAAATTCTCGCTCTTGCGAATCTTGGGCAAACGAGTCCAGCAAAGCACGCCAAACATCGGCCGATGTCTCAAGTCCGACAACCAGCCCAAGAACTTCTTCTGAAAGAGTGCCAGTAATCCATCCACGGAGAAGTCGATCAGATCTTCGCCATGCAATGTAAGCGGGATTATGTGTTGTACTAGTCTCACCTCCAGTAATAGGTGGGGGTACTATAAGCAACAGATCTGGCATTGAAAAACTCCCGTCCAAAAAACCAAACATATCCTGGCTTTCTATGAGACCCATTACTTGGGTTTTCCAAAGAAGAAAATTTGTTTGAGTAAGCTTAATGGAAACAAAATTTCCAACATTTAAAGAAGAAGGGTACGGATAAGGGTGCACTGATGAAGAGGCCATGAGGGAATGTTAGGAGAAGATAATGCAACTGAACCCGAGGTACTCCTTTCAAATTTTTTTTTTTTTTTTTTTTTCTCTCTCGGTTCTGCTTTGTTCGTTTTTTCTTTTTTCTTTTTTCTTTTCTGTCCCTGAAGAGTCAGGCCGTGCGGCTGACTTTTAAAGAGAGAAGAGAGGAGAGAAGCAGAGAAGAAGAAAAAAAAAAAAAACTCAACAGCTAGATCGGCAACCGGTGTAGCGGAAGCAGAGGACGCCGGAGAGAGAGAAGCACGCGGACAGGCGACAGATCTGGGAACCGTAAGGGCTCAGCTGTGTCAGCAGCAAACTAAGCGTCGGCTTGCCGCGGAAAACTGGATCGGCATTCAGCAGAACCTTCAGGGCGAGATCCGAGTCGGAGCAGCGGAAGAACAAACGATGCCCACTGTTTCAAGTTGTCAGAATGAGGAAACCAGCGAAGGCAGAGCTCACACAGGACCCTTGATCGGCTAAGATAGAATGCTGCTAGCTGAGCGGAAGTCTGAGCGGGCTTTCAGATCTGAGAAACCGGCAGCTCAGAGCAGATCAGATCTGAGCGGCAGCGGCAGTCTGGGTTACGGAAGTTGGTGGAGAAAATGGCAGTTTGTCGCTGATCCTGGGCAGAAGAGGCTCAGATCTGAGCGGTGCTTGCTTGAAAAGAGCACAAATGGCAACCGCAAAGAGCAGATCTGATTGTGCGCACACAGATCGGAGACGTGGCTCACACACTTCGGGCGGCGGCACAGATCGGATTGGGCTACGGATCTGACGCAGCAACAACATACAATGAGAGAAGAAGGGCAGGTTCAGGGATTCTCCAAGCTGAGAAGACCGCTGCAAAGACAGCGTCGGCAGATCTCGTCGGAAAACACTGCGGTTGAGATGTGAAAAAAAAAACAGATCTGAAGTGATCAGAAGGCACCAACGAGTGCCTCTCTGTCGTGATCGCGAGTAGCAACAGTAAGAAAGGAACCCGATGTTAGACCGAGTACAGATCCTCTTCCACGTACTCGCCGCAGAAATGCCGCCGGAGAGAGCAGCCTAGACGTGCGTTGGACACACAGGATTTCAGAAAACAGATCTGAAATTAGGGAGTGAGATCTGCATCAGCAGAGTCGGCAGGTAGCTGCTTCGGATAATCAGCAATCAGCAGATTAAAAATCGGCGTGGGTGGGTGGGAAAGCGGGAACAAAGAATGATCCCGTGGTTAGATCAACCTGCTCTGTACCATATAGAAATTGAACATCAACACTTAGTTCACAGTAAGTAAGATCCTTTCTATTATACTGTGTAATTTCTATATTGTTTACAAATATTTTCACCACCTTGAATAGGTGATACAGAGTATGATATTTATAACAAAGATAAAGATAGAAGAGATAGGAAGATAAGATAAGAAGGAAGAGTCTTGATTGAAATAGACTTCTTAGACTTTTGGATCTCCATCAGTGATGATTCTTATCTTCTTGAGATGAGGATTGAGATGAGGATCGGTGGTCTCAATCCATTTAGCTAGATGAGCTGGAGTGCCCTGATTATCTTGTTTGAAATTAGGATTGGTATCGTCAATACAAACCCCGTCAGGAAAGGCTGAAAAACGATTGGCCTCTGCTTCCTTTGGATCCTCCGAACAGTGGTTCGGAACTTCCGAAGGGTGATCTCCTGAATTTCTGAGCTAAGTCTCGGACCTTCTGAATATCATCTTCTTCAGACAGTCACCTGCAACCAGTGCAGTGATGGGATGGACAAAGTGAATTACGAATCCAAAAACATAGGTGCTCCTAGATTTGTTTCCTACATCTAATCATTCAAATGTGTTCTAAGATCAGTCCTCTATAATTTCGAATAAATTGGACAGTAAACAGATAAGAGAAACCTTTAATTTTAAAGGTGGAATCACCATAACACAAGAAAAATCATAATTTTCACTAAATTTCAAAATTCATTTTAAAGCTCATTTCTAAACCAAATTCACTTATGTTTGATCCTAAACTTGTTAAAATTTAAAAATGAAAACAATGCACACCTTCGCTTTGCAAATTGATTGAAGTTTTGACCTCTGAAAATTTTGCTCAAGTTTAAAAACGGTGGAAGAAGAAGAAAATTGAAAGAAGAAGAAGCTAGAGAATGAGCAGCAATTGTAATAGAGTTTAAATTTAAGGAGGTGAAAATTTCACTGAATTGGCTGAGTTTATATAGAGATTGAGGGAGAGCTGTAGTGAAGGAAAGTTTGCCACGATAGTTGATCGTAGACTATCTGAATGAATCGCACACAGGTACTGAATGCATGTAAGAGATACATTTTAAATGTATATTTTATTATATTTTAATCCTTTTAACCTTACCTTAAATATATAGACAATAACTAAATGATCTGGTTTTAAAAGTTATCATCACTGTAGAAATTTGGGGAAGAATACACTTTGAAAATTAATTGATTTTAACAAAAATGTTAATTAAGCAAATTTTTATAAATTAACAATCTTATTCAAATGATTTAAAATTTTAAATTTTTGAAATTATAACAACACAAAATGATTACCTAAAACATCGATTAAACACATGGTATTTTCTTGAAATTTTCCGACTTCTATAATTAATTAAAAATTAATCTTTTATAAATAGGGACCTCTTCGGGTCACAAATACAAGTATTTCTAAAAATCAAAAGCATAGATTAAAAGGTCCTATGAATGCATCATCTAAAATCACTACCAATACATAGCTTTGACAACCCAATTTTTTCAAACAATATATTTTAATAATAATCAACAATTAATTCACTTAAATAATAATATTTATGATAAATTATCATTTTGCCCTTCCAACTTAAATGAGTTGAATCTGTGAACTACCGAGCTCTGATTGGGCCGATCCTTGATTTTTCAAAAAGCCCAATCCGTAATCTTTATGATTAACGGATCAAAACACAATTAATTAACACAAATAACACAATCTGTCACAATTTTGGATCAGGGTATTATATATATCCTCTTTTTTTTTATCTTTTCCTTCTACATTTTTAATGATTGACCTCTCCTTGTCCCTCCACCATGCCTAAAGCACATATATGCAAGATATATAAAATTTTAGCATAGGTACTATCATCATCACTACTGGCATTAGTTCGAATTTTTGCATTTTAAACATTTCTAATATATTTATTTTTCTTTTCCATTTTGACAGCAATAAATACTTATGTAGATTCTGCAATTACATGGTATATTATTATTTGCCATCATTTATTATGACTAATGTTTGAAATTTTGAAAACTCAACTTGACTCGATTTTCATTGTGTTAAGGCAACTCAAAAATTCAAATGAATTTTGACCAAGTCAAAAGTAAAGAATTGGTCAAATATATTAAAATGATATTATTTTGATAATAAATAATTTATAAATTATCATCAACAACAACAACCACCAATCACATTTATCGGAGATCGGCTTTATGAGATTAGTAGAGACCTGATTCACTAAACGACTAGGGTTCTCTCTGTTGTATTATTTTCTAAAAAAGTAAATGTTTTCCTTTTAGCAAACTTTTTTTTTTTTTTAAGTTTATTTAAATTTTGGAGACAAACTAAGTTTTTTTAACATTGATGAAAATTTTCTACAAAAATTGATTTCACTTTATTTGATAATTTTTTAGTCCGGCATTGGAATTGAATGAAAAATTGAGCAAGAGCTCTCATCTATAAATACCCTCTCAACCCATCCATTTCCTTAAGTCTTCAATTGCTTGGGGTCCCACTCTTACAAAGTGCAGGAGAAGGAAAAAATAAACATTTAAAATATATTTAATATTATAATAATAAAAAAGAAAAGAAAGAAAGAAGATGAGGAGGAGAAGATCCAGAATAGTGATTAAAGAGTTCAACTGGTCTCTCCGGTTTTGTAACTCTTAAGGAATTTTTAAGTTTTTTTAGGATTATTGAGAGAACCCGAAAGACAGTTGTAACAATTCAAGTATGCAACTCGACCGTTGTCGTCCTTCTATATAAATAGACGGATTAGCAACGGGATAAGTACCTAGTTGGATAATATGCGCTCTCTCTCTATTTCTGTCTTTCTGCTCAATTTTTGGATATTTGCTTCTTTTTGAAATGCATACCAATGAAAAGAAGTAAAGGCATTAGATATGAAGATAGAATTTCTACCAAGTTCACTCGCAAAATGTGAGAAAATCATAAAGACAGTTTTGTGACATGACATCTTACCTATTTTCTTTATTTTTTACAATAAAAAAAAATATTTACTATTTATTATTCTATGTCTCAATTTAGTTGTCTTATATGAATTTTAAAATTGTTTCAAATTAGTTATTCTTTTCATATTGGAGTAGCATAAAGTGTGTTGAAAATGAATGAAATCATATGAAGTGTTAGACTTATATAGAGAGTTCATTAAAAAATACAAATATTTAAAATGAGATAACTAAAATAAAATAAAGAGAGTATCGTGAACCCATATCTTGAAAGCAACATAAAAAGAGTTTTAAGTAGAGTTAGTCTCTAACTCTAAGAAGCGTAGTCTTAAAAGAGAAATTCCAATGATAGAAGAAGAAGTAGAGACTAACCATAGCTACATATATTGTTTAAAATACAGCAAAGGGACAGTCATGTTTGTTTTCCTTTTTTATTTTATTTAAGAAATTAATGCAGAACCGTAAGCTATTATCTATGTGTCGCCCTGCCTCTGGTTTTTTGTATTTTCTTTGTTAATAAAAGGGGTTGGATGGAATAGACAGAAGATTTTATATATGATGTAATTCAAAAACTCTTCAATTTAATTATCATAATATTATTACAGGAATTACAAACCTTAATAATTTGTGATCATTAAATTTTCAAAATCTAAAATTACAAGACTATTTGATCCTAAAATTCAAATTTTACAATTTACATAACCAATAAAGAAGAAGAAGAATTTAAAAAGTCAACTCAATTCCAACCAGATGAGATTTGGTTTATGATGATGATGTGTACGATGATGTCGCGGAAATGTCTTTATTAATTTCTATATATTTTAATATTTTAAAAAATATATAAATATATAACCCACTTTAATATTTAAAAAAGCAATCTTTTTGTTAGAAAGACTATCTCAAGTCCCTTCACAATTTTTCAATGAAATAATTAATCAAAATAAAATAAAATTTCAATTATTTATATCATTACTTTTAAATCGATCAATTAAAACTTTGTAGAAAATGAATTTTCCACCGAACGTTTGGAGAAATGAGAGGAATAAAAACAAAAGGGTCGACGGGTTTTTCTTTTAATAACCATCGAAGTAGATCAACATCAACTTGCAGTTGACGAACGTGAATGACATATCAAAACTGCTGAAGGTGTAGGTCCCACAGAGTCAAATGGTCGATGACAAACAACTAACGAACTCTTTTGGTTGGTAGTTGGTAGGATTAAACTGACTTCAAGCAAGGTTGGTGCAGTCTATTACTACTTAAACTAGTGCGTTAATTAAAGTTTATAATAATCTTTAATTTGAATAAATTGTTTTTAAATGTTATATTATAGCATATTGAATGACGAAAATACTCTAAATTTTAAGTTAAATGGCTCTTTCATTTTTGTTATTTAAATGGTTATTGAAACTCTGTAGTGTTTTTGTGGTTCACACTTTTCAAGAAAGTAATTATTTAAATTAAATATCTTTTAAAATTACTTATATTATAAACTTTTAATAATATGATTTTAAATCTTAATACAGAATACTAAAATAAAAGCTAATTAACAATTTATCATCATCATAGTAACTACCATCAGAATGAGTGAATTCATCATTCATTTTAAAAAATTAAATCTGACCATTTATAAAATGACATCCAAAAGATTGATGGATGGTAGATTTGATAGCATGTGATGATGTGATTCTTTACTAAAACTATTATCTTAAAATATAAGATTTAAAATATTTAATGAAATATATTTTAGTAAATACCTAATCTTCACATTTCTTTTTTACCTAATAGGGAATGATGAACATTATCTGATGGGATAATAGAAATATTTGAGTTTAGACAATCATAATCATGCAACATTATTTTAAGAAAAACATCATATAATAACAATGACATGTAAATTAAAAAAAAAAAGTATATTTGAACTCACTACGTGAGAGTTACATATTTTGTTGGGTAATTAGTTGGAGCCTCGGAGGTCTTTGTATCGTAAGTTAATTGTAAAATAATTTTATTCTTAATATGTGATGATTAATTTTAATTAAATCCTTTCTTATCTCAATTTGTAGACATGATTTTAGCAATATGACGGAGCAACAAACATCTATAAAATCATTTGAGTTAATTTGAAATAAACAAAATGTACCGAAAATTTACAAGAAATTTTATCTCACCCAACCCACTCAACTTTTCCAAAATTGCCCAATTTATAAATTTGAATTTGCACCAATCATTCTAAAAACTGACTTCATTAATGCTATAAAATATAAAAGAATTTTTGTGTCTACATTTTTCAAAAAGAATTATTTAATTGGTAAATAATATATGATTAGATAGCATCAAACTTTATCTCTTCTTTACTTATTTCTTGTGCGATTCTACATTCTACTCAATTACTCCTCCCAACTTAGTTATCTTATATGGATTTTAGAATTATCTCATTTACATTGGAGTAATATAAAGTGTGTTGAAAATGAATGAGATCATATGGAATGCTAATCTTATATAGAGAGTTTCTTAAAAAAATACAAATATTTCAAATTAGACAATTAAAATTGAACAGAGGGAGTATCATAGTTGAATTTACAAAGTTGAGACAGATGTTATATCTACAAAAGATTGCAAGCATCGTACTCTTATGTGATGTGGCAAATTTCAATTAATTAACCTTTTACAAGCTATAAGACATTAGGGTTGCCACCTGGGTGAATTGGGTCAAGTCCTAAGTAAATTTAGATTAGATTTTGAATTGCAATTATAAGACTAGTACTCAAATAAAGGTGCATCTAAATTATTCAAAGTTACCCTCAAGTGCTCAAGATAAGAGCCCATGCAGAGTTTTAGATCACTTGTTCAATTTCGTTTTAAATCAATTGCCACTACTGAAACAAAGTCATTCATTCATTTCAAATATTGTTTTAACGAGACTTCATTTTTACATCATAATTCTTTTTCCATTAGTACAAATCATCATCATGATGCTACTAAGCTCGTCACATCTATCACATAATTTAAATTTTAAAGTTATTAATTTATTTCTAATCAACCTATCATATAAAAGTCAAATCAAATACAAGTCCCTATGGTCTAACCTTAGTGTGCCTTAGGAGTAGGGGTCCACCCGTGATAATTTTATGCTGAGTATCCCGCAGTTTCCCACATGTAAATTCAAAAAAAAAAAAATAATAAAATCAATTTTAAATTTTACAACAAGATAATGGGGTTGCTAAGAGAGGAGAAAATACATAATTAGAGTTTGAAATTGGAAAGTAATGATAGCAAGTTAAGGTCAAGTTTAGCAATAATTGATTAAAATTTAAAAATATGTATATAATAATTTTCCTCTAAAGTAATCACCTCATGAGAATTTTATCGGGTGACATTTTGTTAGGGCCTTGGCCGTAATTACAACCCTCCCTACCTCACACTAACCTATCCCTTATTAATTTGATCCATACTCAATTTAACCCAATTTGAGTTAGAGGGACTTTTGACCTAACCTTAGAAAGTTTACACCGTCCCAAAATTCTTTAAAAAACGTAGCCTTAATCATTCGATCAAAGAGATTCTTTCTAGGTGTCTTATATAAGCTAAAACCTTTCCGAACCAACCAATCCAAAAGGGTTCATCTGGGCCCTTAAATGCAGAAGAAAAACTTTCAAATAAAAGCGAAAATAAATTGAAAGTAATAAACTTAAAATAACACCGAAAACGAGATATCCTAAAAAAAGTTGACAATCAAAATACATCAAAGAAATAAAATAATGCCCAACACTTTAAAATATAAAGTAAATAAATTACTCATGCCTCGTCCCGAATCAAATATCTGAGTGTTCAGTCCAAAGGATAAAAAAGCGGCAAATGAAGAAGAAATAGAGTAAAAAACACACCTAAGATTTCCAGAAAATCAACACAACAACAAAAACTGATAATGCAGTGATGAAGAACAGAAGAAAATGAAGAACAGAAGCAGAAGCAGTGATGGAATCGTTTTTTTTTTTTTTCCCAAACCCAACACGTCAATTTATAGGCTTCAGATGAAAGCCCCTGAAACCATCGGATTTCCATGGTGAGGTGGACGGCTGCAAACAGTTGCTTATTCAACCTTTCTTCCTCCATTTTTTATCATTTATTAAAAACATTATCTTAACAACAATGAATTTAATTCAGGTATTTTGGAAACTCATTCAACAAAATCTAACACGGCAGATGGGTTCAGAACATATGAAATACTTGGTTTTATAAAATCTTAAAGTTATTTTGGCGTGAAAAATTGTCGATCTTAAGTAAAAGGATGTTTTTAAAGAAATTGACCGTCCATATTCTGAGAAGTTGACGTTTAATATTCGAAATAAAATTCCGAAAACACTGAAGGTTTAAATAAAAATACAGATTAAACGTATGACAGAATTTTGCAACTTTTTGGTTTACGGAGTATTTAAAAATGGAGATTTTGCAAAACGGGTTTTTTTCATGACGTCTAAAATATATAGTCTGGAAAATCTTCAGAGAGATCTGAGAAATCCACTGAGTTTAGTACTAAAACACAAAGCGTGTGTGTGAGTTTTAAAGTCTGATAATCTCAGATGAGTATTTTACATAATGAAATAGTTTTAAAGTTATTATTTACTATTTTTCACATGGGAGAAAGTCATTTAGTTAAATGACTATTTTGCCTCTCCAAATTCGGCAAGTCAATTACTGTGCTAACGGGCTTAGATAGGGTTAAACTCAAGCTTCTTAAAAAGCTCACTCAGTATTCTACATAGTTAACCATGCAAAAGCAGGTTTTACGGTTCAAAACACACAAATTAGCTTAATAAAGAGTCAAAGTCTTACAAGTGTGAGCATCATTCTGTATTTTCTAAAGAGTTTACTCCTATGTAATTTTTATTGTTGATAGAAGAAGGAGAGAAAGGGTAAGTGGACCCTGTTGGAGAAAAGGGAAAAATGGTCAGTCTCGATCTCGAAAAGAGATCCCTTGGGACTAGGGCAGAAGAGGAGAGAACGAAGATCAGTGTAACTGGTTTGTCCTTCGCCTGAAAAAATGATGGGTTAGTGGAGTTAACCCTCGGGTGCAGTTCGGGGCAAGGATGTAGGCAGGAATGACCAAACCTTGTAAAACTACTTGTATCCATCCTCTATGGTGCATGTGCTTTCTCTCTCTACTTGTTTAATGCTTGCACCTTAAAATTGCCATGGGCAATTGCTTGCTGTCCGTTGAGAATGTGAATGCTCCATGACTGTAATGTCCTGCACGAGAGGAAGGTGCTTGTGTGAGAGTTCGACTAGGGCCGGCCTTGAGATCTCTTAAAATCACAGGGGCCCTAGGCTGAGTGAGATTTCAAGGGCCCTTTGTGACTGGTATATTAAGGAGTTTCAGTGTGTGGGGGCCGTAGACTGCGGCCTACGCCGCCTATGCCCAGGGCCAACCCTGAGTTCGGGCATTAGAGATTTGCACCAGAGAGAGTGCGTACAAAGTCCCACATTGCATAGGACAAAGAGTGAAGAGGAGGATTTAAGTTTTACTTCTCATCTCTTCCAGCACAACACATTTTTGGCTCTAATGTGACACTTAGGCCCAATATAAAGCCGTGAGGGTTTATGGGCCCTAAAGTGGGCAATATTGTGCTAACATAATTGGTCGTTAAATTGACTCTCTGCTCCTAGAGCGGTTTAATGATCTACTTTATGCTCATCCACTTTACTTTATAGATGATTTAAGTCACTATGGATGAGAATGATTATAATATGTGCTTGTTCATTAAGGAGCGCTTAACAATAGGATGTGTATCGGCTTAATAGGGAAACATCGACGACATTTACGAGATATATCGGTCTAAAATATGGGCTAATTTTTTTTTAAAAAAGACCAAAATTGGTGCTGAGTCCCACCAATATATTGATCGATATTTGGCAATATCAACAAAATATCGGCCAGTATTATATATTTTTTCCAGAAAAATATTTTTTTAAAAATTGTTGTTTTTTATTTTTTTAATTCAGATAAATTAAAAAAAAACCAGTAGATATTTGAAAGAAAGAACAAAAGGAGGAGAGAATGATCTCGGCCAGGTGAATTTTAAACCCCTTGTGCCAGCACGAAGGACATTTTTGTCCCACGTGGACTTGTGGGTCTTCTCATAATATTTTTTTTTTTCCATGTACTTTTAAGTAGATTTTACAGTTATGCGATATTTAAAAAAAAAAATCCCTTTAGAATTTGGGTTACTTGTAAATCCCAATGGATTCCAATTATATAGAGAAGAGATTGAGGGTTCAGTTTTAGATTCAGATCAAGTATGGAAGCATCTAAGTAAGCATGAGCTGTGTTTTCTCTGAATTCAGAAGTTAAGATTCTAGTGAAATTCTGACAGGAAATCTATGGAAATGATAGAGGTTGTTTTAGCTTTTCTTTCTTCCTTCCATGCATTTCTATTCCTGTAAGTTCTCTTGTATAAAATAATTTGTGGAATACAGATGATCTGAAATTCTGTTGGTTTCTTTGTTATCGGTTTAAGGTTTTAATCAACGGGAGAGTTGTTGTTTTAATAATCGGCTTCTTTTATCTCTTTTGAACTGAGTATCATTCAAAGGCTTTTTGTTGAAGTTGATTTCTCTCTTTCTCTCTCTAAAAATTTTGGGGTTGAGAGGTTTTAAGGAGATACCTCTATTTGACTATTTGTACAGACTAGCTGAAAAATTTCACCCATTTTAATGAATGTTCTGTTCAGTATATTTTATTTTTGGCCATTTTGAGATGGTTTTGTGGGAAACTGATAGAGGTTGTTTTAGCTTTTCTTTCTTCCTTACATGCATTTCTATTCCTGTAAGTTCTCTTGTATAAAATAATTTGTGGGAGACAGATGATCTGAAATTCCGTGCGTTTCCTTGTTATCAGTTTAAGGTTTTGATCAACGGGAGAGTTGCTGTTTTAATAATCGGCTTCTTTTATCTCTTTTGAACTGGGAACCATTCAAAGGCTTTTTGTTGAAGTTGGTCTCTCTCTCTAAAAATTTTGGGGTTCAAAGGTTTTAAGGAGATACTTCTATTTGTGAAGAATAGCTGAAAATTTTCACCCATTTTAATGAACTTTCTGTTCGATATATTTTATTTTTGGCCATCTTGAGATGGTTTTGTGGGTTCAGTGTATAAATTAAAACCGTGTTGGTTCATTTAGAGATCTTAGGATTACAAGGTTTGATATATTTTCTGGGTTTTCGTTGTTTGGGTTTGCAGATTAATAGTGAGCAATTTGGGAGTTTTGCGTTTACATTAATAATAAAGTAAAACTGAATCCATAAGTCCAAAATAGTGACTTTGGGATATTCATTGTATTATTGAGTTAATTTTGCCACTTGGGTGAAAGGTGTTGAATGGGTATTCAGACAATGGGGTCTCAAGGTGGGGAGCAACAATCTCATTTCCAGCCATTGGCGCGGGAAGGCTCTTTTTATAGCCTTACATTGGATGAAGTTCAGAACCATTTAGGAGGTTTAGGGAAACCATTAGGCAGTATGAATCTGGATGAACTTCTTAAGAATGTTTGGTCTGTTGAAGCAAACCAAGGTGTTGAAATGGGTCTAGAAAATGCTGCCTCATCTGGCCAATTCACGTTGATGTCTGGCCTGCAACGCCAGGAAAGCATTACATTGGCACAGGCCTTTAGCAAGAAGACGGTTGATGAGGTGTGGAAGGATATTCAGCAGGTGCAGAAGAAGGATACTGAAGAAAGGAGGCCCTATGAAAGACAACCAACTCTTGGAGAAATGACATTGGAGGATTTCTTAGCAAAGGCAGGTGTCGTTGCAGAAGCTTCTGAAAAGAGAAAGAGTGTTAAGGGGGATTTACAGAATCTAGAGGGGATCTGCAATTTGGGTTCTGATGCAGGTGCTGATCCAATGATGGGTTTGCAGAATTTTCCTCATCAAGCACCATGGATGCAGTATCAGTTACCATCATTGCAACAACAGCAGCAGCAGCAGCAGAATACAGTGGCTGCCTATATGTCAGGACGCCCGGTGCCACAGCCCGTGGGTGTTGGCACTAGCCCAATTTTGGATACCACCTATCCTGAAAACCAGGTGACGATGTCACCTTTGATGGGCACATTGTCGGACACACAGACCCCAGGGCGCAAACGTGTCGCACCTGGAGATGTGGTGGAGAAGACCGTTGAGAGGAGGCAGAAAAGAATGATCAAGAACAGAGAGTCTGCAGCTCGATCAAGGGCCAGGAAACAGGTTGGTTTGCAATAATGTTTTTTTTTTTTTGAAGTTTTTCTTTGTAATTTTTATATTATGAGAAGATATTCTTCATTTCAAACAGGCATACACAAATGAACTGGAGAATAAGGTTTCTCGTCTGGAAGAAGAAAATGAAAGGCTCAGGAAGCAGAAGGTATGGATTCTATTATTTCTTTCTTTCTTCTTTCTGTGCTAATTGCATTATTTCTTTAGTTCTTTTCATCAATTTCAGTAAATATGCACCTCAATTTGTTACTCCCTGAAGATGCTAGTGATGCGTGTGAAGCTTAGGTTTTTCTATTGAAAACTCATTTAGCATAATGTGAAATCTCTGTTTAATAACTAGGACACTAATTTCATGGAAATAGAAGAGCTCTAGCCTGTTGCTGTTTTTGTTATTGATCAAAGATGATCTTGGGTGGCTGACATATGAATCTGTCATGTCCTTCACAAGGAAAATTTTGGACCTTCCATTAATTTCTAGTAAGCTGACATAGCCTAGCAGTAGAGTTTGTAACTTTTCAGTTTTCACCCAAAAAAAGTATAAAGTGGTTCTTCTATTTCACAGTAATTTGTAATTATGGTAGTATGTAATGTGTTCTTGATGTAAGGTATTCATCCGATTCAACGTTTCGTCTTTTCTACTTTCTTCTTTACATGGTATGATTGGTAGATATAAATAGAAAATCTTCGTTTATGCATTTGTAGATTGTCCATATGAGTAAGTAGTTCACTACCTTAATTGGGAAGAGCTTAACTAGAACTAGTCTTATAGTTGAAGTATGTATTGTTTATTTAAATGCTATTAAAATGAACTATTATTATGTCAATGTGCTATTTTATAAGGGAATGCTAGTAGCATCGTTCTTTAACCTCCAGCAAATAATAAGAAAATGTTTTTTGGAATTATGTTTTTCTAAGATTTGGGTTTTGTTCATTTCTGAAAAAGACAGTGAATTCATTTATGGGTGCAATGTTTTTTACATTTTATGATATGGCCACCTTGATTGGCTCATTCTATTCTATGTATACATGTGTACTATTCTTTTATCAAAACAAGAAATACAATACAAAGAATTAATCTCTCTCAGGTTTCCTCCATTCTTTTCATTATTTCTTCCCTTTTTACAATTTTCCTTTCAACATGGTATCAGTCAGGACATGTCCTCTCTAATTTTTCTTCCTTGCCGCAGAAGGATTCTTTCTTGTCAAGCATTTCTTTCACTTCCAGGTCAGGCTTTTGGTTTATTTCTCTCCTCTTTGGCTTCATAGGGAAATCTCGAAGACTGTCCTTAGATTTGTTGGCTTTCCACAGATTTGAATCCACATATGTACTGTTTTTGGATCATTTCCCTGTCTTGGTAACATCCATCTGGTTGGTTTCTACATACTACTGTTGGTGGGACCCATTTTCCCTCCCTTTATTTCTGCTGACGGAACCTCTGGACAACAAAGTTTTCCTTTTCGCCTGCCAGACTCCAAGGAAACCCAATTTTTACACTAGTTTGGCTAGATCTGCATTTCTAGCTATTGGATCTTCTTACAATTATAACCCTAGTTTCACCCCTACCTCTACTAAATTGTGTACGACTGACCTAAGGTTCCGGTCAAACAGTGGGGCCCATTTTCCTGTTTTTCCAGCACTGCTACAACGACGCTTGGAACAGTGTTTTCTTCACAACTTGGGCTTGATTTTCTCCTGTGGACCTCCTATCAGGTTGAACCTTCACTGCTATAGTCGCCCTTGGTGGTTCTATCAACCCCACTTGATTGATCTTGGCTTCGTACTTTGTGAGCCCACTTATCTCAGTTTTTGTAGACGCTGTAACAAATTTGGTTTATTTCAGAGTTGTGTTCTGCATGTTCTTGAAAATGACATCTTCTAATTCTTCAAATCTGATGGATATTTCTCTCTTTTAATTCCCATCATATTGGAAATATCACTATTGTCCTTTTAAATAAGACCAATTACTTCTAATGGTCTCATTCAGCAAAATTTTCCTCGATGCCAAGCATAAATCTGATTATATTGATGGTACTGCCATGGAACCTGCTAAGAATAGTCCCACATAGAAGGAATGGAAAGCAAATAACTCCTTGGTTCAACCCTGGCTCTTATACTGTATGGAAGAGCATGTTCGCGGACTAGTGTTTACCCTACCCACTGCAAAAGATGTGTGCGATACAGTCAAAGCCTTGTATTTTGATGATGATAACTCCGCCTGTATCTATGAACTATATTAGGAGGCTGCTCATCTTCGACAGGGGGAGTTGTTCCTCATTCAATATTATTCCAGAATGCGAGGTTGTTGGTTAGAACTTGATCAGTTGGAGAAACTCAAGTTTGAGCATCGTGCGAGTAACTTATTACACAAGTAATATGTTGAGAAACGATGCACCTTTGATCAAACTGGATGGACTTAACCTCGGCTTTAAGCCTATTCGAGCCCAGATTTTGAGCAAACAACCTCTTCCACCCCTGAATGAAATCTATTCTACATTACTTCAGGATGAAAGGCACCACTTGGTTATGTCCTCTGCTTTTGTGCTTACTGATCGATTGTCTCTTTCCTCTAAGGGGCCTTCTCTCTTAAAGGGAAGGAACAAGTGATTGACATCCGACGGGATACCAAAGGATGAAAGAAGAAAGATATCCATTTTTTTACGTACTGCAAGATGAACAATCACTATATAGATTCCTACCATAAGCTTCATGGTAGACCGCCCTCTAAGTAGGCTAATCACATCGACACCTATTTCGCTTCTATGGAAGATAACACCATTTGTGTCCAAACAAGAATATGCTTCCTTACAACAACAATTGAATCGTCTTCAATCCTCTGAGGTTTCTCATGTTGTCATAGATCAATCAGGTGTTGTGTCCTTTGCTCTCCATGGTTCTTATAAAAATTCTTGGATTATCGATTCTGGGGCCAACGATCATATGGCTGATATGTCTCATCTCTTTTCCATACTTCCCCTGTTTCTCTTGGTAAGGTTAAGTTAGTTAATGGGTCTTTCACTGATATTACTGGTAAAGGAACTATTCATGTATCCTCTAATTTAGATTTATTATATGTTTTACATGTTCCTCATTTATCTCGCAATCTATTATCTATTAGTGCCCTTATTAAATCTTTAAATTGTTCAGTAACCTTTTATCCTATCCACTGTGTCTTTCAAGACTTGGCTACGAAGTAGATGATTGGTGGTGGTCGTGAAGCCAATGGCTTATATTTTTTTGATCCTCGAGTCGACAACCAATCTGAAGCTTGTTCGATCTCCTCTTCCCTGGATGTGTGGCTTTGGCACTGCCTTTTTACGGCACCCATCAAATAATGTTTTGAAGTAGTTGGTTCCTTCTTTGTCATTTAATAAGTTTGAGTGTGAAAGTTGCCAATATGGCAAAAAACATAGACCTGTTTTTTCCTTATCACTAAATAAAAGTATTTCGGCATTTTGTTCTCTTATTCATTCTGATGTTTGGATGTCTCCTCGTGTTGCACTTACTGGTTTCCATTATTTTTTTACATTCATTGATGATTATTCTCGTATGACTTGGGTATACATGATAAAACATAAATTTGAAGGTTTTTATCATTTCCGCACATTTTACCAATGGGGCAAAACCCAATTTGATTGTCATAAAAAATTTTTTCTAAATGTTTTTTTTTTGGGGGGGGGGTGGTTGTCACATTTTTTTTGCAATTTTTGTAGGACCATGGTATTGAATCTCAAATCTCTTGCTCTTGCACACCTCAACAAAAATGGTGTTGCCAAAAAGAAAAAAATCGTCATCTTCTTGAGGTAGCCCCTTCACTACTATTTACTATGCATGTACCTAAATCCTATTGGCCGGAAGCAGTTTTAACTTCATGTTATCTAGTCAATCGCATGCCCCAACAAATCTCCTATTGATATTTTGTCTTTCCATAAACATGTTCCCACCATTCCATTGCATATCTTTGGATGTGTTTGTTTTGTTCATTTGTTTTCTGGCGATAAACTCTCTCAACGTTTTGTGAAATATTTGCTTTTGGAGTATCCATCGTTCCATAAAGGGTATAAGTGTCTTGATCCCATCATCGGTAAGACGTATGTCCCATGGCTGTCACTTTTTTTGAACGTGTTCCCTATTTTGATCAACATTAATATGATTCTTTACTTTCATTAATTCTTCCTCTACTCACAACTGATGCTGATAGCCAATTCCAAGCCCACTATTGTGTATCAACGAAGGAAACATAAGCCCGTGGCTCAACATGACACCACAACCATTTGCCAGTGGCTCAGATCCGTCTCCTATTGAACCCGAACTTCCTATTGTCCTTCGAAAAGATAAGCGTGCATGTATTGACCATCCCATTGATCGATTTGTATCCTATCATTCTGTTTCTCTATCTTATCGCAGCTTCCTGACTGCTCTTGAAAACACTAACATTCCAAAGAGGATTGATATAACTTTTCGGGATCCCTCCTGGAATATGGTTTCTCTTCCTCCAGAAAAGACATTTGTTGGTTGCAAATGGTTTTCACCCTAAAGCACCATCCTAACGATTCAATTGCTCGATGTAAAGCCGGATTGGTTGCCAAAGGCTTTTCACAAATGTATGGGATTGATTATTAGGAGACCACC
Organism: Chimonanthus praecox; assembly: GCA_022113865.1. Classification (NCBI taxonomy): domain Eukaryota; kingdom Viridiplantae; phylum Streptophyta; class Magnoliopsida; order Laurales; family Calycanthaceae; genus Chimonanthus; species Chimonanthus praecox. The sequence goes on along the minus strand of CM039086.1, from coordinate 58,372,131 downwards.
TCCTCTGTGGCCAAAATAACATCTGTCCGGACCTTGATATCCATTGCTACCACACATTAATGGCCTCTTCATTAGTTGAATGTAAAAAAATGTCTTTCTTCATGGTGACTTAAAGGAAGAAGTCTATATGCTTCCACCTCCCAAGTTTGTAAAACAGGGGGAGCAAGGGTTGGTTTGCAAACTCAAGAAGGCTATCTAGGGTTTCAAGTAATCTCCATAGGCATGGTTTGACAAATTTAGTAATGCTTTATTGAAGTATGGGTTTTCTCGCTGTAGGCAGATCACTCTGTGTTTGTCTATCGTGTCAAATCTGTTATGATGCTTCTTGTTGTTTAAGTTGATGACATTGTTTTTACTGGGAATGATGCTCTAGCTATTACTGCATTGCGAGATTATTTACGACATCCTTTGATATCAAAGATTTGGGGTCGCTTTGTTATTTTTCTCAGGATTGAAGTTGCTCGTTATTCTAAAGGGCTCTCTCTTTCTCAAAGAAAATATGCTTTAGATCTCTTCTAGGATGCAGGATAGTCTAGATGCAAGCCAGCTGACACTCCTCTCGATTTCAATACTAAGCTTTCAGCCTTAGATGGAGTTCTACTAGATGATCCCATATTTTATAAAAAATTAGTGGGTAAACTTATAATCTCACCCTCACTAGGCCAGATTTATCCTATGCTGTTGGAGTGGTTAGTCAATTTATGTATGCCCTGCGTGATGCCCACCTTCAAGTTGTTTTTTGGATCCTTCGTTATTTTAAGATTCACATTGGATGAGAATTATTCTATACTCACCAATTTTAAATGGCCATTCGCAGTTATTCAGATGGTGATTGGGCTGACTCTCCTGACAACCGTGTCTCGACCACATGATATCATGTTTTCTTTGGATCTCATCTAGTCTCTTGGCGAAGTAATAAACAGAATGTTGTTGCTCGTTCTAGTGCGGAGGAAGAATATCGTGTTGTGGCCAAAACTGCCTCTGAATTACTTTGGTTCCAACAATTTCTAACCGAGTTAGGATTTGCCTCTGTTGAACCATTACTGATGTTTGTGATAATCAGACCCCCATCAACATTGCATCCAACCTCTGTTCCATTAACATACAAAGTATATTGAAGTTGATTGTCACTTTCTTCGCCATCATATTTGAGCCGGACAAATTCTCGAACCCTATTTGTAATCCAAGTATCAATTTGTTGATATACTCACAAGGGCCATCTCTTGATCACAACTTGATAATGTTTTAGACAAGCTGTGCTTAATCGATATCTTCCTACCAGCTTGAAGGGGAGTGTTGTAAATATTGTATTTTTCACATGTCTTTTATAGAGTTGACCTACATATGTCATTAGGTGTAATTGATTCTTCTTTCCTTATTTGCCACGTTGATTGTTTCATTGTATTCTATATATACATGTATACTATTCTTTCTTCGAAACAAGAAATAAGAAATACAATACACAGAATTAATCTCTTTCAGCTTTCATCCATTCTTTTCATTATTTTCTTCCTTTTCTACAATTTTTCTTTAAACACTAACAATATAGAAATTATGCTTCGCATGGATGATAGAATTTTGTGGCTACTTGGAATTTGAACCTCGAAGCTTTTGATTATGATGCACTTTTTATTTTTTCCTATGTTTTTTGGACTTGTATTTTAGATGCATTGTGCCTTTGTATTTTCTGGGTTTTTTTTTGCCTGTTGTTGGCCTTTGTACAGCATTTGTTAGTATAATCATATATTTACTTTTAAAGGATGGAATTATGAATGAACACATTTGAGAAACTTTTAAAATAGCCCAAATAGTTGACTAAATAAGGAGCTTATTTAAGGGGGTTGGGCATTTATACATATGACCAGTAATCGTCCTTGTGTGGAAAATTGGACTGATTGAATTAGAAGGGAAAAAAAGAGAGGAGAGGGAGGCCATTAAAAACATGGATCGAGAGGGGTAAGGAAGGATGTGATAGACGGTAGGTTCATGGCATGGTTTCCATGGGATAGAATGGAGTAGAAGAATTTAGAAAGCTGACCCCAAATTGATAAGATTGGTGGTGGCTTCAATAATGATGATGATGAATAGTATGCTTCTTTTGGAACTTGGAACTAGGAACTATGAATTTTGAATTCCAATGAAATACTTATACATTGCATAATTGCAATTTTGTATGCATCTTTACTTAATATTGATAGAAAATTGAAGAATTGCTACTTTTCAAAAAAAAAAAAATTGAAGAATTGCTCATATCTTTTTAGATATCTTTTATCTTATTATATATATTTATTTTTTCCAGGAAAAATCATGAATTTCATAGGTCAATGATTTATCATGGAAGTTTAAGACATAAATTGATTTTAATATGATTTTGTTTTCATAACATTGAATATATGTTTTCTTGTGAGTTTTCTTGTTCTCATTACTTGTATTTTCTTTACATGTGGGCATTTGAGATGCCCCCGGTTGAGTTGAATTCAAGTGTAGTTAGTTTTATTCAATGATCAACTCAGTGTTTTAATGATGCTCTAGAGGTTTACTTGAGAATTAACAAATGAAAATAGAGTTAAAAAAAATAAAAGGGAGCATAATCAAATGGTCCATTGCTCGAATAATATATACAAAAATGTATTGTGTGCTTTAATCAAGGCTTAGTCAAACTGGATTTGCTAGGTGAGTCGACCTTGAAACTTCAAGTGTTTTTGAGGTATCCTTCCAATTTGTTTTGTGTAAAAAATACTCAGTTTGTTTGATTAGTTGGTTTTTTTCCATGTACAGTTCCATTCTCAAACTGAGTATACTTGCAAACTAATGAAAAGAACTGAATAAAGAACTGCTCCTTCAGTAAGCCGTACAGTGAGTACTAAAATTCTTGAGAGAACTTGGTGCCTATCTAATTTTGTGCATCTTTTAGCAGTTGTCATAAAAAGTGAGTAGTCTTCTTTCAGTTACCACTCTTGCTCCTTTCAAACCTTTCTTTCCACCACCTTCTGTTGAGCAGGTTGAAGCTTATGTGACGCAGGACAAGACAAAAGGTGACCCTAAAGGTGACCCTAAATGCCTAAATGCGATTTATGCAATAATAAGAAACTAAATGAGGCTGAAATTAAAATTAAAATTAAAATTAATAATAACAATTAGAATAATAAAATCTACCACAAATAATCAATAAAATTCAGATGATTCAATTTAAGTAATAAAATCACAATCCAAATCATGTCATAGCTCAAAGTAGAAGGCTCTCAAAACCAAAAGGATTATCAAATCACACAAACATATAAAACCAACATCAAATAAAGATTAAATCTGATTTTAACAGCAGTGTGAGAGGTTAATGAGGTTAAGAAAAGGCTCAGTTTGTGGGACAGCAGTAAGAGAGAGGGGAAAACAGGTTGAAAAGGCTAAGATAGGGGCTGGAAGAACAGGACAGGTGTAAAGGAGGTTAAGAAAGGCTATGGGAAAACATGACAGCTGTAGTTTAGGGCTGTATGGAGGTTGGGACAGGTGTTAAAGGCTGTATGAGGCTTGAAAAGGGTCCAAAGGTTTGAGGGCAGCTGTATGGTGGATTGTTAGGGTTGGATGAAGAGGTTTAAAACAGTGAAAGGGCTAAAGGAGGCTAAGATAAGGGGTTCAGCAGATCTGGATGGAGTTAAAGGGTATACGATGAGTAGGATGAGTAGGAGAAGAGAAGAAGAGAGAGAAGAAGAAGAGAAGAGAAAGAGGAAGAGGATTAAGTGTCTGGAAGGGAGACAGCTTCACGCCAAACTCTCGGATTCGCTCCAAGATAATCACGGCAGAGGATTTGCAGAGAAATTCTCAATCTTGATTTTATTTCATTGTAAAAACTGTCTTTGTCCAAAGGGCTACAAAGCCTTATATAAAGAATCACTTACTTAAAATAAAATAAAGCAAAATTACAACACTACCCTTGCTTAAAATAAAACTAACTAAAACAAAAAAATAGCAAGTAAAGAAAAAGGCAACCCTTGCTTAAAATAAAACTAACTAAAACAAAAAAAATAGCAAGTAAAGAAAAAGGCAGGGATGCACCGCATCAATCCTCCCATCTGAGAAAACTCGACCTCGAGTTCAAACAAATGAGAAGACACAAATCTTCTCACGCACGCGTCTTCCCAGTGTAGGGCCTTCATAGTGCAAAACACTCACACGTGAGGTCTTCAATGTCAACCAAGTAAATCTTCATCGAGCCATAATGATGGAGTTGGAGCGGCTCTTTTCCGTCGTCGCTGATAGACTCGGAAACTTGTTTTGTCATTGCTGTCGTTTTTTGCTGTAGAAGAAGTAGGCACCTCTAACGAAACAAAACTCTGATCTCTCTCTAGAAGGTCTAGATCAAGTCGCTGCAGCTCACTTTCTGTCAACCACGTGGCGTCTGTAATCGGTCTGTTTTTCCACTTCACAAGATACTTTTGATGGCCTCCGGCACGTGTAGAAACAACTTCCTCATCCAGAATAGATTCTATCTCATCTCTCTTAGGTGGTAAGGAAGGTAAAGTAGGTAAAGGCTGTGAATACTGGGAAGGTTCATGCCATGGGTCATGAAGTGGGTCAGGTAGGCCAGTAGAATGGTTAAGGGATTGATGTGATGATGGGCTTACAGGTGTAGCTGTTGGGCCTCGGAAAGGGACTAAATCTTCCACATTGAAAGTAGGACTAATACCCATATCAGATGGTAGGTCTATAATGTATGCATTGGATCCAACTCGCCTCAAAATTTTGAAAGGTCTTGCACTACGAGCATATAACTTTTTCACAGTTCCTTGTGGGAACCGCTCAGGTCTTATGCGGATCATCACATAATTACCCACATTAAATTCTTTGAATCTACGATGAGTATCTGCAGCAGATTTATACACTTCATTGCTCATATTAATTTTTCTTTTAATTTCAGCATGCAATTCATGTATGCGATATGCAAATGATGATGCAGACTCAGATGGCCTATTTGACATTGACATGGGAATGAGATCTATAGGCTTCCTAGGCTTATAACCATGCATGACTTCAAAGGGACTCATACCTATAGATCTATTGATCGAACTATTATACGTGAACTCAGCAATCGGTAGAACAACATCCCACGTCGCGTATTCTCACCAACCAGACAACGCAACAAATTTCCTAGGCTACGATTAACTACCTCAGTCTGACTATCAGTCTGAGGATGATACGCAGACGAAAACTGTAACGTAGTACCCATCATGTGCCATAGGGTCTTCCAAAAATAACTCATGAACCTAACATCCCTATCTGACACAATCGTCTTTGGTAACCCATGTAGTTTCACTATTTCTCCGAAAAATATCTTGGCAATATTAGAAGCATCGGAGGTTTTAAAACACGGAAGGAAATGGGCCATTTTAGAAAAACGGTCCACAACCACCAAAATGGAATCGTACTTCTTAATAGTCTTCGGAAGTCCAAGTACGAAGTCCATACTGATATCCTGCCAAGGAGCATGGGGAACTGGCAAAGGCGTATACAATCCCGTATTTTGCTTCCTTTGCTTTGCCAGTTGGCAAGTTCGACATTGTCCAATGATTTTAGCCGCATCTCTCTTGAGACTAGGCCAATAAAACCTGTCTTCAACCAGGGCAATCGTCTTGTCTCTCTAAAATGTCCGGCCATACCTCCGGCATGTAACTCCCAAACAAGAAAATCACGCAGGGAAGTTCGGGGAATGCAGAGTTTACTTCCTTTAAATAATAAATTATCCACCATGAGAAACTCTTTATTACTCCTTTCTTGGTCACTCAAGAGTGAAGCATACAATTCCCCAAAATCCGGGCATGTGGGATATTCATCCTTCAATTGCTCAAACCCGGTCACCTCTACACTCATGGAGTGTATTAGTGCAACCCTACGACTCAATGCATCAGCTGGCTTGTTCTCAACCTCGGCCTTGTGTTTCAACACAAAAGTGTATTCTTGAAGACATTGAACCCAATTGGCATGTCTTGAGTTTAACTTTTTCTGTGAATTGAGATATCTCAAGGCCTCATGGTCCAAGTACAAAATGAATTCGTGTGGCGAAAGGTAGTGTCTCCAATGACGGAGTGCTTGCCTAACCGCATAGAACTCTTTGTCATAGGTGGAATATCGCTGTTTGGCTTAATTCAACTTCTCACTAAAGTAAGCGACAGGATGTCCTGTCTGACTTAGGACTCCACCTATACCAACACCAGATGCATCACATGCAACTTCAAAGACTTTAGAGAAGTCTGGTAGTCGCATGACAGGAGCTTCGACCAAACAGATCTTGATCTCCTGGAAAGCTTTCGAGGCTGCTTTAGTCCATTGGAACTTCCCTTTTTTAAGGCAATCCGTGATGGGATCCGTGATGGAACTAAACCCTCGGATAAACCGCTTATAGAAGGTAGCTAAGCCGTGAAAGCTTCGTACCTCATGTATATTCCGCGGTTCGGGCCAACTTACTATGGCCTTGATCTTTTCGGGGTCCGCTGACATACCTTCAGATGAAACCATAAACCCTAAGAAAATAACCCTATTCGACATGAATGTGCACTTCTTCAGGTTTGCGTATAATTTTTCAGTCCGAAGAGCCTCACTGACTAACCTCAGGTGCTGCAAGTGTTGTTCCTGGGAGGTACTATAGATAAGAATGTCATCAAAATATACCACCAAGAACTTACCATAAAAGGTCTCAACACTTGATACCAAATTTGACGCTTCAATTCTTCATGCTCCTTAGGGTTCATCCTATAATGAGGCAGATTTGGCAAAGTCGCCCTAGGGACAAGATCTATGGCATGTTGTATGTCCCGCATGAGAGGTAGTTCATTTGGCAAATCAGATAGGAATACATCTTGAAATTCCTTAAAGACCGGAACTACAACCTCTGGCAACTCAGTACGAACCTCAGGAGAGGTCTCTCTCGACACTAGGGCATACACAACTGAAGTTTCACTAGTCTCTCTTTCAAATTCTTTAGCAGCAATGATATGTAGAGACTTGGACTGGGTCTTTGATGGGGTTTTCGGTTTGTCCCTCTTTGTGTCATCCTGTTTTGAGTGAGGGGGCCTAGGTTGCATGGGGAAGATTTTGATCTTCTTACCATTATGCTCAAAGCTACACGTGTTCGCTTTACCGAACAATGTCACATCATGATCAAACAACCAAGGACGACCCAAAATAATGTGTCCTACGCCCATAGGGATTACATCACACCACACAGTGTCCTGATAGGTGAGGATCTGAATGGGCACGGGGCACCGTTGAGTGATCGGGATTGATGTATCATTGACCCACGCAACTCGATGTGGATTAGGATGAGGTTCAGTCTTCAAACCCAATCGAGCAACCGCGCTGGTGGATACGACATTTGCACAACTTCCACTATCTACAATCAATTTGCAAGATTTCCCACCTCACTTAATGTAAGTGTGGAAGATGGCTGTGCGCTTCCAATCTTCTGAGGGTTGAGATCGAGCAAAGGCACATCTAACTACTGCAAGAAAATCTGCATCGATCTCCTCATCAAGTTCCTCATCACTCGAAGGGTATTCACCCTGAAATTGACCTTCTATGTCATCTTCACGGGCAATCTCTTCAATGGTGGTTCTCCCAACAAAAGGGCTCTTTCTTGGTTCCTGGTCTTAGTAGGACATTCACGAGCAAAATGCCCGAATCCCTGACAGTAATAACATTGAGGACCATTCCTAGAAGAGCTCGCACCAGAAGCTCCCTTAAAACTTGCATCCTTGTTCTTGGATGGAGTACTGGTGGCTTGTTTGGGTTAACTCACCGTATTCTGTCGAGATCTTGCGGATTAGGCCTAGAATTGGCACCTCGGGAGTCAAAATGCTTTGGAGGATTTGGCTTAAAGTAACCTTCTAAACCTTGGACTATTTGGTAAGTTTCCTCCAAAGTTTCCACCCCATGTAAGATAAGCTCACGCTGGAACTCAGGACGAAGACCTACTCTAAACCTAGAAAGGGTTTGGCTGGGGTCCTCATCCAACTCGCATCTCATAAGGAACTCATCAAACTTCTCAATGTACTCATCAATGGTCTGGTTGCCCTGACGTAGAGAGTTCTATTGGTTAATGAGTTTTTGCTTGTATCTGAGAGGGATATACTTTTCTTTCAAATATTCTTTCATCTCATCCCAATGCAGATTGACAGGTTCAACTCCTTGCCTCCGGAGTTTATGTTCCACTGTGGTCTAGAAAAGCCGAGCTTGTCCCACCAACTTCATTTTGGCAAAACGGACCCTACGAGGTTCCGACATATCATGCCATTCAAAGTAGAGATCCATGTCTGACAACCAATCTGAGAAAACCTTAGGGTCTGCTCGTCCCTTAAATTCAGGGGCTTCTAATCGCACGTTCTTCAGGGCACGTTCCTCATGGTTGAGGGGTTCCTGATGCCTGTGTGGCTGTTGGAATCTACTGTGACCAAATCTACGGCCTCTATGGTCTCTATTCCTAAAATTCTCATTATCCTCATGAACTGACCCATTCTCATCATTCTTAGGGGTTTCAAGGACTTCAATCCGGTTTCTCAAGTCGGTCATGTCAGTACCTAAGGTATCTTGACCTCTCTTAAGGTCAGTGAGCCGGGCATCTAATTGGGCAAAGGCCTGAGTAAACCAAACTGGGGGTTGATCTCCTGACATTGCGCTGGATGGTTCGGAATCTTTCTGATAGGTAACTCCATTCCTAGTGGTCATGCATGGGTACACGCACTAATGTTCCTTTAGACTCACAAATATAGGGATTAATTCTGACTATATGCTATGACTTAAGTCTATATGCAATGAATGAATGAATTTTTTTTTTTTAAATAATAAATGCAATTTTTTTTTAAATAATAAAAAAAATGCAATTTGTTTTTTTTTTTTTAAATAAAAAAAATTAAAATAAATAAGATGCAACCTAAGACCGTGGGTGTTTAAGGAAACAACCCAACCTTGCTCTGATACCAAATTTGACGCAGGACAAGACAAAAGGTGACCCTAAAGGTGACCCTAAATGCCTAAATGCGATTTATGCAATAATAAGAAACTAAATGAGGCTGAAATTAAAATTAAAATTAATAATAACAATTAGAATAATAAAATCTACCACAAATAATCAATAAAATTCAGAGGATTCAATGTAAGTAATAAAATCACAATCCAAACCATGTCATAGCTGAAAGTAGAAGGCTCTTAAAACCAAAAGGATTATCAAATCACACAAACACATAAAACCAACATCAAATAAAGATTAAATCTGATTTTAACAGCAGTGTGAGAGGTTAATGAGGTTAAGAAAAGGCTCAGTTTTGTGGGACAGCAGTAAGAGAGAGGGGAAAACAGGTTGAAAAGGCTAAGATAGGGACTGGAAGAACAGGACAGGTGTAAAGGAGGTTAAGAAAGGCTATGGGAAAACATGACAGCTGTAGTTTAGGGCTGTATGGAGGTTGGGACAGGTGTTAAAGGCTGTATGAGGCTTGAAAAGGGTCCAAAGGTTTGAGGGCAACTGTATGGTGGACTATTAGGGTTGGATGAAGAGGTTTAAAACAGTGAAAGGGCTAAAGGAGGCTAAGATAAGGGGTTCAACAGATCTGGATGGAGTTAAAGGGTATACAATGAGTAGGAGAAGAGAAGAAGAGAGAGAAGAAGAAAGAAGAGAAAGAGGAAGAGGATCAAGTGCCTGGAAGGGAGACAGCTTCACGCCAAACTCTCGGATTCGCTCCAAGATAATCACGGCAGAGGATTTGCAGAGAAATTCTCAATCTTGATTTTATTTCATTGTAAAAACTGTCTTTTGCCCAAAGGGCTACAAAGCCTTATATAAAGAATCACTTACTTAAAATAAAATAAAGCAAAATTACAACACTACCCTTGCTTAAAATAAAACTAACTAAAACAAAAAAATAGCAAGTAAAGAAAAAGGCAACCCTTGCTTAAAATAAAACTAATTAAAACAAAAAATAGCAAGTAAAGAAAAAGGCAGGGATGCACCGCATCATTATGGCAATTATCTGGACTCTTATTAATTATCATCATTCATTGAAATCTCGCTTTTGTTTGATTCCTTGTTGAAAATCGATTACTTATACCTTGTTTATAGATTTCTGGGTTGTTTAATCACAGTGACAGATCACCTATTTACCATTCATCTTTAGATATCAGAGATTGAGATATGTGGGGTTTATTTGGATTTTAGACATCAGTTCTTGGTTATTTTAGTTTCTCACAAGTGAGGAAATGGTGACAACTGGTTAGAACATGAGCTAGTAATGGACTATGATGCATTGATAGAAATAGAACCCTAAAAAAATACTCTTAACAACTCATGTGTGTGCGTTGCTTTGTCACTTGTTACAATTAGATCATCGCCAAAATGACAATAAATATCTCACTTCTATACTGATGAAATACAATGGCATCCATGGGTCATGTTTTAGATTCATCCACTTGATAACATTCCATCAATCATTTCCTCAAGAACCTGATAGAGATGAAGAAAGGTTCAGGCCTTCTTGGGTCACCTGCACTTCTATTACATATGGGACTGAAAAATGGCGACATGATTTTCCCATTTTCACCTAAGCAAATGCTGCTAATTCTGGGTGATTACCCAAATTACCCATAAATTTACTATCAAACATCAACTTGTGTACTCTGGATAGAGAAACCATCTACTTTAAAATATGTTTCTCCATTCTCCTCTTACCGCTATCCACTCCCATCATGACTTGTCATACCTTTTTTCTTTCTTTATTTCAATATGTAGAATAAACTGTAGAAATATTTATTTCTACCCTAATTGCTTGCAACTGTGAAAGGTATAACATACAAAAACTACAGTCCTAATATTGATCCAAAGCTGAAGTAGTGATTAGTTATTCACTAGTATGCTCGATTGGAGTACTTATCAAATTGATCATCTCCATTAAAAGATCTTGCAGTACTTGTTTTCTTGTGTCGAGGTGTTTCTATCTCTTTCAAAACAAACTGCCACATACACTGGTATTAGTTTCCAGTAAAAAAATCCATTTATTGAAGGTTCATGTCCCCATCGATCCATGAGGACTCCAGAGCACCCAGGTATTCTTTAACAGACTAGGAAAAGATTGAGGAAAGTTGTTCTGACAAATGGAGAACACACAAATGAATTGATTGATTGATTCATTATGGGCCCAACAATGAAAACGAATGTTTGGAAGAGAGAACTTTGTCAGATGTGGTTTTCCAACAAAATGCCTTCACTCTTGGAGGTGCCAATCTTTCCTGGTTTTGTAAAAGGCATTAGATTTGGGACGAATTAGAGTTCAAACAGAAATTATTGTAAAGTACTTCTATGATGCACCCTCACTCTCCAATCTGCCCCCTCCAAAGATGAGATTGTTCCATTGACTGCCTTTTAGTAAATTTTCAAGTTGGGTTTTCTTAGTCCATTGGGTTCTTTTGAAATGTTAATTAAAAGTTATTCCACCTTCCAAACTCTTTTGGGGTTCCCAGTGAGAAGCTCTTGTTTGTTGGGAATAAATTAGATATTGGAACTGGTGTAAAGGTTTCTCTCTGAGAAACTGAATTCCTTTTTCTTGTTAGTGCTACCACTCTACTTTCGATTTGACTCATGTCACCGACATCTTTTAATAATGCTTAAGTAGTGTGGGTGCTGTATTGCTGTGGAAGGCCCAAAAACAAAAGGAAGTTTTTGTCATAGACTTCATGAAGTGATTGCTCATTTACGTCCACTGATTGGATTACTGATCTTTAGGACCACTACCCCAAAAAACTAGGGAGTGAGCTCAACATTTCTTTTGCTTGCAGTCCATACAATCTATTCAACAACGGTGAATTAAGTATTGTGAAGAAATGGATGACTGGCATTTCATGGGTTTCATTTTGAGTTATGTTTTTCGTTATGGCTGTTTGGATATTGATTTGGGTGGGAAGTTAGATGGAACCACTGGTAGCTTACCTCTGGAGAAAAGCCTGTGTGGTCAAGAGCCTATGACATTCTTGCAAGTTCTCATTGTTTCTACCATGGTTGTTAAAATCTTACGATACACGATTCATACTATACGATAAGAGGAACGATTCGGCTATCAACAAATCTTACGATTCGTATAAATAATAGAAGTATGGGGTTATTAGGAGTGTAAAAGTATGAAATATTTCGTTTTAATCGTTTTTAAAGCTTGAGTTAATGAGCATTTAAGACCTTTCGATTTTTTGAGGGTTTTTTAATTCATTATTGACTTGTCACAATATAATTGGATTCTATACTGGTCTTATACTTTTGGGAATTGGACCATTGAAATTTGAGCTCCAATGAACTAATTATATAAAATTCACTTAATATTGAAAGAAAGTTGGAGAATTGCTCATGTTATTACATTTTAGATATATTTTACGTTATTTCATATATTAAATATTTTTTAGGGAAAACACTTGTGAATCTTACGATTCTACGATTTACGATGCACGATTTGTGATTCAAGATGTATTAACGATTTACGATACGATTCGATTTTCACAACATTGGTTTCTACTGTTAAAGTTGTGGGTTCAAGTCATGTTATCATTTCATGAGAAGAAAAGGCCGGAGTGATTATCAAAACTGAGATTGAGATACCAATTAGTATTTCCTCTGCATCAGATGATTCCATATTGATTTGTGCAGAAAATCTGAAAAACAGTTTCATCTAATGTCATTTCTGATTCGAAAATATTCACACTAGTTATTTGTGATATCTAATGCCTTTTTGTTTTTTAATTTGGAGCCAGCAGAGAAGGGGAGAGGAGGAGACAAATAGGGAAACAAATAGGGGGGGGGGGGGGGTGTCGGAGAGGAGGTCTGGTTGTTGTTAGTATCTTAATGTCCTTAGCATTGTTAATCCTTTTGGTGTTTCAGAACTGCAGCAAAATGGTTGTCATTTGAATGTCTTACGAAGTGAATATTCTCTGTTGTGTGCATGATTCGGCTGTGATACTGTTTACCAATGTTTCTCTTCGTATCGGTATATATGTTTTACGAAGTGAATATTCTCTTTCACTCATATTGTGAGCTTGCTTGGGGTACCCCATCTCTTGAGGGATTTTCTATTCTGATTTGAATAAGTGAAATTTCATGCTGCTGTCTACTGATACTAGTTATTGTTATTTGCTTGTTTTGCTCTCTCTCTCTCTCTCTCTCTCTCTCTCTCTCTCTCTCTCTCTCTCATCTTAAAAATACAGTTATTTGTGTTTTCAGATGTAATGTTTATAGCTGTCATTTAACTGATGGTTGAGGTGGATTTGCTGGATGTATTCTTTTCATTCTTTCTACTAAAAACCTGGGTACTGTTTTTGAAAAAAAATGATTTAGACTAAGGTAGTGTAGAAACCTTCGTTTACTCCACCAAAATAATCAACGGTTCAATTGGACTTCCTTCGAAATGAAGCCTAATCAAGGCATCACTAATAGCAATCCTTGATGGAATAAGTTTCCAATGAAATTAGTTTTCCTTTTATAATGAATTAAATTGAAAGAGCATATCCCAATTTAGTTAAGCGAATGATTGAGATTAAGACACCAAAAATTAGAATAAAAAATAATTCAATTCAATTCACAAAAACTAGAAAACAAGCATTCAATTGTTAACTTGGAAATTTGAGAGTCCTCTCAACTTTAACTCTTTTCTTCAAAATAATGTTCAGCCCAATTCCCTCCCTCAGTCTGCTCTCGCTCATTTCCGGCCCATCAGTCTCATCGGAAGCCCCTATAAGATTCTCGCTAAGGTTTTAGGCAACTGTCTTAAGCTCTTTCTTTCTAAGCTTATTTCTCTTTCCCAATCCGCTGCAATTGAGGGGCATCAAATTATGGATGTTGTGATTTCTGCCCATGAGTGTATTGACTTCCATCATAAGGCTCGTAGGAAGGGTATTATTTGCAAACTAGATTTGGAGAAAGCCTATGACATGGTTGATTGTCAATTCCTTCTCTTCGTGTTGTCTAGCATGGGCTTCGGTAGGAAATGGTGCTTACGGAAATTCGAGTGTGTATCTTCGGCTCATTTTTCTATTCTTGTGAATGGTTCTTCTAAAGGCTTTTTCAAGAGTTCCAGGGGTCTTCGCCAGGGCGACCTACTTTCTCCTGCTCTTTTCGTCATGGTTGTGGAATCGTTTAGCCTTCTTCTCTCCAAAGCGGTGGATTACAACCTCGTTCATGGCTTCAGAATCAGTGACTCTACTTTGCCTATCCATCACCTTCAGTTTGTGGATGACACCATTATTTTTTGTGAGGCTTCTGAGGAGTTGGCAATGAACCTTCGGGCATTACTCCGGTGGTTCGAGTTGTCTTCGTCTCTCCGGATAAATTACTGCAAGAGTGAAGTTTATGGCTTCAATTTAGACAACTCCGAGCTCACTACTCTCTCGGGGCTTGTGGGTTGTACATCTTTTGCTCTTCCTTCTACTTACTTGGGGTTGCCTCTTTGCATCGGTTCCCCTGGGTACTCTCTTTGGGAACCTCTATTCCATAAGTTCAGCAAGTGCCTCGCCGCATGGAAAGGAAAGTACTTATCTTTTGGTGGCCGCATCACTCTTCTCAAGTCTGTACTCAATGCCCTACCAGTTTACTCTCTCTATGCTTTCAAGTGCCCCACCAAGGCTGTTCATTCGATGGAAAAGATCATGAGGGACTTCCTCTGGAGTGATCAGGAAGATTCGAGGAAATATCATCTTGTGAATTGGGATCATGCCTGTCTCCCCACCCCTTCTGGGGGGCTGCGGGTGCGTCCAATCAAGATCGCCAATACTGCTCTTCTAACTAAGTGGCTTTGGAGATTAGGTCCTGAAGATGACTTTACTTGGAAGGCAATCATTACTTGCAAGTACCGTTTGGAGAACTCGGGTTGGGTTATTAACCTTGCCCCGCGTAGAGCGTCCGGCATGTGGCGCTCCATTGCTGCTTGTGTTGACAATTTCAAAGGTGATATCAGATTTAAGGTTGGGAGAGGGGACATAATTAAGTTTTGGACTGACCCTTGGAGTGAGTGCTCTTCTTTGGCTTCTCAGTTTCCCTCTCTCCACCGCCTGTCGCTTAGGCCGCTTGGCTATATCTCTGAGTTCTACTCCACTTCTAGCAGGTAACTTGTGTGGGACATCCCTCTTCGTCGCAACCTGTCGAACCCTGAAGTTGATGACTACACCAATCTTCTCTCCACCATCTCTTCTTGCAGGATCCGCTCCTCAGATGAGGATAGCCTAGTTTGGTGGCCTGACCCCTCTAGTGTTTTCTCAGTTAAGTCCTTCCTCTCTTGGAATTTTACGAGCTATCGTTCTGCTATAGTTAACCCTAAGATTTGGACCTGTAAAGCTCCTACGAGGGCTGTCAGTTTCTTTTGGACTGCTGGTTTGGGGAAAATCTTGACTCAAGATAACTTGCGCAAAAGAGGAAGAATCATTGTCAGTGCTTGCCCGTTTTGCCTTCATGCTTCCGAAGAGTCGAATTATCTCCTTATCCATTGTAACTTCTCTTCTACGTCTGGAACTTTGTCCTTGACCTTTTTGGTATGGCTTGGGTTATGCCTTCTTCTGTTGCTAAGTTGTCCTTTGCTTGGAAGATCGCCTCCGTTTCTCATAAATGTTCTACTTTGTGACACTTATCTCTTTTTGCCACCATTTGAGGCCTTTGGTGGGAACGCAACAATCGGATCTTCAGAGGTAATGCAGAGTCTAGTGATCGGGTTGCTAGACTTGTGATCTCCAAGTGTGCTTCTTGGGCTACTTCTCTCCAAGTTTTCAGGAATATCTCCATGTTTGACTTAGTGAGCGCCTGAAAAGAATGTGTTGACCTTGCTTAAGCTCTTTTCTGTTTTTGGCCTGATGGTAGCTTTGTTCGGTGCCGTGTTGTAGTTGTTTTTTTGCTTTTCAATAGGACAAAGGTGGCCTCTATTTATAGCCTTTCTAATGGTAACTAAAATTAACAAATAATAAGAACAGAAAAGATAAGTAAATATTGGCGTGTATGGGGTTTTTAGATGAGCTTGCAATCTGACTTTCTTTATCCAATCTCTTCAAAGAAGTCTATTATAGAGAGGCTCTAGAACTCAAGCACCCTTGAGGACTCTTTCATGCCAATCGTCTAAGGAAGGAAGAAAGAAAAGGGAAGTCAACCTTTACCCATGCACCCACACCATCCTATCAAAGTCTTTGCCATTGTGTAGCATCTAATGTGAGGGAAGTTGTATCATTAACTCAAGTCTTTTCATAGAGTCCTAGGATACTTTATTCCTCACCCTTTTAGAGTAAATGCTGCCACCAACCCTTGCTCCAATCCATTGACACGCCCATGAAGTCAATGGTGGTTGCAAAAGGTGATCCACATGGGTTGGCCAGATGGAAAGTCCAAATGAATCTCCTTCATGCACAAGTAACCCTAGGAGAGAGAGAAGGGTCGACCAAGGTGGAGTGTTCCCTGTCCATGTAGGAAGGTGGGGCTCCTAGTGCTTCTGAGTGGACCTATGGGCAATACTGGGGTCCATATGCATAAGGCCCACCAAATTGTAGCTCTTGTTGGCCTGTTTCATATTAAACCCCTAGGAGAGAGAGAAGGGTCGACCAAGGTGGAGTGTTCCCTGTCCATGTAGGAAGGTGGGGCTCCTAGTGCTTCTGAGTGGACCTGTGGGCAATACTGGGGTCCACATGCATGAGACCCACCAAATTGTAGCTCTTGTTGGCCTGTTTCATCTTAAACCCTTGCCATCGTAAAATTGTTCATAATAGTCCATGGCAATTGCCAAAATTTCGTCCCTTTGCTAGTCTTTGACGATGACCTCATAAGAAAAAAAAACTATAAATGATTATATAAAATTTAACCTGAAGGAGGTACTTTTAGACCACCTTTTATGCAGAACTAAATCATGTTATATTTTATTTATTTTCCACAAGTTTCCAGGCCGTGTAACCTTGCATGTTATCATTATGTGAGTTTCTGGAAAGAAAAAATTTACCGATCAAAGGGTTGCAATAAATGTTATTTAATTGCTCTCTCACTTGGGACGGGAATGCTGGTCTTTGCTTTTGATGCGGAAAGTAAATAAAGTTCTGTCGTCCAAATTGATAAAAATCTTTATCAAAATGCATGTGTGCACTCTAAACTGGTTGCAGTGGGCTCACATGGGTGTAGTTCAACTGGTTGTCTCTTGCCTCAGAAAGCGGGAGGTTGCGGGTTCGAATCCCCATGGCCTAACCTTATTGCGCTTGCCCGTGGAGATTTTACGCTTGGTATCCCACGGTTTTCCACATGTAAATTCAAAAAAAAAAAAAACTGCTATATCACATATGGTTATCTGTTCCCATATAGCTTTAGGCTGAATATAGTTCCCCGAAATTCCTCCCTAGACCAATATCTGTAATTGAGTCAATAATGATTAAAGGAAAATTTAGGAAACAGGGAGTAAGCTGCCTCATGATGTATGGCTTCCCATTTTCCAACCACCCAAATTGTTAGCTGAATAGATGATGACCATCCATTTGACCAAAAGATCAAACACTTGCAATGTAGAGTTGCATCCAAGTGATACCCAAATTGTAATCTTTAGACAAGAATGCTGCCTCTATTAACATTGTCTAAATTATTCCTCATGTTTCAGAAGTCCACACCTTAAAATAACAGAACAACTGATATTCTACCATCTATTATAATTTGCAGGCAATGGAGACAGTGTTGCACTGTGCACCAATTCCTGAACCTAAATATCAGCTTCGGAGAACAAGTTCAGCTCCATTCTGACTTGATTGTCACAGAGTTTTGTAGATTTGCTTGGGGCAACTTTGTTCAACTTTCATTCTAAAAGGCCTGTACCCACCCTGCTTTCAAGCTCCTCAAATCATTGGGTTATCTTGACTAGTTTCTGGATGCCTTGCAACAGTGGAGATGATATCTGTTGTTGCGCTTACTGATACTGCTGTTGTTGTTGTTCATGTTTCTTCTTCTTCTTCTTCTTCTTCTTCTTTTAATGTATATTCATTATTCACTCATCTTGAATTACTAACTACAAAGTATCCATAAGTTTTATTGTCATGGCATCAGTGTGTTGGATGTAAGTCAGAAAGAGGATTATGGCTTTTGATAGTATAGAATGAAAGAGCAAAAGTTCAAATGTGAATCCTGTGTCACTGTTGGTGCAGATCATGAGTATTGCTTTGGAGAATAAAGAATGTCCCATCTTGATGTTATTTCTGATTGTGCAATACTTCAAAACAGTGAGGTAATTTGAGTTTCATTTTGTCAAAATATTCAGTTGGAGCCTAAACATTAGAATTTTCAAAACAATAATTGTTTTATACCAAAGACTTTAATAAATGTTGAGAAGTTATATATATGCAACATTATTTATAGTTTTAAATTCCCCCCTGCTTCTTAAAAAAACAAAAACCCTTGGTTAACTTGCCTGAGTTGACTCAATTTATTGGTTGCCAAATGAGTCTGGTATTGCATTGAACATTTTTTTTTTGTCTGAGTTGAGTTGATAATTTCATCTAAGTTTTTGAAAAACCCGGGTGTCTGTATCACTTCCCATAATTTACTTTCAAAAGTTATCATGCCTCAAATGTTATATAGAGTTATTGGTTTTTCAAATTAAACGATGTGAGATTTTGTCAGTTCTCATACTCTCTCGTATACAACTGCTCACCCTCTCTTATGTGCAGCGGCCGTAAGTAGAACCTACTCTAATTACCATAAAGAAAATCATGTTCATAAAAAGTCTCATATTCGTTAATTTGTGAAACCAGATTCTATATAATACTTGAAGCATCTTTCTCTGAATGATTAACTTTTTAAAATGAGTACTACCTTATAAATATTATCAAATTATAGTTTTCTAATATTCTCTGTATCTTACCATTTGAGTATCGGATTGAATAGGGCATCGAAGTGATTCTAAGACCCATTGGTCTGGTTATCATAATGGATGCAGCAACTCAAGGGATTTATTAGAAGTTCAAGATATTATATTATGCTAGAGCTCTCTTTGGAATTGAGTCAACTATGAAACTTCGGCTGAGAGGAGCTGTTATTTCCAGTTGCCGGATGGAGAAATGGAAACCAATAATGTATGAAATAGTTAACTATGTTTATCTTAATTGTTGATTACTAATACAAATCCAAAATCTTCTAAAAAATGGGAATGGAGAGAGATGAAAAGAATTAAAAAAAAAAAAAAAAAGTTGGCAAGGAGATAATCATTGATAGGCAAAATGAATATATTATCCCTTATAAATTTGATCTAGTCAGTATTATGGAATTAAGCGATTGCAAGCACTGTTCCATTAATTAAAGGAGAACTAGCTAAAAACCCATGCATGCACAAAATTGAAGAAAATATAAAACATGAAAAGACATGAAAAGCTAAAAAAACAAAAATTGTAGACTTGGAAAACTATTTTATAGTCAATAAAATATTATTGTAAATGAAAAACATAAAGCATAAAACAACTTAAAATAAAGTAGAAATCATTTTAGAAACAAATAGAATCTATATTAGAATTTAGAATAAAACAAAAAAAATATGAAAATACAAATTTTAAGAAAATTAAAAATGTGAAAATTGAAATATGAACTTAATGAATTTTATTTTCCAAAAAAGATATTTGAAAATCTTAGAAAAAGTAAAAAAGAGTTAAAATATGAAAATAAGAAATTTAACTTCGTAGTTGGATTAAAAAAAGGATTAACAACAACATTATGATGGGAGAAAAAATTAAATTTAGCTAACCCTCTAATTAATCAATAATCACCAAATCTCTTCCCAAACTCCTCCAATTAAGTTTTCAGTTATTTCTATCTTTTGTGGTTTTGGATTAAGTAGAAGGATTGGATTAGGAAGTCCGTTGAGAAAATGATAGAATATACGAAGATATTAAAACGTAAAATTGAGAAATGGTCGGAGAAACTTAGGCTTGCTACATAAACCTATATTTCTATTATATAATAGATATGAGGCTGAAATGAAAAAATATCTTTTCTAAATCGATTCACAACGAATTAATGTAAACTTTCAATTACAATATTTCAATGAACAAAAAGCTATGAAATTTTACTTTTTAAATAAATAATTTTTTTTTTTTGCAAGAGCTGTATTTAAAAGTTTACACCAATTATGTGAGCTGATTCACAATGGAACATTGTTCATCTCAAATAGTGATTCATTAAATTGATAAGGACGCGAGAATAATTCCTGATCACATATCCGACAAAGGTCAAGAAAATGATAGAGGAATCCCATGCAACTAGCATAGATAAAACTTGGGTTAATGTGAATCTAAGGGAGTTGCGTGACGACACTCGTCTTATGAAGAGAGGTCTTGAGTTTGTTTCAAGAACCTCTTTGAGCCACTTTCTATGTAGTTACTCTTGGTCCACTTAACCACAAACCTTTACGGTAGGTTGAAGATACATTAAAAAATATGGTGAAAATTAAACGTAAATGAACAAAGCAGTAATGGAGAAAAGAGTAAGAATTAGTGGAGCATAAGTTTTTTATTTTCTTCTTACGTGATGAAGTTGAAGAGAAAAAAGATAAATCTAAGTCGGATTCTTAACGTCTTATATTTATGTCTTAATCAGAGTAGGTTTAATGTAACTATGTACGCAGTAGGCGATGGCGACGATTGAGGTGGCAACATGGCGACAAGAGGTGGTGGTGGTGGTAGCAGCATCGACATCCGCCGGTAATGCTGCACCGACAGTTATGGAAGTGTCGATGTCTACGACTCTCGGATTCTGTACTCTGACAAAAGTTATCACAAAAATTACACAAATAGATAGATTATCGTAGATGTTATTATATTATAAAATAAATTTCATTAAATCATATTATCTTAATTTTTAAAAATTAAAAATGAACTATAATATAGATCAGGGGTGCAAAATTCGGCCTGGCCGCTAAATTTCTCTCTCCTCTTGTTTTTTAAATATCAGTATTTTTATTATTTTATTTTTTCTGAATTAAAAAATAAATAAATAACCCAAATGGAAACTGTTTTTTTTTTTAAAAAAAAAATTGAAAACGTAAAGATCGGCTGATATCGGCTGAGATATCGACTAGGGCCCACCACCGTTTTAATTTCTTTTTATAAAAAAAAACCATTATTAATCATATCGGACCGATATATCGGCCGAGAAGTAGTTCATATGACCGATACAATATATTGGCCGATATAGATCGGCACTGAAAAACCGATATATGTACCCCTGATATAGATATTTTGATCTATTATGATTAATCTTCTAATTGAAAATGCATCAATAAAAATGATAAAAAATTAGATCTAAATTTTTAAAACAAAAATAACTTTAAATAGATTGAATTTAATATAAAGTGAGTCTCACACCCGAATATTTTTTAATTTCCCTCAAGTAATACATTAGTTCAGTTTTTAGGACAAGCAAAGTTCTAAAAAAGTACACCGTCTCACTCAAACCTAATAATGGATTTTTTTTTTTTTAAAAAGGCCTTTATTTTCCTTTTTTAAACTTAATCTTTTTCAATTTATTTGAAAGAAACTTCTTAAAGTTTGATAATTTTGAAAAAAAATAATTAAAATTCTAAAAGAATCCCTTCACTATATTGACTAATGATGATGATATTTTACTTTTTATAAATTATAAAGGTCTCAAAAATTAATTAGATTAAATAATTATAGACATTGATTTTTTAGACTAAAAATTAACAATAACGTAGAAACATAGTTTCATTTTAATCCTGAATGTTACTTTTGTCTTAGTCAAGGGTGTAATTCAATTGGTAATCTCTCATCTCAGAAAGTGGGAGGTGGCATATTTGAGCCCTCATGGCCTCATTTGGTGGGTCCTAAGGGCAGTGGATACCACCCGTGGGGGTCCCTTATGTTGGGTTTCACGCGGTTTCCCACACGTAAATTAAAAAAAAAAAATTAAAAGTATGTCAGGCGTATAATATGTAATGCATGTGAGGACATAAGATATTTGATAAAAAGTCTTATATGAGTTCTCTTATAGGCTTTTTTAAAATTATAGAAGAAATAAAGGCTTTTTATTTAAATAAATTGAAAAGATAACAGTTATTTTTTAAAAAATAATGATTTTTAATTTAAGAATTGAAGACACTGTGTTAGTTTCATTGTTAATAATTCATTGGAAGGTGTTAAATTATGGCACTTAAAAATATCATCATTACAAAAGCCAACATTTGCAGATATGCCTAGAATTATGTTACAATTTTACTTTGACTAATGAAATATTTGTCTATGCTTCTAACAAAAGATCAATATTAAGCACGGTTTAGAATAAAATTAGTAATTTAATTTGTTCCTTAAATATGTATATGTAATGATTCAATTATAATTGATTTTAAATTTAAGAATTGAAGTTCCTTTGATATCTTTGAAGAAATCTAATGTGTAGTCTTTGTTTATTTAATTAACATGTGTAGTCTTTGTTTCTTAACGTCAGTGTGGTG
The DNA here is from genome assembly GCA_022113865.1 of Chimonanthus praecox. Lineage (NCBI taxonomy): Eukaryota > Viridiplantae > Streptophyta > Magnoliopsida > Laurales > Calycanthaceae > Chimonanthus > Chimonanthus praecox. Next base: position 58,349,662 of record CM039086.1, on the reverse strand, counting down.
TGAACTGTGAACTGCGAAGAGTTGTCAAACCCATATTAATTTATATATTATTGAACGTTAGTTTCAATCCATGTTAGAAGTGAATAAATATATAAATGAAAATAACACTTCAAATTGAAATAATCATAATATTTTGAAGTGTATAATATAAGTATACAAAAATAAAAAAATACTGTACTATTATCATGATTTTTTTTTTATTTACGTGTGGAAAACTACAGACACAGTCCTATTATCATAATATTATTGTAATATTATTGTGATAAAAACAAACTTGTTGATAAAAATAAAAAATATTTATAACTAAATAGTATGATCATTAAAATGGAATTTTTACTATAATAATGTGAGAGAAATGAAAATACCATACTTATTTATTGGACGTTGCTACCTTGCACAGGTAGTTACAACTGGTAAATATTTTATAGTTCGTAGATAAATTAACGCGTTCAGAGTTTTATTTAATACCATCGTAATCACGAAGAGGTGAGAATCTTGATTTGTTTGTCAGAAATTATGGACGGTTGTTGTATTTTGATTTTTAGTGGTACACGATCCCTCAACGTCTGTTGCCGTCCACGCCACAACTCCCAACTAATGAGCTTCCCTTTATTGGTTGCCAACTTGCCATCTATGCATGTGCAACAGCCTTCGTTTGTACCACGTTAAAAGGGAAATTTATTAAGTTCACCAACTACTCATTCAGTCTAATGTCCAGTCTACCTCACTAATGTCATTTGACATTTATGAAGCAAGAACCTGTTGGGATGTAACTCCATTCACAGTTGGAATTTTTTGCTCAGAAAATTACAACACTGGCTGGTCAATAGGCTCGCTTCAAGAAAAGAACCCAGTTGTAATTTAGATGGAAATCCAACTGGAGGTAGATGAGATGGGAAGACATTCGAATATCTTGCTGCCCATCGGTAGACATCTTAATGTAGATGTTGTACAACTAGATATTGGCCTAATATATCTATACAAGATAATGGGATCTTTGTGGGCCAGCATGCATATGTGGGTGGAATCTCAAGAGGCACCAAGAGAGGGAGAGCAAAGAGTACGGCCTTTTGGCTGTGGGCCTTCATCGGCCACATGTACATGTACTGTGGTGGTCACCACGGTAGACACCTCAAGAGGGATAGGTGGGCTGATGTTAATGCATGGCTGTATACATGGAGGATGGTTGTATCCACAGCCAACGTGAAATATGGTGACATGAATGGCCGTATGTGAGGAGAGGCGGCAACACAAGCCTTGTGCCGCGCATGTGAAGAGGGCCACATATGGCCGCATGCAATAATGAGGTCACACTGTGGGTGTGAGCCACACTGTCATCGGAGACGCTCGCGTTTGAGAAGCATGTCAGGGATGTGCTCGTAAAACGCAGGAAGGGTAGAGGGAGCAACACAGAAGTTGGGTTCACTATTCTGGATATAAGAACTCACATCAACTGAGAGGTGACGTCGGTGTATTGTATACATGGGTGTATAAGGGGCTCGGGACTTCGGGTTTGGGCTCATGATTCAAGGGAGTCATTAATGTTGTACATGTATTTTTCTCTTTCATATAGTGAATATTCTGTCGCTCCGTGGACGTAGGCCAGGTGGGCCGAACCATATTAAAATATTGTGTTGCCTTTTGGGTTTATTTCCGTTCGATTTTTCTTATTTCCGCACGTAACGCTAACAAAACTAGGTATAGAGATGATCTAGAATGACAGTATCGACCGAAAGCCCATCGATACATTTTAGGGTGAGTATCGGGCCAACCTATTTGCTGGCGATATCGATACGTATCGGTCAGTAATGCTGAACCGTATATTTTTGATAAAATATTTATAATTTGTCATACGGATTATCGAGGTGATTTTAAAGCGGAGGAAAGTGGATTTAGAGAGCTATGCGACAGGAGTAGGGATTGAAGTAGAAAACAATTTCACACCTATTGAATTTGAGATTATTTAGGAGCTAAAATTCAAAAAAAAATAATAATAAAAAGAACTCAAAATGGTCAGTTTTAAGAGGAAATTAGCATAAAGTTACTAGACTTTATTTTCCATCTTTCTGGAATTTTTGGGATTTTTTCATTTCTTTTCAAAATATTTTAAAATTCTCTACTTGGAACTTCAAAATTATATTTAAGTACCAAAATAAAGCGAAATAATTAAAAATTACATAGAAATGAAGCATAGAATTTTCTTGATTTTATGTAATTTTTTCAGATTGTTTTGAAAAAAATAAAAAAGTAAAATTCAAAGGAGAGTTGGTTCTCCGATACGGCTCCTCGGTCCTCTAAGCTAGGCCTCGACCCCTCGAGAGCACCCTCTGGGGCTCAGTGCTCGACCCCTGGTTCGAGCCCCCAAACCCGAGGGTCAAAATTTGGAAATTTACTGTAACTTCACTCACTATTTGCTGGTTCACTCACTATTTGCTGGCCTCCTCGGCCCCTCGAGGCTATGCTTAGCCCCTCGATTTCAAGTCAATCTCGAGTCCTCAAACCCGAGGCTAGACTTTAGCCAAAATTGTAGAATTTCAGCTGGGGGAGGGAGAGGGTGGCTTTTCTGTTAAACTGTTGTCCACATTTACACACTTCTACATAGAGACTTCACATTCCCATGTGTTTAATTTCACAATTTCTCCAAATAAATAAATTCTAAGGGTCAGGTCATTACATATTCGTCGTTCTTCTGTTCTTCTATTAGGAGCATTAGATGAGAAAGTTCTCACCCGTATCCCCATATGTTAATCTCGATGTCGTTGAAGTATCATTGCTATCTTCTCTTCTTCTTCGGTCGTTGCTTAAATATGTATATGTAATGATTCAATTATAATTGATTTTTAATTTAAGAATTGAAGTTCCTTTGATATCTTTGAAGAAATCTAAAGTCGTGCAGACGTGAGAAGAATGCTTACTCTGACGTCTAGTTAATTAACATGTGTAGTCTTTGTTTCATAACGTCATTTTGGTGTGAACTGCGAAGAGGTGTCAAACCCATATTAATTTATATATATTGAACGTTAGTTTCAATCAATGTTAGAAGTGAATAAATATATAAATGAAAATAACACTTCAAATTGAAATAATCATAATATTTTGATGTGTATAATATAAGTATACAAAAAGAAAATATTGTACTATTATCATAATATATTTCTTTATTTACGTGTGGGAAACCTTGGTCACAGTTCTATTATTATGATATTATTACAATATTATTGTGATAAAAACAAAATTATTTATAAAAATAAAAATATTTATAACTAAATAGTATGATCATGAAAATGGAATTTTTACTATAACAATGTGAGAGAAATGAAAATGCCATACTTATTTATTGGACGTTGCTATCTTGAACGGGTAGTTGTAGTTCAATTGGTAGGCATTTTGTTGTTTGTAGCAGTATTGTAAAACCCGACCCTACCCATGGTTGAATTGCCGGTTCAACCATAACTGGCTCAATCACAGGTCGGATTAATAAAAAATCCTTATTTAATATAAAACTGCAAAAATCCAGGCAGACCCGCGAGTTTGACCGGATTCTAAAAATAACCCTTGACCCGTGACCTGAGAAAAACCTTCATAAAAATAAAATAAAAAAAAGTTAATAAAAATTTTACTTTAAAAAATTATCTTATTATCACGGGCCAGGCCCAAAAGTCCAGCCAACCAACCCAAGCCTATTAAGGCCTAGATTAGTATGAGGGTAATTGCATAGGAACCTTTAAGCAAATTTATAGAGTGAAACATGCAGAAATTTTCCATACAATCCTGGGACAATTTGGAAGTTACTTGGAAGTTAGAACCCAATAACGTGTAAATAGAAGTGGGACTTAAGAATTTCATTATTATTACAAAAAGATTTTAGGGTTATAATATATGAAAAATTCAATATTTTAAAATTTTAGGTCAAAATATATTTATACTAAAATATATTTTGAATGATTAAAATAATATTGACAAAACATTATATTCTTTATATTAATAATATGATAAATCTTCAAACTTTCTATTCTTTTTGTCTTTTGAAAGGATGGAAGGTGTGCTGATTCCAAGACATCACAATTTAATTTATATTTTATGTAAAAAAATAAAAATAATTTTATTTATTAAACTTTTTCTTGGATAATTTAATTCTTTTACAGTAATCTATCTAATCATTTAGGTATTCGAAGTTCACCATCTAACATAGCCTATTGAGCAACCACTAAACTTTTTTGTTTCCAAACTATCAAATGTGAAATGAAAAATTGTGGTCACATTATAATATTCGAATTTGAATTTAAATATTAGATGTATGAGATCATAGATTACGAAATATTTTTGTTTAGGATGATATTGGAACATAGACGTTGGATTATTAATATTTTTGTATTTTATTTTATATTTTAATTTTTATAGTTATTTATACTTTATTATCTTATTTAATAGTTAATAATTTAATATTATTTATCTATATTAGATTGACTGGTACATGTTTGTTTGATTTTATTTAACCCAACTTTCCTATGAAATGATTTGGTAAATGGGTCGATTTTTAAAACATTGCTCTAAACCACTAAAATATATATTGATAAAATAGGGTTTTACATAAAATTTTATTTCAACTCATTAATTAAACCTTAGTTAATAATTTAATATTATATTAATAATACAGATTTGACTGGGTTTGACTACGGATCAACCTGGTTGAACCTTATTTAATCTACCCTTCCTCTAAAATGGGTTGCTCCACGAGTCGAATTTTAAAACATTGGTTTGTAGACAACATCTTAAAAGTTTTATTTAATATCCTCGTAATTATGAGGAGGTGAGAATCTTGAATTTTTTTTTCAGAATAATATTTTTTGAAGGTTGTAGTATTTTGATTTTTAGTGGTACACAATCCCTCAACGTCTGTTATCCTGTTGCCGTCCCACGTCACAACTCCCAACTAATGAGCTTCCCTTTATTGGTTGCCAACGCCCAACTTGCCATCTATTAGGGCTGCAACTCGGGTCGGGCGGGCCGGGTTTTACTAAACCCAACCCTAACCCGACTCACTCCATATTGAACCCGACCCGACCCGACCCGAAAAAAAAACCCAAGATAGTGAACCCAACCCGACCCGAGATTGTAATACCCTTAACCCGACCTGAGCCGACCCTTAACCCGACCCGACCCGAGTTGCAGCCCTACTGTAGTACTCTTACATGTTCCAGTAAGGAAGACAGGAAGAAGGGCAGAGCTATGGCCATTCCCATACAATCCAGAGTACCATCCATACACCCAAAACTACTACCATCAACAATATCAGACTCAGAGCAGTCATCTCACTTACAATGCCGTCCCTTCTTCCTACAACTACTACAAGCATGGGTACGATGGCCATAGCCATGGTTATTATCACTATTCACGGAAACTCGGTCTCGTCAGACCCACTTTCCGTGGCCTACGACGATCACCATCATCGCCAATCGGGTTGATGCAAGAAACCCATCCTTTCATAAAAAACCCTAATCTCCAGAAACCCACTCTTTCAGAAAAAAACCCTAATCTCAAGAAACCTACCCTTTCAGAAAAAAACCCTAATCTCAAGAAACCCACTCTTTCAGAAAAAAAAACCCTAATCTCAAGAGACCTACCCTTTCAGAAAAAAACCTAATCTCATTCATAGATGGCTTCAATTTCCCACCCAGATTCTCAATTTCGGAATTCCTCTATCGAAAGCAATGTACGCCTGAGAAGAAAAAGAAAGATGGGGATGGGACGAATGAGGCGAAGAGGAGAGAGGTGAAGGAAAGGAAAATGTGGGACCTGGAAGGTGTGAAGAGCATCGGCAAGGAAGAGGAGAAACCTACCCTTTATATTATGAAAATAGGGTCGGGTCGGGTCAGGTCGGGTCTTCTCGGGTTGGGTTTTCTCGGGTCGGGTCGGGTCGGGTTGAAATTTAAAAGCCTCAGCCCAACCCGACCCTAATTTCGGTCGGGTTTTTCTTTTCTCAACCCGACCCGACCCTATAACCCGACTATAGTAACCCGACCCGCATGAGTGTATGCAGTAATGGAACAATGACCATTCTTTTCTTACTCTTCAATGTTATCAAGTTTCATCCAACGAAGGTACAAAAACCTGTTGTAGATCTTCGATCAACTGGACACTCATCCCAATCAGCATCAGTGTATGCAGTAATGGAACAATGACCATTCTTGCGCATCAATATACATATTCTTTATGATCCTTTCAACTATTGTAAAATTCCGGTGATAACATTCATATGACTAACTTTAGGTGCATGCATAAATCTACTGACCAAGATGACTGCATATGTAATATATGGCCGAGTGATTATCAAACATATTAGCCTGCCAGCCAACTTTTGAAACTGACCAATATTAGAGAAGAATTCACCATTATCATTAAGCTTACCAACACTGTCAATAGGAGTGTCAGATGGTCGTACTCCAAATTTTCCAGTTTCTTGTCACAAATTCAACACATATTTTTGTTGATTAAGAAATACTCCCTTTTTTTAGTAGGCAATTTCTAATCCAAGAAAATATTTTAAGATTCCTAGATCCTTAATAGCAAATTGTTTGTGTAGAAGTTTTTTCAACCTTCATTTTGATCATCGCTAGTGATTAGTATATCATAAACAAACACCAAAGCAACTGTGGTACCAGAAATACCACTTTTAATAAACAGAGAAGAATCAACTGTACTTCTTTTAAACCCATTAATCATAAGAATACATCGACAACCAACTGTTTTTTTCCTGGCAGCAATATAACAATATCCCATGTTTGATTCTCATCGAGAGCTTGTAATTTTTCTTTCATATCATTTTTCCAAACAGGATTGAAATTAGCTTCACGAAAAGTCTTTAGCTCTTGATCACTGGATACAATACTTAAGAAGGCAAAATGGGACTAAATAACATTAACATATGTCAAATAATCCTGTATAGGGTAGAATACAACATGGTAAATGAAAAAAAATTCTTTCATTCTTTCTGGAGGACGAATCTCTCTCTGGGATGTAGAGGTAGAGAGGGTATCGGTATTTCAGCTGTAGAAATTGACTAATTTTTTGGAGATGATATAGCCTCAATATATTTTGTTGGATTGACATTATCAGTTGCAGTAGAAAGCGTTACCAAATCAGACAAATTCTCCCCCTGGGGATCGATTCCCAGACTCTCCCTGTGGTTTGGAAAAGGAGTCAGATTCAACGAAATGTACATCAAGAGAGATGATAATCTTACCAGATGTGGGGTTGTAACATATGTATCCCTTCTTGGTGGATGAATATCCAAAAAAAGACACATTTAGTAGATCTAATATCAAACTTATCACGATGAATTGCTTGTTGATGTACATAACAGACACACTTAAACACTAGTAAATAAGAGAGATCAAGTTTTTTATTTTTCAACACTTCCAATAGTGACTTAAAGTTGATAATCCGACTAGGAAGATGATTAATCAAATAGATTGTCATTAAGACTCCATGAGACTAGTACCTCTTTGAACATGCATCTGAAACATAAGTGCTCGAGCTGTTTCTAAGGTATGACAATTTTTTCGCTCTTCCACGCCATTCTGTTGTGGCATTCCCACACAACTAGTTTATGAATGATGCATTGGCTATAAATACATTCAGCTAAAGGTGTTGTTAGTTTCCCGACTTGACCGAGTCACATTGTTGTCAATTCCATGACTCAAGAAGTGCACTGCCTTGGAAAATTGAAGCAATGAATCAATACTCAAGTGTCGTGAAGATTGAATCAACACTCAAGCATTGGAAGATCAAATTTATAGATTCAAGTATCACCATGTATATGCTAATCATAAAGGTAAATTGACCATATATAACTCTAGGGTGGACCCTACACACATAGGAATACCATGACTAGGCTTAAGACTAAAATTGGTTGAGATTAATCAAGTCTTGTGGACCAGAACTAAGCAAAAGAACCTTTGGACTTAATCTTGAAATACTGGATATCTATCAGGAGATCCATCGCCAATGGGTTGTGCGATCCATCGCAGTGTTGCGACCCATTGCCAAGAAAATCCAAGGTTCTGGTTGATGAGACTGTCAAATTGGTCTGCTCTCAGGGCTAGCCCATCGTGGTTGGTGATCCATCGCCATGGTACCTCACGACCCAATGCAGGTCACGATCCCTCGCCTGAGTTTTCCAAAGTTCTGGTTGAGAGAACTCTGTACTTTTGAGTTAGTCTCAGGGCGATCCACTCTCCAGTGGCGATCTATCGCCAAGTGTTCTGGCTATCCATCACGGGTGACTGTTTTGTATTTGTTGGAAATGTATTAAATGTACAATGGTCTTATGGTTGGAAGGTATTTTGAAAAGCCACGACCCATAGTCAGGCCTCGACCCATCGCCAACTAACTGTTGGGAAAAATTCTGTTTTGCCTATAAATGTTCCAAATTTTGCAGAGATCAAACACACATATTGCACCTGATTTTATTGGAAAATCTTAACGCAAAATCAGAGCATCCCAACCTCTCTCTAAACACTCTATATATGGTAAATCATTTGAAATCCAATCAATCCTTTGATTGAGATAAAGAGGGAGAGAAAAATAGATATAGTGTTTTATTGGTAAATCTTTCTCCTATAAACATTCTTCCAAGCTTGTGATTGCTTATACAATGGTACATCTTCGTCATCAAGAAGAACAAGTTAGGAGAACTCTTCAAGAAGCATAACATCTACTTCAAGTGAGCTAAAAAGGCAAGTGCTACTTCTTGTGTTTACACCTCAATATCATTTTTGTAAAGTGGATTAAAGCAAGTTGCTTGAACCACTATAAAAAAAAAAATAGAGAGATAAGGATTAGACCAAGGTGGTCGAACCTTTCAAAATTAGGTGGGATTGTGTGGGTGAAATTCTCACTCTATTGTGGGGGCGTAATCTCATTGCCTAGTGAATTTGGGATAACACAAAATTAAGTGAGTCCAATAGTGGATGAGGTTTGTTGATTGATTTGTTGGTGTGATTGATCTTATTACTTGTACACTATTTGATCACACAACACAGATCTTGATTAATCTTTGTTTATTCCGCTACATATTATTTTAATTAATGAAGATATTTGCAAAGTCCACAAAAATCGGGTATTGGCCTATTCACTCAATCGTTCTCTTTGACGTTCGATCCTAAAAGATGACAAAGTTAGGAGAGAAAATAACACCAGAATTCAAAGAATTAGTAATTTTTCCAACTGACAAGAGTTGAGTTGGAAAAGAAGGAACAACTATAGTAGAGGGGACACTATGTGAAAAATATTAATTTTACCACTCCTACACTATTATGTTTACTAGAGCTTTTAGAAAAATCATACACCAAAGAAAGAGAAATAGCATATGGTTTGTGGTTCCAGAATCAATAATACAAGAATGACCATTAGAGGGCGAAGTAAGAAAAGCGTGTAGATTACCTGAAGTATGTGAAGAAGCAGATAGACTTGGTGGAGATGGCATAGACTTACAAAGATTGTCCAGAGGTTGACTCAACTAATTCATAGTGATCGAAGTGTCTACAATAGCATCATGATCTTTCTTTTCGGTTTCAAAAGTGGACTTGAGGTGAATATATAAATTCCAACAATGCCCAGTTTTGCCACAATGATCACAACGAAAAGGTTCTTGCCGGCATTTATTGCGAACAATAACTTTATTTTTATCAAACTAAGAGATGTGTTTTCAGTCATTTTTGTGAGCCATCAGTACACTCGATTCAATTTTCTCAAACGAAGATTGCAGATCAAAATTCATAATCTCTTTTCTTGTTTATTCTCGTTGAATAATAGCACACACACTAGACAAGGAGGGAAGGGATCAGTTATAAGAATATTTTTCCTCAGATTTTCATATTCCAGCTTCAAATTACTGAGTAATGAAAAGATCGTATCCTTTTCGGCTCATTGTAAAAGAGTATTTGCATCGGTAGTATGCAGTCGATACACATTTAATTCGTCCCACAACCTTTTCAGTTGTCCAAGATAGTCACTAAATGTCTTGTCTCCTTGTATTGTAGCTGTAATCTCAATTTTAAGCTCAAACACACGAGCAATTTTATTTTTACTCCGATACAATTCTTTAACAGAATCTCATAACTCCTTTGTAGAGTCAGAGAACGTAAAAATGCCAACAATATGGGGTTCCATAGAATTAAGAAGCCAAGATCGAATAAGTTGATCACTAGATAGCCAATCATCATAATGGGAATTAGTAGCTATAACTATAGCTTCCTTTTTATCTGTAGATGGGGCTTTAGATGTAGATGCAGGTGTAGGGTAAACTGTCTTGCCATTAATGAAACCCAACTTTTTCTTGCCATCGAGACATAAAGTAACAGCTCGTGACCACAAAAAGAACTGGTGATAGTTTTAGACTTGGATTACAATTGGATTCACCCATTGAGACTCCTTCAATGATAAAAAAGGGGCAGGCGGAACCTTCGTAGTGCTAGATGGGTAAGAGTGCTGCAGGAACACTCGAGTTTGTGGTCTTGCACTACACCAAAGTCGTGGTCTTTCAAGCCACCAAAGAGATTGACTGCACAAAGAATGGCAGTAGTGTGGGTCTGTTGGTTGGAGGGAGGACGCCATAATAGTCCAGGCGAGTGACAATCACACCAACATGGCCCAAAAGTATCAAAGATATGGGCAACGGTCTCAAATCAAATGATTAAAATGCCTAATCTTTTTCTTCTGCAACCTACGGAGAGATGAACGGGGCAATGGCGATAGTAGAGGTCTGAAGCAGTGACGTCGGCTTACGTAAAGACGTCAGTGGAAACAAAGAGGCCGGTAGAAGCAGAGATGTATTTCAGATCTTGCAACCAATAAAAACAGATGGCTGAGATCGGAGCAACGTAATGGGATGGCAATCACAGGTGCACAGCCACAACAAAAACTAAGTCTCTCTACACAGGCCTATGATGCACGCCATGTACTGCTGGAATGTCCACTCAATCAAATCTGGTAGGAATTAGAGGTGGAGAACAATGCACAGATCTGAAACAATGAACAGTATAGTGGAAAGATGGTGCGGAAACCATCAATGGCAGAGACAAAACAGAGCCTGCTAGTGTGGGCAGGAACATATGTAGAAATGATACACATTGTAGCAACGATTGCAACGAACGATATCTGAGTTGGGCTATTGGCGATTTTGGGGCCCAGTAGCACCACAGAAACAACGCCGTATTTGAGAAGAAACAGTGCTGACTATGGGGCTGGATCAGATGCTGGTGTGTGGGACAGGCCAACACAGATCTGTTGTGTGTTCTAGAACAAGAGCACACGCACAAGGTCACGATATCGAATCGGTTAATAGGCTGATACCATGTAGAAATAATTATGACAATAATAACAAGAGACAGATTTGCATGGAAAACCCCTAAGGGAAAAACCACGGGAGAAAGGGAGAGATTTTTTAATAAGTTGTTAATAATAAATATATTAGTGATGAATATATAAAAGAAGATAGAAGAGTCCTAACTAAATTAGGAATCACAACCCTATTCAAACTCTTTCTGATTATCTAACATTAGGCATAGTTGGAAGGAACAAAAGATTTATACATAAGGTATTTTAGCTTTTCCCAACTCCCAATTCTACCTTTGCCCTCGTTTCTTATTTCATTTTTTTTTTCTACCAAGTCAAGGCCCTACCCTTGAATTTCAACACAATTTTTTTTCCAAGTCACCCCTCACATTACAACAATCAAGTACATTTTCAACAGTATCAATCCAATTTATAAAATCATCACCTATCAATCCTCTGGCGAAGTTTGGAATATTAAGCTTCAAACTGAAGGAAATGTCCTTTTCGTGTTTTGGATTCTCGACGGAATTTCTCAATACATAGGCCGTTGTCTGTGGTGGTTTCTTCTGTAAGAATCATCCTCGGATGTATCATGGAATGTTGATTTGCACTAAAGAGGTCACGACTCTTCTTTTTAAGGGACATACTATGTTTATTCCCAGATGATCAATGATTTCATGGGCTATGAACAAAATGGGTCCGTTATCATCTCGATCAAGATTGTTACATCAAATGTACCCTCCCACCATTGACGTATAGGAAATACTTCAAAGTTTAAAAATCGAGTGAGAAAAACAGCTAAAGGAAAAGAAACAAGTCTTTCACAAACAATATCAATTAAAAAATAATGCTAAACTAAAAGCAATGCTTAATTCCAGAAAGTTTAAAAAACCCCAATCCCAACAAGTCCAAGAAGCAAATCCAACTCAAAAGATCCAAATATCAAGTCCAAATAATAAATCCAACTCTTAAGTCCAAAGAAATACTCAAACAAACAAGTCTAAGTGCTCCAAATATGGTCAATAAATTATTGGAAAAAATTGTGTTGGATTGGACTTGATTTCCTCCCCCAAAAAATGATTTTCCACTTCATGTTTGAACACCATTCCTTTTATTGTCCATCCATCGTCCTACATTTGTCCGAACATTGTCCATTTACCGTTTGGCATCTGTGAGACAGAGCCTATCAGACCCGTGAATGACCCTTTTATAGATTCGCGCCTCTGTTGGTCCGTCTGGTCTCTCGTCCCTGCGACTGTCCCACACTTGTCGCAAACTGTCCGTTATTATCCCAAACTAATCCCAGATTGTCTTTTACCGTCCTAAATTGTCCAAAACGGTCCAAAAAAATTTTGAACGATCATTCCAAATCCAATTCAAGGGATCTTTTAATTATTCCAAGAGAAATTTTCCAGACTTGGTTTAAAAATAAAACCCAATTAAATCCACTTCATTTGGTCGCCTAAATCAAACCAATTAAGTCCTACTTTTGACATCACAATCAAACCAATCCGATTTGTCTTTGGAGGGTTGAATTTCTTCAAAGTTTTCTGGAACTTGTCCTTCAAATTGTTGAAACTTAAAAAAACTCTTGGATTGATCTGTAGATGCCAAATTCTTCACAATGGTTCGGTCCTTGTATGGTCGAACAAGTCAATGGTCCAAAAATGTAATAAGAAGTGCTCGTGTGTGGTTGAATACAGTAAATTCCATAAGCTTGCTCTAATGATCAACTGATGCAAATCGGGGTGGTATCGAAAAACCAACAAAGGTTCACCCAAGATATCGGACCCGTCAATCTTACTGTTTCTAGGATCTCACATCTTTCAAGTGTTTATGTACGAATTCTTTACCAAAGACCAATCAATGAACGTATATGGTGAGCATGTTCCAAAAGTTCTATGTTTCTTAAAATTGAATTAGAATTAAGAAAATGCAAATCCCAAGTGAACTTTGAACAAATGAAATAAATGGAAATTGCAATTTAGAAATTAAATTCAAATAAAAAATCATAGAATTAGAATGGAAAGCTTACTTGCAAACAAAGGAGATTTTTCTCCAAAATGGGCCTTGCCCTTCTATTCCTTTCTCAAGGATTTAAAAGAAGTTTCTCTCAAGTGTGGGGTGTCAAATTTTTTACACTAAAGTGCTCTATTTATAGTAGAAATATTGCACACTTAGGATGCTCATGTGGCTTCTAGATGGAAATTGCAAGAAATTTTAAACCAATAAAAAAAGAGGAGAATTACAAGTGTCATGCCAAATCTCCATACTCTCCAAGTGGTTTGCTACACACAACCAATGTTTTTCACCACACAATGATAATGAAGCAAGTGTTCCTCTAAGAAATGACAGTAAAACATGTGTTTCTAACATCTTACCAAAACTTATTGGTTGTTTTCACTGAGCAATGAAGAAGGAGCATGTGTGTTCTCCAACAAGTGAAGATGAAGCGTGTGTTCTCCAACAAGCAAAGATGAAGCGTGTGTTCCTCCAACCAGTGAGAGAAAGATTCCTTGCAACAAACCTTGGGAGTCTCGGACGGATCACTCGGATACAGGTATAAATGATGGGTCAAGCTAGTGGGTATATGGGCCATTCAATGGGATCCAAATGGACTTGGAATGAAATTTCGAGAATTTGAGATTGGCGTCTGTCAATGGAGTGCTCTTATTGGCTGGATTGCAATGAGTATTTACCCGGTCAAAATTTTCCATAAAAGGCAAGGCAATTTCTTCGATGTGATTTATACCCGTATCCGAGTGATCCGTCTGAGACTCAATCTCCATGATGTCCCCATCATTTCGGCCCACATGTGGGTTCGGCTGCACCAAATGTTTCGATTCAGAGCTCGGATCGGCTAGCTTAGGTTTGCACTTGCCCAGATGAAACCCATAACTTTTTTTATTTTCGTGCGTGATGTCCACATCAATTTTCTATCAATTTTTTTTTTTTTTTAATTTGTAGAATTAATAACCATCTTTTTATTGTATAATTTAACTTGAATAATGAGCACCTCACGAATCAATTAGGTCAGTATAGTGCACGGGCCACTTAAGTTAAATCAACGTTTAAATAGTTGATGCGAGCGTGAGCTGAGAGAATCGCTATCTTTTATTAAACTTTGTTCCAAACTTTCAACTCGGATTATTTAATTTTCATTGAGTTTTAAGTCAAGAACAGTGTTACCTTTTTTGTTCTCATGACAATTAATAGAGGGTAAAACCAGCCAGTTTTAGCAACCATGGTCACAGCTCTTAGTCTGCCACTCAAGTTGACTCAGACCAAATTATGAATCGACTCGGTAATCAACCAAGTCACCTGGATTGACAAAGCCCAAAACTGTCTTGTACCTGAGTCCTATAGAGCAATATATTGCTTCCCCTTCTTACTTTGGCCAAGTTTGTCAACTCCCTTTGATTTTGAGTTGAGTCTCTGTAGAGGTTTTGACTAAGATCATGTCAATGAATCAACTCATATGAGTTCGAGCCAAGTCGATATAAAATTTGCTGAGACAAAATATGAATCAAAATATGACTCGGCCATGACTCTAAGTGCAGATTAAAAAACTTTGTAAGGCACATCTTATCGGAGTTAACTCAACTCTACTAGGTTTCATGTCTATCTTAAGTTCCTAACTTATTTTATCTCGTAAAAAACACGCTTTCTTATGATTGAATTCTGAGTTAAGTCTGAGTCAAGCAAGCGAGTTGCTTGACCCCAAAATGTGACTTGCACCTATTTTGGATTGGATCGTGAGGACCTACATCGATGACTCAGCTTGCCCGCACCAACTCACCGGGTTTCCCAGCCTTGACAATATATCAATGGAATAAACCATCTCTCAAAGAAACGACCATTGCATCTAGAGGCATGCAGAGTAGGAATGATTGAATATTGGCCGATGATGATGATTATGATAAAAAACTCATAAAAAGCCCGCTTGTCAATTCTTGTATAATACTCGATACATTCTCTCCATCTTTTTTACAGTAACCATAGCCTCTTTTTTTGTTTTGAAGAGCAAAGTATCTAAACATCTTACCTGAATTTTTCAGACATCCTACCTTATTAATCTTTGAGACATGTAAGAGTAAACCTCCCAATCTGCACACACAAAGGACAGAACTAAGGAGTGTAGCTCTTTTGTGTTGAGGGATACTTGATCCACGACCTCCCACAAACAAAGATAGGAATTGCCATCAAACTAATCCCTCATGGTTGCGTATTACTATAGCCATTGGAACCAAGAAAGGAAGAATATTCAGATACCAGCTCGTCCACATCAGGTTCTCTCTCTCCAAGCACTCCGTCCATCAGAATTACTCTCGGTAGAGTTTCCCGGCAGAGGGGACATGTCCGATGTCGATACTGGAGCCATGTATCCAAGCAACATCTGTGGAAGACATGCCCACATCTCTGTTCTCTGATCTCTTCTCCTTCTTCAATCCTGCAGAAGCAAACAGCACACTCGAAAGCTTCATCCGACTGGGCACTCTTTCTGAAGTGAACGATGTTGAGTTGTTGCTCATTTGAGAGCAAATCTGCATTAGATCCATTGAATGGAGAATCCTGTCTCCAGATGAGTTGGGTTCTTGCCAAAAATTGAAAAAACGACTTGATCGATCCATTAACGAGTGCAAAGAGGACGGAAAGTAGAAGGCAGAGCAGAAGTGATGACCCCACCGTGAATGGATACAGTGGAAGAGATGGCGTTCCCATGAGAGATTTTGAAGACTTGTAAAGAGGAGCTTTGATTTGATATAAATATTCTCAACACTCTAAGCAATTGGGCTCTTCAAGGAATTTTTGGAAATTATAATAGTAGAAATTCATCAAATAGCCAAGAATATTAGTCTAAAGAATAAAATTACAAATATTCATGTTTCTTGTGATAGACAATGATATATATGTTGTGCTTATATTTATCCGTAGAAATAATTTAATAAATTAAGTTATTAGGTCACATGAATTTTAGTCACTTTAATTTTCTTAAAATTTGTTTAAATTTATTATTTTAAAATTATGATTATTAATTTAGTTAATTTTTTATTTTTATGAATCATCTGTTCAATTGTAAATTTTTAATAAATTTATCATCATTATGAATGATGTTGATGGTGCAGGGAAATCATTTTCCTTAGTGATCGCGGGAGATTGAAATGTAGCCATTGTATAATACAGGATTGACAAAGATTTAATACCAAACTAAAAATGGACCACTGAACATTTAAGATTTGATATGGTTACCAAATACGGATAATTCTACGCTAGCGTAGATTTTTCCGTGAAAATATTTAGAAAAGTGTGAATTTGGATAACAATGCCTAAAGTAGAAAATTTTAGGTAAGAGTCTCTTGTATGTTCATGCTGGTTTTTGAAAAGACAAAAATATCCTTTTCTGCACTGGTGCAACCAAGTGTATCTGCATTGATGCAACTCGGCATATACAATATATACAGCGATATATATCCCCCAATATCAGCAGATAAAGGTGGTTTTTTAATATATATATATATATATATGGAAGAGAAATTTCTCGACTAAGATATCGGCCGATGTCCGAGATTTAAACCCTTACTCTTATCTGTTCCAGTGCAATCAAGCCCTTCTATGCTGGCACAACTATACCCTGCAAAATCTCACCTGAACCGGCCTATTTTGATAAATAACTTAAATCTGACCCAAACCGTGTAGTACATGACCTAACTCAATCTATAATCGTTTATATATGGTTATGCCAAATTCGAATCTGAAAATAAATGGGCAGATCCGACTTACCTGATTATTGCGATAGTGCAACCTGGGCGAGTTGTGATAGTAAATCTTGACCGCATTTATAATAGCACTTAATAGTGAAGACAATATGTCAGTCCCGAACCTAAAACATTGGGGTTTTCGTCATGCTTTTCTTAAAGAAATTTGGGGTTGGTCATGGCCTCAAACTTGTCCTGAACTTATAATAAGCAAACGTGCTTGAAGTTTGAATTATATTAATTTGACCAACAGGTCAGCCTTGGCCTCAATTTCTCAAGCCCTTTGATGAACGGGTGGATTCAGACTTTTAAGTTTACTCTATGACAGTTTTTTTTTTTAAGTCAAAGTGTTCAAGTCTGTTAGAGCATCTAACTAATCATTGGGACATGTACAAACCTCCTTATCTATACACTTAATAATATTACGAGAAGTGCTTATTTTGTGTTGAGAGTAATTTTAATTCAAGATTTGCCACATTTCATAGCAGTTTTTGACCGCCAAGCCAACCTTCACAAGTTGTAGTCTATGAAAGTTCGCTCGACCTTTCAGTCGATTAGTCAATTATATGTTTATATACTAAATATGTATACATTGTTATTGTATATTTATATTTGCCCCATATGTATAATATAATCCCCTTGTTATTCTAAACCAAAACAAAGTTGGGCTTTAATTGAAAAGTAAAGTCGGGCTTTAATTGAAAAGTAAAGTGAGGCTTTAATTGAAAAGTAAAGTTAGGCTTTAATTTAGGCTTTACAGTTAGTCCAATTAAAATGTGAAACTTGATAAAGTGGCTTTAGACACATTTTGTGAAATTGCATTAATTAAAAATGGACTCCCAATGGTAGGCTTATGACTTTTCATCTCTCCAAATATGTGGGCTTGGGGGTTAGCTTTAAACGTAGGATAATGATAAGTGCACCATCTTTAAGAAGAAATGACCATTTTGCCATTATTTTCTTTCTTCTATATCTTTTCTTTTTAAAAAGAATAGGACAAAATAGTCCTTTAATTTTAAAGGGGATGCACCATAGTGAAAACTCATGATGCAAAGATTTATTATCCTTTAAAATATAGATGAGCTAGGCTCGAGTATAGGGAAGCATGGTCAGAACCTGGCTAGTGACCAATGCTATGGGTGTGTAGTTTGGTAGGTATGGTTGTACACAGGGGTCGAAATATCGGCCGATACAATATGTATCGGCTGATATGTATCTGTTTTTCATGGCTGAACGTAACGGCCGATACGATATGTATCGGCCGTACAAAAAGGTTATCGTCCGATATGACCGATATTCAGACCGAATATTGGTCCCATATCTGCCGATATGCGTAAAAATAGGTATTTAAAAAAATTAATTTTTTTTTTAAAAAAATCGATACGGTTTTTCACGGTTTTTTACGGTTTTTCGGGGTTTTTTACGGTTTTCACAGTTTTTTACGATTTTGAATATCGAAGGAGAGAGAAATACAAAAAAAATGAAAAAATGGATGAGAGAGAAAATTATCATATCGGCCGAAATATCGGCTGGGGCGTTTTTTGGACCCCTGGTTGTAAATTGGGTGTAAACTTTAAAAGAATGATGAGCAAATGAACTAGACAGAGAAACCATGGTGAAAAACAGAGGAACTGAAAATGATTCTAGTCAATCAAAATAAATGAAAATTAAGACTTCAATTTCTCAGAGGTTTACAAGTGACTTAAGAAATCCGATACCAATTCTTACAATAACTGTCAAGATTATTGGTTTCTAAATTGAGTAAATTCAGTGGCTTTCTTCTTCAATTCGCATGAGGGAAAAAATAAGAAAATAGACAAGAAATGCAAATAAAATCAAATGCACAAAAAGGCGTAAGTCTGATTTCATTCATAAAATAAATCAAGGATGACACTTAGCATTAACAAATTATAATAAATTAAATATAAAAATCCTTACTGCCACGTGCCTTTCTGCAAATGGTTAAGGGTATGAAACTTCTTCTTGAACCACTGTTGAACTTAAAATCACTTCAAAATATCCAATCTTGAATCATCACTTCGAAACTAACCTCTTATCAAGCTCAAAGCATAACCTTTCAAGTAAGCTCATGTTAAAAACATGATTTCCAAGAAAACTTTGAGTAAGATCTTTGAGAATCAACTCTGTAGTTTCTAGAAAGCCTTGAATCAGAGGTGAAACTCGGGTCAGTTGAGCTCGGTATTCTTAAACCCAGCCCAACCCATACCATATCTAGGTAAGCGTGACCCAATCCAACCTGTCTTAAAAACTCAAGATTTGTAACTCAATCTAACCCTAATCTAGTCCGAAAACCCAACCCAGCCTGATTGTAACCAATGTAACAAATATCGCCGATATTTTCGATTTTACCACGAAAATATCGGCAAAATAACGTTTTCGCGTTAAAAACGCGATATTAACGCCTCTGCCGTTTTTTACGGCAATTTATCGTTAATATCGCGTTTTTAATGTGAGAAACGATAATAACGCGATATTATCACAATATTACCGGTAATACCCTCTACACCTTAAAGCACGCAAAACTTACCGTGTTTGACTTACCACACACGGTTACTCATGGGATAGTGAGATACTGTATGCTTTTCCACGTGGGATGGTGGGAGTTACATACCCTTTATACCCATTAAACGGCTGAGACTTTTTTGTTTATTTTAACTTTCCTCTTCTTTTGTATTTTTTTTGGGGCTTGTCCTCTACTAACTTTTTTTCATTATAAAAATAAATATAAAAACTAATATTAAAAACCATCTATTCATTTATTAAAAATCATATTTAATTAACTTCAATAACCACTAGATTTATACTATAAAATGAGTATTATTAGTTAACTGGTGAACATAATTTGAATCTACCACAAGATTTGGAATATTTATTTTTTATATTTATTTTATTATTTTTTAAATATTTATATTTTCCGCTAGATTTCCCATTAAATTTTCGATAAAAATCTGAAATTTTGAAAATATCCTGTTATTATCAGTTCCCGTTAATATCTCGAGAACGATATTTGTGACATTGAAGTTGAGGAAGGATGCTTTTGCTCGACGATTATTCGATTGGGCTCAAACTCAATTTGACAAACATTCTTCGCAAGTTCAAATTAGCCTAAATTGGACTTGACCCAAGTCATTTACACCCGAAAAACTACTAACAAGTTAGGAGAAAGATCATTTTTGACAGAGCACTGCTGCACAAATGCATATAATTATTTATTATTTTTATTTTTATTATTTTTTAAATATTTATATTTTCCGCGAGATTTTCCAGTTAAATTCCCGTTAAAAATCCGAGAAATTGAAAATATCCCGTTATTAATAGTTGCCGTTATTATCCCGAGAACGGTATTTGTTACTATGATTGTAACCCAATTCTCTACAAGACTACAACCAAAAGAAAATAATAATCAAAATCAGAAGCATATATTTGAAAGACAAAGTAGAAATCTTTATATCCAAGAACAATGAAACCTCTTCTTCATCTCCACCAAAAACAATGTGTTAAAGTTAGTTTCACTCCTACATTGAACTAACTTTAACACATTTTTATACTTCATACACTTGGCAATTTACAAAGACTCTTTTATCTTTTTCCTCATTTGCAAAGGCTACTCTTATGATCAGGGTAATTACAAAAGTTACTTCTATCTTTTGCATCAATTACAAACTCCCTCTTCTTAGCTCTTAGATATCCAAAATGGAATTCATTATTTAAAGGCTACACAGTTTATGTCTATCAGATAAGCCAAAAAAAACTTAATATGTCAAATTTTTAACAACAAAAATCACACTGCTAAGATGATTGTATGGATTTGAAACTCAACTCGTCGTATGTAGTCTTCAAAACATTTCACCCGAGCATTTGGCCAATTAATTTTTTATGAGCAACGACTGGATTGGGAGAGTCTATGTCGAAAAGGGGATTTTTCACTTCTTTCTCTCATTCAAAATCTAGGGGAAGTGTTTAAAAAGTATATTTTACCGAGAGTATTTCACTATTATGATTTTTTACTTAAAAAAATTATTTTGAATATTTACCACCCTTAGAAAAGAGTCTTTGTAATTAAGATAAAAAATAGGAAGAACTTTTGTAATTGTGGAAAAATAACGGCCATTTGGAAATTACCTATATTTTATTATTTAATATATATATATATATATATAGTTATTAAAAATGAAAGAGGAGATACACGACCCAAACGCCTGAAACCTGGTCAAATCTCTCCTCTTGCTTCAGATTTTCTCGTCCTATTATTGTGAGTGGCAATCATATATATATAAACTACAACAAGATATTCCTTTTTTAATTGAGAAATATTCTTAAATCTATTACAATCAATTATAATCTTAATAATATCTTAATATATTTTAATAGTACTTAACTGAGAATCAAATTTGACACAAAAGTGCAAGACCCAAGCACCCAATAAACACTATCAATGCAACAAAGCCCCTCCTTACACATCTTACATATGGTCTTCTTGCATTGAACATTAAAAGTCATTTTCTATTGATAATAATATTAATAATAATATAAATCAAAATGAAAGACAACAATTACGTAGGAAACCCCAAAGAAGAAAAGTTATGGAGAAGAGAGGATTTTTCATATAATTGTTTCTAGGAAATACAACGGTAATATATAATGTAGAATATAACTCAGAATACAAATTACTAAGAATATGATCCATCGAACCCAATCACCTTAAATGACTCTTCTTCACCCAACATTTTCTCTCTCTACTAAGCCATTGATTGAGTTGGCTGATGAAGTGAAGAAAGACAAACTCTTTAATAAAAATTTGAATATTTAACATCCTTAGAAAAGAGTTTTTGTAATTAAGACCAAAGATAGGAATAACTTTTGTAATTGTTGGCAAAAATAATGGGCTTTTGCAAATTACCCATATTTTATTATTTAATATATATAGTTATTAAAAATGAAAAAGGAGATACACGAGGTGTACAGGGAAGAGTCATTGTCGTCACATTTTACATGGATCCATTGTTTAATGCATAAGAACCAATCCCATTTACCCACAGACCTAAGGCACGACATTTTTCACATTTGGAGGAATCTTAGTACAAGGCTACAAGTGCACGACATACGCTAGGCCACATAAAACGCTTGGGCTGAAATGTGGAACCAGGTGGTGTGGGCCCCAGTGCACTAAAAGTGAAAACCAATGGAGATCTATGAAAGCAAGAGGAGAAACAATTAATAAAATTGGTTGACGGTTCCCTTTCGTTTTGAAACGATAAATGATAATGATAAAGAAAGGCAAAGACTAAGAAAAGGTACGGTTCTTCTCATAGGTATTTTGTATAATGTTATTGTCAATTTTACCTTTCAAATAAATAGTAAAATCAGATCTTTCACATGATCAGTAAAATCGGATCCTTTACATCAACAGTAAAATTTCGGCGAATTAATTTACTTTTCATACGAATTTCGGTAAGTTGATTTACTGTTCATGCGAATTTTGACTAACCGATTTACTGATCATGCAAATTTCGTATAGCCGATTTTACTGTTCATGCGAACATAGTGTTGAAGACGACCATGACATGCGAATTTCGGCTAACCGATTTTACTGTTCATACAAAGGGTTAGTAAGCCGATTTTATTGTTCATGTGAAGGGTAAAATTAACAATACACTAAAATTCGTATTTGGTTACACAAACCTCCTATGGGAGGATCGCTACCCCTAAGAAAAATAGATCAAACTTGCAAGCAAAGATCGAATATATGTTTTCCATTTTTATTTTGCTGAGAAAGAGATAAGAGGAAAGTTTAAATTTATGTACCTATTTAAGATACAGGAGTTCTTAGATTTAAATCACTTTCAACATAAAAGGACTATTCTGTATAATGTTACTTAGTATGTGCAGATATGTAGATTTACACATACTTTAAAAATTAATCAAATACTCTAAGAAATCTGAAGAACTTAGTCTTAAAAAAAAAAATCAATGGAGCACATTGCTGTTCTAATCACAACAATTTTTTTTCAAATCTACTTTTAGGTCGTTCAACTGTACTTGGTGGATCCAATTTAATGAATTTTATTATTGGCTTGATGGCTATCAATTACAGGGGGAAAACAACTACAGAAAGCACTAGTCTTTTCTTTCGAGAAGTTGGACATTTATCATGGGTAAGCCTTTTCAGTCTCTTTATTGAGAAATTTTTTTTAGGTAGATTCAACATTATGATTTTTTTATCATTGAATCACTTTCCCGTGTACACTCTTGACTACGAACGATAATTGCGATGATGCTTTTTATAGAAAATTAGTTCATCAGATATAAAAAGTCATGATTTTCAAGAATTTATAAATTGACGGTAAAAGTAAGGTCAATTTTAGATGAATTTTTAGTCCAATGATAATATCAACCCAAAATAGAGTCAAGCTTCGGACCATGATTTTTACAGTTGGAGGAGATAAGACATGGGCAATACCAGCCATGCACTGAAACGCCACCTAAACAAGTGAGTGATGTGCACAAGCTTTGGACCATGCTTTCCCCATCAAGTTGGTCTTGAACGAAATGAACATAAAAGGAAGCTGGTAGGTTGGGAAGTGGCCAATTCACTGACAAGTATTGGCATTTTTATATTTAATTTTTTTATTTTGTAAGCTTGACTCGGTCACCGAGTCAGAGAGGAAATCCTATAGAAGGGTGATTTGGGACCGAGAAGAAGAGGAATGAAAAAAAGAGAAAAAACCAAGTGAGTTTAAGCAGCATTTTGTAGTGTTCCAATCAGGATGTTTTGATCTGAACCAAGACATTTAGAGTACAAGCTGGGACGATTAGATTCTGAGTTGGGATGCCACAACCGAAAGCAAGAGCCGGATACTGAATTGAGGCTAATATAATTTGATGATTGAATCAAATGAGGTTTTGCTTTCTGATACAGACATCATAAACAACCTTGCTAGTGATGTGGACTTAGATAGCATTGACTACGTTGCATTAGCTTCAATGGATCATGGCATCCGAAATTGGAAACCGGATAATGGGGCCTCTCATTTTACAGGCCCAAAATCTTAAAAAGGTTCTTGAGTTTAGACCGTACTTGAATTCGAGAATACCGGATTTCTTCACCAAAATCTATGATTCGGCTTAAAACCCCATATCTAAATATCAAATTGCAGCTTGTTGCATGCAAAAGGCTATGATGTTTTTGTTTGTCCAATGCTCAAGGGGGAATACATCCAGATCCATTATTGTCTCTTCAGTATCACTTGTGTGACGCCATTGATTCAATATCATGTTGATTGACAGCATGCTTTTATGATGGATCATAAAGTGGGAATAGTAGTGGATGGCAATGAGATCGACCATGAACTGGGAGTAGTGGAGAGTGATGGATGTGATTAGTTGGAGATCTCATATCTTCTTATGCACCTGTTTGGATTGCATATTACCCCTATGATTTGATCTTACGTTTGTAGACTAACTCCTCGTAGATGCAGGAGACTTTTCAAAGGTGGGGTCTCATGAACCTCCGAAGCACGGGTAAAGGATTGCACGACGAGATCATGACCAGACGTTTGTTGCACGATAAGGGCAAGTGGTGTAGGATGGCCATATATGGCTTGGCTATGTCACTAAATGTAGCCAGCCATATAATTAAATAGTATTTTTTTTTATGACATGGCTGGCTATAATTTTTAGCCAGCCTCGTCACACGGTATAGTGTTAATTAGAATGGCGACTTTTTAATATTTTATTATTATTTTTTTATGTACATTTTTTTAACAAATTTAAAAGAAAATAAATATAAAGACATTACATATTTTTTCACAAGTAATTAAATAAATTAACAAAACATATATATGTTCTCACAAGTAATTAAATAAATTAAAAAACATACATATTCTCTCACAAGAAATTAAATATATTAAAAAGACATACATATTTGTGATGCTGGAAATAAATAAATTAAAAAGACATTACATACTCTAGTATAAATAAAAATACATTACATATTGTTTGCGATGAATAAAATATTATTTTTAATATTTTTGTTTCTCAATAGCTATAATTTTAATTTTTTGTACAGAATAATTTTAATTTTTTGTTTCTCATATATTTTGTTTACAAATGTAAAGGAAAAAAAAATCAAAAGGTTAAGAGTTATTTTTTATTTTTTGTATAAAAAATAAAATAATAAAGTAAAGAAAAAAATAATTATTTGCCCTAATATACAAATTATACCCAAAAACAAAACAAAAAATCCAAAATAATCAAATAAATAAATAAAAAGAGAAAATCAAAAAAATCAAAAACTATATACAAATTATATATAGACATATATACATATATATATATAATATAAAAAAGAAGAGAGAGAGAGAAATGGTTGGCTACACATCTGTTATCTGTAGCCAGCCATTTAACCACAAATGGTGTGGGCCCCACCAATAGCCACTCCCATACCATCCATGTTCAATGACCATATGGCCACCTAGCTGGCCATATGGCCACCACACCTCTTGCTCTAAGAGCTTGAGTAGTCCCTTTCTATGTTTTGGAGATTGCTTTGTCTCTTGTATCCAGTGATGTGCCACGGATGATGTTGGCTTTGGAATGTAAATATGAATTTTTTGAGATTTAAGATGTCGAATATGTTATTAGACTCTACTTGTGCATGCTTGTGTATAAGTATGTGAGACTATGCTGAGAAAGGATTTACTTGTGGATGAATGTTAGTTTTGTGCATTGTAGTAGCTCAAAAAATAGAAAAAAAAAAATTATAATTGTTTTTCCCACGTACCTCAGGGGTGGTTCGTGACATTAAATAATTTTATTTTTCTTATTTCAATGAAAATGTCAAATTTTTAGTTTTGTAGATATATGAATCTAAATCTAAATCCAACAAAATGAAATGGATATAGATATAGATCTTATATCTATACAATCTAAGTTTGAATTCCAATCCGACAATATGTTGTTAGGATTTGGCTTGCCAAGGTGAAGATAATTAGGATTTGACTCGATTTTGGAGTTTAGATTACAAGTTCCTATTTTTGAGTTAGGACACTTGTTATTCCTTCACTCCTTCTCCTACTCCTCCTATTTTTTTCTCTATCTCTTTACTATTTTCGTTTGGGAAAATCTTTATAAAACAGAGAGGGACTTTTGTATGTATGTGTGGGTGGCCCTTTTGGGCACCACCAAGAGGGATTTGGGAAGAGATTTGTATTTTTGTAAACACCTCTGATTATAGTGAAATTGTTTTTGTGTTGCATGTGGATGTAAGCTTCGGCCAAACCACATAAATCTTGTCGCTCTTATGATTGATTGTGTGTTTTCGATTTCGATTTCGATTCGCTTCCGTTGTGATTTGGGGGATTAAAAATCCCAACATATGTAATGTACGTAAATACTGATATTACTTATATCCGATCTGAATTTGACCTATTTAAATCCCTAGTTGTGTGTATCATGTCATGGATATTTTTGGATTAACGTATGGAAAACTCAGACACAGTTCTACTAAAACCCCCACAAATGAGTCCACTGCCCTTAAGGCACACCAAGATTAGACCATGTCATGGATATTTAACATCAAATTAATTTTGCTATCTTTGTTGAAACAATCAAACTCTATTTAGATAAAATAAATGCAATTAATAATAATTATAAATTCATACTCTAAAAGCTCAACTGTTTTATTATTTTTCAGTAAAAAGAAATAGATACACGAATTTGAAGATGACATCTACAACAACAGCAACGGTGGGATGTTAAAGACAAGGAAGCTGATTTTTCATCTTCATCCAAACATCATTGTGACGATGGCGATTTCAATAGAGACAGAGAAGAATCACCTCAGCCACCAAGTGCTGTGATCACTACTAGTTTCAAAGGAAGAGAAGGAAAAGAAAATCAGTTGAAGATGCTCACCAACACTTCTCCGGTGCAACGACCCCCGGCATACCGGGCATGTGCAGTGTTGGAATCCAAGCCATCGGTCTAAGCAGTCCTTGTGAAAGAGATGCTTACATCTCAGTTCCCTAATCAGTTCTCCTTCTTCAATCTCACAGAGACAGACTGCACAAACTACTGTTTCATTGGAGATGAACTTGTATCGAATGGGTGGAAGTTCATTACCATTTACCAACAAGCCATGATCGGCGGCGGACGCTAAGGCTGCCGCCCTGCGAAACAGCGGTATATTTTGAGAAAAAAACTTTGAAACAAGGATGAAAATGCAGATACAGAGAAAGGGCGCGAGGAAGAGGGGCAGAGAGATTGAAAATGGTAGAATTCCCATGCTTGGTGGGAGTCCATGGAAAAGGAGTTTCAAGGGCAAATTTATAAGCGCCTTGGTAGCTTGCCCACCTGAGAATCACATTTGTGGAAAGGAACAATCCAAATGGAGAATTTCAGATTTCACAGAAAAGGTGAATGAGAATTCTTCGGTCACACATGTTTCATGCGTGGATTCTTCATGTCGGGTCTATTTCATTTTCCAAGTCAGTTTCATACATGTTCAAATCATGCTATAGATAGATTCCTTTTTTCACTTTTTTATTATTTGATATCATTTAATTAATATCAATTGTGATGTAGGACACCAAAGCACTACTCACATGTGGACCTCATTTCTATTTTTATTTATTTATTTCCTACCTAAAGATTTTATTTACACTTTGTTAATTTGTTGGTTTCCTAGTTAGTCTCAAAAAATGATTAGACAAACTCCAAATTGGCTTGGGATCCATTCCCCCTTGAATTTTTTTTTGTGTTTTTTTATAGGTAGGTATGTATTAAATTGAATGAAGATAGCTCTTTCTTCCTGCCTTAGAGTGCATCCTTTCTTCTTTTCTCCAGTGAATACTCGAGATCTCCAATTTTGCTAGATCGTTTTGTCAATGAGCATCGATCTCGCATAAAATTTTACGTATATTGAATTGTTTTATGATTTTATAAATCTAATCATATATTAATTTGGACTTTGCTGAGTGGTAATTTCTAATTGCTTTAGAAAATAGAATTCTAAAATTATTTTAGTTTTATAATCACTACATGAGTCGATCTACGCAGTTGAGTCCTATAGAACGTTTACGTTTGTTTTTTATTTGCTTCATATTTCAGTCATTGAAAATTTTCTTATCTTGAAGTCTCCTAATTATCTCCAATTTTTTTTTAAAGTCTATCTAATCTGACTCTACTCTCCTGGCAGAGATTTCCTTTCTTTCCTCTCTCATTTACGACTTTCAGCCTCTCCAGTCTACTTCATCAAGAAAGATGACATTGTTATTGTTTAGGCCAAAAAGTTGATAGCGAAATCTCGAATAAACTTGATGGTCTTATGGTATATCTTACCATAGAGAATGATACTAGGGATGGGTAATCACAGGAATAGCTATTTATGAATCTATAATTTGTGCCACAGCCTAATATTTTTAAAATGTTATAGATATTTTAAAATTTTAACTATTTTTTTTCGTCTGAGTTGAAATTAGAAATTCCTCACAGCACAAATTTGTAGCTGAGCTCCTAGCCAGTAATAGTTATTTAAACAAAAAAAAAATCCTCTATCTATGTGACTCTTGGAGTGGGACTAGGTCTAACTAAAGGCCCCATGATTGCCTGTGTGGATCCTTGATGCAGTTGCAAACTGCATTCTAAACTATTTTTATAAAATGATTTTAGGCATTCTAAACTATTTTGTTAAACTATCTTGAATTTTGATTTGAGATTTTAGGTCGAATCAAGAATTTTGATAAAGAAATTCAAACACTGTCATTCTCGAGCTTAAGTGTTATCTAAATTCAGATAATCATTCTCGAATTTAAGTGCGGTCTAAACTCAAAGAACCAATGAATTAATTTAGATTGTGGAATCCCATTTTAATGAGATAATTAAAGCATGCAATAATTGAAATTCAAATTCAAAATGCAATAAAATAATTCAATTATTCTAATTAAAATCAACTCAACAGAATTAACAAAACTAAATTCGAAAAGAAAATAACTCACCAAAGTCTTTGATAAAATTCTAAATAATAAAAGTCTCTATTACAGCTTGGCCAAGCATCAATTTATAGGGCTTACTTAATTAAAAGGGAAATAATACAATAAAATAAAAAAAAAACCCAAGTTTATCTGCACGGTCACCTTCCTTCTCTATCTAGATGCTCGGCTGGATCCTTGAGTCTCGTTAGATTTTTCTTTCTTGTTTTTTCAAACTGGGTTTTTACTGCACAGATGAAGATGTGCGGGCACACAATTGCATTCTTTCTTCCATTTCTCTCTCTTCCATACCTTTTTCTTATTTCACCAGCCTTCGCACGGTAGTCCTGCATAAGTTGATTGCATGGTGGACTGAATGAAATTGAGAGATAGATCATATAGAAAAGGAGACAAGACTAAGCATGTTCACATCCAGCCTAATTATAAGACAAGTTAGGCCTGGACCTTAGGCCCCCATTTAAAAAGGGCCCCACTCCTATTTTGATTGCATAGTGGACTAAATGGGATTGAGAGACAGAGTATGTGGAAAAGGGGACAAGACTAAACATGTTCAAGTCCAGTCTAACTATAAGGCAAGTTAGGCTTGGGCTTTAGGCCCCATTTGAAAAAGGCCCCACTCCTATTTTGATTGCATGGTAAAGTGGATGGGATTGAGAGACAGAGCATATGGAAAAATAGACATGTCTAAGCCTGTTTGGCTTACATGAAAAATGGTAAAACCATTTAAAATGGGAGGAAATACAAAGTATTCAATTTTTGAGGGATTTGTCAAGAGGTTTTTTTTTTTTAATTATGATAAGATATTTGGTAATAAATACTCTACAATTTAAATGAGACTAATTTTAGTAGAGGCATTTATCGAGAGTTAGAACATATTTTTAAAAAATACTCAATCATTCAACTGAAGATCTCCAATTTTGATCATAGACCTAAATGATCTTTCATCTAATAAGTGGATCAAATATTTCCAAAATTACATATGTTGGCAAAGAGATATAAGGGTTACAAAGTTAGAAAAATTCAGTAATTTCAAATACTCAAGAGTCAAGAGGCGCCTCTTCTATTGATAAAATAAATAATTGAATAAAGTACTTTAGATGAGAGGAATATATTTCAAGGGATTCTCCTAACCATTTCTGATATTGTTTGCATTTTCTGTGGGTGTTGATTTGTGAATTTGTAGGGCTGAAATTTTGGATTATTTTGTGCTTCTTTTGGTTTAAGTTTGTGCCTATAAAATTTTATTTAACAATATATTTCCTCTCTGCAAATCATGCTTTAACTTTTAATTTAGAGATCTTTGGTGAGCTGGTAGAATAATAGAAGACATTGTAACCATTCATCAATTCTCTTATTTTCACAGTGTCATGTTCTATTGTTCTTTAACCTTTCAATTTAGCTCATTTTAATTTTTCATTAATTAAGACTAAATGAATTAACCATATTTACAATTATATTTTAGCAAAACATGAATACAAAAAATTAATTAGTAATTTTACATCTCAAAAAGTAAGAAAAATAAATTTTAGATAATTTTATTATTATATATAATTAAAATTTTAATTAATTATTACTTATAATAATATATTAAATACCAAGAATACCCCATTTAGATTTTTCGCCTTAGACCTCAACATGTGTCGAACCGGCCCTAGCCTTGGGAATAGGCGTTGTAGGCCGCGGCCTAGGAACGTCAAACAGAAAGAGCCCACACACACTTAAACTCTTTAATATACCAATTATAAAGGCCCTAAGGAGAGCCCTGTCACTACTCCTGCAGCAGCTTTTATGGCCGTTAATTTAGCTGGATTTACGGGTGTGGTACTCAGATGTCCCTCTGTTTCCGGTGGCAGCAGGTCCTATGCTAGCTTCTCTGATTTTCTCCCCTTATCTTAATCATTACCATTGCTTAATCTCATCTTCCTTTCGTCTACACTCCACACCAACATCCCTTCTTTTCTTTATTCTTTTATTTTCTTTTTCCTCCAATCTCTTTGCTGGACTCTTCTATGTAAACACGGCAGCATATACATGGATTCCCAGCCAACACACGTTTGATTGGAACTTATCTTTCCATCATTTCTTGCTAAAAAAATTGGGCTTCC
The DNA here is from genome assembly GCA_022113865.1 of Chimonanthus praecox. Lineage (NCBI taxonomy): Eukaryota > Viridiplantae > Streptophyta > Magnoliopsida > Laurales > Calycanthaceae > Chimonanthus > Chimonanthus praecox. The sequence goes on along the minus strand of CM039086.1, from coordinate 58,318,453 downwards.
AAATCCCTTTCTCGGGCCACCCGGCTAGGAACCTGTTCATTGGATTCTTTCACAATTGCTTTTAATGTCACAAATATGATAATATTTTTAAATTTATCGCATTTTTATCGGAAAAATATTATATCATCTTAATAATACATATTTATCAACCCACATTAAATTTTCGTTAAATTCTCGATAAATTCATGCTAAAAACATGATAAATAATAATGTCACGAAAATATCTCAAAAAATTATTGATAAATTAGCTGTAAATTCCTTATTAAGATTTTTATTTTATTAACATTTTCATTAATTATATTTTTATTATTTATAAATATTCTATTTTCTGCAATATTATTCCATTAATTTTTATTTGAAAATATCTCGATATTACTAATTACCATTAATATACCGAGAACAGTATTTGTGACAATGATGATGTTCCATGTGAGTGGTGAGTCAACTCGTGACATGTACTTGGTGGGTCCACCGAATTGATAACATTTGGATTTAGTTTCATGGGCTTTGAGGCGCAACTCATATTCGTATGGGCCCAGGCCCATAATTGTTCAAATGAGCTTTTATTTATGGTGCAAGTGGTTCATTTGATTGTGTTTAAGATCCCGCTTTTCTCCATCAATCTGAGCCTAAATATGAAGAATAAACTCATCAATTTTGATTATTTCGGCCGACTAGCTTTTATCGGGCCGTGTTGGGTTTGATGACTGCATCAATCCTTAGTAAGGTTGAGACATGATTGTTGTTAATTTATTTCCAATTTCATCCTTGACATTATTAATATTAGTGTTGTTCAATTTCTTAAGGTTTCATTAAGGCTTTAAAGTTTTATATTCCCTAGTGTAACGTCTCAACCCACTATGGGCACATTAGTAAGGAAACATCTCGAAAAAACCTCACTAAAAGATATCTCGGATAAAAAAATTTCTTCTTTTTTTTTTTGAAAGGGGAAACACTCCTCCTGATCAACTTGACCAAAACAACACATCAAACATATCAAATATAAATAAAAGTCAACATAGACTATCAAGAACCATTAGGCCTAAGTCTAGGCTTAATACAGTCATCCAACAATAAATGTAAAGTTCTCAAAATAAGAGATATCCTCTAATAAGAGCATGTAAACATAAACTATGGTGTTTGTGCATAAGAGCTCCGTCTCCTAAGCCTGCGCTAGGGGCCCGCCTTGACGACTCCTCTGTCGAAGTGCTTGAAAGGTAAGGGATGAGCTAAATACGCCCAGTGAAAGGATAAACATATATCATACAACAATAAATGCATCGCATGTATAATGTATGAATGCATCAATTCTAGGATGCCTGCATGCACAACCATTTACATGTACCCACACTTCGTATATGGACCAAGTCGGTCATGTCTCCTACAATCCCTCTAGACAACCCTCTTAAACCAGAAGGATACACACACACACCCCAAAGACCAAGCGCAAGTTGGACTTACAGAACGTTATCTCCCTATCAACGCCCAGGCAACCTCTGGGTTCGTCTGTTTGAGTTTAGGAGACTCACAACGTCCCAACCTCGCCTCAAAGACCAAGTACTGTGAGCCGGGAAGAGGGAATACAACTAGTCGACACTAGGGCAGCCTTCGAGTCCGCCACTAGTCAAATAGTCCAAATCCACCACCCGCGACCTCACGTACCAAGGTGTCCATGGTCTCCCCGTCATCAAATAAGTGACCTCTGAGCCCATTAGTGACGGCCACGAGACACACATGGAACCTACAATCAACACATAGGTGACCTCTGTGTCACGCCCGACCCGAAGGGTTGGCCCGGAACGCGACTGATATTTTTTTTTTTGAAAGTTAAACTAACACAACTCAAAAGTATTCTAACTGGGCCGGATCAACAGTTGGGCCCATATGTCACACATGATCCCAACATGTGGACTCAAACATATACCATAAGTCTACCCAACAATAGACACAAATAATAACACACAACAAGGTCACATAATCCAACCATTGAATTAACATTCAAAATCACATCAGAGTAACTACAGAAACGTAGTAGTTTTCAATACATCACGTTAACACACACTAAGTACCACACTCGGTACTTTACAAATAAAATGGTTCCAAGAACCAGAAAGTACAACCACAAGGGTATTCCCCTCAGTGGGAATCCCAAAGCAACGCCGCTATTTATCCACTCTAAGCTTCAAACAGAGGGTTCTCCTCCTCGAGTTCATCTCCTGAAAGGTGAGTGGGGTGAGCTAACTAGCCCAGTGAAAGAAATATAACAGTGCAGTTAAGTAAACAACATGTTAGTATATAATCAACAGTTGCAATATAATATCTCATGCTTGATAATAAATTCACAATATCAAGTAAAGTCTCATCATCATTCCCATCATTTCTCCATTACTACTGTTATCCAACGTAGTCCCTAGATACCATACTGACAACATTAGTCTTAAGTCCCGACACGGTCAAAATACCTCCTTGCAAGTATATCTCTGGCACTCCCATGGCAGGTACCGACACCCTCAGCAACTGTCACCACCCATGATCAATAGACATAACCGACAGCTCGGCAATGATTCAGTAGTAAAAGGTACGTGGAAGCAGTATTTCACAATTCGTCTGATCATAGCATTTACCAGCATCATAAGCACTCTTACCATAGTTCGTCAAGTCTAGGCACATGAGTGGGTTCATCAAATCTGAAACCACTCATTGCTCAATATCCATATCAAATAAACCTGTTTACATCAAGGTGCAAAGTTAAGTTCCCTCACCGTGACTATGTGGTTTCACGGTTTCTATTTAAACAATACACAAGTGTATAATCAATATACATAACATCAAATACGTATATACAAGTAGTATTTCGAAATCATACTTGTTTTTCCAAAACATCCAAGGTACATGGAATTCTTTCTTTCATTTTTAAAATAATCCACAAGATAATAATATAATAAAAAGGGTGCTCAGTCCAAAACTCATATTGTCTTTTGGGCATTGACCAGATTGACTTATTGAGTTAGGTCTAGATCCTCGGGTCACTTTTCGGTTGTCTTCTGGATAGGACCAGATCTGACATTTTGAGTTAGGCCTCGAAGTCACTTAGTGCCCGACAATGTAGCGTCGGCCTAGAAGTGAAATCACTCAGTGCCCGACCAATAGGGTGGGTCTGGAAGTGAATACAATAGTATATACACTATAGTAATAAGAGAAGAGGGTTAGTACAATTTTAATTTAATAATGGGGTACTATCATCACATGCAATCAAAGATAATCAAACAAGATTTAACACTTAAAAACTGGGTCCCTCGGAACATGCGTCGAACCAGGTACAGTCACTTCGGATCATCTAAACCACACCTAAACTAGTCACTGACCTCAGAACATGGGTCTGACTTCGGATTGTCAGAAGATCAGGTCTCGGCCCTTCCGAAATCCTTCCGAATCGGAAAAACAGAGAAAACTGGTCTTGGTGGGTCTGTACACTTCGGAACATCCGAAGTGGGGCTCAGAACGTCCGAGTGGGGTTCGGTCCTTCCGAACTCTGCTCAGGTCGTCCGAGTGAATCAAGTCAGTCTCGGGCGTTCTTGGGCTTCGGGTGAAGCTCGGAACGTCCGAGGGGTACTGCTCGAACCATCCGAAGGTCTGACCCTCGGACCGTCCGAAGATCGACCCTCAAACCGTCCGAAGATCGACCCTTGGACCGTCCGAGAGTCATCTTCCTCCATTGTCTGCAACAACAGACAATGATGGCAGACACACATTGGTCTACGAATTGGGAAACAGAGGGTTTCCCTCATTCGGTTTCCACACCTAGCCGGTCCGATGGACTCCTCTCGGAGTCCTCTTTCCATAGGGAATAGTTTTAAGCTTTGAAACTTAGTAGGCCACTAGATCTTAATCCCAAAGGCCCACTGATACACTGAAAACTAAGAATTTCCTTAAACTTCAAAACCATTTTACACACCCAAAACTTAACCCAAACTGATTTTTCTTGATTCTAAAACACCTAAAATTTGAAAAGGAACACAGTGGTTACCTTCACTGGAGTTCCTGGGCTAAAAATCCGGATTTTGGAAAAACTTCCCTTCTAAGGTACGGGTAACAAAAACCAGGAAGAACAGAGGCCATTGAAAGGGTCTGGTTTCAGCTGACTGAGAGGGAGAAGCAGAAGAATTGTTGGGAGTTAAAACAGACCATCTGATGGCCAATTTATAGAAAATTCGGCCGGGAGAAAGGATCGGTTGGCCACTGCATGCAGCAGCTACTGACATCCGCTACAGTGTTTACACTGTTCGGGCGTCGGTTGCAAAACCGTCCCTCCAAATTTTCCCATTTTGCAAATAAGTCCTCCATTTTGGTAAAATCTGATTTTTAACTAAAACCATAAATTTAAAAACTCAAAATCTTGATCTAACGTTACAGATATGCTGGGTTTAGAAAACCTTAGTCACCATAAAAATTTTGGGATTTAACTCTTACCAAAAACCAATGATTTAAACAAAAATCATAATTTAACACTATTTACTTAATTAAACAAATGTTAAATAAAAAAATTTAGAGACCTCATTTTGGGGTGTCAAAGAATAACTAGACCATTCTTAAAATGGTCTAACACAAAATACTAGTTTTGGATTTTATCGAATTTCAAAATCATTAAAAATAATTATTACCCCCTTTCGGGGTTTTGACGAGCAGATTTAAATAACATTTTCTGAAAATAAAATTACTTTAAAATCAGAAATACAAATCTTTGACTAAGGAGAATATTATTAACCAATAATAATCACATAGCAGCGCAATTTACAAAAATAATAACAAGAAACGGTAAATTACCAAAATGCCCCTCCAGCTAGACGAGCTGGATCACTGAGCTCACGAGCTCGGATTGGGCCACACCTGGGCTTTCCTCAAAGCCCTAACAGTAATCTTCGAGATTAACCGGTCAAACAAGATTATTAAGCTAAACTATGCCTAATATGGGGTAGGATTTTACACTTGGGTCCGCTAATCGGATCTTAATAACACAGGTGGTGTAACGACCTGATCTAAACACAGGGCTTAGGGTCCAACTCAGTATGATATTGTCCGCTTTGGGCCTCACACACAAGCGAGCCTGCATGGATTTGTCTTTGGGCCCGGGCCCACATGGTCCGGCCCAAAACGCGTCACATGAGTACAAAGGGTCGTGGCCTCAAATAATCACTCAAACCAATCCATTCCAAATCGATGTGGGACTCTCCCACATCGGTGGTGTGTAGCTGCTAGGGGCAGGGTATCACAATCACCCCCTCTAAGGCCTCGAGCAGCCCTCGGCTCAACTTGGCCCAGCTCAACAACACTAGGGAAGGAGGAAGCCCACACAGTATGAGTGTAGAACCTCGACTTTGATACCAATTTGTAACAACCCGACCCGAACATAGGGCTTAGGGTCCAACTTAATGTGATATTGTCCGCTTCGGGCCTCGCACACAAGCGAGCCCGCACGGATTTGCCTTTGGGCCCAGGCCCACATGGCCTGGCCCAAAACGCGTCACATGAGTACAAGGGGTGGTGGCCTCAAATAACCATCCAAACCAATCTATTCCAAACCGATGTGGGACTCTCCCACATTGGTGGTGTGTAGTAGCTGGGGGCAGGGTATCACAGGTGGCCTCTAGGCCCACCAATCTAACCTCTCGAATCAGTTAAAATAAATCTTTGGGCGACCTCCGGGTCCGCTCCTCTGATATCTAGGGCTAATCCAATCCATCTCTAGGGAATGAACCCGCCAGACACTCAACCTAGACTGTACGCAACCCATGGTCTCTGTGGCCTCACCACGAGACAAGTCTCACTCCACGGCCCAAGTAACCAACCCGTACTAAGGGAAAATCTCTACATCCTAGTGTAACAACCCATAATAGTTACCAACAATGCATGCCATCTACATCTATACATGTTACAATGGCTAAGTGCATGATAATATTGAGCATCATACAATAAGAGTCATTCATCTACCATTTACCGCATAATTTCTACATTCATATTATAATAATATCACGTGAAAACAGTACATGTTACTTCCATAAAAGAAATAGTCAACATGTTATCAATCAACACAAGTGCTACTCCACGAACATGTAGTTGACGGGAATGCATGAGGACAGATTCCCTCTCCACATGACCTTCAGATGTTTTTCCCTTACCAAGTGGCACATTATACCAATGTCACAAATCTCGTTCTTGGGATATTAACGGCAATTATAAATAATGAGATATTTTTCTCAATTTTTTACCTGGAATTTAAAGAAAATCTCACAGAAAATATAAATATTTAAAAAATAATAAAAATAAAAATAATAAATAAGTAAACAATTAGTTAATGTTTAAAGAGATAGATATATTTTCATTTGTTGGATATTATTCAATAATTATGTTAATGTTAAAGTGTAAAATTTGATTATTTTACTTACTAAATATTATCAAATTATTGTCAGACTCGCAATGTATCAAACTTCGCTATGAATGAAGTAGGGAGGGCCTACTTCCCCAATTCTGACCTATTATTTATAAGGATTTGACTTTTGCCGATTTTAATGGTTTAAGTAGAGAAGTTAGTAAGACTACAGAAGTTGTATGCTAGTCTTTTTATATTTTAGAATAATCATGAATTTTTAAATAAAGATATTTGATATGATTGAAACTCTTAGCACCTGGATCAAATTTTAATTGAAAAAACAAATTCTTGTCACTTGATTTTGACAGTCAAAGTTAAAAGATATCATCAAAAAGTAAAACACATAATGATATTTTACTAATAAAATCAAATGATTAGAATTTGAAGTTTTTCCTCAAATATAGAACATTATCGTATTCTGAATGAACTTTCAATTTCATCAATTAGATTTTGTTTGTAAAATAAAAAATGTTTAATAAAATATAGCCTAAATAGTGTCTCTTAAAATAAGAGAACTTTACTCTTTGTAAACTCAATTTATTCTAAAATAATAAGACAAATCTAGAACTTAAAATTCTAAAAGTGAAGTCTCTCACTCCTCTCGCCCAAATAGACTTAACGCATGAGTCGACAAGGAGAACTTGTTATTTTTATTTAATTTCAATTTTCTTTGACTAAAATGCCCTTTTAAGTGACAAGCTTAGTTCCATTTGGGCGTGGAGATGACCAGGGGCTCCGGAGGAAACAAGAAAAACAGGGGGTTCGTCTGAGAATGGAAGATAAAAGAGTGCAGAGTAGACTCGGGGTTTTGGGCTCTCATTTCCCATTTTCTCTTCCTTCAATGGCTTCTGAGAAGGAGGCTGCTCTTTCTGCGGTTCCATCTGATTCTCCCACCATGTAAAAACCCTCATCATCTGCTTCTCTCTTTTTCATTTCTGACCACTGATTTGCGTACATTGCTTCATGACCTTGGAAAAAACTGCGATTTGGGTAACACCCTGTCTCACCCATTTTGTAATAATCTCTGTCTCAGTCTACTCGAGTGTCTCAGTATTGATTCCTCTCCCTTTCTCTTTAGAACTCTTTTGATTGTTTATTTGCTTTTGTTAGTTTTGATTTGTTTGATGAATTGTCCAGTGCTAGGATTCTCTCTCTCTCTCTCTCTAAGTCGATTACTTTGTGATGATTTGTTGCTTTGATTGAGCTTGTCGCTTCGTGGGTTTCTGAGAAATGGAATAAAATTTGAGCTGGATTTTCCGATTAGTTGTGCTAATAGTCTACTTTTTGACGCCTTTGCCGTGCCTTGATTTTACTTCCGTGCATAATGGAATTCCTTGGGCAGAATATTGTTATCTGCCTATCATTGCCTTTTTGTTTGGTTATCAAACTTATACGTATTGGGGTTAGAAATTTTTGGAATCTATCATGTAACTGCTAATCTTAAGTTCTTGCAATTTGTCAACATGAGGTTTGATAATCGAATGCTCCTATATATATGCAGATTTGACAAAATTATAAACAAGGAAATCCCTTCCACTGTGGTTTATGAGGATGACAAGGTATTCATTTATTCTCTAGTAGAGACCTATTTAAGATTGTGACAGATACATGTTCATTCTTCTGTTTCTGGATGATTCATATGCAATGCAGATTCCATGAAAAGTCAAAATGTCTGATGCCAAAATGGCTAAATAAAAATACTTTTAGTTGAAATGGTTTTTTACTGCCTATGGAATAGTATTTCTACTGTGAAGTCAGTTGGATTCTGGTTTGCTGGACTTTTTGTCTTTAGCAGATGGAATGTTTTATGCAATGCCTAATTACTTGTTCTTGCATGCCATCACTTTTGGATCCTGATAATTTGTTTAATTTTGTTTTAGTCGAGAAAATATATATATATATATATATTTTTTTTTTTTTTTGAGCGATAACATAAAAATTTCATTAGAAAAAGGAAAGGGTCTACAAGAATTAGACCACAAGAAGAGAGAAAATCGATTGTTGAATTAGATCCCACATTCATGTCTCTAATACTTGTGGGACCCTTTTGTGATGAGCCTGGATATTAATCTGATGGCCCCTCTATACATGGGTAATAACCTTAAAAGTTCTAAAGAGGAATATCCAAACCCTATTTTACTGCAATTAGGAAGTTAAGATTAGGATTGATACAATTATCTAGAAGGCCAAATCACGAAGGATAGATCTTACAATCAGATTATTATTTTTATTTTTTTTGAAAATTAACTTCATTGATCAGAGAACAGAAAAATACATACAGACCACGCAAGCAGAAGAAGCTTGCCACCAAAGAAAAAAAAAAAACAGACAACACCTAACCCCAGATTACATAAAATTATTTACAATTTTCGATGACAAAGATACTCCCTGACGAGCCAACTCATCTGCCTTTGAATTAGCAGTTCAAAGAGCCCAAGAAACCGAATGACAAAAAACTTTAATAGATGGCGAATTCTTTCAACCTTATCACAATAAACCCATGGATACAGGGAACCGAAGCCCAACCAACAACTATCTTAGAATCATCTTCTAAGATACTCCCAACAGCCCCTAGCTCTTCAAGTACAAGAGCACCTCTCCATAAAGTATGTAATTCCACATCAAGAACAAACCATTGGGGAAAGGGCCTGCAAAGGAGGTCAAAGTATCCCCAGATCAGATATTTGAGAAGGCATCACCTCTGAATTTTCTCAACCCCACAATCCACCAAGCAACTCTACTCTTTATCACTTCAATAAGATGCATAACAGAAGCCTCTTTACCCTTAAAAATTCTGGAATTCCTTTCCAACCAAATTGGCCATACTATACTCAGAACAGTCACTACCCAAAGATTCCGCTGAAAAGAACTACCAACCATCAACACTTCCTCATAAACATATCTGACCAAGCTCTTGGCAAACAAAACGCCATCCCTAACATCTGAAAGAAGTGGCCTCAAATCTAATATGCATGCCTACAATGCAGAAGAAGATGGTTCACTATCTCTATTAGCCAAGCATAGTGGACATGCATTAACAATGAGCATTTGTCGTAGTCGCAAATTATCTATTGTCAAAATCTTTTCCAACCCAGCCATGCATCGAAAAACCTTCACCTTGAAGGGAGCAAGACCTTTCCAAATTTTCAAATGCACTCTTGGCACATCACCAACACAAGTCAATTTAATACAAAAAGACTTAACTGAAAAGAGAACCTCAGGATCAGGCTCCCTAATTTTTGGGACAGCACTATTATGGCCAACCAGACCATCATATCAATTACTACTTGAAAGATAATGGTCCATAGCAATAGAGTTGGGCACCTTGGTAAATCATTTACTCTCCGAGGTTCAGGAGTCAGGACCCTATAGTTCCTCTAAGATCAATTGCCATATGTGCACAGAAGCCTCTTATGTTAACTATAAAAGCTATGACTAACCTCAGTTTAACAAATGGATGAGAAATTTGAGCTGAGTTGGATGATTACAATACTATATGTAATCATATAGTGAGTCATTATATATTTGCATATAAATATGCATGGCTGGTTAAACAGGTTGAAAAGTGTTAACGGACTTCATGGTTTTTTTCTTGGGAACCCAACCAGAATGTTTTTTACACAGGCAGCCCAGCCTATCAGTCAAATAATCATTTTAAAACCTGTTCATTTAAAGCAGATTCTAGCTGTGTTTAAGCCCATGAACAATCCTATTCCTTGCTGGTTGGAGTGGCATGCATCACTTCAGGAATGTTGCTTTGCTTTCTGCTATTGCTTCTTATTGTGTCCTATCTTCTGTTTCATATTAAATATAGTGAATGCCCCTTCCCAACCAACCAACTCCAAAAAAAAAAAGAAATGCTTAAGGTCTATAAATTCTAACGTTTCTCATCTGTAGATCTCTGTTGACCTTAGACTCCTGTATATTTTTTTAACTTGTAAAATATTTTGACAACTATGTTTTATCAATTAGCATTCCATTGGTTGTAGTCATCGGATATGGGGTTTTCAGAAGAGAAACTATAGAGCCTGATATAGTTGATAGAATCCTCCTCCACATAGGCTGTTTTTTTTCCCTCTAAGTGAAAGATGTCAATTGAAAAGGTAAACAGATTAACAGAGGTCCATATTGGCTATAGATGGTACTATTTGCCTTTTGTTTACATCATCAGTGCATCTCTCCCAAAACTTATTTTAGTGCCCAGTGAGAATATCTAATTTCTGATTAGATCCCGATGTACATGTCTAGAATCTACATTAATGGAGTACCTATCCACTTTGACAGTTGACTATGGCCTACAGCACAACATCTTGCTTTGCTGACGCTGCATTAGTTGTCAATAAGGCATCTGCCAGTTTCCATCTTCTTTTTGTCATTTCTAGCAATCTAACTAAAGAGGGTGAATTTACAACTGAAATAGAAAAATAAAAAATAAAACTGTTAAAAGCCACCATTATTGATCAGACAACTAGCAATGCTAAATATCTAAAAATTAAAAGAGAACAAAAATGTGTATTTTTTACACTTGAGAAAATAAAATAGACACATGGATAGATGGCTCAATAGATAGATAGTGAGAAACTGAAACGGGTCTTGAAACAGTGACTGTGGTTGTTTCCTTAACATTTCCCATTGACACAATCATATATTGCAGAGATTATTTGAAATGAACAATGTATTGTGTCAAACATGTTTCCTTGTCAAATTCTTTGTAGGATTCTTTTAATGCTGTCTTGACATTGTTTTCCAAGATAATGAAATGTTGTCATACATTTTCTTATGAAAGATAATTAAAATTGTGAATTGCTTATTGTATGATTGTTTTGAGAAAAAAATTATCATTTTTTTGGTTTTTTTTCATGTAACTTTAATTTATAATAATTACGTATTAATTTTTATTCAAATATGATGTTGAATTCACAAATCCTATGTTTTGGGATTTATTGGATACTTCATACTAGTATCAGATTCCAGAGATACATACCCATATTTGTGCTATATTGGATATGGGATTAGCCAAAGATCACTCTCTTTACTTGGGGATCTCCTTGGTACTAAGGTTGGAAACCTTGAGCACAAAATAGGTCTAAGTTACTTCTGTAATATCTACATTATTAATTAAACTGAAAGTCAATGTCCAATTCCAGTTTTTACAAGATGGGCCTTTCACATTTTCTTGGTCCATATCCATGTCTATAGCAGGGAATGGGCTAGATGATGTACTTGAAAATAAATAACAAATCTGATAATATCTTATGTGTATAAATTTACTTTCACCTAATCTAATTGATTATGTGTGCTAATCTCTTTTTTTCTTGAATGGTCAATTACATGTGATACTGATTGGACAATTTTCATTAGCAAGCACCTTTGATGAACCAAATCCAATCCATTTATTCGTGGTCATTGGTAAATGGCTCTCACTCAAAAGATACCTTCTCCTCAAAACAACTTCTAGCATAAGTATGCACCTTTGACTGGTAATTGATCAATAGACTTGCACAAACATTAACAAATGGGTACCTGCATGTAGTAATTCTTCAGGAAGATGTGTACCTTCTCTCCCAATCTGAATATCTACTAGCAAATAGAAAAATGTTTACGAGTTTAATCAGAACAGTTCAAAGATCTGCCATCATATTAATTCAGTCAAGCTCAAAAATCATGAGCCATTCAAGAAAGAATTCAGAGACATTTGACCGAAACATTTGGACAGCAAGGATTTCGTGGCTTAATCCATTGATGAATGACCACCAAATTGGTGCTAAAAAGGGTATTGATCTTGATCTTATATATAGGTCTGAGATCACACAATCAAAGAGCATTGTTACCAAGCAATGTAAGGTTTTGCACAACCCATGAAGAAGACAGGTTCCGACATTCCTGCAACATCTTTCCAGAAGCTTCGAATTTTTTTTATCATCTCCTTTGTTTATGTCCATTTCAATGCTTTATATAAAGATTTTGAATCAAATAAAGAAGCTAGGCATACTGAAATTCTAATTATCTTGAAAATGAAACTCTATCCTAAATAAGAGTCGACATAAAAGACAATTGAAGTCTAAAAGTAATTTAGAAAGTCTCACACTAGACTTCCTAAAAATAAGACGAGATAGCAATGGGCCATACCTTGATCTGAGTTGCAATCGCTTAGGCTTGATTCTGTATGTCTCCAAGCATGGTGCTGTGAATTTGAGTCCACAGCTAGGCTTCACATGGTCAACCCTTGCATCACTAGGTTGGGTGGGGCTAGGGATCGTATATTAGACTTAAGCAACTGTTTTTTTTTTTAAAGATAACTTCATTAAAAACAAGAAAAGAATACATACGCAAAGGAAGGCCAAAAAGGCCCCCAAAACACAACTACAAAAAGTAAGAAACTACTTCAGATTTTAAAGATAACCCCTGACGAGCCAACTCATCGGCAGCTGAATTAGCTGAACGAGGAACCCAATTGATTTTGAGATGAAAAGAATCGATAATGCTCCGACTCCTTTCAATTTTATCCAAAAATTTCCACGGGCAAATAGAACCCAAAGCCCAACTCACTATATAACTTGAGAATCACCTTCGACTAAGCACCCATGTACTCCTTTCGTCTCTAATTCCAAAAGACCACGCCATAAAGCCATTAATTTTGCCTCAATAACTGACCCATGAGGAATGGGCCCAGTATAAGAAAACACAGAAGACCTAGAGTCAGTACGAATAATCCCACCATACCCAGCCAAATCAAGATGACGCATGCAACTACCATCAAAGTTAAGTTTAAGAAGCCCGCTTGAAGTAGGACTTTAACAAACCTGATGCGAAGCCCCCAACTTATGAATATAGGAGTCAACAGAACCCAATCTCTGTATATAGATGAAATAGAAACATCGTGAAGCTGAGTTGGCCCGATCAACCATCAAGCTGTTCGAAACTTAATTAAATCCATAAGAGATGAGACTTGATTTACTATGTAATCACAAAACTCAGCTGTTTACCAAAAAGATCCAAGCCCCAGATTAAGATGCTGAGCTCATAATATAACCATGCACAGTTTGCATGGAAGCCCTAACTTCACACCGGCCCAAGTAGTGCTAGGAGGTTGAAATACTTCTTAAAACACAAACCCACCAATAAGGTGGCTGTATAATGTGGATGGAACCCATGACCTTGACAATTGAGATTGAGACTCTGTCATAGAAAATACACTATTCTCTTTTATTAATATCCGTGACATGTTTATATACATACAATGTATTATGATCGATTTTACTTTTGGTTGACTCAAATTAGAAACAATTAAAATAACGAATCTTACAACTACAACACACCACCAACCATGACTTAAACTAGCAAATCAAATCTTGCTATACATAATTAATAATAAGATGATAAAATCACGTTAATCCTATTCTTACTAGAAATTACGAAGTCCTAAACTATTTAGACTTAGCAATTCCTACTTTAGATAAAATCCACAAATAATTAATTCAAATTTAAGATCCACCTAATTAGGTGGGTTTTATTGGCTTGGCTCGTTTGGTGTGTGCAGTCGAGTCATCAATGAATCTTAGCACTCTTCCTTAGCGATGACTCGCAACACTCTCCCTCAACAATGAGTCTTTGTTCTTGATGCCAAGTATCATTAAGCTCCATCGTCCAGCTTTATAGCAATCGACACTCCCACCTAGATGCCTTTTCACCTTGTACACCCACCAGCAAATAATTGGCCTTCACACCTTCTAGACGTGAAGCTCAATCCCTTATTTTATCCTTTAGCAAAGTAGCAATCTCCTTTGCATTGCAACCTACCACTGTTTGACTCCTTGAGCATCTTCAAATAAAGTTGGCTTTGTCACAACATGGGTCTTCAAGGTATTGCACCAAATCTCCCTCTTCACCATGAAATCTGCAGACTCCATCTAAATATTTTGTATTTGGCCTTATCAGACATGAAGATCTCTGTAATTTAGGTTACGCCACGTCCTTTGCATCTTCAAGTTGAGAGAAGTGTTTATCATCAGCCTTGTCTCTGTTGGTGAGTTAATACCAATCTTCCATGGGCTCCCACATTTACTTTGAGAGCACTTAGGTGCTTTTGCTTCATCAGTCTAGGCTCCCTAAAATTCAGATGGAACCACTAACCATTCTACACCTTCTTGCTTTGATTCTTCTTGTTCGAGATGGTTTTGCATCTTATCTTCAAAATCATAAGAATCTAGTAGAGGAAGATTATTTGAATTAGACGACTAATGATGATGTGTCATAAAAAAATCATCTTCCATCATTCTATTGGAATAACTAGAATTTCCCATACAGTCATTTTCACAATCTATCATGAATCTCTTAGTAGAACTACTCCTCAAAACTGCATGGCTTCACCATGGATAACATGTAATTCAGTCATCAAAGCATTGTCGGTGGCTTCATCTATCTCCATAGGGTCATGAACCAACAGAAAACTTGCTGGCATAGCCATCCTCATCACCCTCCCCTTGCTAGCATTGATGGCTTCATTATTTTCTACAGGCACAATTTTCACCATGTAGTTGCATGTGATGTGCCTTTTCCACAACAACAACATGTCTGAACCCATTTATCCCATTCTTTTTTACACCTGTCTTGCCGTCGCTATGTGTATTAGCTTCATCTATTCCCTTGCCTTCATTTCCACTTGCTTCTCCCCTTTCTTTTTAGAGTCTTTCAAGAACATAACCTCTTTCAGAGCATTGACTTTGATATGAGCACCATCTCATGGCATATGAGTATCCTCTAAAGCTCATCCACGGCTGGTTACATTGTCCAACCAACACACCACCATGTGAACTGCATGATCAGACCTTAAAACCATTGATTATGACTCTCCTCAACTTAGAATCTATTTGATTCTAGGAAATAGGGACAACTCCATACATGCCTTCTTCTTACGTATAAAGTACTTTGAAACGGAAATATTTCCCTGTCCCAGGCTTTCAATCTCCAACAACTGTAGCCGGTGTGCATTATTCTTTGTAAACACCGCTGCAAGTGTATCCCATGTCTGCTTGGGTGTTTTCACATCTAAGTCTACATCTGCATGTCATCATGCATTGGTTGCTTGATTGCATATAGTGTGTGTCTGATCTTCATGATCCACTTCATTTTCTGTGCAACTTCCATTGGCGAATCTAAGATCACCACATGTCACATCCTCCGACCCTTGACCCATTGAATAGGACTCCATACATGATTTTCACAAATTACATTAGGAATTGTTTAGCTTCCTTGAAAATGAAAACATCGAGTTACCAACCATCTTCCTCAAGTAGATTTAATAATAGTAATTTTTTAAAGATCCGATCAAAGAAACATACATTGATTTGTCGCCTGAAGATCGACCTGCTAGATTCGATTAGATCTAGATTTATCTTAGATCAAATTAAAAAAAAAAAATCTGATCCATGCTCGAAGATCGTCTTTGTTTGTACATCACTTGTTGGATCTAAGCCACCTTGGAGATTTGATTTCCTGTGGAATTACAATACTCAACCAAGGACCCAAAAAATCCAAGCCCTAGATTAAGATATTGAACTTGCGACTGATTCGAGTTCACCTTGCAATTGAGGATACTGCTCTCTCGAGCAACGAAAGAGGGAGAGGAGAAGAGAAACCCTAGCTCTCTCTTCTCCCTCAACCCTCAAGCCGCCGCCTCTCACTCTTTGTCTCTCCCTCTCTTGTGCGCACTTCCTCTTGCTCTCCTCTCTCCTGGCCTCTCAAATCCCTCCCTTAGTTGTTGCCATCCAATCGGCCAGATTTGCGATTTGCCCTTTTCTCAGAGCAGCCAACCCTCTATCACCTGCACAATGTCGTGCGCCTCTGCCCTAACCGTGCACCCCTATCACCAACGGAAAACCAGCATTGTCCTGAGCCATCGTCATCTGCCTTGTCGTTCTCTCAATGGCCTGTTCAGCCTCTCTTGGCCGAGCCCTCGCTGTTGTTCCAAGCCCATTCCTGCTCGAGTCTCATCCTTCTATCCCTTTTTCCCTGCTGCTGTATTCCGTTGATTGAGACCTGAACCAGAATAGACCCTCCAACGATATAACCCCACCCAACCCTGCCCTCAACCGATCCTTTATCCCATCTTCCTGAATCCAGCCCTGTCCAGAAGCCTTATTTTCTCCATTTACTGCTAAACTCCAGCTAGCTAGGACCATCCTTCTCCCTTGCTATTTCCTCACTGTTTTGTGCTCCTTGTTGTCTTGCCAATGCCTTGTTTGGAACATCCCTGCCAGCCAGATCTGAACCATTCGGAGCCCGTCCTGCTGCAAGTCACCCTTCGCCTTTGCTAGCCTCGTATGGACCCCGTCCACTTCCCGCCCAGGATCTTCTGAAGCCCATCGTCCATCCGTGCATTCGGCCTGGGTCAGATCCTCATCTAATTTCCCTCCACCCCCATCGCCTGTTAGAGTAACTGGTTTCTGCGGTCTCCTAACGGATTTGGTCGTGCTGAGGAATCTGACATTTTGGCCGAACCGGGGATCTGTCTGCTGCTCCCCATCTATTCCTCCACGGGCCTTCTTACCTGCTATGGTCATTCCTTGGGGACCTGCTTTGTAGCGTGCGGTGTGCTCCCTCCTTCAGTCATCCTCTTGGCGACCTGTGAGTGTGCCATGAAGAGACAAGAAATTTTGGGTTTCTCAATTGTGTTTTTTTTTTTTCCTGGTTACAAGCATGCCAGTTTTTTTTTTTCTTGATTCTATAATGTAATTGCCCTTTCCTGTTCCTGTAAAGTATTTGCATCTCTATGCAGTTTTTATTAATATATTATATGAACCATTTCAAAAAAAAAAAAAAAGGATACTGAACTTACGTTCTAACCATGCATCGTTTGCATGGAAGTCCCAAACTTGACACCAGTCCACATAGTGCTTAGAGGTCCACACACTTCTTAAAACACAAAACAACCCATAAGTGGCTGTATAATGTGGATGGAACCCATGGCCTTGAGAACTGAGATTGAGAAACACACATTGAAAATACACTAGTCTCTTTTATTAATATCCATGACATGTTTATTTTATATACATAAATGTATTATGACTAACCTTACCTTTGGTTGACTCAAATTAGAAACAACCAAAATAAAGAATTTTACAAAACTGCAAACACACCTCCATGCATGAGTTGAATTATCAAATCAAATCTTGCTAAAATTTATTCATTCTAATATAACAAAATATCTTAATTCTGTTCTTATTAGAAATTACTAAATCTTAAACTATTCAAACTTAGCAGCTCCTATTTTAGATAGAATCCACAAATAATTACTTCTAATTATTTAAGATCCAACTAATCAGGTGGGTCCCTCCGTTCTTGCTTCTCCAATGTGTGTGATCGAGTCATCGGTGAATCTTAACCGCCCATATCTGCTCGATCATCATTGGGACTTGGAATCTAAGCCTAGGCCAGATTATTATTTGTGATGGAATAAATACTCAAGCTCTCCCCCTCCATTGGGAAGAGGGGATCTACTCAATCTTCTCTTTTAGGAAGTTGAACATTGTAATACTACCCATTCAGTTTTTTCTTGGAGTGCTTTAGGAGAAAGTTTTACATTACATGTATCTTTGTGGTTTGTTAATTAATATTTTGTGTGTGTTCTTTGACAATAATATTTTTGTTGTTGTAAAAAATATTATGTTTTATACGTTTCAAAAAAAAATATTGGGGTTTTAGGGTTGTGTTGTAAAGAGTGAGGGCCTAGTCTCCCAATGAAAGCTAGCTTTGAAGTTATCCTTCCATCAAATCAACAGACTTTTCAAGTTCTCTCTTTGTTATTCAACAGTTACATTGACTCAAGTCATGTTATAGGTTGATGTTTCATGGATTCTTGCCGAAAACCTTAAAATAGAAAAAAAGAGAACTTATTTATGAGATGCCTCATGCCTTTCTTTTTAAAGAGGTAAAATAGCTGTGACCTTTTATTTTCATGGTTATTTTGAGCAGGTTCTTGCTTTCAGAGACATTTCTCCACAGGCGCCTACCCACATCTTGATTATCCCCAAAATAAAGGATGGCTTGACTGGGCTCTCTAAGGTACCCTTTAGTGCCAATTGCATTTTATGGACTTTTAAATTATTAATGTTATTTTCTCTTAATATGCAAGAAATGTTCATTTTTTTGGATAACATGGGTATCCTCACCCCACATTGGAGGTGAGACTAATCCCACGGATACATGAAACCACCCCCAAACCTCGTGTATTATGTAAGCTCGAGAGGAGTTGAACCTAAGATCTCTAGTCTAATCATAGAAGATTAGACCAACTGAGCTACTCGTGACAGTTAAGAAAAATGGTTTTGTTCATTTTTACTGACAAGACAAATGAGAAAATGGTCGATGGAAGAGAAATGGAAATTGAAGCATCCATATATATATAACCTCAAATGCTAGTAGTACCAAATGCCAATACCACAGCTCATGGGCTGATGCTACATTAGAAGTGCAATCTTTAAAAGACTGACACGTGTCAAACAATCATAGTAGAAGGTGGGGCGGATAGGGTTCAATCTTGGTTCAACCAGTCACCAGGCAAAACCATGAAATCAATATGAGGTGATAAATAATATTAATGAGTAAACAAATTAATTAAATAAAATTTTAAACATAATAAAATATACTTAACTTTTAGGTTCAACCATCGTCACCAGGCTAAACCATGACATCAATGTGTGGTGATAAATAATATTAATGAGTACATACATTAATTAAATAAAATTGAAAACATAAGTAAAATATAAATAACTTTAAAATGTAAACGTGTGAAAGGCATATAGCTAACATTTTAGGTGAGATGATGAGATGGCTTCAACAGTTGACACTTAAATTCCAAAATTTGTCAGTCTTAACTCATCTAAAATGTGAGCAGGAGAACCCCTTCTTTAATATAATCAATTTATAATACATTTTTTTTGAAAGGTCAATTTATAATACATTTACAAATGCAAAAAGACCAATCTGGAGTATTAAGGGTCCTGAAGATTTGAACTA
Organism: Chimonanthus praecox; assembly: GCA_022113865.1. NCBI lineage: Eukaryota > Viridiplantae > Streptophyta > Magnoliopsida > Laurales > Calycanthaceae > Chimonanthus > Chimonanthus praecox. The sequence goes on along the minus strand of CM039086.1, from coordinate 58,299,009 downwards.
TGGTTCTGGCAAGTGCACATATGGAGTATTCGAGCATAGTATTATATTATATAAAATTTTATATAGTCCCCTTTAATGTTCATGATCATGTTTTGGAGACTGTTTCGTGATCCCAGTCATCTTGTTCACTGGTGGACCCACATTGAAGATGAGTAGATCCAAGATGCAATTAGTCTAGTGACTCTCCAATCATGCATTCATAAGAGGTTGTGCTAGAATTTGAAACCCATACACTTTCCTCACCTCCTTTACTCACATGCTGTCACCATTGAAACATAGAGGGGCACCAAAAGCAGTAAATCAAAGAAATATAGATGAATTTACCTGTTAACCTTTATTTGATGAGAGATTGAAGATTGGAGAAAAAGATCAAAGTGTGTGTGTTGATAGGTAGATAGATAGATAGATAGAGAAAAAGATGAGAGAGAGAGAGAGAGAGAGAGAGAGAGAGAGAGAGAGAGAGAGAGGTGCAGTTGGAACAGGATTTAACTGGTGACTCAGCCTGCATGTATAGGAGTATAGAAGGATGGGGCTGGTTGGGTTTTAAAATACTAATCTAAATTTCCCATTCTTGTTTTTTGGATGTAAAGTATTTGTAGTTTGTTTGAATGTTTTGATGGTAACTGATTGAGACACAATGTGTGTTGAAGTGGCCTAGTTGTTGGAAACTATGTTCCATATAAGTACCATTTTTTCCTCTATGCCTCCCCCTTCCCCAGTTGATCTCAGTTCCAATCACTGCCGTCGGTTGAGACAGCATCTTACTAGTGTTGTTTCTCTGTGGCATTCAGTTTGATTACCTCCCAAATGTGCTGAACACTGGGGTTCACATTCAAAACAAGCCTAGTAAAGAGACTTCATGGGCCCATTGACGCAGGACAAGACAAAAGGTGACCCTAAATGCCTAAATGCGATTATGCTGTAAGAATAAACTAATATTAGGCTGAAATTAAAATTGAAATTAACAATAACAATTAGAATGATAAAATCTACCACAAATAGTCAAGAAATTCAGAGAGTTCAATGTAAACAATTAAATCACAATCTAAATATAATTATAGCTCAAAATAAAAGGCCTTTCAGAACAAAGGGGGCTTATCAGATCTTACGCACACTTAGAACCACATCAAATTAGGGCTGAAATCGAGTTTAAATGGGTTTAAAAGGACTAATGGCAATTTGGTAATTAAAGAAGGTGGGATAAGTTAACATGAAAAGAGGCTGGAAGTTACGGAAGTCAAAAGGGGGGAAGATATGGGTTCGGCAAGACTGGTTGGGCTTGGGAAGGTTTATGGAAACAAGGAAGAGGTTTGGGAGTGAATGTGGATGGCTGGAAAGGAAGACAAGAGGGTGGTGAAGGCTAAGAAAGGGGTTCAGAAGGTATGAAAATGGTCAGCAGGGGTTATGGTTGCTGATTGGGACTGTTTGGGAGCTGTAGCAGCAGTAGGAAAGGTTTCTGGAAAGGTACGGAAGCAGCATGAAGGTGTAAGGGCTGGATGAAAGTAAAAGAAAGGATCTGGGACAGCGACAAGGGGTTTGGGATTTGGGAATCATTGTAGGTAAGGGAAGAATAAAAGGAAAAGAAGAGAGAAGAGAAGAGGAGAAGAGAAGAAGGATCAAGTACCTGGAAGGGAGACAGCTTCACGCCAAACTCTCGGATTCGCTCCAAGATAACCACGGCAGAGGATTTGCAGAGAAATTCTCAATCTTGTTTTTATTTCATCGTAAAACTGTCTTTGCCCAAAGGGATACAAAGCCTTATATAAAGAATCACTTAAAATAAAAATAAAGCAAAATTACAACACTACCCTTGCTTAAAATAAAACTAACTAAAACAAAGAATAGCAGGTAAAGAAAAAGCAGGGATGCACCGCATCACCCATGTTAAAACATGGAAAACTCTACCTTATGAGCAATTAACATTTTATTGAAGATCTCTCAGAGAACATTTAGGACCTGGTTGCTAAGGTTTTGATTGAATTGGAATTAGGTCTGGCCTTTTTTAGCACAACTGAGAAAAAATGCTTCCTGATAAAACTGATGTAGCACTACAACACTGCTTGAAAGCTAGAATAGTGGACCTGTGCAAGATTTCATTTCTCGCCCATGTTCAGTCAAAACTGTCTCCCTATGAAGTTTAGAAATGTGATTTTTAGCTGATCGTCTTTGGCGGATGTACCATGCAAGAGAGCTATGAGTCAAAGGTATATATATAATCAGTTTTGTTCCTTTTTAAAGAAATTATCAAACTGAGATAAAAAAAAATGATGAGAAGTTTCAAAATTTGGACCAAGCAAGCCCTATTGTTCTCTTCTCATTTTAACTAAGGAAGCTTATTGCATTTTTCTGTTCATTTTGGTTATAAAACCTAAAGGTGAGGTGTTGGGTACTAAAAAACGTGGTTTATCATTTTACTTTCTGAATTTCTGGGGATGGTCATTGCATGAAGTTGTCAGATTTGTTTTGATAGCAGTTCCAGTTTGCCTCCTCTATGGTGAAACATTTTGGTGTTTTAGCCATTCTAGCCTTTATGTTCTAAAAAATAAATCATCATTGTTATTTTCATTATAGCCATTTATTCATCTACTGAGGTTGGCTCTTAAAATTAAATTTAGCATATTTTTTTCCATGAGCTGACTACCTATTTGACACCTATAGGACTTCCATTTGTGATGTTGTAGTTGCAACACAATGAGCTTTTACCTTTTGTTCTATAGCCCAATAAAGTATAACATGAAAAATGACATGAGCAAAATAAAAATATTTAGTAAAAATATGAAGATAATTAAATTTATAACAACATTGAAAATAATCTTTCAAAAAATATTGAAACTGAAATTTTTCTTCATTCAGTAGTAATCTAAATAAAAAAAATATGCAAAATGGTTATAAAATACACAATCTGTAAAGTGGTAAAAGCATGCATAAAGGTTTTCATTTCTTATAAAGTTTAAATTTTAAAAACAAAGGAAAAAAAAAAAAAACGAACATGAATTGGAGTAAACATGGTCAGGCCAAAACAAACCAAATCAGGCTAGAATTGACAAGAACAGGCAATGTCTAAAAGCAAAATGGGTTTGATTAGATCTTTCTTGAATACCTTTTGCAACCTAATGATCTGACAATTTCTAGGCACTATGCCATCTGGTGAGGCAAGATTAAAACCATTACACAATCATTGTGGGCTGAAACTAAGGAGGTGATTAAGTAGCATTTGTGTGTAAGGTTTCTTATTGTGTATTTTTTATCTTTGCAGGCAGAGGAGAGGCACTGTGAAATACTCGGTTACCTTTTGTACACAGCCAAACTCATTGCCAAACAGGAGGGGCTTGATGACGGCTTTAGGATTGTCATAAATGATGGGCCAAATGGATGTCTGTATTCTCTCCTTAAGTTAGACTAGAGAATACCTTTGCTCCTAACCTGATTTAGTGACCTCCTATGGTTTTGCTGTTGGTTCTTGCAGGCCAATCTGTATATCATCTTCATATCCATCTTCTTGGGGGACGACAGATGAACTGGCCTCCTGGCTAATACGGTTTCCATAGAGTGGTGGGCACAGGGTAAGATGCATGTCTGTCCCCCCTCTTCACAGATACTATTGAGCATAAAAAACATTGTGCTACTCCTTATTTTGATTTAAACACTGCTTGTAAACCTTATGAGAACTATAAGACCTGTTCATGGATTAATGTCTGATCTTGCTGCTATCTTTCGTAACACTATGTACGGATTATATGCATCAAGAATTGAGGAATTATAGGATCCAATGGCATAATAAGTTTGTACTTGAAATGCACTGTTTACTTGAGTCGATGTGGCAATGCAGTACTTCTGATTTAGGATTCAAAGTTTCAAACTGTTTCTCCCATTTTCTACTTGGAGGATGCCCCCATAGTCTTGCATGTTGAATGATACATCATCGTCAATGATTGCCCCATTTTTCTTTTTTCTTTTTATGATGGAGGGGGGGACCTCCAGTACAACCCTACTAGTATTTTTTCTTCAATTGGAAGAGTTGGAGCATCTCAAATCCACTGTATGGTCCCACAGGTTGATCATCGTTGTTAGCCATTTTCCGATCAATCTAGGAATGACAAGTAGAACTCGTAACTTGATCTGCCAAATTATTTTCCATGTAAGCCTATTTGATATCCATGTGACTCAATTTGCAACCCATAGCACTACATACTCTTCGTAATATAAAAGAAAATGATCTGATTCTTATGAACTAAAAATAGTTTTACTGTTTGGAGCTGCAGCAAAAGGAGTTTAGAGTTTTACTATGTTTCATAGATACTTGTCTGTGACTCATCCGTGTTGGACATGACATTCACGTCTTTGTAGGAAATTCGTACACACACACCCATTCTTCATAGATCTTAATATTTTGTTTTCTAAGATAATTAAATAAATTACAATGGTTTCTCTTTTAAAACCTAATTAAAATATTACTTTTATTAGTTTTGTTCTCACACTTATTTTTATTCAAAATAAAGTTAGATTTAATTTTATTTTAATATGGTGCCGTATCCCGTGTCCTATTTTCTTTGCATTTCCTTCAATGAATGTACACATTCATATTGCTCAAGATATGTATGTAGTTATGTTTAGTGAGATGATTTAGCTGATAGTTTTGATGGCCTGCTTTATGAGTTATGGGCCGAATTTTCGACCGAATTTTGATCTCGACCGAGATTTTTCTCTCTCCTCAATTTTTTTTTTTAAAATCTCGGTGGTTTTTTTTTTTTTGAAAAAATCATTTAAAAAATAAAAAGATTTTTTAAAAAAAATTAAAAATATAAAATATCGGCCGATATTCGCCTGTGTCGAACGAATATCAGCCGAGATATCGATTGGGCTCATGTCGATCTTTGTTTTTTTTTTTTTTTAAATAAAAAATAAAAAACGGTCGATATTCGGCCGAACTTTTCTCTTTCTGGCCAATAATATGTATTAGCCGAGATATATCGGAGTTCGAAAACCCGATATATCTCTGTCGATAGGCACAGTGTCGGCCGAATTTTTGACCCCTGTGATGTCTTAGTCAGCCAATTTCTATGAGCTGGGCTGGGCCTGGGACTCCACTTGTTTCAGTGGGCTTTTATGTCTGAAAAAGGGTATCCATACTCTTTATCTTCGGCGGGTCGATATCTATGGCGGATGTTGGTGTATTGGCGGCCAGTTTCTCTCTTTTTCTAAAATTATTAGAAAAATAGAAAATTTAGTGTCAGCATATTTTTGTTAAAAATGAATCTTTTTAAATCTTTGAAAGTTCAAATTTTGATTTGAATAAAATATATTTTAAAAATTTGAAAAATATCTAAAAAATTTAGAAAACAAGAGACCAAATGTTAGAAAATATGTAATGTGAAATTCATGTTCTTTGATATCTCATGTGGCGTATATTTTCTATTACAATTTATAATTTTTTATCTTATCAAATTTTGAATTTCATAAAAATATTTGAATTTTAGAAAAATCACATAATCAACTGAAAAACTATATCGATCACTTAGTTGATCACATGAAGAGCTTTTCCTTTAATTTCTTAAATATTTGTGTATTATTTCATTAACTTTTTCACAAGAAACACTAAAATAAGAATTATCTTAGAAAATTAGGTTTTCAATAATTTTTCGAAAAGAGTTGGAAAAATTACAAAGACACCTTCCTTCATCATTAAATTATTTTTATAAAAAAAAAATCTAAAATTAAGATTATTTTTGAGCAAAAACTTAATTTTTTTTTTTTTAAGAAAGTAACTCAAAATGATCAAATTTTAAAGGAAAAGAGTTTGAAATTGCTAAATACTTTTTGCACTTAAAACATTTGCTTTTAAATTTTTTTTAAAATCATACTCAATGTAAGACTCAACTTCAAAAACCATCGAAAAATAGTGTTTTTAAAAATAAAAAATTGTATCGACTGATACTGCCTGCTACACATCAATTGGATTATCTGTTGATATGGCTGATCATATCTTGTACATATACAAAATATATCGGTCGATATAATATGTATTGACATTTTTTATTCCTCTCATGCATACATACTTTACTTTCGAAAGCCTTTGTTTTAGAAAGGAATGTCATATTTTATGCCACGACAAAAATACATTGTAATTTCAATTTCTATTTGAAGATGAAAATGGGATAAAAGAGTTATTTAAATTAAAATTATAAGGCATTTTTAGTATTCTAATTAGGGACAAAAGAATTTTTTATTATCACTTGTTTGAGGATTCATCCAAAAGCATATACTTTCTCCAAATTTTGACTGAATAAAACACTATGCCATGAATTCTGTTAAAAAAATTGTTTGTCATCAGAAGAGAAGTTAATAGGTGATTATAATAAAGTCAAGTTATGCATATCAAACTATTTATTTTAAATTTTAAAACTTTTAAATTTCACTAATAAATAATAAATAAACAAAACTTAATTTATTATGGTGGAGTCTTCTACACCTGATCATTTCTATGAAGACAACTTATGATATTCGTGTGGGTTAAAAATGGACACAGCAGGCCTAGTGTTAGATGTATGAGGTTTAGAATAATTAATTAAAAGAAGAAAGGTTTAACATCCAAAAATAATTATTATATATAAATGAAATTAGTGTTGATATCAAACTTGATCCACATGTTAAATGACTTGACCCAACTTAAACATTGATCCAACCCACATATGAACTAAATAATTTAATAAAATGTTTCAAGTCGAGTATCCAATTGATCTGAAATGTTTAAACCACTTATTAAACATTTGACCTAATTCAAGTCACACTAACCTAAATTATGTACTACCTTTGTCCCAAATTAATTGTCCTGTATGAATTTTAGAATTGTTCCAAAATAATTGTCTCATTTAGTATAAAGTGTATTGAAAATGTATGCGATCACATGAAATGTTAGCCTTATAGAGAGAGTTTCTTTAAAAACACAAATATTTCAAATGAGACAATTAAAATGGGACGGAGGGAGTATTAAACTGGTTGACCTAATTCAAAATGACTCATTTATAAAATGAGTTGGCCCAATCTGAATAACTCTAAATAGATCAATATAACTTATTGCTTCGTTAACTCATGTATTAAATTGGTTTACCTCACTCAAATATCCAACGAAACTTTAGAGGGAGGGCTGACCCACTTGATTTATTTATTAAATATTGGACTCTATCCATACCTACTAATCTTAAATCAATTATTAAATGAGTTAACTCAACCAACTTAACCTATTTATAAACATTTTTTCTCTCACGGAGCTTAGTGAAAAAATTAGTAAAAAATTTAGATTCGAAAGTAAATTCTTACAAAACCATTTTTTTCATGAAAATTTTATATCAATTCTTTTTCAGAAAAAAAAAAAGCACTATAGATATTAAATGGAAGCTTGTAGGAAAAGTTAAATCAGTTCTATTGGTCATTAAATCATTTCTACTCTTTTATTTTAAGGGAGTTGAAAATTTATAATGGGTGATAGGATAAAATTAGAAACTGGCTTGCAATTCACACCGTTAAAAGTAACTAATGGAGAAAGTCAATTTTTTTTTTTTTTTTTTTCAGATTAAGAGATCTACAAATTTTCTTCAGATGGATTCCCTCACATCATCCTATGTGCGATTGGTTTTAATCAAAATCCCTAATTTCTATTTAAGTTATTTACTTCCACTCTTGCATATTAAAATTTAAGGTTTTATTTACATCTTAAACACCCAAGCAGCCATTAATAATATGAAGCTACAAATTTTTCTCGGCAAATGAATATAAGATAAGGAAAAAAAAAAAAGGGATAAACATTCTCACATAAGAGAATCCTTTTTTCTCATACGGGAATTCAATTTTTTTTTTTTTGAAATTTCCGTTCTTCCTTTCCACTTTTTGTGTTGGTTGGAAGGGTAAAGCAGGAATTTCAAAAAAAAAAAATTGAATTCCCGTGTGAGAATGTGTACCCAAAAAATGACCCAATAAATTATAAATATTTTTTCGGCCTTGGCCATTATTGGGCCATAAGTCTCTTTAGGGCTGAAACTTAGGCAGGTCGGGCCGGGTTTTAATAAACCCAACTGAACCCATATAAAAAATTATTGAACTCGACTTCCGACCCAAATTACTCAACTCAACCCAACCCAACCCGAATCGACCCGAGTGTGGCCTGACTCAACCCAAATGTTATATTAAATTTTTTGAGTTGGTCGAGTCAGACCAATTCGGATTGAATTGTGTCAATTTAAAAAAAGCTTAATCCGACCATACCCAAATTTAATTCTAGTTTTTTTCTTCAATCTGACCTTAATTTTAAAAATATAAAATCCAACCCACTTAATTTATTGGGTCGAGTTAAAACCGGACACAAGTTTCACCCGTAAGTCTATTATAAAACAAAGATTTGGGCCCTAGTTGCTGGATCATTTGAAAAATATGTTTTAGAATGTTTCCTTCTAAAGTGGGCTATATTACCACGGTTTTACTGTTACCAAAACTTGAATTTACTTTTAAGAGACCAATAACTTGGGCAACTAATCTTAGCATATCGAAATAATAATAATAAGCCGTTCATAAAGGAGTCATTTATGGAATAAAATCCATTAATTAAGAAGTAATGAGTCCATTTTACGTATCATTCTCTGAACTCTCCCTATATAAATGGCAGTCTTTCTCCAATGGGAGCAGTTTTGCTCGTTGTATTGTTAGGAGACGTCTTCAGTAAATCAACATTCAAAGACTCTCATTGTTGTTCATCTTCTTCTTGTAAGTAACATACTTATACCTGTTTTTCCATTCGTTTGTATTCTGGGGTTTTTTTTCTTTTTTTTCTTTTGACTAATTTTATATCACAATCTGATTTTTCAGAAATTTGGACCGATTTTTCTGAAATGCCACTCATATTTTAAATTTTGGCCAATTCTTTTTGAATTTACGTGTAGGAAACCAAAGAAAATCCAGCATAAAACCCCCACGGGTGATACTCACTGCCCTTAGGGCACATGATGTGAAGCCATAGGGGCTCGAACTTGATACCTCCCACTTCATGAAGCAGGAGATTACCAAAATTTGTAACTGAGTTTGTGCCATGGTTGGGGCCCAACTTTTTGTGGGCCTGAAAAAGTCCAATTATCCATGATGGTTGCGACCTTAACACATTGGAGAAAGATTCACCTTTGGATCGACCATGTGGAGATGCTACAGAGTGTAATTGTTTCATGGTTGTATTGATTCGTTGAATGATTTAGATTCACTAAGGTGAACCCAGTAATATTTTGCTGATTCTGTTCTAACAGAAGATATCCCAATTCATGGTATGCATTAGAGGGTTATATGTAATTAATTTGAAAATTTTAAATTTACATTGGCACCTCTCAGAATTGATTATAATCCGTTGAAACTTTTCTTCTCAAAAATCATGTATAATTGTAGTTAATAGTAACCTTATTAACCTAAGTGAAATCAAATCTTTTCTTTCACCTTTTTTTTTTGGCCAAAGTCTTCTATTTGATTTTGAAGAAGAGAAGTCATTATTATTTTATATATGACTTGTGAAATTCTCTTTGGAAAACCCTGGCTTGATTTTTTGGTGTTGCAATTACAAATGTTGATGATTTATGTTGGGTGCCCCAAAAGATCCTTGGGTGGCACAGCATGGTCATACATAGATGTTAGGGTGTCCATAACAAGTGAGAGATTGATCTTGGAAATTCTGAATTTAACATATTCCCTCTGTCCCAAAATATTTGAGAATTTTTTACTTTTTAAAGGTTAAAGTTTATTTGGAACTCATTGAAAAGGTTAAAACTTTGATTTAATGTGAAAATAAAAAATAGGACAAGTAATTCGAGACAATTTCAAAATGCATATATGATAAGTATTTTCGAATGAGGGGAGTATTAGAAAAGAGAAAATCTACTAAGACTAAAAAATTGATTCTTTTAACTCTTACGAAGGAGGGAGAGATAGATCACCTTTAAAGTGAAAAAGGTCTATGAAAATTAGAGGGAGTTTTTTTTTTCTAATACATACTTATAAAGATTGAGATCCACTTGTACAATATCTTTTAGTCAGAATCACCTACTTTTAAACATATATTCACTTCATTGTTTAAAAATTCAAAAGAGCTCGAGTGAGTTAGTCCAAGTCAACTTAACTTGACAAGATTTCAAGTCAAGCGAGTGGAAAATATTTTCCTAGCTTTTCAATTTTTTCAAAAACTATTGAGTTTTTTTGACTCGGTAAAATTTCTAAAATTGAAAATTCTAGCATTTGTATACTTAAAATAACCAAACACACACCTAGAACGAAGAATGGATGTTTGAAAGCCCTTCCATGCTCTAATCATATAAATCTTATTTGGGTCATTATGATTCCATCAAAGGTTGATTTTATAGTTTCTCTTCAATTACTTATGTGAGCTATTTCTTTTCAATTACTTGTTAGGATATGAGATAGTCTGGAACTAATTCTGATACCACTTGTTAAGATTACAGATCCATCTCAAAAGACTAATCTGTTAGGTGAACTAGTGTATTCTAAAAATCCCTAAATCTAACTCTACACATTTAATGTGGGATTGGTTCGCAGCCAGTCCCAACATTACTCTCTACCTCACTCTTGTGTCACCAATTTTCAGTAATCCTTGACCTTATCAGCGATAAAATTATAAGTTGGTTTTCCATTTCTGATGCTCACACAGAACTTGTAATCATGAGCTCCAATGATCTAATTGCCATAGAGAGGCAAGAACAGTACAAGAAGCCGGAGGCAACACAATCAATGAAGAGGGCATGGTCAACAAATTCTCTGTCGATCAATACCAACAGAAAATCCTGCATTTGTACTGCGACAAAACACGTCGGTTCATTCAGGTGCAGACACCATCGACTGTCTTTGAAGCAACACCATGCTCCATCGGCCGCTCAACCTGAGCCTTCCACTTCACCAGAAGTGGTGGAAGCCAAGTGAAGTGCAAGATTTTTTTTTTTGAAATGGTTCATATATTAATAGATAAGGACACCAGACATGTGCAGTCTATTTTGTGTAGTTTAAGACTGCTAGTTTTAATATATACTGATACAAGAAATATGTGTCATGCTTCGTTTGAAGTTAAATGTCATCAATCTTTTGTTCAAAGGAGAATGAGTACTGGGTGTTTGTTGCTAATCTTCCAAAAATATGATTCCCATTAGCAAATTGCTCTGCTAGAAAGCAGAACATACCCTATATAGAAATGAGTAGATTTGCTCAGTTTGACAATAAAAACTTTTTTTTTTTTTTAAGGATTCTCTTGTTATGAAAAGGTGAATGAGTTCTTTTTTAATGCCTACTGTTCTACTTGAATAGTCTCTTTTGGATTGATGTTGAATGGGATGAACTACACCAGTCTGTCTAATGTGCAGTCTGCCTAATAGAGATCTGATTTTTCAATCAAAAGCAGCCCGACTGTTACCTCCCACCCCTACCATTTTTTCTTTTCAACTTTCTTTATGATATTTCCTACTTAATGACAGCTTTTGATGAGAGGTAAATTTTGTACGGATCTGTCTTGAATATGGTTTCCCTTATCTTGTTTGATAGTGTAGAAAGAGTATTAGAGGAAAAAAACTAGCCTTGAACAAGAGAAAAAGTGATTACCTCTTGAAGTGAATGGGTTTTCGAATTTGTATTGGGGAGAAGAAACTGAGATTTTTTTGCCCCCTTCCCTTCCTTAACAGAGGTAATGAGGATTACCCTTGTTTTCACTCTATACCCCTCGTCCAAACCAAAAAAAAAAGGTGTTATGTTCGTAGTATCTAATCTGCTGGGCCAATTAGACCAGAAGGATATTGACAACTACTCAGCTTTGGTGGCTGGGTCAATGTTGGAGGAGTTTTCGGATTTGTAATGGGGAGAGAAGAAACTGAGATTTTTTTGCCCCTTCCCTTCCTTAACAGAGGTAATGAGGATTACCCTTGTTTTCACTTTATACCCGTCGTCCAAACAAAAAAAAATGTGTTATGTTTGTAGTATCTAATCTGCTGGGCCAATTAGATCAGAAGGATATTGACAACTACTCTGCTTTGGCCACTGGATCAGTGTTGGAGAACTGCTCAGAAACATCCATAATGCTTAACCTGATTGATCTGGGGGAGTTCGCTATACTATCTGTCAATGAACAGATGCTAGTTTTGGCCCATAAAACCTGTTGATATCAAAGCATTGCCCTGAATCAAATGATTAGGCCAAAGTCTGAATATTTCATAGAATTGCTTGTAACAGTGTCAATTAGTGCAATTTTGAACATTCATAGGAAACAAATATACACATGAACTTGTTAAAAAAAATGCATTTCCACTAAATCAATTCCATTAACTTTTTTTTTTATAGAAATAATATATGAATTTATTAGAAGGAGATGTCAATTAAGATATGAGCGATTTGAGAGGAGATGATGGATGCTCTTTTTTGGAGTAGTTTAGACAGAAAAACAAAAGAATTGTTTGTAAAATGAAAATCAACGACATAGACTTTCAAACAAGTTTGACTATCTAAGTCATTTATTTCATCAATTTAAAGTTGGATTATATATTTAGATTTAGCAAATTACTTCTATTGGCTGCACTATTTGACATATTTAGAAGTTGAATCCACAACTTCTAGACTAAACAAAAAGCCTTAATTGGTTGTGCTCCAGATTCTAGTCATCGTGATCCTTTGATTAAGTTCTTCTATTCTCTTCATGTCAATGAGGGGAGATGTCCCTGGCCAGTCTGAAAATTCAAGCTATGTATTACCAAAGAGACTTTCTGATAAGGTGAGATATCTTATTATCCTTAATTTGAAGCACCTCAATATCCTAAAGAATCTTAAAAACATTCAGGAGTGAAGCCATTTTTATAACCTTCCAGAGGGATAAAATGGAAGGTGAGGAAAATTACCATATAAAATTGCATTACCAAGCCTGTTACATCTCTTTCTGATCATCTAAGATTGAAGTAATTTTGGACGACCGTGTAAGTATTATATAAAACTGCATTCCGAATACCAATTAACTTTAATACAAATATCTTGGAAGGATGCAATTTGGGGCAGGCTGAGATATAGAGTTTTGATCATCGGAGATCTCTACTCTAGACTCCTAGACAAGAACTGAAACTCTTCCATTTTTCTGATCATTGAAAATTGATGCAACAAATAGATCTGGAAAAATCTAACTCGACTTGATCTGAAACAAACCCATTTATATGTGATCAGTACTATCTGAACTCGATTATAGATGGGTAGAATTGATTGACCCGATTTTTTTTTTTTGAGCAGCCACAAAGAAAAATTCATTAAGAGAAGAGGAAGAGTACAAATACAGAAGACTGTCTAAAAGTATTAGACCACCGGAAAGGAAAAAACAAGAAAAAGACAACTGAGAAAATTAGAAAAGATACACGCCCTCCCAAAGACTTTCCACTCCCATTTTGGTGAAATAATCCGCCACACCATTAGGCGATCGCCCAATTTTAACAAACAATACGCCCAATTCGTTAGCTAGCTCTCTTACCTCTCTCACCACATTGGTTAATCTCTAGGGTGGGCGTCTCAAACGAGATGCCCACTTGAAAGCATTTGCTTGTTGAATGTATTAGAATTAGGATTTTAGTTTGGATTAATCTCTATTAAGAGATGTATTAGAAGTGTAATAGTCCTAGGGTCGGTTAGAGGCTATATATAATTGTGTAATACTCTTTAATGAATACAGTTTATCCGTTTCTATCATGGTATCAGTCAAACCACGATCCTAACTAGAGAGAAAAGTTGAGAGATCCTCTTCTCTCCCTTTGCCCAGGGAATCTCGTTGGCAGAGGGGGGAGACATGTAAGAGAAGATTGTGATCGTCCTTTTGCTCTTTTGTTGCTCTGCGTCTTCTTCTCTGTGAGTTGTGTTCGCAAGCCTATGAGGCTATGGCTGTCTGAATATGGTTTTGTCCCGATCTGCAACACCTTCTTCTCCGATCGAAGAACCCAGATCTGTTTGCTTGTTTTCCCCGCTCTATGTTGCCCTTGCTTCTGCTTCGTTTTGCTTCTCGGGCTCTGTTGCATGTAACTGTCTTCTTCTACCTCCCTAGCCCAGATTTGCTCTCTTGTTCTCTGTTCACCGTCTTTGCCATTAGTCTATGTTCTCACTCAGATCTGGCCTAGATATGTTTACGGTTCTTCGTGTTTGTTCCCTGCGAGCATCTCTATTCGCCATTTGCTGCCACTAATACCTCTTGCAGTCGTTTTGTCCCATTACCCATCTAGTTTTCTGCATCAGCCAAGACCCAGCCTTTTTGGACCGTCCCTCTGTCAATCTCTCTCCCTCTCGCATCAGTTTCTTTAGATTTGCCAGCAACCCGTTGGTGCTTTCAATCGTTCTGCAGTTTTCTCTCCTTCACTTGCAGTCACCACCATACTCTTCAGATCTGATATGTTCGATCTTTGAACCATTCATCACCAGCACGCCTTCCACTGTTGGGCCGCCTGAAAAGCATTGCTCAGTTCACAGATCTGCAGCGATATGTTCTGCTTTCCATCTGTTTTCCCTACTGCCATTTGTTTTGCAAAGTTTTTCCCTCCGTCTGAACCTTACCACTCGATCAGCGTTTTCTGCCCCCATTGCCCAGATTTGCAGTTTTGGATCCGTGTGTTGACTCAGTTTCTCTGAGTTTTGAACGACTTCTTGCGGTGGACTCTATCGCTTGGCTGCTTGGCCCTGTCTTGCATTCCGATCACCCACGAGTCCCTGGTCTCCAACCAAAGCTACTGATACCACTTGTATACCACTTGTTAGCGTTATGCTCGAAAACAAGAAAAATCGAACGAAAATAAACACACAGCATAACACAATATTTTAACGTGGTTCGGCCCATCTAGCCTATGTCCACGAATCGACAAAATATTCACTATAAAAGAGAAAGAAATACATGTACATTATTAATGACTCCCATGAGTCATGAGCCAAAACCCGAAGTCCCGAGCCCCTTGTACACCCATGTATACAACACACCGACGTCACCTCTCAGTTGATGTGAATCTCTCTCATACCTAGAATAGTGAACCCAACTTCTGTATCCCGCTCTCCTCTACGCTTCCTACGTTCTACGAGCAACATCCCGACGTGCTTTTCAAATGCAAACGTCTCCGATGGGTTGTAGCAATCAACCCAGACACGTCCTTCTTGAGCCTCTACGCTCAATGTGACAAATATCGCCGGTATTTTCATTTATACGGCGAAAATATCGGATTTTTAACATTTTCGTTAAAAAAGCAATTTTATCGGTTTTACCGTTTTTAACGGTATTTTGACGTTAAAAACGCGTTTTTAATGCGAAAAACAATAAAATCAAGTTAAAAACGCGTTTTTACCGTTCCATATTTTTCTCCAGAAAATGCTCCTTTAATCTCATCTCATTCTCTGCACCGTCTCCCCTTTCCTTTCACTGACGCCCTTCCACGAAAACTTCTCCTCTTGCTTCGCAAATCCACCCCTACAGTCCATTTTCTCTTATTTTTTCATTAAATCCCTCTCTCAGTGCCCAAAAATCCCATCCTCCTCCATTAGAGAAGAGAAATCTAAGCCTGAGCTCTCTCTTTCTCTCTCCGTTCTCATCTTCTTCTGTAAAAAATCCTTGCTTCTCTCGCCACTGTAAAACTGAGACCATGCCGGTTTGCCTAGGCACAGGCCGAGTAGACAACCCTCTCTCGATTTACATTGTTAAGTTTTCTTCCTCTTTCACTTTTCCTTCTGTAAATAAATTTCCAATCTACAGTCTCAAATAAACTTCTAAGTATTTTTGTGTGATTTTGAATGCCATTTTCTTTTAATTCACTTCCACCAATCTCTATTTTTCTCTCTCTTCAACGAAAACCATAGAAGCAAACAAATATTCGTATTCCATCTCATCTTCTCCTTCCATCTCATCCTTCTACTCCTTGTCCATCGACCTCACATCCACACCCAACGCCCAACACCTCCCATCGTCAAACCCACCATCCGCCCATTCATGCCCAAATCCTCCTCCACTCCAACTTGCAACTTTCGCCCTAGCCCCTCCATCTCCACTCTCAACACCATCCATCGACCCAGGTTCTGCTCACGCCGCTCTGCAACAAAGCCAGACGCCACTGCCTCCACACTTTACCCATCGCCCCTTTTAGCTTCTTTAATTAATCCATCTAATACCAACCACCCTTGTTTTATTAATATCCCTTCATTATGCACCTTTGACCATCAATTCCACCACATAACGCATTTATTCATTCCCAGATTCTTGCATTCATCACCTGTTCACATCTCCACTCTCAAGACTCTCATTGCCCCTTGTTTGACCATATTTTAACTTCATAAATCTTACTAGATCCTACTTAATCCCATTTAGATCCACTAATTCCATCAATTCCATTTATTTATCTCCATTTAACCAACTCAAATCATTCTTACCCATTAATCGATCCTACCCGCTGCATCAATTGGTATTTGAGCATGAAAAATGTTTCAATTGAAAAAAAATTGTGTGAAGACCTTTGTATCCAACTCAACCATCTCTGAAATTTTTTATCTTGTATGATATTTTTTTACACAAGAAATGTTGGATGATAATTATTTTTTTATTATATTTATTTTTATTATTTTTTAAATATTTATATTTTCCGCGAGATTTTCCCGTTAAAAACTCGAGAATTTGAAAATATCCCATTATTAATAGTTGCCGTTAATATCCCGCAAACGGTATTTGTCACATTGTCTACTCGTTTGGCTAAGAAGCCATCTTCTCGTATACTGTCAAAGGAGGCTAGAATGCCCTTCACCGTGCCTCCTCTCTATCTCAGCTACATCTTGTTCGAGAGTAGCTTCACGAACCCAGCCAACCCTTCCTTTATAGATAATAAACAGTCGGTGCTTCCTCTATTCTTTTGACAGTTTCTATTTGTAATATAGAATTTTCCTCTATGCAATTTCTTAAGGCAACAACTTCCGTATCCCTTCTTATCTTTTAAAGATCCACTTTAAAATAGTAATTGCTTTAGCTTAGAAATGTCGTGTATGTGTTTCCTTCCTATCAAGAAAACCTTCTCCAATTAAGAAGTCTCCACCTTCATCGTACAACAATGCTGGCCCACATTGATGTAACTTGAGCCAGACACAACAATCTCCACCTTAGCGAGAATTCACCAACTCTCGAGACGATCTGAGATACCAACGTCATGCAATGCACCTCTTTGCACTCACTGCTTGAGGACGGCTTTATCGCTTGGCTGCTCGGCTCTGTCTTGAAATCGAACCCACCATAGGAGCCTTGTGATGCTTAACAAAAAAAAAAGGCGTTCTGATCAGTTTGTCCCTGCATATGAGTTCAGTTTGTGAGAATGCCCTTGGTTCTTCCTTTTGTTTCTCTTGGTCTCTGTCTTTTTCCTGGATCTTGATCGATCTTGATTTGCATCCTCTCATTCGATCGATTTGTATTTGTTTCCCTCTTGTATCTGGACTTTTGACCCAACCCCTTTGTAGTCCAGTTTTGCATCTGCCTTTGTCTCTCTTTTCATGCAGATTTGATTTCGTTGGTACCCTTTGCATTCGTTTGGTACCCTTTGCAGCCGTTTGGCATTTTGTTTCCTTCGTTTGCAGCCATAGTTTGGAGGATTTGGTTTCTTGTTTTCTTCGCTCTTTGCGGCTATCTCACACTTAGCAATCTCTATTTGCACCAAACTGACTTTATGTTCTTTGGAATTAAAATTGGTAGTGGCATTAGCATTGGCATTAGTATTGACGGCATTGGTATTGATTCTTGGCATTGACATCGGCATTGGCATTGATTTTGCAAGTAACTTTGGGCATTTTCTTTAGGACGCAGCACATGGAAGGAGGGAGAGTTAGAGTAAGTTTGGCTTTGGTGTTATAACTTGCAGCACATGTGGAATATTAGTTCATTTTTGGTTGTCGTCTCGTCTTCACCATTGATTTACTTCCACTCTACCAGATGGCGTCCTTCGGCAGTTAGATTATCTAATTATTTGTTTTTTGTTTTAGTTCAACAATTGTAAACTCAAAGTGGTGAACCACTTGAGTTTAAGGGAGAATGTTGAATATATTAGAATTAGGATTCTAGTTTGGATTAATCTCTATTAAGAGATGTATTTGAGTTAAGATTATATTAGAAGTGTAATAGCCCTAGGGTCGGCTAAAGACTATATATAGTTGTGTAATACTCTTTAATGAATACAGTTTATCCGTTTCTATCATTGCTGAGTCCTCTTCAATAATTAGATTTCCATGGCTAAAGTGCATCCAAATTAGAAGAGCTCTCCTCATGCTAAGAATTTCAACCTCATTTGAAATTCCTTAATACCCACTGATTAATTGAAGACATGTATGATTCTCCCTTATGATTTCTAAGCACTTCACCAATCCCTGCTTGTGCCAGTTTCCCTTTGGAGGCTCCATCAATATTAAACTTACACGTACCAAGTTGAGGTAGCTTCCAACACTCCATCTTCTTAGTCTTCTGATTGTGAGTCAATATACAACCATCCACTGACCCGATTATTGCTATGTTTATATACAATATATCCGATCATATGAGGTCTATTCTCATTTAAAGGGTAGTGTTGGTATGTATCGTACTAGAAAAGACTTTAGTTAAATAAATAGAAAAATCTGACTCAGATATGACCGATTTGAATCCAGAATAGGTTTGAACTGACTTAACCCATTTAACAAGAGCCAAAGGACATCCAAATTTGAATAGACTTGAACCGAATAAGACCCGACCTCAACCTAGAGTGACCTAAGCCATTGCAAGGCTTAGAAATTTTAAGGCGTTTTACTTGTTTTAATCTTATAAAAAGGCTAATAGTTTTGAGGAAAAAAATTTCATCTAGGTAGATTGTTACTCACGAGTGACATGGTATTCATGTCCGATTTGAACACATTTTGATTTAATTTCACCGTTGGATTGAAATTCATCCAAAGTTGACTCCATTTTCACTGTTAATCTTGAACACTCAAAAATTATGACTTTGGACTTGTTTTTCTTATGAGAAGCATAATAACCATTCAAACCCAACCTTGTGGACCACATATGGCCTCAAAGGCAACTGACGCTCATGGGTGATATACCCAGGAAACTACTTCTAGGTAGGGGGTGCAACTCGGGCAGGTAGGGGTGGGTTCTAAGTAAGTTCAAGCTAAGGCCCATGTTTAGATTGGGCATGTATGGGGTCAAATTATTTGAACTCAGGTAGGTGGATGAAGTGGAGTCACACATCGCCTAAGGAGTGAGATATGTTGACACTTATAAGAGGAGGTGCCTCGCTTCCCGAATGTGACGCGTTTTGAGTGTAAAACCGTGAACCCAGGGCCGGCTCGACACATGTTGAGGCCTAAGATGAAAAATCTAAATGGGGCCTTCTTGGTATTTAATATGTTATTATAAGTAATAATTAATTAAAATTTTAATTATATATAATAATAAAATTATCTAAAATCTATTTTTTCTTACTTTTTGAGATGTAAAATTACTAATTAAATTTTTGTATTCATGTTTTGCTAAAATATAATTGCAAATATGGTTAATTCATTTAGTCTTTAAATTAATGAAAAATTAAAATGAACTAAATTGAAAAGTTAAAGAGCAATAGAACATGACACTGTGAAAATAAGAGAATTGATGAATGGTTACAATGTTCTCTATTATTCTACCAACTCACCAAAGATCACTAAATTAAAAGTTACAGCATGATTTGCAAAGAGGAAATACATTGTTAAATAAAAGTTTATAAGCACAAACTTGAACAAAAAAAAGTACAAAATAATCCAAAATTCTAGCCCTACAAATTCACAAATCAACACCCACATAAAATGTAAACAATGCCAGAAATGGCTATGAGAATCCCTTAAAATACATTCCCCTCGTCTAAAGTACTTTAATCAATTGCTTATTTTATTAACAAAAGAGGCCTCTCTTGACTCTTGAGTACTTGAAATTACTGAATTTTGCTAGTTTTGTAGCCCTTATATCTCTTTGCCAACATATGTAATTTTTGAAATATTTGATCCACTTATTGGATGAAAGATCCTTTAAGTCTATGATCAAAATTGGAGATCAGTATTTTCTAAAGCTATGTCCTAACTCTCGATGAATACCTCTACTAAAACTAGTCTCATTTCAATTGTGAGGTATTTATGACCAAATATCTTATCATAATTTAAAAAAAGAAAAAAAAAAACTCTTGACAAATCCCTCAAAAATTGAGTACTTTGCATTTCCTTTTACTGCAAATGGTTTTAGCATTTTTCATCTAAGTCAAACAGACTTAGACATGTCCCTTTTTCCACATGCTCTGTCTCTCAATCTCATCCACTCCACCATGCAATCAAAGTAGGAGTGGGGCCTTTTTCAAATGGAGGCCTAAGGCACAAGCTTAACTTGCTTTATAGTTAGGCTGGACCTAACATGCTTTAGAGCTTAACTTGCTTTACAGTTAGGCTGGACCTAACATGCTTTAGTCTTGTCCCCTTTTCCACATGTTCTGTCTCTCAATCTCATTCGGTCCACCATACAATCAAAATAGGAGTGGGGCCCTTTTTAAATGGGGGCCTAAGGCCCAGGCCTGACTTCCGTTGCAGTTAGGCCGGCCCTGCGTGAGCCTTGGGTAGCCCAAAAACTTAGTGGGGTGAGGGGAGCATAGATGGCTAAAGTGGACAATATCACACGAAGGGGGGTCCACGGTCCTAACACACACAATTAGACTCTGTACTCTAGATTTGGTATTTTGTTTTTTAATTTATTTTATTTCCTTCTTTTAATTGAAATAAGGCATTATAAATTGAGTGTTTGGGCCAATGAATGTACACATCTGAATTTTGTTTCATCATTGAAGCTTTTACCTCTGTTTGGGTCTCTCAGTGAGGTGAATCTTATTTGGATTTTTTTAATCTAATTTGAATTTGTGTTTTGAATTAAATTTAATCTAATTATTTTTTACTTTATGAATTTAATTTCATGTCTTGCAAAATTTCTTTATTGATTTCAATTCCACATTCAAATTAATTCATTAGAGCATTTAATTCGACCGGAATTCGAGTTCATGTATGTTTAAATTTTATTGCATTTAATTTAGTTAATTAAGTGCGTTAAAATTCAACATTCATACTCCCAAATCGTTATTCAAATTTAATTCTTAAAACATCTAATTTTATTAGTGAGTTTGATTTTGTCAAACTTTTCTAGTGAAATTGGTGCTATCTTTCTTTTCTTAAGAGTTGATTTTTCGGAGTTTCTATCATTGAAATCTTTAATTCGGATGGAAAAATCCGAATCTCAAAATTTATTCTTAAAATATAAAAAAACCAAAAAATATTTCAATCAAGTAATATTACAAACAATATTTGATTGACTCGTTAAAATGAAAAAAGGTGCAAATGCAACATACTAATATGTTAAAATTTTGAAATTGCACATGTCAAGTAAATACAACATCTCTGCGAGACGAAGCGGAGGGACGTTCACCGACTTTGGTACGGTACTGCCATGCTTTAACTTTATTCCAGAGGTGAAACTCGGGTCGAGTTATGAAAGGTGGATCAGTCGGTAGATCGAGTTAGGTTAAAAAGTTAGAAATTCATATTAAATTCGAATTAAGTTGGGTTGTGAGATTTTAAGTTAATCTGACTCAATTCAAGAAAAAGTAAATTAAAGTAAGTTCAAAATGCAGGTCGAGTCGAGTTGACTTGGGTTATAATTCAAGTCGTATCGGATCAAGTCAAGACGTCTGGGTCAAAAGTTCGAGTCGAGTTGGGTTGAGTTCTCAGACCAAGTTGGATTTTAAAAAATTCAATCCATTTCGACCCGATTTTAGCTCTACTTTATTCCATTCGCAAATGGCAAGAGTAGATATTTGAAAGAGGAAAGGAACAAATTGATATTGGCCACATGCCTTACAAAGTAAAATCCAACTTGAAACATATTTGTCCACCATAATATATAGAGACGGTCTATTCGGACACCCTTCTTTCTTACAATGAACACCCCTTTTCAAAATTTCTGAAGAAGTTACCATTTTGCCTTTCTCCTAAAAATCCTTATAACGATTCTTCTGGTTCGGTTCGTTTTTCAGTTCCCGAACAATTCAACTCTGTAATCAAATCGTTGGAAGGAGTGTAAGATCTTGGAATGATGGTGATATAAAATTAATTTTAAAATTTTAAATAGTAAATCTCCTTTTTAAAATTTTAAAATTATTTTTTTTAGTACTGTGTATTTCTAAAATTTTTCAAATTGAATATCCGGACTAATTATGATAGTGTGATAAAAATACTTTAAAAATTCAAAGTTTTTTACACTTTCAAATGCTTAAAGCACAATATTTTACAAATAAGGGTATCCCTCAGCTCTATGGAAAATACATTTGAGAGTATTAAAAGATCTTAAAGTCTTAAAGTATTTTTATCAAGTTATCGTAATTAGTCCGAATATTCAATTTGAGAAATTTTGAAAATACACAGTGTATAAAAAATAACTTTAAAGTTTTGAGGGAAATATCGATAATATAGACAGTTATTTTTTAACCACTGTGTATTTTCAAAATTTCTCAAATTAAATATTTAAACTAATTACGATAACTTGATAAAAATCCTTTAAGACTTGAAGGTCTTTTGACACTCTCAAATATATTTTCTGCACAGCTGAGGGATACTCTTATTTATAAAATATTGTATTTTAAGCATTTGAGAGTGCCAAAAGGCCTTAAATTATTAAAATATTTTTATCACGCTATCGTAATTAGTCCGGATATTGAATTTGAGAAATTTTGAAAATACAGTGCTTAAAAAATAACTTTAAAATTTAAAAGAGATTTTAGTGTTTAAAAATTTAAAATAGATTTTACCTCGCATCATCAGCGAAGGATCCTTGTAATCCTTAGAACCGTGTTCCACACGACCAAACCGTGTTTCACAGGGATGACTTGTATCCAATAATGTAGCCAAATCCAATCAGCAACACAAATACAAGTATATGAGTTCCAAATTTCAATTGTCTGAGTGAAGTTCCAAACCTATTTCCCCTCTCTCTGCTTGTAAGATTTAGTGTTCTTCGTTTGAATCCATTGTTGGAAGCACCTTGACAAACAGAGTGACAAGACCCATTTCCGGAAGACAGATCAGAGAATGGCCCATTTCATCCGAGAATGGAATTCTTGCCGTCTCGACCGGTGGGGCAGCGTCTACGTTCTCACTCTCACCGGTGACGGAGAACACTGCTTCAACCCTTCGTCGCTCAATGACTTACTCGCCGCTTTAGCCGTAGTCGAACGGTCCCCTGACGCTGGAGCTCTGGTCACCACCAACCAATACTGGTGCTTCTCAAATGGCCTCGACCTTGTGTGGATTAAGAGCAATCTCAACTTGTCTAAGTCGAACTCCGTTCAGGACAAATTCGAAGACCTCCTGTGCTCCATGATGAAACTCGGAGTTCCGACAATCGCTGCGGTGTGTGGTAATGCCGCTGGCGACGGATTTGTGCTGGCACTAGCACATGACTACCGCTTCATGAAAAGTGGAAAAGAAGTTCTTTGTATGAACCAATTGGACCATGGAATGGAAGTGGCAAGAAGCGTTGTGTCTCTTATAAAGAGCAAGATCTTGCCTGCCACTCTTAAGGAGGTGATGTTGAAGGGACGAAAATTGACTGCCTCTGAGGCTTCGGAATTGAGGCTTGTGGACGGATTTTACTCCGATTCGGAGAAGACACTGAAGGCGGCGATCGCAGAGGGAGAGAAACTGGCGAGTTTGAATTGGGGGAGAAAGAAGTACGCAAATTTGAGGGCCAGGACTTTTCC
Source organism: Chimonanthus praecox (assembly GCA_022113865.1). Lineage (NCBI taxonomy): Eukaryota > Viridiplantae > Streptophyta > Magnoliopsida > Laurales > Calycanthaceae > Chimonanthus > Chimonanthus praecox. The sequence goes on along the minus strand of CM039086.1, from coordinate 58,275,169 downwards.
AGGTGTGGTGGAGGAGTTTGAAGCACGTAGAGGCCCTTATACATGGCCAGGATCTTCAAAGATTTGATGAATTTAGTAGGTTTTTAGTATTTAGTTTCAGAAGCATGGCCTTGTGTTCAAGAATAAGGATCCTCTGTTTCACTGCCATTACTTCTCTTGCCTCTTCTCTGCATATGCTGTACTAAAACTGGTAATGCCATCTACAACTACAATTGCAATTATTTGGAAGATTTTGGCTCCATAAATTTTCCAAGCACCGTCGCACTGCATTATTAATATAAATGTTATAAATAATATTGAATTAATTTTTAATTGATGAGTGAAAAAAATAGAGTTCTCTATCATATATTAACTTCCTTTGTTTAAATAAATAAATAAACATATTTAAATAAATCTTATTTATTATATTCTGCATATAGACAAATTATGATTTAATTTAATAAGGTTAATGAGATGATAAATAAATTAAAATTATAATTGAGTCATGAGAGATCTTAAATTTATAATTGATATATTTTTCATCAGATAAGTGGAAAAAAAAATAAGTTCAATATCTCTTATTATAAAAAGAATCAGTGGTCCCGTGAATTCTTTAATTTTTAATTTTTTTATAACAGATAGCACGAAATAATTGCTTGTAGAAAATTATTTTTGACTAATTTTTGTTATAGATTATTGATGTTCATTTAAAATATATATATATAATTTTTGACTAATTTTTGTTATAGATTATTGATGTTCATTTAAAATATATATATATATAAAGAAACCTTAGAAATGTTAAAATGATACTAGCAAGTAAAAATTTCGATTTAGAAAATTTTAACTAAAGTTTTAACCTATTTCACAAATTTGGATTTTACTTTTTGAGGTTGTTATGACTAAAAATTTGGCAAAAATAAGAAGACCAAAATATTGCTATCAATTGAAAAATAACTTTAAGCAAGGTTTTTTTTTTTACTTCACCATATTCAGGAAGGTATTCTTAATTAATAATGTACAAAAAATCATCTGATTTCTTTTTCTATTTATTTACAATGGGCGGTTAGAATTAAACCATTCAAGCACTCCGTTTTATTCTATAAATCTAATAATTATTTAAGTTAAATAAAGATGATTTTTAATAAATGAATAATTTACTACACTTGAGGGCTAAAAGGTGAAGGACAATAATTGGAAAATTATTTGAGATTTTCGTTCTAAGAGGGTAACTATTTCTAAATATAATAAGATATAGAATTTTTTGAGAGTATAAAAATATGCAAAGTAAACAATATATATTAATATAAAATTTTGAAAAATTGAATTTTATATGTTTATATGCCCTAAGTCTCAGCTCGTTTTTATTGGCCACAGGGTATTGTAATTCCCAGCAGTCCCACGTTTGAGTGCAAGTGTGGGAAGTGGGGAAGTGCAAGTGGAAGTGGATGTTCACGTTTGAGTGCCGAGAGTTTAACAAATATTTTTGGTATTTTTATTTTTATCATAAAAATATTGATAAAATAATTTTTGGACTTTAAAAATCTAAATTTATTGCTTCTACTATTTTGAACGGTAAATTCACATTAAAAAAACCTTTTTATCATGAGAAATGGTAAATTCTCATTAAAATCGCTAGATTTTATCGTTAAATTTATGTTAAAAATGCATAGATTAAATATACATTTTTTATTTATGAAATATCATTTATGTTTTCAAACTCAAATCACATTATTTATTTTTTTTATTTTTTTTTTAAATAATATATTTTTTGTAAAATTTCTTTTAAATTTTCAATAAAAATTCAAAAATTCAAAAATATTTCATTATTAACTATTGCAGTTAACATTCCAAGGACAAGATTTGTTACTAGGGACTCCAGTGCCCACGTGTATCGCGCAACTCTGCTGCCTGTAAAGTAGAAAGGGACCATTATATGCATCAATTGAATGAGAAGTACCATGATTCTCACCACATGACAATTGCAACTTTCAAGTAACCAAGCATGGCATTAATGAAGTGTCACACCATCCATGCTCTTCGATGGAAAATGTTACACGTGGTGCAGTTGTGGTCGGCATAAGTTACCGTTACAAGTGCAGCAAACCATGTGCACCGACGCACGGACTAGTCAATACTCATGTTCTCTTCGCCTACATACTTGGATGGCAGTCACTTTGATATGCATTATGAGAAGGGAGAGGAACATTATCATCATTGTTAAATATTAAAATATTTTATTTGAAGTCTATTTTTTATTTATTTTTCTTCATTTAATCATCATAAATTATAAAATCGGTCAAATTCCTTCTTAATTCCTTTTATGTCCACCTCTTTTTCTGGGAAATGATTTGTGCACCCCCCATTTTTACCAAAGGTGCACTTCCCATGAGTGAAATGTCACTTTTGGATAAAAATGGAGGGTGTTTTATTAGAAAAAGGTAAAAAAGTTGAGGGCAAAATTGACATTTCACTCATAGAGAGTGCACCTTGGGTAAAAATGGGAGGTGCACCAATCATTTTCCTTTTTCTTGAACCAGCAAATTATAACCTTTCAGCTATTGTTATGATTTATTTTCAATCTTTATTGTCCTTGTCGTCTTCATATTCAAATGCCAAAATCAGAGAATAATAGCTTAATGTCTTAAAAATTGAATCGAGTCATATGGGCTGCGTTTGGAGGGAGGTAATTTTTATTGAGGTTACCCCTAAGTAGGGGTGACCTTTGAGTAGGGGTGACTCTTTAAGTGGGATTACTTTTATCTTATTTGGTAATTATAGTGGTAAAGTAAAACCTTACCCTAAGGGTAAAAAATCTTATTTGGTAACTATAAGTAAGGGTAACCTGATATATTAATATTTTTTTATTTTTTTTATAAAATATAATTATTAAATAATATTTATGAAGTAAATTCTAATAATAACTTATAATAATATTATCTAATTTTATAAACTATTTTTCATAATTATAATTTAAAATGAACACTTGCATTCTAATATTAAAAATATAAAAAAAGATTTTTTTTGATATTACTATTTAATCCCAATAAAATAAATAAAAAAATATCAACATATCTCTTCATAAAAATTATAATTATTATTTTTTATATTATATGAATTTAATAAAAATATTAATTCTCATAAAATTGTTAATATGTCAGCTTACCTCATCAAGAGTAACCCCTATAAAAATTTACCCCTCACCCAAATGCATCACTTTGAAAATGTTAAAGAAATTTTATTTTTATATTATATAGATTTAATAAAATTGTTAATATGTCAGTTTACCCCTACGTACAATTACCCCTGCTCAAGGGTAACCCCTCTAAAAATTTACCCCTAACCCAAATGCATCACATTGAAAATGTTGTAGAAATTTTATTTTTATATTATATAGATTTAATAAAATTATTAATTCTCATAAAATTATTAATATGTCAGTTTACCCCTACGTACAATTACCCCTACTCAAGGGTAACCCCTGTAAAAATTTACCCCTCACCCAAATGCATCATATTGAAAATGTTATAGAAATTTTATTTTTATATTATATAGATTTAATAAAATTATTAATTCTCATAAAATTGTTAATATGTCAGTTTACCCCTACGTACAATTACCCCTGCTCAAGGGTAACTCCTGTAAAAATTTACCCCTCACCCAAATGCATCACATTGAAAATGTTATAGAAATTTTATTTTTATATTATATAAACTTAATACAATTATTAATTCTCATAAAATTGTTAATATGTCAGTTTACCCCTACGTACAATTACCCCTGCTCAAGGGTAACCCTTGTAAAAATTTACCCCTCACCCAAATGCATCACATTGAAAATGTTATAAAAATTTTATTTTTATATTATATAGATTTAATAAAATTATTAATTCTCATAAAATTATTAATATGTCAGTTTACCCCTACGTACAATTACCCTGCTCTCAAGGGTAACCCTGTAAAAATTTACCCCTCACCAAAATGCATCACATTGAAAATGTTATAGAAATTTTATTTTTATATTATATAGATTTAATAAAATTATTAATTCTCATAAAATTGTTACTATGTCAGTTTACCCGTACGTACAATTACCCCTGCTCAAAGGTAACCCCTGTAAAAATTTACCCCTTACCCAAATGCATCACGTTGAAAATGTTGCAGAAATTTTATTTTTATATTATATAGATTTAATAAAATTATTAATTCTCATAAAATTGTTAATATGTCAGTTTACCCCTACTCAAGGGTAACCCCTGTAAAAATTTACCCCCAACTCAAATGCATCACGTTGAAAATGTTGACACATTTTTAAAATAATCTTCTAATAGAATAAATTGTTAATTACCCTTAAAGATATTATCATAAATCTCAAAATTTTCAGAGTTTTGAGACCCTATCGAAATTTCGACATAATCACCCCTTAAAAATAGAATATTTTGATAAATATGTTTCAGAAAATTATATAATATATAATTGAAAAATAGATGAAGGCACGGGATAAATAGGAGAAAGGTTTCTTAAAAAATAAATAAAAAACCACTATTATTATTTTAAATTTCAATAAATGAATAAAAAAATTCTCCATATTTCTTCATAAAAAAATATAATTTATTTTTTGGTGATATGAAATTTATCAAATGGAAATAATGGAGTGCTTTAAAAAAAAATAAAAGCCAAGTACTCACCAAAATAAATAAATAAATAAAATGTAAAAAAAAAAAAAAATCATAAGCAAAATGGGGGGTAAGGAGGGGTATTCACTCTTGAATACCCCTTGCCCCATGGGGGTATTGAAAAGGGAGACAAGAGGGGTAAAAATTTGAATTTTTACCCCTCCCCCCTTGTTACCAAACGGGGGTAAATAGGGGTAACGGGGGGTTACCCCCCCTTACCCCCCATCCAAACGTAGCCATGGTTAGACTTAATTGGACTTGAACCGGTGTCTAAGGTGGTTCACTTATTAATACACTCCATTTTGTAAAAAAAAAAAATGATTTATACTCCCTACGTTCCATTTTAATTATCTCATTTAAAGCATTTGTATTTTTTAAGGAATTCTCTATATAAAACTAGCACTCAATGTAATCTAATATATTTTCAACACACTTTATACTACTCCGTTAGGCAGTGGCTCAATTCCACCTAAGATTAGGATGGTGTATGCGCCCACATGGGCTGCATATAGAGAAAATCTTTTTAAGATTGCACACGGCAATACAAAGAAAAAATAGAATGATTGAGACTCCTAATGAAGAAAGGCAAGGACAACTTTGTTGTAAAGATTTACACGGGATGGAAATCTAATGCAATTGGAACGTAACTCTCAATGTGGTAAGGAGTATTGCTATAATTCGAATGAGACTTCATATTGGGAACAAATCTAAGTAATAAATACACTAGAGTGGTCTCAGAGGAAGCTGCCTTGTGGCTGTGGGCCTTCGTGGCCACCATGAGAGAAGCCTCAACATAGAGGGGTGTTGACTACACGTCAACACATGGGTTCATGGTGCTGCTATACACCATGGAAGGAGACGCAACCTCACGTTCGTGAAGCACATCGAGATGTGCTCGTAGAATATAGGAAGCGTAGATGGAGCAACACAAAAGTTGGGTTCACTATTCTAGAGAGATTCACATCAACTGAGATGTGACACCGGTGTATTGTGTATATAGGTGTACAAGGGGCTCGGGACTTCCGGTTTAGGCTCTAAACTCAAGGGAATCATTATTTACATATATCTTTCTCTTTCATATAGTGAATATTCTGTCGCTCTGTGGACGTAGGCCAGGTGGACCGAACCATGTTAAAATATCGGTGTTGTTCTTGTTCTTGTTTTATTCCGTTTATTTTTTGTGTGTTTATCATTTCCGCTAATAAACACTAGCAAGTGGTATCCAAAATGATCCAAAATGATGGCCTATATCACTTCCTAAATTCATATGACTATTTTTAGCTTCAAATAAATTCAGAAAACATTTCAGGTGTAATAATTCAATTTCGATGTCATTCTCAATAATTTGACCAAAAATCAAAGAATAATGAGATTTAACAACAAATATAATGTGCACATCAAAGAAAATAAATAATTAATTATAACCCTCAGAAAAAATCGAATAGTTCAAAATCTCACAGGGTATAAGTAACTCATAAATACTATTTTTTTTTTTTAGGCTAACATTAATATGGCCAGTGTAAAATTTTCAAGTATAAATTTAGTAAAAGTCAATTGGAAAAACATGATATAAAAATTTTCATTGACATATTAATGTTGAAAAATCAATTATTTTTTTTCAAATTTTTTTCCTTGAAAATGGACTCAAAACACACAAAACTGACACAGTGTAACCCCTCAATACCCCCAAACTCAAATTAAACATCATCCACAATGTTTCTTAATCTACATGTGCACCTGCAAATTAAAAGAAAATATCAGAAAAAGAACAACTTGAGTTGAAAAATACGTGAGATGACTTACTTTATTCAAAACCTGGAAAACAAATAGATACAAAAACACAAACACAACAACAATGACTCTAGACTGACTCTCACACAAGACTACAGAGTCAAACGAATTTAAAAATCCTAAACTAGACAACTCAACAAAATCAAAATCTACAGATACACCGACACACCGACATACTGACTGACTGACTCGGACTCGATTGACAGACCTACTAATCAATCCTGGTCTAATACTGGTGGCTTTTCAACACTGATGGAGAGAGAGACTCAAAATTTTCCTTCATTTTACTGGTCTCCAAAAATGAGGTAAATTCTAGCAGAGCATTCACTTCTGTGACCCTTTTTTCATTGAAATTAGTGCCAAAATGTGACAAACATTTCTCAAATGGGTTTCGTTAATAAAGTTCAGGAATGATTCATGGATTGTACTCTCAATCATGTTTACCTCATATAGGTCATCCATGTCCGGAGGCTGGTGGCCACAATTAAACATGTTGAGTTCTAGAATCATGTTACCAAAAGACAGTTTGAGCACTCCATTCCTGCAATTAATGATTGCATTGGAGGAACCAAGAAGGGCCTACCCAAAATTACTAGAATTTGCCCAGTGGTGTTCATTACAGGTTGTGTATCAAGGACTATAAACTCCACTGGAAAATAAAACTTGTCAATCTTGATGAGAACATCTTCTATTACACCTCTTGGAATTTTGACTGACCTATCGGCCAATTGAAGTGTAACAGGTGTGGGTTTCAATTCTCCTAGCCCCAATTGCTTGTACACAGAGTACAACAATAAATTTACGCTCGCTCCTAAATCAAGTAAGGCTCAATCAATCGAGTGGCCACCAATGACACAAGAAATTGTGAGACTTCTAGGATCCTTGTACTAGACAGAATTTTTTTGTTGAATAATGACGCTCACATATTCAATAAAAAATGCTTTCTTTGGAACATTCGTCTTTCTCTTTACCATGCAGAGATCTTTCAAGAATTTTACATAAGAAGGTATTTGTTTAATAACGTCAAGGAGAGGAATGTTTATGCGGACTTGCTCGAACACCTCTAACATGTCTCTATGTGGTGTACCTTTCTTAATTGGAATAAATCGATGTGTGTAAGGAGCTTTTGGGACAAAATTAGTCGTAACTGATTCTTTGGGTTCCTTCACAGGCGAGCAATCAGTGCCCTTTGATGGTTCAGATTGATAATGGCTTTGGTCATCCTGCTGTCTATCTTCTGGTATCGTAACCTGATTATCAACTGTCTTCCCTGACCTAAGAGTGATGATAGATTTAACATCTCCATGATGCACAGTGGAAGTAGTTGAAGGTCCCACTTTGAACTGACCCTTAGGATTGGAAGTGGGTTGACTGAGGAATTTGCCATTTTCCCTCTCTCCGATAGCACTTGCAAGTTGCCATATCTGTGTTTCAAGCTTCAGTATAGCTTGAGAATTTGACTGCAAGGCTTGCTGAGTGGACTGCATGAATTGTTATAGTGTATCCTCCAGAGATTGTATATGATGTTGTGGACCAGGTTGATAGGACTGACTCTAGGGTAGATGGAATGGTTGGTTTTGGGGTAGATGGAATGGCTGACCAGGTGAGTGAAATGTCTGACCAGGTGCTTGAAACCGATTAGGTCCCTGATTCATGGGCTGGTTCTGACTCCACGAGAAATTAGGGTGATTCTGCCAATTGGGGTTATAGGTAGCAGAGAATGGACTCCCATGTTGCTTCCCAAAATTATTTAGTGCATTAGCCTGTTCGGCTAAGCACTCTGGATTTGCGTTTAGGGAAAGAGAAGTTTGTGTTGTTTGTTCTAGATTTGACAGAGAACAGATTTGTAAATCTGAGAAGGAGTAGGACAGATCTGTCAAATGAGGGATCAACAAGGCAGTGATGCACTGACGGGCTGCCATCTCTGGGGAAAGAGCCCAGACAGCGAGTTGGGAGGCATCAGAAGAGCAGCGGCGACGCATGGGCTTCCCCATCCAGATCTGGGTTGAGATCTGAGATAGAGAGGAGAGGTGGAGCTCAGCAGCATGCAACGGCGCAACCATCAACGAGTAGTGGCAGGGGCAACTGCAATTACTGCAGATCTAATCGACAGATTAGAGGGCTCTCTTTCTCTCGGTTGTACAGAAAAAGGTGCACACGGTAACTGCGACGCCAGAGGTGGCTGAAGGAGTAGTGAACGACACACACATCTGGGCTTGTGGTTCAGATCTTAAGAAGAAAGGAGTTTTTCAGAGGGACCAAAAAGGAGCAGACAGTGCCCAATTTTTTGAGCAGATCGGTGAAAGGCAGCAGAGACTCACCTCAAAATAGCTGGTAGCAGGTTGACTCTCTTCCTCTCGTTGTTTAGATCTGAGAAGAGCACTGCGGCAGAGTAGAGATCTAGGAGAAAGCAGGAAGGAGCTGTAACAACCTGACCCTAACACAAAACTTAGGGTCCAACTCAGTAAGAAATTGTTCGTTTTGGGCCTCGCACACAAGTGACCCCGCATGGTTTTTGTTCTTAGGCCCGGGCGGGCCCCCATGGCCCTGCCCAAAATGTGTCTTACGAGTTTATGGTAGGCTACCCTCTTATACACCCCATTCCACTCTCCTCCTTAACCGATGTGGTACTCCCCACATCGGTTGGGCAGGGTATCACAATCACCCCCCTAAGGCCTCGAGCTGCCCCCGGCTCTCTACTCGACCCAGTTCCACAATACCAGGGAAGGAGGAAGGCCCACATAGTCCGAGTGTTGAACTGAGGCTCTGATACCATTTGTAACGACCCGACCCGAACACAAATCTTAGGGTCCAACTCAATAAGTATTGTCCGATTTTGGGCCTCGCACACAAGCGAGCCCACACAATTTTTGTTCTTGGGCCCGGACCCACATGGCCCGGCCCCACAACGCTTCTTATGAGTTTATGGTGGGCTGATCTCTTATACACTCCATTCCACTCTCCTCTTTAACCGATGTGAGCTCCCCACATCGGTTGAGCGGGGTATCATAGGGGCTCTCTCGACTCCATTCACAGATGAACAAAGGCAGTAGCAGCGGTGGCTCATGCAGATCGGTAAAGATCTGCGGTGGCGCAAAGACCACAGGCCATAGCAGCAAGCTGAGAACACAGCTTCATCGCAGTTCACCGAGCCGGATCTAAGTGTAGTGGTAACATGCGGCGGATCTACAGGAAGAGGAATCAACTATGAGATCTGAAAGAGAGAGGAGCACCAAGGAAGATGCCAAACCAGAGGAGAGAACTGAGAGGGGCTGCGAAAGGAACCAATTGGGTTCCAGTCGTTTTTAGGTTAAAAACGAGTGGACTCAAAAACCAAGGAAAACAAATAATCGGTGGTCTGAAGGACCACGACTTGAGGTGCACTCCCGAGACTACAATTTCGGGTGCACCCAAGGTACTACGGATTTGGGTAGTCCCGCATGACTACTGTACTGCTTGTTTGGCGATCCGCAGGTCAAAATTTTCTGGTGACCCCGCAGGACCACAAATTCAGACAATCCATTAGTAGGAAAAAATCAACGGTCAGAATTATTTTGCAATTTCTGGAGTCATCAGGACATGAAATTGAGATCCGTCTTAGCCTGTGTGATCGTAACGAAGAGATCTACGCGGTGACCGGTGTGAATTTTGAAAAGGAGAGAAATTATTTTTTTGAAAGAGTTGGGGAGTGACGGCGGTGCGTGGAGATGACATCTTAGCCATATGCGTAGAGAGGCAGGGTAATGTAGGAACACATTAGTGTGTGAAAGAACATACTATGAAGGGAACACAGCCTCGCGTTCGTGAAGCACGTCGAGATGTGCTCGTAGAACGTAGGAAGCGGGTTGCAGATGCAACACAGGGTCTTGGACGACCGAGATCGAGGTGGAGCCCAGTTGGGCTATACAGTCTTACTCGAGACTGGTGGATCATCCTAAATAGGATGCACGCATTTCACACGGAGATGCAGATGGATTGCAGCTGCAAGTGGAGCATGATCGTGAGCAGCCAAGTGTATAGAGTTGCAATGGAAGTCAGTTTGTATCTGGAGGTTTGATGAATTCTCGCCAAGGTGGAGATTGTTGACGTGCGGCTCAAATTTGGACTTGGGCAAGTCTTCAATCGGCAATTGTTGAGTTGAAGCAGTTGTTATTGGTGGGACTCTCCAAAAGGGGCTATGCAATACGACAACAATAAGAATAGCAATAGCTATTCTTGTGGGACACGGCAATTTCTAAATGGAATGTAAGGGGCTCTCAATATAATTTAGACGTGGGTTTCAGAGAACCCCGCTGTTTTGGCTGGGTGCCTTCTGAGGCCATAAGGGGCCTCTTGCAGTAGAGAGGTGTATGAGGGAGATAGAGAGAGAGAGAGAGAGAGAGAGAGAGAGAGAGAGGGGGAAAGAGAGAGAGAGAGGAAAGATACTCTGAGAGATCTTGGGTTCTAAATATTGTATCTATGTGTTCTTTCTCTATAATAAAACCTACACTCTCCCGTGGACGTAAGCCTGAGGTTGGCCGAACCATGTATATCCTGTGTTTTCTGTATTTTCTGATTGTGTGTGATTGATCTGTGAATTCTGTATGTGGGTTTTGAGTCTAATCCCTAATAGTGGGGACCAGGATCTCGTGGGTGAATGGATTAAAAGCACAGTGAGAGGCTTCTACTTGGTGTTGCTGGTTAGAGAGGTGTTCGGACAGATCGGGATTTAGTGTTGCAGAGGTATTTCATATAGCAGCTAGAGGTGGCTGCTAAATGTGAATGAGGAAAGAACTGCAGCTCCAGGTGGAGCCAGGTGAAGCAAGGTCGAGAGTGGCCAGTATCCAAATAGTGAAATTTTTCCGCAAGGTAGAGTTTGTTAGGCAGTGGCTCAACCACCTAAGATTATGATGGCGTATGGGCCCACATGGGCTGCATATAGAGAAAGAATAGATAGATACAATACTTAGAACCCAAGATCTCTCAAAGTATCTTCCCCCTCTCTCTATCTCCCTCATTACACATCTCTGCTGAAAGAGGTCCCTTGTGGCCTCGGAAGACACTTAGCCAAAACGGCGGGATTCTCTGAAATCCACGTCCAAATTATATATTGAGAGTCCCTTACGTTCCATTTAGAAACTACCGTATCCCACAAGAATAGCTATTGCTATTCTTATTGTTGCAGTATTGGATAGCCCCTTTTGGAGAGTCCCACCAATAGCAATTGCTTCAAATCAGCAATTGCCGATTGAAGATTTGCCCAAATCCAAATTTGAGTCACACGTCAACAACTCCAATATGAATGGGACAATTATTTTGGAACAATCTCAAAATTCATATCAGACAACTAAATTGGTACACAAGGAGTAACATTTTCCCTGCGAGTACCATATTCGGAGTGCAAGTTAAAGGGGATATACACGTTTGAGTGCGGGGAGTGTGGACTAGGGACTCCAATGCAAATGTGCATCGTGTAACTCTCCTGCCTATAAATTTGGGGAGGTAAGAATAAAACTTTACACCATTCTCGACCTTAGGTTGCTGGTATATCTGGGCTGGCCTTTCAGGGCTGCCCATGATAATAAATAAGTTTTTTAATGGAAAATGTTCTATGACTTTTTTAAATTAATTTTTTTAAATTTTTATAATGGGTTTTAGAGTCACGGTTTGAAGGTTTTTAGAAAAAAAACTAGTCAGATTTGCAAATTTGATCGGTTTTTGGCGGTTTAGTATGTAGTGAGGTTTTTTTTTTGAATCGGCTTGTGATTGAGTCAGTTATGATTGAATCGTCAGTTCAACCACAAGTGGATTCGATTTTTAAAACATTGGTATGAAGGGCTGAAATTAGAGTTATAGTTGAGTAGGTCGTCATACATTAAAATTAATATTATTATAATACCGATGGTGGCTATGATAGCCATATTTTATTTTAATTTTAAAGGTGATATTTGATGAGGGCATGCAGATCATATGTGAGCCCAAGGCCCACTTATATCGTTTGGAACCTAATTGGATGCTTCTCATATATTCACAAGACCTAGAGATTGAGGAGGATTCATGGAAGGCATGAGGAATTGACACTTAGCATAAATGTAACAAATCTAGATTTAATCGAATGGTTGAAAACAACACTAATTTTGAGAGGACTTTTCAGGTATCAAATGAAATCGAAAAATTCTGAAATTTTAAAAGTGGCTAGATTATTCAAATATCTTTTCAACGAGGACAAGATCGTTGAAATCCGAGTTATGTAGGTCGAGTTATGATTGTTTTACTGAACATATGTAGAGTCACTCTGAAAATGAGATTCCATGCACCTATTATTCTCTCAAATTCGAATTGCAAGCCTAATACAAGTGGGACTCTCCACCTTGGATGAAAATTGGAGATAGTTTTAGGATTAGTTTCTTTGTTTTTGCTTTATCAATGTAAGCCAAAATTCGAATCCATCATAGAACATTAGAATTTGGCAAGTTTAGAGAGTACTAGGTTTAGCTTCCTAGTTTCCAATTTTATCTAGGATTCTAGAGTTTTGAATTTTCGCAATTGGATAGTCCGGCTAATGGCTATAAATACATGTATAGTTTTGAATTTTCGCAATTGGATAGTCCGGCTAATGGCTATAAATACATGTATAGTTTTGAATTTTAAGAAGTTTGAAAATTTATTTTTGAAGAAATTATTGGAGTTCGAGTGAGAGCAAACTGGGCTACGGCCCTTGGCGCGAGCTAAACCCTCGGGAGGATAAACCCAACTTTTATGCAAGTAAGTACCAGTGTTATTTAATTTAATTATGTCTTTTAGTTCTTAGATTAAATGTAGATTTCGAATTTCATATTTTTCTCTTTTAATTCAACTTTCGTAATTTTCCAATCAATTAAATTAAGAGGAAACTTAATCTAACTTCGATAAGCGTAATTGGATTCCTGGAAACCCTGTGGATTCAGATTTTTGTTCGTCAAAACTTGCAATCTTGCAAATTCCAATCATTTATAGTGATTGGTTGCATGGGTCTTTAGAGACCATACTCTGAATATTGCGTGTCTTAATTAGGTTTTCAGCAAATTTAACCCAGGCCTGTATCAATATTAGTTTAGATTTATATATTTTTCTATTTCATGAATATGTGTTTTTATAAAAAAAAATGTTGGGCCATTGAGTCTATTTGAAAATTTGTGGTATTTATTGTTATATTTTATTACACATAAGTCCTTTTAAATGGGCTTAATGTTTTGTCGCCATAAATTATTCTATTGGGTTCGCTGAACGCTAAATCATAAAGCAAATATTTCTTTTATGCTTTATATTTCATCAATCATGTTTCTCTCATCAAATAAACTGTTGGTTTATTTTAGATACCATTAAGTAATTAACTGTAATGTGTGCCTTCAATGGAATCTTGATAATTTGTAAATGTTACAATTAAGTTAGCATTCATAATAATTTTATATATATTGATCAATAGTATTAGGCATGTAAATGGATCCAGATCAGGTCCGGCTTGATTAATAAGAAAACAAGTCGGTCCTTAGAGTCCGTTAATTATACTGGATCGGGCCGTGAGAGTTCGATTATTATCAGATGGCCTGCGGGCAATCCAGGGACAGTCCAAGAGTCCATTGGATATAAACAAATTTTAGAGTTTTTTTTCGATTTTCTCTATGAAACTGCCTCTCTCTCTCTCTTTAAATCTTCCTCTCACGCTCACCGCTCTCTCGATCTCCCTCTCACCCTTTGGATCTCTTGCCCGTCTCTCCCTCTCCCTCTCCCTCTCCCTCTCACGCTCTCTGGAACTCTCTCGTCGCTCTCTCTCTCTCACAACAGTTACTTTCTGGGTCTCTTTCTCTCTCGGTCTCTCTTTCTCTCTGACTTCTTATTTTCGTTATTGTTGTTGCCTTCATGACCTTCCTTCTCTGCAACGATTTCTTGCAATCACTGCCCTTTTTGTTGTCTCTTTTACGTCACCTCCATACCCTTTAGACTCCTCATCCCAATCTGTATTTCATACTATATACTATTGTTATAGTGTATCCTCCAGAGATTGTATATGATGTTGTGGACCAGGTTGATAGGACTGACTCTAGGGTAGATGGAATGGTTGGTTTTGGGGTAGATGGAATGGCTGACCAGGTGAGTGAAATGTCTGACCAGGTGCTTGAAACCGATTAGGTCCCTGATTCATGGGCTGGTTCTGACTCCACGAGAAATTAGGGTGATTCTGCCAATTGGGGTTATAGGTAGCAGAGAATGGACTCCCATGTTGCTTCCCAAAATTATTTAGTGCATTAGCCTGTTCGGCTAAGCACTCTGGATTTGCGTTTAGGGAAAGAGAAGTTTGTGTTGTTTGTTCTAGATTTGACAGAGAACAGATTTAAATCTGAGAAGGAGTAGGACAGATCTGTCAAATGAGGGATCAACAAGGCAGTGATGCACTGACGGGCTGCCATCTCTGGGGAAGGAGCCCAGACAGCGAGTTGGGAGGCATCAGAAGAGCAGCGGCGACGCATGGGCTTCCCCATCCAGATCTGGGTTGAGATCTGAGATAGAGAGGATAGATGGAGCTCAGCAGCATGCAACGGCGCAACCATCAACGAGCAGTGGCAGGGGCAACTGCAATTACTGCAGATCTAATCGACAGATTAGAGGGCTCTCTTTCTCTCGGTTGTACAGAAAAAGGTGCACACGGTAACTGCGACGCCAGAGGTGGCTGAAGGAGTAGTGAACGACAGCACATCTGGGCTTGTGGTTCAGATCTTAAGAAGAAAGGAGTTTTTCAGAGGGACCAAAAAGGAGCAGACAGTGCCCAATTTTTTGAGCAGATCGGTGAAAGGCAGCAGAGACTCACCTCAAAATAGCTGGTAGCAGGGTGACTCTCTTCCTCTCGTTGTTTAGATCTGAGAAGAGCACTGCGGCAGAGTAGAGATCTAGGAGAAAACAGGAAGGAGCTGTAACAACCTGACCCTAACACAAAACTTAGGGTCCAACTCAGTAAGAAATTGTTCGTTTTGGGCCTCGCACACAAGTGACCCCGCATGGTTTTTGTTCTTAGGCCCGGGCGGGCCCCCATGGCCCTGCCCAAAATGTGTCTTACGAGTTTATGGTAGGCTACCCTCTTATACACCCCATTCCACTCTCCTCCTTAACCGATGTGGTACTCCCCACATCGGTTGGGCAGGGTATCACAATCACCCCCCCTAAGGCCTCGAGCTGCCCCCGGCTCTACTCGACCCAGTTCCACAATACCAAGGAAGGAGGAAGGCCCACATAGTCCGAGTGTTGAACTGAGGCTCTGATACCATTTGTAACGACCCGACCCGAACACAAATCTTAGGGTCCAACTCATTAAGTATTGTCCGATTTTGGGCCTCGCACACAAGCGAGCCCGTACAATTTTTGTTCTTGGGCCCGGGCCCACATGGCCCGGCCCACAACGCTTCTTACGAGTTTATGGTGGGCTGATCTCTTATACACTCCATTCCACTCTCCTCTTTAACCGATGTGAGCTCCCCACATCGGTTGAGCGGGGTATCATAGGGGCTCTCTCGACTCCATTCACAGATGAACAAAGGCAGTAGCAGCGGTGGCTCATGCAGATCGGTAAAGATCTGCGGTGGCGCAAAGACCACAGGCCATAGCAGCAAGCTGAGAACACAGCTTCATCGCAGTTCACCGAGCCGGATCTAAGTGTAGTGGTAACATGCGGCGGATCTACAGGAAGAGGAATCAACTATGAGATCTGAAAGAGAGAGGAGCACCAAGGAAGATGCCAAACCAGAGGAGAGAACTGAGAGGGGCTGCGAAAGGAACCAATTGGGTTCCAGTCGTTTTTAGGGTTAAAAACGAGTGGACTCAAAAACCAAGGAAAACAAATAATCGGTGGTCTGAAGGACCACGACTTGAGGTGCACTCCCGAGACTACAATTTTGGGTGCACCCAAGGCACTACGGATTTGGGTAGTCCCGCATGACTACTGTACTGCTTGTTTGGCGATCCGCAGGTCAAAATTTTCTGGTGACCCCGCAGGACCACAAATTCAGACAATCCATTAGTAGGAAAAAATCAACGGTCAGAATTATTTTGCAATTTCTGGAGTCATCAGGACATGAAATTGAGATCCGTCTTAGCCTGTGTGATCGTAACGAAGAGATCTACGCGGTGACCGGTGTGAATTTTGAAAAGGAGAGAAATTATTTTTTTGAAAGAGTTGGGGAGTGGTTGACGGCGGTGCGTGGAGATGACATCTTAGCCATATGCGTAGAGAGGCAGGGGTAATGTAGGAACACATTAGTGTGTGAAAGAACATACTATGAAGGGAACACAGCCTCGCGTTCGTGAAGCACGTCGAGATGTGCTCGTAGAACGTAGGAAGCGGGTTGCAGATGCAACACAGGGTCTTGGACGACCGAGATCGAGGTGGAGCCCAGTTGGGCTATACAGTCTTACTCGAGACTGGTGGATCATCCTAAGGTATAGGATGCACGCATTTCACACGGAGATGCAGATGGATTGCAGCTGCAAGTGGAGCATGATCGTGAGCAGCCAAGTGTATAGAGTTGCAATGGAAGTCAGTTTGTATCTGGAGGTTTGATGAATTCTCGCCAAGGTGGAGATTGTTGACGTGCGGCTCAAATTTGGACTTGGGCAAGTCTTCAATCGGCAATTGTTAAGTTGAAGCAGTTGTTATTGGTGGGACTCTCCAAAAGGGGCTATGCAATACGACAACAATAAGAATAGCAATAGCTATTCTTGTGGGACACGGCAATTTCTAAATGGAATGTAAGGGGCTCTCAATATATAATTTAGACGTGGGTTTCAGAGAACCCCGCTGTTTTGGCTGGGTGCCTTCTGAGGCCATAAGGGGCCTCTTGCAGTAGAGAGGTGTATGAGGGAGAGAGAGAGAGAGAGAGAGAGAGAGAGGAAAGATACTCTGAGAGATCTTGGGTTCTAAATATTGTATCTATGTGTTCTTTCTCTATAATAAAACCTACACTCTCCCGTGGACGTAAGCCTGAGGTTGGCCGAACCATGTATATCCTGTGTTTTCTGTATTTTCTGATTGTGTGTGATTGATCTGTGAATTCTGTATGTGGGTTTTGAGTCTAATCCCTAATAGTGGGGACCAGGATCTCGTGGGTGAATGGATTAAAAGCACAGTGAGAGGCTTCTACTTGGTGTTGCTGGTTAGAGAGGTGTTCGGACAGATCGGGATTTAGTGTTGCAGAGGTATTTCATATAGCAGCTAGAGGTGGCTGCTAAATGTGAATGAGGAAAGAACTGCAGCTCCAGGTGGAGCCAGGTGAAGCAAGGTCGAGAGTGGCCAGTATCCAAATAGTGAAATTTTTCCGCAAGGTAGAGTTTGTTAGGCAGTGGCTCAACCACCTAAGATTATGATGGCGTATGGGCCCACATGGGCTGCATATAGAGAAAGAATAGATAGATACAATACTTAGAACCCAAGATCTCTCAAAGTATCTTCCCCCTCTCTCTATCTCCCTCATTACACATCTCTGCTGAAAGAGGTCCCTTGTGGCCTCGGAAGACACTTAGCCAAAACGGCGGGATTCTCTGAAATCCACGTCCAAATTATATTGAGAGTCCCTTACGTTCCATTTAGAAACCGTATCCCACAAGAATAGCTATTGCTATTCTTATTGTTGCAGTATTGGATAGCCCCTTTTGGAGAGTCCCACCAATAGCAATTGCTTCAAATCAGCAATTGCCGATTGAAGATTTGCCCAAATCCAAATTTGAGTCACACGTCAACAACTCCAATATGAATGGGACAATTATTTTGGAACAATCTCAAAATTCATCATCAACTAAATTGGTACACAAGGAGTAACATTTTCCCTGCGAGTACCATATTCGGAGTGCAAGTTAAAGGGGATATACACGTTTGAGTGCGGGGAGTGTGGACTAGGGACTCCAATGCAAATGTGCATCGTGTAACTCTCCTGCCTATAAATTTGGGGAGGTAAGAATAAAACTTTACACCATTCTCGACCTTAGGTTGCTGGTATATCTGGGCTGGCCTTTCAGGGCTGCCCATGATAATAAATAAGTTTTTAATGGAAAATGTTCTATGACTTTTTTAAATTAATTTTTTTAAATTTTTATAATGGGTTTTAGAGTCACGGTTTGAAGGTTTTTAGAAAAAAAACTAGTCAGATTTGCAAATTTGATCGGTTTTTGGCGGTTTAGTATGTAGTGAGGTTTTTTTTTTGAATCGGCTTGTGATTGAGTCAGTTATGATTGAATCGTCAGTTCAACCACAAGTGGATTCGATTTTTAAAACATTGGTATGAAGGGCTGAAATTAGAGTTATAGTTGAGTAGGTCGTCATACATTAAAATTAATATTATTATAATACCGATGGTGGCTATGATAGCCATATTTTATTTTAATTTTAAAGGTGATATTTGATGAGGGCATGCAGATCATATGTGAGCCCAAGGCCCACTTATATCGTTTGGAACCTAATTGGATGCTTCTCATATATTCACAAGACCTAGAGATTGAGGAGGATTCATGGAAGGCATGAGGAATTGACACTTAGCATAAATGTAACAAATCTAGATTTAATCGAATGGTTGAAAACAACACTAATTTTGAGAGGACTTTTCAGGTATCAAATGAAATCGAAAAATTCTGAAATTTTAAAAGTGGCTAGATTATTCAAATATCTTTTCAACGAGGACAAGATCGTTGAAATCCGAGTTATGTAGGTCGAGTTATGATTGTTTTACTGAACATATGTAGAGTCACTCTGAAAATGAGATTCCATGCACCTATTATTCTCTCAAATTCGAATTGCAAGCCTAATACAAGTGGGACTCTCCACCTTGGATGAAAATTGGAGATTAGTTTTAGGATTAGTTTCTTTGTTTTTGCTTTATCAATGTAAGCCAAAATTCGAATCCATCATAGAACATTAGAATTTGGCAAGTTTAGAAAGAGTACTAGGTTTAGCTTCCTAGTTTCCAATTTTATCTAGGATTCTAGAGTTTTGAATTTTCGCAATTGGATAGTCCGGCTAATGGCTATAAATACATGTATAGTTTTGAATTTTCGCAATTGGATAGTCCGGCTAATGGCTATAAATACATGTATAGTTTTGAATTTTAAGAAGTTTGAAAATTTATTTTTGAAGAAATTATTGGAGTTCGAGTGAGAGCAAACTGGGCTACGGCCCTTGGCGCGAGCTAAACCCTCGGGAGGATAAACCCAACTTTTATGCAAGTAAGTACCAGTGTTATTTAATTTAATTATGTCTTTTAGTTCTTAGATTAAATGTAGATTTCGAATTTCATATTTTTCTCTTTTAATTCAACTTTTAATTTCCAATCAATTAAATTAAGAGGAAACTTAATCTAACTTCGATAAGCGTAATTGGATTCCTGGAAACCCTGTGGATTCAGATTTTTGTCAAACTTGCAATCTTGCAAATTCCAATCATTTATAGTGATTGGTTGCATGGGTCTTTAGAGACCATACTCTGAATATTGCGTGTCTTAATTAGGTTTTCAGCAAATTTAACCCAGGCCTGTATCAATATTAGTTTAGATTTATATATATTTTTTCTATTTCATGAATATGTGTTTTATAAAGAAAATGTTTGGGCCATTGAGTCTATTTGAAAATTTGTGGTATTTATTGTTATATTTTTATTACACATAAGTCCTTTTAAATGGGCTTAAATGTTTTGTCGCCATAAATTATTCTATTGGGTTCGCTGAACGCTAAATCATAAAGCAAATATTTCTTTTATGCTTTATATTTCATCAATCATGTTTCTCTCATCAAATAAACTGTTGGTTTATTTTAGATACCATTAAGTAATTAACTGTAATGTGTGCCTTCAATGGAATCTTGATAATTTGTAAATGTTACAATTAAGTTAGCATTCATAATAATTTTATATATATTGATCAATAGTATTAGGCATGTAAATGGATCCAGATCAGGTCCGGCTTGATTAATAAGAAAACAAGTCGGTCCTTAGAGTCCGTTAATTATACTGGATCGGGCCGTGAGAGTTCGATTATTATCAGATGGCCTGCGGGCAATCCAGGGACAGTCCAAGAGTCCATTGGATATAAACAAATTTTAGAGTTTTTTTTTCGATTTTCTCTATGAAACTGCCTCTCTCTCTCTCTAAATCTTCCTCTCACGCTCACCGCTCTCTCTCGATCTCCCTCTCACCCTTTGGATCTCTTGCCCGTCTCTCCCTCTCCCTCTCCCTCTCCCTCTCACGCTCTCTGGAACTCTCTCGTCGCTCTCTCTCTCTCACAACAGTTACTTTCTGGTCTCTTTCTCTCTCGGTCTCTCTTTCTCTGACTTCTTATTTTCGTTATTGTTGTTGCCTTCATGACCTTCCTTCTCTGCAACGATTTCTTGCAATCACTGCCCTTTTTGTTGTCTCCTTTACGTCACCTCCATACCCTTTAGACTCCTCATCCCAATCTGTATTTCATACTATATACTATTGTTATAGTGTATCCTCCAGAGATTGTATATGATGTTGTGGACCAGGTTGATAGGACTGACTCTAGGGTAGATGGAATGGTTGGTTTTGGGGTAGATGGAATGGCTGACCAGGTGAGTGAAATGTCTGACCAGGTGCTTGAAACCGATTAGGTCCCTGATTCATGGGCTGGTTCTGACTCCACGAGAAATTAGGGTGATTCTGCCAATTGGGGTTATAGGTAGCAGAGAATGGACTCCCATGTTGCTTCCCAAAATTATTTAGTGCATTAGCCTGTTCGGCTAAGCACTCTGGATTTGCGTTTAGGGAAAGAGAAGTTTGTGTTGTTTGTTCTAGATTTGACAGAGAACAGATTTGTAAATCTGAGAAGGAGTAGGACAGATCTGTCAAATGAGGGATCAACAAGGCAGTGATGCACTGACGGGCTGCCATCTCTGGGGAAGGAGCCCAGACAGCGAGTTGGGAGGCATCAGAAGAGCAGCGGCGACGCATGGGCTTCCCCATCCAGATCTGGGTTGAGATCTGAGATAGAGAGGATAGATGGAGCTCAGCAGCATGCAACGGCGCAACCATCAACGAGCAGTGGCAGGGGCAACTGCAATTACTGCAGATCTAATCGACAGATTAGAGGGCTCTCTTTCTCTCGGTTGTACAGAAAAAGGTGCACACGGTAACTGCGACGCCAGAGGTGGCTGAAGGAGTAGTGAACGACAGCACATCTGGGCTTGTGGTTCAGATCTTAAGAAGAAAGGAGTTTTTTCAGAGGGACCAAAAAGGAGCAGACAGTGCCCAATTTTTTGAGCAGATCGGTGAAAGGCAGCAGAGACTCACCTCAAAATAGCTGGTAGCAGGGTGACTCTCTTCCTCTCGTTGTTTAGATCTGAGAAGAGCACTGCGGCAGAGTAGAGATCTAGGAGAAAGTAGGAAGGAGCTGTAACAACCTGACCCTAACACAAAACTTAGGGTCCAACTCAGTAAGAAATTGTTCGTTTTGGGCCTCGCACACAAGTGACCCCGCATGGTTTTTGTTCTTAGGCCCGGGCGGGCCCCCATGGCCCTGCCCAAAATGTGTCTTACGAGTTTATGGTAGGCTACCCTCTTATACACCCCATTCCACTCTCCTCCTTAACCGATGTGGTACTCCCCACATCGGTTGGGCAGGGTATCACAATCACCCCCCTAAGGCCTCGAGCTGCCCCCGGCTCTACTCGACCCAGTTCCACAATACCAAGGAAGGAGGAAGGCCCACATAGTCCGAGTGTTGAACTGAGGCTCTGATACCATTTGTAACGACCCGACCCGAACACAAATCTTAGGGTCCAACTCAATAAGTATTGTCCGATTTTGGGCCTCGCACACAAGCGAGCCCACACAATTTTTGTTCTTGGGCCCGGACCCACATGGCCCGGCCCACAACGCTTCTTACGAGTTTATGGTGGGCTGATCTCTTATACACTCCATTCCACTCTCCTCTTTAACCGATGTGAGCTCCCCACATCGGTTGAGCGGGGTATCATAGGGGCTCTCTCGACTCCATTCACAGATGAACAAAGGCAGTAGCAGCGGTGGCTCATGCAGATCGGTAAAGATCTGCGGTGGCGCAAAGACCACAGGCCATAGCACAAGCTGAGAACACAGCTTCATCGCAGTTCACCGAGCCGGATCTAAGTGTAGTGGTAACATGCGGCGGATCTACAGGAAGAGGAATCAACTATGAGATCTGAAAGAGAGAGGAGCACCAAGGAAGATGCCAAACCAGAGGAGAGAACTGAGAGGGGCTGCGAAAGGAACCAATTGGGTTCCAGTCGTTTTTAGGGTTAAAAACGAGTGGACTCAAAAACCAAGGAAAACAAATAATCGGTGGTCTGAAGGACCACGACTTGAGGTGCACTCCCGAGACTACAATTTCGGGTGCACCCAAGGTACTACGGATTTGGGTAGTCCCGCATGACTACTGCTTGTTTGGCGATCCGCAGGTCAAAATTTTCTGGTGACCCCGCAGGACCACAAATTCAGACAATCCATTAGTAGGAAAAAATCAACGGTCAGAATTATTTTGCAATTTCTGGAGTCATCAGGACATGAAATTGAGATCCGTCTTAGCCTGTGTGATCGTAACGAAGAGATCTACGCGGTGACCGGTGTGAATTTTGAAAAGGAGAGAAATTATTTTTTTGAAAGAGTTGGGGAGTGGTTGACGGCGGTGCGTGGAGATGACATCTTAGCCATATGCGTAGAGAGGCAGGGGTAATGTAGGAACACATTAGTGTGTGAAAGAACATACTATGAAGGGAACACAGCCTCGCGTTCGTGAAGCACGTCGAGATGTGCTCGTAGAACGTAGGAAGCGGGTTGCAGATGCAACACAGGGTCTTGGACGACCGAGATCGAGGTGGAGCCCAGTTGGGCTATACAGTCTTACTCGAGACTGGTGGATCATCCTAAGGTATAGGATGCACGCATTTCACACGGAGATGCAGATGGATTGCAGCTGCAAGTGGAGCATGATCGTGAGCAGCCAAGTGTATAGAGTTGCAATGGAAGTCAGTTTGTATCTGGAGGTTTGATGAATTCTCGCCAAGGTGGAGATTGTTGACGTGCGGCTCAAATTTGGACTTGGGCAAGTCTTCAATCGGCAATTGTTGAGTTGAAGCAGTTGTTATTGGTGGGACTCTCCAAAAGGGGCTATGCAATACGACAACAATAAGAATAGCAATAGCTATTCTTGTGGGACACGGCAATTTCTAAATGGAATGTAAGGGGCTCTCAATATATAATTTAGACGTGGGTTTCAGAGAACCCCGCTGTTTTGGCTGGGTGCCTTCTGAGGCCATAAGGGGCCTCTTGCAGTAGAGAGGTGTATGAGGGAGATAGAGAGAGAGAGAGAGAGAGAGGAAATACTCTGAGAGATCTTGGGTTCTAAATATTGTATCTATGTGTTCTTTCTCTATAATAAAACCTACACTCTCCCGTGGACGTAAGCCTGAGGTTGGCCGAACCATGTATATCCTGTGTTTTCTGTATTTTCTGATTGTGTGTGATTGATCTGTGAATTCTGTATGTGGGTTTTGAGTCTAATCCCTAATAGTGGGGACCAGGATCTCGTGGGTGAATGGATTAAAAGCACAGTGAGAGGCTTCTACTTGGTGTTGCTGGTTAGAGAGGTGTTCGGACAGATCGGGATTTAGTGTTGCAGAGGTATTTCATATAGCAGCTAGAGGTGGCTGCTAAATGTGAATGAGGAAAGAACTGCAGCTCCAGGTGGAGCCAGGTGAAGCAAGGTCGAGAGTGGCCAGTATCCAAATAGTGAAATTTTTCCGCAAGGTAGAGTTTGTTAGGCAGTGGCTCAACCACCTAAGATTATGATGGCGTATGGGCCCACATGGGCTGCATATAGAGAAAGAATAGATAGATACAATACTTAGAACCCAAGATCTCTCAGAGTATCTTCCCCCTCTCTCTATCTCCCTCATTACACATCTCTGCTGAAAGAGGTCCCTTGTGGCCTCGGAAGACACTTAGCCAAAACGGCGGGATTCTCTGAAATCCACGTCCAAATTATATATTGAGAGTCCCTTACGTTCCATTTAGAAACTACCGTATCCCACAAGAATAGCTATTGCTATTCTTATTGTTGCAGTATTGGATAGCCCCTTTTGGAGAGTCCCACCAATAGCAATTGCTTCAAATCAGCAATTGCCGATTGAAGATTTGCCCAAATCCAAATTTGAGTCACACGTCAACAACTCCAATATGAATGGGACAATTATTTTGGAACAATCTCAAAATTCATATCAGACAACTAAATTGGTACACAAGGAGTAACATTTTCCCTGCGAGTACCATATTCGGAGTGCAAGTTAAAGGGGATATACACGTTTGAGTGCGGGGAGTGTGGACTAGGGACTCCAATGCAAATGTGCATCGTAACTCTCCTGCCTATAAATTTGGGGAGGTAAGAATAAAACTTTACACCATTCTCGACCTTAGGTTGCTGGTATATCTGGGCTGGCCTTTCAGGGCTGCCCATGATAATAAATAAGTTTTTTAATGGAAAATGTTCTATGACTTTTTTAAATTAATTTTTTTAAATTTTTATAATGGGTTTTAGAGTCACGGTTTGAAGGTTTTTAGAAAAAAAACTAGTCAGATTTGCAAATTTGATCGGTTTTTGGCGGTTTAGTATGTAGTGAGGTTTTTTTTTTGAATCGGCTTGTGATTGAGTCAGTTATGATTGAATCGTCAGTTCAACCACAAGTGGATTCGATTTTTAAAACATTGGTATGAAGGGCTGAAATTAGAGTTATAGTTGAGTAGGTCGTCATACATTAAAATTAATATTATTATAATACCGATGGTGGCTATGATAGCCATATTTTATTTTAATTTTAAAGGTGATATTTGATGAGGGCATGCAGATCATATGTGAGCCCAAGGCCCACTTATATCGTTTGGAACCTAATTGGATGCTTCTCATATATTCACAAGACCTAGAGATTGAGGAGGATTCATGGAAGGCATGAGGAATTGACACTTAGCATAAATGTAACAAATCTAGATTTAATCGAATGGTTGAAAACAACACTAATTTTGAGAGGACTTTTCAGGTATCAAATGAAATCGAAAAATTCTGAAATTTTAAAAGTGGCTAGAATTCAAATATCTTTTCAACGAGGACAAGATCGTTGAAATCCGAGTTATGTAGGTCGAGTTATGATTGTTTTACTGAACATATGTAGAGTCACTCTGAAAATGAGATTCCATGCACCTATTATTCTCTCAAATTCGAATTGCAAGCCTAATACAAGTGGGACTCTCCACCTTGGATGAAAATTGGAGATTAGTTTTAGGATTAGTTTTCTTTGTTTTTGCTTTATCAATGTAAGCCAAAATTCGAATCCATCATAGAACATTAGAATTTGGCAAGTTTAGAAAGAGTACTAGGTTTAGCTTCCTAGTTTCCAATTTTATCTAGGATTCTAGAGTTTTGAATTTTCGCAATTGGATAGTCCGGCTAATGGCTATAAATACATGTATAGTTTTGAATTTTCGCAATTGGATAGTCCGGCTAATGGCTATAAATACATGTATAGTTTTGAATTTTAAGAAGTTTGAAAATTTATTTTTGAAGAAATTATTGGAGTTCGAGTGAGAGCAAACTACGGCCCTTGGCGCGAGCTAAACCCTCGGGAGGATAAACCCAACTTTTATGCAAGTAAGTACCAGTGTTATTTAATTTAATTATGTCTTTTAGTTCTTAGATTAAATGTAGATTTCGAATTTCATATTTTTCTCTTTTAATTCAACTTTCGTAATTTTCCAATCAATTAAATTAAGAGGAAACTTAATCTAACTTCGATAAGCGTAATTGGATTCCTGGAAACCCTGTGGATTCAGATTTTTGTTCGTCAAAACTTGCAATCTTGCAAATTCCAATCATTTATAGTGATTGGTTGCATGGGTCTTTAGAGACCATACTCTGAATATTGCGTGTCTTAATTAGGTTTTCAGCAAATTTAACCCAGGCCTGTATCAATATTAGTTTAGATTTATTATATATTTTTTCTATTTCATGAATATGTGTTTTATAAAAAGAAAATGTTTGGGCCATTGAGTCTATTTGAAAATTTGTGGTATTTATTGTTATATTTTTATTACACATAAGTCCTTTTAAATGGGCTTAAATGTTTTGTCGCCATAAATTATTCTATTGGGTTCGCTGAACGCTAAATCATAAAGCAAATATTTCTTTTATGCTTTATATTTCATCAATCATGTTTCTCTCATCAAATAAACTGTTGGTTTATTTTAGATACCATTAAGTAATTAACTGTAATGTGTGCCTTCAATGGAATCTTGATAATTTGTAAATGTTACAATTAAGTTAGCATTCATAATAATTTTATATATATTTGATCAATAGTATTAGGCATGTAAATGGATCCAGATCAGGTCCGGCTTGATTAATAAGAAAACAAGTCGGTCCTTAGAGTCCGTTAATTATACTGGATCGGGCCGTGAGAGTTCGATTATTATCAGATGGCCTGCGGGCAATCCAGGGACAGTCCAAGAGTCCATTGGATATAAACAAATTTTAGAGTTTTTTTTCGATTTTCTCTATGAAACTGCCTCTCTCTCTCTCTTTAAATCTTCCTCTCACGCTCACCGCTCTCTCTCGATCTCCCTCTCACCCTTTGGATCTCTTGCCCGTCTCTCCCTCTCCCTCTCCCTCTCCCTCTCACGCTCTCTGGAACTCTCTCGTCGCTCTCTCTCTCTCACAACAGTTACTTTCTGGGTCTCTTTCTCTCTCGGTCTCTCTTTTCTCTCTGACTTCTTATTTTCGTTATTGTTGTTGCCTTCATGACCTTCCTTCTCTGCAACGATTTCTTGCAATCACTGCCCTTTTTGTTGTCTCTTTTACGTCACCTCCATACCCTTTAGACTCCTCATCCCAATCTGTATTTCATACTATATACTATTGTTATAGTGTATCCTCCAGAGATTGTATATGATGTTGTGGACCAGGTTGATAGGACTGACTCTAGGGTAGATGGAATGGTTGGTTTTGGGGTAGATGGAATGGCTGACCAGGTGAGTGAAATGTCTGACCAGGTGCTTGAAACCGATTAGGTCCCTGATTCATGGGCTGGTTCTGACTCCACGAGAAATTAGGGTGATTCTGCCAATTGGGGTTATAGGTAGCAGAGAATGGACTCCCATGTTGCTTCCCAAATTATTTAGTGCATTAGCCTGTTTCGGCTAAGCACTCTGGATTTGCGTTTAGGGAAAGAGAAGTTTGTGTTGTTTGTTCTAGATTTGACAGAGAACAGATTTGTAAATCTGAGAAGGAGTAGGACAGATCTGTCAAATGAGGGATCAACAAGGCAGTGATGCACTGACGGGCTGCCATCTCTGGGGAAGGAGCCCAGACAGCGAGTTGGGAGGCATCAGAAGAGCAGCGGCGACGCATGGGCTTCCCCATCCAGATCTGGGTTGAGATCTGAGATAGAGAGGATAGATGGAGCTCAGCAGCATGCAACGGCGCAACCATCAACGAGCAGTGGCAGGGGCAACTGCAATTACTGCAGATCTAATCGACAGATTAGAGGGCTCTCTTTCTCTCGGTTGTACAGAAAAAGGTGCACACGGTAACTGCGACGCCAGAGGTGGCTGAAGGAGTAGTGAACGACAGCACATCTGGGCTTGTGGTTCAGATCTTAAGAAGAAAGGAGTTTTTTTCAGAGGGACCAAAAAGGAGCAGACAGTGCCCAATTTTTTGAGCAGATCGGTGAAAGGCAGCAGAGACTCACCTCAAAATAGCTGGTAGCAGGGTGACTCTCTTCCTCTCGTTGTTTAGATCTGAGAAGAGCACTGCGGCAGAGTAGAGATCTAGGAGAAAGTAGGAAGGAGCTGTAACAACCTGACCCTAACACAAAACTTAGGGTCCAACTCAGTAAGAAATTGTTCGTTTTGGGCCTCGCACACAAGTGACCCCGCATGGTTTTTGTTCTTAGGCCCGGGCGGGCCCCCATGGCCCTGCCCAAAATGTGTCTTACGAGTTTATGGTAGGCTACCCTCTTATACACCCCATTCCACTCTCCTCCTTAACCGATGTGGTACTCCCCACATCGGTTGGGCAGGGTATCACAATCACCCCCCCTAAGGCCTCGAGCTGCCCCCGGCTCTACTCGACCCAGTTCCACAATACCAAGGAAGGAGGAAGGCCCACATAGTCCGAGTGTTGAACTGAGGCTCTGATACCATTTGTAACGACCCGACCCGAACACAAATCTTAGGGTCCAACTCAATAAGTATTGTCCGATTTTGGGCCTCGCACACAAGCGAGCCCACACAATTTTTGTTCTTGGGCCCGGGCCCACATGGCCCGGCCCACAACGCTTCTTACGAGTTTATGGTGGGCTGATCTCTTATACACTCCATTCCACTCTCCTCTTTAACCGATGTGAGCTCCCCACATCGGTTGAGCGGGGTATCATAGGGGCTCTCTCGACTCCATTCACAGATGAACAAAGGCAGTAGCAGCGGTGGCTCATGCAGATCGGTAAAGATCTGCGGTGGCGCAAAGACCACAGGCCATAGCAGCAAGCTGAGAACACAGCTTCATCGCAGTTCACCGAGCCGGATCTAAGTGTAGTGGTAACATGCGGCGGATCTACAGGAAGAGGAATCAACTATGAGATCTGAAAGAGAGGAGCACCAAGGAAGATGCCAAACCAGAGGAGAGAACTGAGAGGGGCTGCGAAAGGAACCAATTGGGTTCCAGTCGTTTTTAGGGTTAAAAACGAGTGGACTCAAAAACCAAGGAAAACAAATAATCGGTGGTCTGAAGGACCACGACTTGAGGTGCACTCCCGAGACTACAATTTCGGGTGCACCCAAGGCACTACGGATTTGGGTAGTCCCGCATGACTACTGTACTGCTTGTTTGGCGATCCGCAGGTCAAAATTTTCTGGTGACCCCGCAGGACCACAAATTCAGACAATCCATTAGTAGGAAAAAATCAACGGTCAGAATTATTTTGCAATTTCTGGAGTCATCAGGACATGAAATTGAGATCCGTCTTAGCCTGTGTGATCGTAACGAAGAGATCTACGCGGTGACCGGTGTGAATTTTGAAAAGGAGAGAAATTATTTTTTTGAAAGAGTTGGGGAGTGGTTGACGGCGGTGCGTGGAGATGACATCTTAGCCATATGCGTAGAGAGGCAGGGGTAATGTAGGAACACATTAGTGTGTGAAAGAACATACTATGAAGGGAACACAGCCTCGCGTTCGTGAAGCACGTCGAGATGTGCTCGTAGAACGTAGGAAGCGGGTTGCAGATGCAACACAGGGTCTTGGACGACCGAGATCGAGGTGGAGCCCAGTTGGGCTATACAGTCTTACTCGAGACTGGTGGATCATCCTAAGGTATAGGATGCACGCATTTCACACGGAGATGCAGATGGATTGCAGCTGCAAGTGGAGCATGATCGTGAGCAGCCAAGTGTATAGAGTTGCAATGGAAGTCAGTTTGTATCTGGAGGTTTGATGAATTCTCGCCAAGGTGGAGATTGTTGACGTGCGGCTCAAATTTGGACTTGGGCAAGTCTTCAATCGGCAATTGTTGAGTTGAAGCAGTTGTTATTGGTGGGACTCTCCAAAAGGGGCTATGCAATACGACAACAATAAGAATAGCAATAGCTATTCTTGTGGGACACGGCAATTTCTAAATGGAATGTAAGGGGCTCTCAATATATAATTTAGACGTGGGTTTCAGAGAACCCCGCTGTTTTGGCTGGGTGCCTTCTGAGGCCATAAGGGGCCTCTTGCAGTAGAGAGGTGTATGAGGGAGATAGAGAGAGAGAGAGAGAGAGAGAGAGAGAGAGAGAGGGGAAAGAGAGAGAGAGAGGAAAGATACTCTGAGAGATCTTGGGTTCTAAATATTGTATCTATGTGTTCTTTCTCTATAATAAAACCTACACTCTCCCGTGGACGTAAGCCTGAGGTTGGCCGAACCATGTATATCCTGTGTTTTCTGTATTTTCTGATTGTGTGTGATTGATCTGTGAATTCTGTATGTGGGTTTTGAGTCTAATCCCTAATAGTGGGGACCAGGATCTCGTGGGTGAATGGATTAAAAGCACAATGAGAGGCTTCTACTTGGTGTTGCTGGTTAGAGGTGTTCGGACAGATCGGATTTAGTTTGCAGAGGTATTTCATATAGCAGCTAGAGGTGGCTGCTAAATGTGAATGAGGAAAGAACTGCAGCTCCAGGTGGAGCCAGGTGAAGCAAGGTCGAGAGTGGCCAGTATCCAAATAGTGAAATTTTTCCCCAAGGTAGAGTTTGTTAGGCAGTGGCTCAATTCCACCTAAGATTATGATGGCGTATGAGCCCACATGGGCTGCATATAGAGAAAGAATAGATAGATACAATATTTAGAACCCAAGATCTCTCAGAGTATCTTCCCCCTCTCTCTATCTCCCTCATTACACATCTCTGCTGAAAGAGGTCCCTTGTGGCCTCGGAAGACACTTAGCCAAAACGGCGGGATTCTCTGAAATCCACGTCCAAATTATATATTGAGAGTCCCTTACGTTCCATTTAGAAACTGCCGTATCCCACAAGAATAGCTATTGCTATTCTTATTGTTGCAGTATTGGATAGCCCCTTTTGGAGAGTCCCACCAATAGCAATTGCTTCAAATCAGCAATTGCCGATTGAAGATTTGCCCAAATCCAAATTTGAGTCACACGTCAACAACTCCAATATGAATGGGACAATTATTTTGGAACAATCTCAAAATTCATATCAGACAACTAAATTGGTACACAAGGAGTAACATTTTCCCTGCGAGTACCATATTCGGAGTGCAAGTTAAAGGGGATATACACGTTTGAGTGCGGGGAGTGTGGACTAGGGACTCCAATGCAAATGTGCATCGTGTAACTCTCCTGCCTATAAATTTGGGGAGGTAAGAATAAAACTTTACACCATTCTCGACCTTAGGTTGCTGGTATATCTGGGCTGGCCTTTCAGGGCTGCCCATGATAATAAATAAGTTTTTTAATGGAAAATGTTCTATGACTTTTTTAAATTAATTTTTTTAAATTTTTATAATGGGTTTTAGACACGGTTTGAAGGTTTTTAGAAAAAAAACTAGTCAGATTTGCAAATTTGATCGGTTTTTGGCGGTTTTGTATGTAGTGAGGTTTTTTTTTTGAATCGGCTTGTGATTGAGTCAGTTATGATTGAATCGTCAGTTCAACCACAAGTGGATTCGATTTTTAAAACATTGGTATGAAGGGTTGAAATTAGAGTTATAGTTGAGTAGGTCGTCATACATTAAAATTAATATTATTATAATACCGATTGTGGCTATGATAGCCATATTTTATTTTAATTTTAAAGGTGATATTTGATGAGGGCATGCAGATCATATGTGAGCCCAAGGCCCACTTATATCGTTTGGAACCTAATTGGATGCTTCTCATATATTCACAAGACCTAGAGATTGAGGAGGATTCATGGAAGGCATGAGGAATTGACACTTAGCATAAATGTAACAAATCTAGATTTAATCGAATGGTTGAAAACAACACTAATTTTGAGAGGACTTTTCAGGTATCAAATGAAATCGGAAAATTCTGAAATTTTAAAAGTGGCTAGAGTATTCAAATATCTTTTCAACGAGGACAAGATCGTTGAAATCCGAGTTATGTAGGTCGAGTTATGATTGTTTTACTGAACATATGTAGAGTCACTCTGAAAATGAGATTCCATGCACCTATTATTCTCTCAATTCGAATTGCAAGCCTAATACAAGTGGGACTCTCCACCTTGGATGAAAATTGGAGATTAGTTTTAGGATTAGTTTCTTTGTTTTTGCTTTATCAATGTAAGCCAAAATTCGAATCCATCATATAACATTAGAATTTGGCAAGTTTAGAAAGAGTACTAGGTTTAGCTTCCTAGTTTCCAATTTTATCTAGGATTCTAGAGTTTTGAATTTTCGCAATTGGATAGTCCGGCTAATGGCTATAAATACATGTATAGTTTTGAATTTTCGCAATTGGATAGTCCGGCTAATGGCTATAAATACATGTATAGTTTTGAATTTTAAGAAGTTTGAAAATTTATTTTTGAAGAAATTATTGGAGTTCGAGTGAGAGCAAACTGGGCTACGGCCCTTGGCGCGAGCTAAACCCTCGGGAGGATAAACCCAACTTTTATGCAAGTAAGTACCAGTGTTATTTAATTTAATTATGTCTTTTAGTTCTTAGATTAAATGTAGATTTCGAATTTCATATTTTTCTCTTTTAATTCAACTTTCGTAATTTTCCAATCAATTAAATTAAGAGGAAACTTAATCTAACTTCGATAAGCGTAATTGGATTCCTGGAAACCTTGTGGATTCAGATTTTTGTTCGTCAAACTTGCAATCTTGCAAATTCCAATCATTTATAGTGATTGGTTGCATGGGTCTTTAGAGACCATACTCTGAATATTGCGTGTCTTAATTAGGTTTTCAGCAAATTTAACCCAGGCCTGTATCAATATTAGTTTAGATTTATTATATATTTTTTCTATTTCATGAATATGTGTTTTATAAAAAGAAAATGTTTGGGCCATTGAGTCTATTTGAAAATTTGTGGTATTTATTGTTATATTTTTATTACACATAAGTCCTTTTAAATGGGCTTAAATGTTTTGTCGCCATAAATTATTCTATTGGGTTCGCTGAACGCTAAATCATAAGCAAATATTTCTTTTATGCTTTATATTTCATCAATCATGTTTCTCATCAAATAAACTGTTGGTTTATTTTAGATACCATTAAGTAATTAACTGTAATGTGTGCCTTCAATGGAATCTTGATAATTTGTAAATGTTACAATTAAGTTAGCATTCATAATAATTTTATATATATTGATCAATAGTATTAGGCATGTAAATGGATCCAGATCAGGTCCGGCTTGATAAGAAAACAAGTCGGTCCTTAGAGTCCGTTAATTATACTGGATCGGGCCGTGAGAGTTCGATTATTATCAGATGGCCTGCGGGCAATCCAGGGACAGTCCAAGAGTCCATTGGATATAAACAAATTTTAGAGTTTTTTTTTCGATTTTCTCTATGAAACTGCCTCTCTCTCTCTCTAAATCTTCCTCTCACACTCACCGCTCTCTCTCGATCTCCCTCTCACCCTTTGGATCTCTTGCCCGTCTCTCCCTCTCCCTCTCCCTCTCCCTCTCACGCTCTCTGGAACTCTCTCGTCGCTCTCTCTCTCTCACAACAGTTACTTTCTGGGTCTCTTTCTCTCTCGGTCTCTCTTTCTCTCTTGACTTCTTATTTTCGTTATTGTTGTTGCCTTCATGACCTTCCTTCTCTGCAACGATTTCTTGCAATCACTGCCCTTTTTGTTGTCTCTTTTACGTCACCTCCATACCCTTTAGACTCCTCATCCCAATCTGTATTTCATACTATTGTGGGATTCACTTCAGAACACAGTTGACCAATGGAACCTATTTCTAGACAAAATTGTCCAGAATCACTTTATTTTGAAAAGTCAATCTACTTAGTTGTCTAACATATTGTAATTGATTATTCATTTATTCTTTTGTTTTTTTTTTTTTCCAATGTGAATGGTTTCTTTTGTAATCTATTTATATATGTACTCTCTTTTGATTTAATGTTAGGACCTGGGCTTCCGGTCCAAAAGACTAGTTTATTAGGTGAAGTGACCAAAATACTTTATAAACTCTTAAATATCTATCTATCTACACTTTCATTATGAGACTCATTCGCAGCAGCTCTAACAATCTCCCCTCAAACGAGGATAATTAACTTGTCCGCCCTGAGATCTATTAAGTCCACATGAGGTAGCCTGAGACTTTTAAGACATTCAATACAATAGAAAGAAATAATTCCTCTCAACAATTTCTCTCTCTTTTTATTTTCCTTTCTCTTATTATTAAATTCTACATATACTCAAGTGAAAAAAAAAGTCACCCACAACAGAAAATCAACTCTCCAAGGCTCCAACACATGTAACTCTCAAGACCTATTTCTCATTTTTCCTACATTGATCTCACATTTACATCCCTTTCGTTGGTTTCTACTCTCTCTTGTATATTTCACACACCCAGTATTCATTTGTAACTTTATCGACGAAACAAATCAAAAAAACTCAAATCTTTATGCAACCAAACCTCATAACAATGCTCTTAGGCCATCGGATCTTTGGGTCATGGCATCTGAGAGACCCTTTTTGATCCCTTCCCCCCAAACCCCATTCGATCCTCAACGCCATTGCCAAGCCTTTACACCCAAATTAGTAATCTCTTTTCAATGATGAATCTGTATCAGCTGCCTGAAAACTATGCTTCTACCTCTGCCCCGATCCCCCATTCATCTTCTTCTAGACAGAGTGGGATTGATGTCGATTTACTGAGATGGGTTTGCTATTGGATTTTTATTTTTGGGTGTTTGGTTCTTAGGTTGAATGGTGGTTGCTTTGATGTGTGGCAGGTTCTTTCTTTCATTTTGAAACTGTGTCAACCAGACGTGTTGAATCGTCACAGATAGGTGATAAAAGTTGTCATATTTTTAAGTTGGTTCTTAGGTTGAATGGTGGTTGCTTTGATGTGTGGCAGGTTCTTTCTTTCATTTTGAAACTGTGTCAACCAGACGTGTTGAATCGTCACAGATAGGTGATAAAAGTTGTCATATTTTTAAGTTTTTGTGGCTATTTCGATTTAGGATGGTGGCAGGGCCGGCTTGACACGTATTGAGGCCTAAGGATAAAAATTTAAATAGGGCCTTCTTGGTTTTTAATATATTATTATAAGTAATAATTAATTAAAATTTAATTATATATAATAATAAAATTATCTAAAATCTATTTTTCTTACTTTTTGAGATGTAAAATTACTAATTAAATTTTTGTATTCATGTTTTGCTAAAATATAATTACAAATATGGTTAATTCATTTAGTCTTTAAATTAATGAAAAATTAAAATGAGCTAAATTGAAAGGTTAAAGAACAATAGAACATGACACTGTGAAAATAAGAGAATTGATGAATGGTTATAATGTCTTCTATTATTCTACCAACTTACCAAATATCTCTAAATTAAAAGTCACAGCGTGATTTATAGAGAGGAAATACATTGTTAAATAAAATTTTATAGGCACAAACTTAAACCAAAAGAAACACAAAATAATCCAAATTCCCAGCCCTACAAATTCACAAATCAACACCCACAGAAAATGCAAACCATACCAAAAATGGCTAGGAGAATCCCTTGAAACATATTCCCCTCATGTAGTGTACTTTAATCAATTGCTTATTTTATCAACAGAAGAGGCCCCTCTTGACTCTTGAGTACTTGAAATTATTGAATTTTTCTAACTTTATAGCCCTTATATCTCTTTGCCAACAAATGTAATTTTCGAAATATTTGATCCACTTATTAGATGAAAGATCCTTTAGGTCTATGATCAAAATTGGAGATCTTCAGTTGAACGATTGAGTATTTTTTAAAACTATGTCCTAACTCTCGATGAATACCTCTACTAATACTAGTCTCATTTCAATTGTAGAGTATTTATTACCAAATATCTTATCATAATTCAAAAAAAAAAAAAAATTCTTGACAAATCCCTCAAAAATTGAATACTTTGCATTTCCTCCCATTACAAATGGTTTTACCATTTTTCATCAAAGCCAAACAGGCTTAGACATGTCCATTTTTCCACATGCTCTGTCTTTCAATCCTATTCTCTCCACCATGCAATAAAAATAGGAGTGGGGCCTATTTCAAATGGGGCCCTAAGGCCCAGGCCTAAGTTGCCTTATAATTAGGCTGGACCTGAACATGCTTAGTCTTGTCCCCTTTTCCACACGCTCTGTCTCTCAATCCCATTCAGTCCACCATGCAATCAAAATAGGAGTGCGACCCTTTTTAAATGGGGGCCTAAGGCCCAGGCCTAACTTACCTTATAGTTAGGCTGGACCTGAACATTCTTAGTCTTGTCCCCTTTTCCACATGCTCTGTCTCTCAATCCCATTTAGTCCACTATGCAATCAAAATAGGAGTGGGGCCCTTTTAAATGGTGGTCTAAGGCCCAGGCCTAACTTGCCTTATAGTTAGGCCGGGCCTGGATGGTGGTCGTGTAATTTGTTTTGATTACTGGGTGGGTATTGTATTGGAGTCCTAATTATGTTGGATTGAAATTGATGAAAGGCTCTCTTGAGAAAATTATGAACATTTTAAGTTGGAGTGGCTGTTTTAATATAGCATTATTATTAGTGGGGTAGCGATCCTTCATGGGCATTTTGTGTAACGAGACATGCGATTTAGGGTATTGCCCATTTTACCCTTCTACTATCGTACGAAAGCATTTAAAAAAAAAATCAGTGATTCGGTCAGTGATCTGATTTGCCGTTGTGTATGAAAAAACAGTCTCACTTGAATAAATTTCACTCAGTCGGTCAGTAATCCAATTTGCTGTTCTGTATGAAAAACAGTCCCACTTAGATAAATTTCAGTGAGCCAATCAGTGATCCGGTGAGCCGGGCAGTGAGCCGATTTATTCCGTAGTAGAAGGGTCAGTAATCCGGTCAGTGATCCGGCGAACTAATTCGAAGGGTTTGGCGAGCCAGTTTGAAAGGTAAAATGGGCAATACAGTAAAATCCGTGTCGAGTTAAACAGAATGCCCGTGAGAAGATCGCTACCCTAATTAGTGTGGACCAATCTTATTTAGTGATCCACTTCTTATATGCACTAGGCCTTTGACGTTTGAACCTTTGCTGCCATGTTGTGCATCCACTGTTCCCACTGAGATGTTCTTGGTGAAGCAGTGAGTACCAACTTTGAAATGAACCAGAATTTGATTCTTCATTGGTTGTTTTTAGGTGTTATAGTACTTGTCCACGATAGAATGCCGAATCTGATCAATAACTGATTGTTCTTTGCTAATTTGTTGTTTATTTGCTCTTTATCCAGTTTTCGTGTCAAGGAACTGCTACAAGTGGATGACCTCATTTTTATGGGATGTGGGTATAAAAACTATATAATTTTTGTTTATAGAATATCTACATGGTGTGTGTATCAACTTTTCTTTAGGCCCTGTCTATCTTGACAAAAATGGACCATTCACTTTGATTTGTCACGGCCAATCAACCTGAGTATCAACTTAACATGGTTTAAAAACTTGAAGCTTGGGATTTTGGCTTGAAACCGGTGAGGTTGTGTAACTTGTTCTAGTGTTCCATGTTAATCATGGTTTTCCTCAGAAAATTTGACTCAAATAAGTTGAGCAACTCAACCTTTTTTCTCCCTATAAGTTACCTCAACTGGTTTACCCTTACAAAAATTTGTTATTTTGCTCTTATTTGCTTTTAATAAAAAGGGTTTTTGAATAACTCTTTAATACATTTTTTTTATTAAATATATCATAAATTTCACATCATTGGATGAATTAAATAGATGAGTACGTAAATATAGTGTGCATAAAAATCCAATACTAATTTATCATTCTTATAGTATAAATTATAATCTTATTCATCTATTTTTTTTATAAATATCAACTATTAAATTTTAAAAGTTTAAATTTATAAAAATAAGATGATTAGTTTAGAGAGAAAATTTATACATTTTTTATTTATATTGTAAAAGACCCGACCGGAAAAATTTGGGCTTATGACTTGACTCAGTAAGAAACTGTCCGCTTTGGGCCCGCACAGGTTTGGATTGGAGCTTAGTCCAACTGGTAGGCTCCAAAACGCGTCTTGATGAGTGGGGGGAGGCTGCCAATAAACTCCAAGCGAAAATTACTCACTTCCAATGTGGGACTCTTTTCTTCCCAATCTACGCCACTCCCACTCCCTCTCTTTTAACTTGGGCCGGCTCTTAGTGGACTCGGCCGTCTGGGCTGAGTCATGTCTCACATATATAACTTTTACATCACACACAATAATATTGTAATGCCCTACTCCACTCAGCATAATATTGTCCACTTTGCGTCTGCACCCATGCCTGCACAGCTTTGTTTCTGGTGAGCATTCCAAGGAATGCTCCCAAAAGACTTTTTGCTAAATGGAGGAGGACTCCAACAATATATGGCAGGGAGATTTCAGGCACATGGCGGGACTTCTCAATTCATGTCTACCGCTAGGCGCATTCCACCTTACTACTTTTTCTCATGTGGGACACTATCTAACCCAAGACACTGGGCCCACTCTGGGGTAGGGTACTACAAATATAGAGTCAAGTCTACAATTTCAATATGAAAAGTCTTGTTAAAGAAAAATTATCCTACTTTCTATATAAGATACACATGAGATATGTCAAACAAATTTGTAAAATATTTTGTTAAAAATAAATAAATAAGACAAAATAAATTTAGTTGTCTAATCGAAATATATTTAAATTAATATTCACTTTATTATTGTTTTTGATGAATCTAAATTTGATAGTTGAAATAAATTATAATTTTGATTTCAGAATAACTATAGCTCTATATAAAACATGATAGAATCTATTGAGTTATGTATTATATAATATAATTATGGAGATATCAAGTCCTATTCATCAAGTATTACCCCCTCCAAATATCGAATTGGAATTACACCAACATCAAATTCTGTATGCTTCTTGAAAATATATAAAAGTGCGATAATAGCCCTAAGAATCATTATCTTAGCCTTAAATTTTTATTATGGATTGATGGGCTTGAAGAAAAACATCTCTAGGCCTATGAAATTGTTATGGACTTTAGAAACATGTGTATAACCATTTCGGGCCTATTAAGGACTGTCTATCGACTTAAGAATAATTATCTTAGGCCAAGAGTATTGTTATTGGACTATTCTAGACCTGTAAAAACTATTTATGGGCCTGTAAAATCATTCAGGGTTCGTAAGATCCTATACAGAAATCATTCTTGGGCCATGATATAGGTAAATGGGCCTCTTAAATCTAATTAACAGCCTGAAATCACATATGACTGTTCCTGGGCCTGTTAGTACATTTCCATGCAGCCGATATGGCCGAGATCAAGGCCGAATATCGGTTGTGGGCCCGGACCGACATCTTGGCCGATATTTACCCATATCGGATGAATATCGGCTGATATTTATATTTTTTTATTTTTTTTATTATAAAAAACAGCCTTTTTCGATTTTTTTAAATGATTTTTTTCAAAAAAAAAAGGTCACCGAGATTTAAAAAAAAAAATGGAGAGAGAAAGATCTCGCCCGAAATCTCGGCCGAAATATCGTCTCAGCCGATTTTTCGACCCCTCTTCGGTTGTTTCCATGACCATTAGAATAAATTTGGGCTTCTAACAAAGTCTTCTAAATGTTCAAAGGATGTCCAACGGCCCACAATGTTTTTTTTTTCCTCAAAGCTGTAAATTTAAAAACCCTCTAAGTTATATCATCACCAAAGCCCATCAAAGCCCCATATCCAAAAGTAGTTTCAAGTTTCATCATCTCAAGACTCAAGCCACAACATCGAAACAGGCCTAATCCTTAAGATCCAATGTGTATTCTGTGAGGCCCAATTTGCAAAATCAATTGATGTCTAATGTTGGAGGTAACTATAATACCTTCAAGGCCCACAAGGCCTATTGTCTAAATGCTCATATTCAAAATTCCACTATGGCCTAATGCTGAAAAGCCCATTGTGACTTATGATCAAAAGATTAGCTTCAGTATTTACATAGTCATTGAGGCCCAATGAGTGAAATCTAATGTTAGAAGTCCATTAAAGCCTACTCTGAAAGCTAACTATGGCCTAAATATCTTAAAGGCTCGTTGAGGCTAATCCTCTCAAGGTTCATAGGCTCATCTCCTCAAAGCCCATATTAAAAGCACGCCAAGGCTCATTAAGGCTCATTTTAAAACCTCTTGAGATCTAATGTCATGAAGGCCCGTATTCTCAAAGCTCAATAAAGCCCAAATTCAAAAGTCCACTAATGTCTAATCTCATGAAGGTCAATCAAGGCCCATCTTTCCAAAGTTTATCAAGGCCTAATACCATAAAGGACAATCTTCTCAAAACCAAACAAGGCCCAATACCTTAAAAATCCATTAAAGGATCATTAACGCCCATTTTCTCATAGGCCCATTAAAGCCCAACAAAATAAATTGAAACTCATGTTCACCATACTTCAACAAATGACTTAGCTGGTATCTGCAGCACAAATCAAATGAATGATGCGTTTTATTATAAATCTTGTATTCTTTTTATGTTTGTAAATTAGGGGTTCTTCTGAAATTGTTTTGTGACTATCAAAACAAAGCATTTACCTGTCTATGCTTCTAATAAACATGTATTGGTAATGGGACTGAAATAATGTTCCATAATGACTTGTTAATTTTCGCTAATCTTTATCCTGATCTAATCCACAAGTAGAGCTACAACTAGGTTTGATCGAGCTGAATTTTAGTCCTACTTCAGCCCAGGCCCCAATTGTGACTAAGCCTGGGCCCGAGTTAACCGATTGTAGTCCTATAGTCAGACCCAGTTTGTATTTGTACGGCTCAAGTCTGATTTCAAGCCCAAAATACATTTGAGGCTTTTTCTGGGCTTGGGCCTTTTTGGGCCTTACTTGGATTTTTGTATTATTCTATAAAATAAAAATGTTACATAAAATTTATAATGTTTAAACTATCAATTAAAGAAAACCATAGTTACAATCATTTTTTTTCAAGTTGAATTTCCATACTTCCTATTTAAAAGTAGAGCAAACGAACTCATTTCATTATCAAATATAAGTCCTATAAAAAATTAAACATCTACCTTACGATGAACCTATTCAAAATGGATATTTCTCTAAATTATTAAACTTTCTAATGAATGTCAAGTCATCCAAATGGGGCAACCATAACATTTTTTTTCATGAAAGAGACTAAGCCAATTAGACAATCATTTGATTAGAGCTAGGGGTGCAATTTGGGTGGAGCGTTGGGTAAAGAGTCAAATTTTAGTCCACTCATATTTAATTCGGGTCACTATTTTCCAACCTATCTTATATTTTGGCCTACTTAAACCCATTCATATCTCAACTCATTTTTAATTCGAGTCAGCCAATTCTGGTCAGATTAAATCTGGTCATAAATGAACCTATATAATTAAATAGATAATTTGATTCCCATATATTTTATTGATATGTTTCAAGTAAAGAGACTTTCATAAAAAGAAGTGTTTACCAGTAAAATATAATCAAAGTAAAGAGTTAGATTTTAAAAAGCATTAAATAATGATAAAAATAAAAAGTGTATTTATATATAATTTAGATAAGTCAGATGGGTCGAGTTATACAAAGCATAACCCAAATCCAACTTAACTAAAAATGGGTCATTTTCCATTGATCAACCCATAACTCATATTTCAAATGAGTTAGATTGGCCCGTCCATATTGCATCATAATTGAAGCCCTCAAAATATCGAGCCGTTTTGCTTTATCTTATATTAGTTCAGCCTTCCAAACCATCCAAGGATGATAAACTACATGATTGTGATTGAAATACTTAAAAAGCAGTGATAAAGTCTGCTTAATTCACTGTTAAACTCCATTTGGCCAATCAGATGACATTTGGTTACTTAGGCAACTCAATGACAAAACAATATGAGAATTGTCAAGCAGATGTGAGTATGTCTCAACAGTGTAAAATTGAGAATGTTGGCAATTTCTAACTTAAATTAAGATGAAATCTAACATCCCAAAGAAATGCTTAAGCAAGATTAAATTGAGATTTAGAGATTGCAACTTAGACATGAGAACATCCTACCGACATCATTGGTTTCAATTGGATTTCCTGAATGAGCCAATTGATACTCTTCATTGAATGCCAAATTTTCCAACATACCAACATCAATGATGGACCCCATCAGATTCTTGATTTGAAAGGTCTGGCCCATCACCTATATAGAATTGCATGGATGAGCGATAGCCACGACTGACCTTCATCAGTCAAGCACCGTATCTTTTCCCTATCAAATGCCTACCACCCTTAAAGCCATAGGAAAAAGACCAAAATCATGTTTTAAAGGGAGGGACAACAGCAGTACTGCTGCTGTAGTTAGGGCTTTTGCCCCTCTCTTTTATTTTCCATTGACAAGCCAAAAAAGGGCAGCCTTTGTTGACACTGGAGTAGTCTTTAATCATGAAATATGTTGTTTATTTTATTCAATATTTTTTTTTTTTTGAATTTATTTGCATGATACTCAGTGTAAAACTCCCATAGATAAGTCTACTATCCTTAGGGCACACTAGATTGGACTATGGGAGTTCGAACCTGCAACCTCCTACTTTCTAAAGCAGGAGACAACCAGTTGAACTATACTCATGTAAGTATTTTATTCAACATTGAGCACCAAACAAATGTAAATTAAGCAGAATTAGAGTTGCAATCATTATATAATAAAGAACATGCTGCACAGATATAAGAGGTGGTTTGTTTGTAGTCATTACTACATGCACCTACAAATATTTTAAATCATACAATTAAAATAAGACGGAGAGAGTATTATTCTTTTGATATGAATATACTATGATTTCTTGGTAGTGATGGGGGACCCAATGCAAAATATCTCACATGAAATATCAAAGTTTTTTTTTTCATATTCAATTTATAAACTTTAATTCTTAATCATTCATTACTTGAGTAGAACTTGGAGCCCACTGTCAACATTTGTGATTCTGATAGAAAGAGATTTGTGTCATACCAAATATCCTGTGGCCCAGATTTTATATGACAAGACCAAATATTTTACTCTAATTGTTTTGATAAAAGATAAAACAATGGTCCATAAACTGTAAGGCCCAATTAAGTTCTGACAAAAATGTCCAACAGGGATGTACTGAAACTTGGAAAGGTTCCAATCAAGCGCCAAAGGTTTCCAAAGCCTAACTGGTATTAGAATGATGGACAAAAACATACTTTAAGAAGCGGAAGTCCTTACATTGATTTTTCACTTTATTCTCAAGAGTCAGTCTATGTAGAGTTATCCGATATGTATAGGTAAGAAAGGTTGCACATGTTTTAAGAATTAGTCAGGTGTTTTAAGAAGCTTAGATACCTTCATTATAAAAAAAAAAAAGAGGGGAGAAAGTCTAAGAGCCTAAGAAATAAGATTTACTTTTAGACAAGTTTAATTTTTCATGCCGCAATTATTTAAACATTTTAGAACATAATATATAATATATGTTAGTTATGTTTGAGAAGAAATACAATAAACTGAAATGTACTCAACACCCTTTACATTAAACAAAAAGATAAAATTTTAAAAAGTTATCTTAAAATGGTAATAATATCTAGATGACATGAACACCTACCACTAATTCAAAATTAGATTTTATTGAATTATTTTCTGATTTTTTTACTTACTTTTATAATAACAAAATCTATTAGACAAGAGAAACAGGAGATATTTGGCAGTTGGCAGACCCTCCATCATCACATTTCATCTCTCTAACTTCCAATCCAAAAACTCTATAAATATCTGTAGAAATAATCATATCATTGAAAAAACTTAGGAAAATATCCTAATGCAATTCGATTTTCATTCAAGGCCTTTCATTGTTTTATTTAGCATTTTATTCATTTTTATGTTCTCTTCATCCTAGAATTTTGTCTGCCGTTTTAATTGTAAGTCTATATTTCCCATTTTTCATATTTAAATTATTTTTCCTTTTTATCATAATATTTATAAACTCAATTTGATTTAAATTCAAGGATTTTATATTTTATTTATTAAATATTTTTCTTATTTTCATGTTTTCTTTGTAATGCCATTCATTTCTCCTTTTAGTTACAAATTTAATTTTTCTCCTTTCATGTTTCAATCTTTTTTTCATTTCTTATTATAATAATTATAAATTTAATTTGTATTTGAGTATTAAGTCAATAATTTTTTTGAATTTTTATTTATTTTTTAAAACTATATTAAGTATCTCAGTTCAATGAGATTTTTGTAGAATTTAAGTTTTGAATTGTCATACACTAAAACTCAGATATGACTCGAACAAACAGCCGACACATTTAGATCTATAAATGATGGGAAATATTGTATTTACACTTAAATTATTCATTTTAAGATAAATTTAACATTTTCATCAATAATTGATGATAGATCCATTGTCGACTACCATCTTTTTACAAAGAAAAAGACCCAGTTACAATATTCAAGGCTCTATTCCTACATTTTTTTTCTTTCTTTTATATCTTTTAAATAATCTAATCATTAATCATTCCATCAACCCATACGAATATTTTCTCCAAGGTCTATATGATT
This sequence comes from Chimonanthus praecox, assembly GCA_022113865.1. NCBI lineage: Eukaryota > Viridiplantae > Streptophyta > Magnoliopsida > Laurales > Calycanthaceae > Chimonanthus > Chimonanthus praecox. The sequence goes on along the minus strand of CM039086.1, from coordinate 58,230,451 downwards.
ATGCAGTCTTCCTTATTAACAAAATTAAAATTAACAATTGGGTCTCTTTCATGCATCAGTAGTCAAATAAATCCGCTCATGTGGGCCTCATTTTCCTCTATTCCAAGTGTTAAAGATTCTCCTACTGATACAGGGAAGACGACTTCTTTTTTTTCTTTCTTTCTTTATCGCCATCGTCGGCATAATTGTCATTATCATTGTCAATTTTACTTCAGAACTGTCACATGTAATCCGGACCTTTAGTAGCAGATGGTTTGAAATTTTATTGGTATTCTATAATTTGTCAACCATGTGGCAATTTCATGTATGGAGGAGAGTGGCATCAAAACTGTCGGTTTTAATCTGCTTCATGCTTAAAGTAAATTGATGGAATTGAGTAGAAAAGTAGGACGGAGGGACTAAATGAGTTCAAAGATGATCAACTTATTACTCTAAATCATTAGATGGCTCGGGTTGGGCCCAAGGTGGACCTCACTTCTACATATGTAAAGTTGATAAAAACTCTTCTATTTTCAAAGCCCTAACAAGATTATGATCCGGTCCATTTATATGTCATGCCTTGGAGGAGAGTGAGTCCCAACTAGAGGCCAATTTTTGGGCCCATCTGAGACGACAATAGATTGGACCGGGTAGCATAATGGCTCAACATGGTCCATCTCCACCCATTGATAAGCATCGTATCCGGATGAAGAATGGATCCATTGCCTACAGTACCAATGGATCCATCTAAATGGTCACACTTGACCCACCTTAGATGATCCTTTCATGTTCTTTGCAATCTCTCTCCATGTCTCCTCTACTACTTCCTCTTTCGGTTCTTTGTCTACTCAGCACCTGCTAGACGTCATTACAGATCCCACCAGCATACATCGCTGCTAATGCTCTGTTTTTTGCTATTCCCCAATGCCCCACCAACGCATCTCCTTCTAACGCCCGAGGACTTCTCTCACAAACTTTCTCTTTTATAATGCCACAACAAAACACCCTAAACTAACTATTCTTCCATTTTCCTTTCACTTGGAAGTAAAAGCCTTCAGTTTCTGCCCACTGGATGCTGTAAGGACCTGCTAGTCCAATTGCAGCAAACGGAGCCTTACACGAATCGAACACGATCCAATAATGGAATAACGAAATCTATGGCTCATTTTTTTTTTTCAATATTTCAAGTAATAATTTCAATCTAATCAGAATGCGGAAGTAAGAGTGTGACTCAAATTCGCTATCACAAGCACCGACTGATTTCAGTTATGGAAACATGAAGCAAAATAGCAACTACTCTTTGTGTTACACGACAACTGCTATAAGCATTTTTTTGGTAAGTTGCTAAAGCCAAGGGGTGTGCTTCTTTGAGAAACTGCTAAGAGTGGAGAATCCTAAAATGAAACTTCTTAATTAAATATGGATCGGTGCTTGCAGCAAGGATATATATACAGCCAACGTGTGTATTAAATTGACACACCAGGACGGCGTGTGGAACAGACACACGAACAGAGGAACAACGTGTGAGAGCTAGAGGGATAGTATTCTTGTATTGAATACATGAGGAGAGTTGCTAGCTGTGAACAATTGTTGATCACAGAGATTCCTAATCTAAGAGGGGACACACACGCTAAAGAACAGAGAGGGAAATTGTTTGTCTAAGTTAGGGCTGAAACTCGGGTCGGGCGGGCCGGGTTTTGACAAACCCAGCCCTAACCAATGTCAAATTTTTTTGAACCCGATCCAACCCGACCTGAATTGTAAACCCGAATATGTCAACCCAACCCGACCCGAATTGCTAATACTCTCAACCCGAGAGTCTACCCGACCCGAGTTAGCCCGAGTGGGCCTTTCCTTCCTTATATGGTGGCATTTCTACAAGACAATCCCTCCATATTTTCACCAAGATGAAGATTATATTTCATTTTGAGAAATGATCATCTACAGCACCAATATGTTAGATTATGGGAGCAAAATAAATGAATTAAATTCCTTAGCCATAAACAAGAACATACATATACATGATGCTTGCTTAGTATGTCCACTTCCACACAGCCGTGTTTTGGCTGCATCATGTAGTGACACTTGACACTCTTTTCATGTCAATTAATAGAATACAATAAGTACATAACAGAAGAATAGAGTTTCAAAATCATGTCAAAATCCAACGTGATGCACTGCCACCTGATAAGGGCTCCCTATTCTTGGACAGTTGGACTTGAACAAGAGACCCACTTGATGTGCATTGTGCAGGAAGATATCACAAACAACTAAACTAAAGGTGAGCAAAGTAGTGATAAGCAAGTGCAGTGTAATGCAATTGTCAAGTGCAATTGGCTCAGATAAAGAACAATAATAATGTGTAACATCTAATTAAAATGAAATAGAATATTACAAGTCCCAAATATAAATTGTCATCTAAGGATCTTCTAAAAAACAAAAACAAAAAATCCAATGACATCATCGCTTTTGCAGCCACAACTCTTCATCCAATCACATCATCACTTTTTTCAACTTCAATGACACCTAAAAAAAAGTTTAAGAGTAATATCAGATTGCAATAATAGAAGAATAAAAAGAAATACTAAATAGCTAAAAAAAATATATTATTACTAGATTCAACCATAGCAGTATCATTTTCAAGATCATAAACTTCAGCCTCTCCATCTACTTCATTGTCAATTATGGTATCTTTTAACCAATCTTGTGTACAAATCAATGCTTGCACGACCCCATGGCTCAATGAACTTCGGTATTGGCTGATAACCCTACTTCCAGTACTAAATGCTGACTCTAAAGCAACAGTTGATGCTTGAATTGCTTATCCCGAGCCATCATTGAAAGTATAGGAAATTTAGAGATATTAACTTTCCACCAGCTCAAAATGTCCAAATTAGGATCATCCGGAAAATTTTCTTCATCAAGATATTGGTCAAGATCTATCCTCAAATCCAGATTTTTCTTTCCAGCCCCCATTCTAAAAAATGCTTTTCGAAGAAGTGCTTTCTTAGAACTAGTTGAAGTATCACCCATTGTCTCTGATATATTATCGTCAAAAGAGACTAATTGCTTTTGTAGTGGAGAAAAAAATGAAGTATACTCGTTGAAAAGTGCAACCATCTCATTTCAAATCAATTCAATATGTTGATCAGTATCAGATTTTGAATAAAGTTGTTGATACATAAATTCAACATATCTCAACTTGTAACGGGGATCTAATACCATAGCAATAGCAAACAGTACATTGCATTTCTTCCAATATTTATCGAATTTCTTTTACATCTTTTTTGCCATTGAAGAAATACATCCATGATCATTCTTCACCATGTCAAGCAATTGAGCTACAGTCTCATACACTTCATGAAAATAGAGATTTGAAGTAGTATATTTTGTCCCCGATAAAACCTTTGTAGCACTATAAAAGACACGCAAAAACTTGCAAATTGTTTCAGCCTTTCTCCAATCATCACTTGTTGGAGCAACATCCTTTGCATAAATTGGATCACGCGTCTTCAAACGGAAAAATGCACTCTCATAAACTAAAGCAGAATCTAACATAAGATAGGTTGAATTCCACCTTGTACAAACATCTAAGCACAAACCTTTAGTGGATGCAATTCTTTCTTACAAGACGCAACTATCAAACTCTTGCTTACGCGATTGCGATGACGGCACATATTTCACGCATGTGCGAATAGCTTCAACTGATGATTTTATCTCATTTAAGCCATTTTGTACAATCAAATTAATAACATGTGCAGCACATATTACATGAAAAAATTTACCCCGTTATAACAAAATTTCCTTTCGAGAAAAAGTCTCAACGAGGTTATCAACGGCTGTCTTGTTGTTTGTTGCATTATCCAATGTGATTGTGCATATCTTTCTGATATCATATTCAGCCAAACATCTCTCTATCATATCAGCAATTACTACACCACTATGTGGGGCTGGAACCATACAAAAACTAAGTATCTTCTTATGCAACTTCCAATTGTTGTCAATAAAATGTACTGTGAGACTTAAGTATCCCAAAGTTTGGTTTGAAGTCCAGAAATCAGCCGTTAAAGAAATATGTTTACAAGAAGTACTTAGAAACGCTTTCAACTTGCCCTTTTCCAAATGGTAGATTTTCAAAAATTCTTTTCTAACTGTGATACGAGAGATGAATTGAAATCTAAGATTGATTGATTTCACAAATCTCCGAAAGGGTGCACGATCAACAATAGAAAATGGAAGTTCAAGCATAACTATCATAATCGCCAATTCTCTTCGTGCTTATTCTATGTTAAAAGCATAAGGCAAAAGGCCCACTCCCACTCCATCATCACCAACTTTTTTATCATTGTCAAATTTAAGAACCTTTTGACTCTTGTCTTTCACTGCATAAGCAGTACATCGTGCTAAATGACGTTTGAGTGTACTAGTTCCATTTTTAGAAGTGGCTTTGTAGCTCCAATGACAATATTTGCAAATTTCCCTTAAATCATCACCCTTAGTTTTAGGATCTCTAATAAAATGACCCCAAACAACTGACTTTACTTTGTATCATTTCCTTTGCTTACCACTAGCGGGAACTGAACAATCTCCTATATCCAAATTTTGGTATTATCATTCGTGGGAGCAATATTGGATTCTAACACCTAATTGAACATTAAATACAATAATCAATCAAATATGATAAATATATAAATACATCTAGGAAAAAGGAATTAATAATAAAAAACTACCAGTGAAAGAAAAAAAATCTTACTTCAAGATCAACATCAATGTTAACATCAGAGTTCTGCGAAGCCATTAGACTATTTTTGCGAAGGCACTGTAAAAGTAAACAATAAAAATCACTACATGTCTACATGTAAAAATTTAATTAATTAGAGTGCAAAATCAATTAAATAAGTTTTTTGAGGCTGGGATTTTTAACAGTTCAGCACAAAGGTAGTAAGGGCCGCGGGCAAACAGTAGTAAAGTACTGTTCATCGTGGCTGAACAGTAGTAAAGTATTGTTCATCGTGTCCTTGAAAATATTACTGAACTGAGATTTAGGCATGAGCCATTTATTGAATTCTAGAATACCAATAAAAGCCATGCCTGGGAATTTCCTATTCCTAGCCATGGAAGCTAGTTGCTGGCTTAGCCCTTTAACCATTATGTCATCCTAGATTGTTAGATATGTTCATCTCTGTTTACTTCCCATTATATTACATTAGTCCCAAGGGTTCTCAATCGTCGTCTTAATCTATGATGCTGGGATCCATCAACTTGTGAACCACTGGTGAGCACATCTAACTGAAGAAACAACAATATATACATGATTAGATAGGAAACAAGGTGCACATTCAATTATTCTCACTTTTTTTTCAAGTTTTTTAGTACTGGTTTATTGAGAGGTTCATTTTTTGCATCCAGTAATTTTTTTTTTGGTAAAACTCCTCTGTATTTGGACATGGATAGTCAAATCTGCAAAATTTTAGTGTATTGAGCCTGATTATCCAACTATTGTTCCTTCAACTTTTCCTTTACATTTCTAGGATCCTAAACAGATGCATGATATTGTTCATGAGAGAAACTTCCCGAGATTGTAAACCTGAGGCAAGGTTGGTTTTATGAACAGTTCAGATTTATGAGTAGACCTGCATTTCACAGTTGGTCCCTTCTGTTCTTTCTGCATTTCATTGGTTGGATGGTTCTAGTAGTCCTATCAATATGATTTTCAAGGTTAATTTGATGGATGGCTCAGATGTATAATTGAATCCTTCGTGTGTGAGGTGAAATAAGTTGCACCATAGATGGTGTGTTTAGTTGCATAGGAACATTACCCATCACTTTATATCTTTCATACACAGTCACATATATACGATATGTTTATGGCATTATAATTCTCGATACATGAGAAACATAGAGCATCCTGATACAACATTCACAAAATGTTTCAAATGGTTGATGATCCAAAATTTGAGGTGATGCAGCTTACTTGGGTAGGAGGATGCACAATCCCTAACCTAAGCACACCAATGGTATGGAAAAAAGGTACAGAGAGTGGACAAATAGGACTTTTCAAATCCTGAATCTTTTGGTTATCCTCTCCATGATAGGCTCAATATTAACTGTCCAGAACACTTGACCATCCCCACTTGTAGAGATTGGATTATCTATTTACATTTTCATGTACATTGACCTGTTCACATACTTATATTCTTCCTAGTTCCAGGTAAATGTACAGGTTGGTAATGTTGCCCAATTTCGCTGTCAACTGGGTCATGGCCACTCGAGTGCTGCCATAATGTACAAGTTGGTAGTGTAACTTATCGTGATTGTTATCCAATCCATTCTTATTCATATGTCTCCAAGATGTTCATCACTTTTGAGATATGGGCATACCTTCTTTAATCCATTCAAATATCAAAGCTCACATCAGTTTTGATTTGTTTGGTTCATGCATCGAAAAAGGATTTGCAGAAATTCAGAGGATTCTATTTCTTAACAAGCAACTAAGGAAAAAAAAGAAAAAAAAGAAGAAGAACAAATACAAAGCACACAGAAACAAATGTAAACTGATTTGTACCGAACCTGTAATTAGGGGTAGATTTGGCGTGCTACTATGCAAGGGACAGATCTGGGGTGTGTCCTCGAATGAGCGATCGGTGGCGTTCGGATGAGCGATCGGTAGTAGCGACCAGTAGCGTACGACACTGCGAGCCACAAATTTGATGTACAGAGGGCAGAGGGTAGCACTGGCAGCGTATGAGGTTCAAATAAAACAAGAAATCGCTGGAGATTCACGGGAGGAAGAAAATGCGGAAGGAGAAATGGGTGAAGATCAAGTCCGAATCGCACAAGCTTGAGAAGAACTGGAACGGCTAAGGATCTGATTCTTCTCACTATGGAGTATGCCATTAGGGTTAAAGTTTTATAATCGAAAGAGGGAGAGAGGAAGTCGAACGCGGGGGATCGCCTGTTTGTGGAGTTTGAAAGAGGGAGAGAGCCAGAGAGGATGTCGAATGGGCGAATGCCTAATGGCCGAATGGGGTTTCGATTTTTGAAAGAGGGGAAGAGGGGAAGAGGAAGCGTCGCTGAAGAGGTGGATATCTATTTCAGAAAGAGGGAAACGACGGAAGTGGAAGGGGCGTAGGTTTTTTAGGTTTTATTTAAGTTATGAATTCAGGTCGGGTTTTTCCGGGTCAGATTTTTTCGGGTCGGGTCGGGTCGGGTTGAAATTTAAATTCTTCAGCCCAACCCGACCCGAATTTCAGTCAGGTTTTTTTTTTCCTAACCCAACCCGACCCGAGTTTACAATTTCTATAACTTAGCCCACACTATTTTCGGGTCGGGTCAGTCGGGTCGGGCCAAAACCCAACCCAAGTTTCACCCCTAGTCTAAGTTCTTCCTTGAGAGGGGGTGCATCGACAAGACCACAAAGGTTTTCAGTCTTCAGAGGCAGACTGCATACACAGTCTGATACACAAAGGCACAAACAACGTGAAGGTACTGAAAGGTGTTGATTGTGATCTGCTTATCGAGGGTGCAGTGAGCAGAGAGACCTTCTTCAGAGAGCAAGAGGAAGCGACACGTAGGGAAGCTGACTGCTGACTGGACAAAGGGGCAGTCAGCAGCCGACGCTTCACACTTGTACAATGCGTGTGTTAGGGAAACAAAGGGCTGCAACACCCAGATCAACTACATCTTTGTATTCGGGTTTTGGTTTACATTTATTGAAATTTTCTTATTTTCTATTCACTTAATACAAATATTACACCCTCAGTGGACGTAGGCCAAGGGTGGGCCAAACCACGTAAAATCGTCGGCGTTTTGCTTGTGTTGTTTTATTCTGCTTATTTTGGGTATGTTTATTTGGTAATAAACTTAACAAGTTGTATCATTAGCTTTGGTTGGAGACCAGGGAATTGTGTGAGATCGAAATACAGCACAATGGCAATGAAAGAAATGCGGAGTACAAAGTTCGAGGTGGAGCCCTTTGACAGGAAAAACAACTTCAGCTTTGGCGGAGTTTACTGCATGATATTCTGGTACATCAAGGGCAACATAAAGCACTGAAAGAGAGAAGCCAAGCTCTTTCGATGAGAAAGGGAGGGACAAACAGAATGAGGCTATTCAGATGATGCATGGGATGAACTACAGATGAAGGCGGTGGCAACCCTATTGATGTGTTTGGCACCAGAGGTAAAATATCTTTTTTTTTATGAAACTTACAACAGAGTTATGGAAGAAATTGGAGACTCTGTATAAGGTAAAGTCACTTACAAACAAGTTGGTTCTGAGAAATCAATGGTACCAGTTGCGGATGGAAGAATGAATAGACATCCTAGATCATCTACATGCATTTAACAAAATCGTCACTCAACTTGCAAGCGTTGACTTGAGATTTAAGGAGGTCGACAAGACTTTATATTATTGGCTTCTCTTCCCCCCTCCTTGAATACATTGGTGACAACTCTACTGATTGGTAGAGAGACGAGACGGTTGACGAGGTGACTACGGCATTGCTGCAGACGGAGACCATTAGGAAGCCGATAATTCATCCAATGTATATGGTTTGATGGTGGCTAAGGTGGATAAGTAGCGGGAGAGGAGTCGAGAGAAACTCCAAAAACCAAAGAGGGTCAAGGTCAAAATCAAGGGTGCATGAATTGAAATGTTACTACTGTGAGAAGGAAGGACACAAGATGAGGGACTACAACCTAGTGAAACGTGATCGGGAGGCCAGGTCACAAAAATTAGATCAATCAAGCAACACACATGGTGCATCAGCAGAGGAGATTGTTGAAGTGTGTATAGTCACAAAAGGTACGGAGAATCTATATAATAATTGGATTTTAGATTCTGGGTGAACCTATCATATGTGTCCGAGGAGAGAATGGTTTGATACATACAAACCATGCAATGGAGGAGTTGTTCAAATGGGTAATGGGGAACTATTAAAATCATTGGGACCGGGACTATAAAAATCAAAATGTTCGATGGTATGATAAAGACGCTAGAGAATGTGCGCCATGTCCCGAATATTAAAATGAATTTAAGTTCATTGGGTATTCTTGAATCTGAGGGATTCGCCTTCAAAGCTAAGGATGTGACTCTTAGAGTTGTAAAATGAGTTATGATTGTCATGAAGAGGAAGAGGCAAGGGAATATGTACACACTGTTAGGGAGCATAGTCATTGACAGACAACAAGCATCTTCTAGTTAGTTTGCGGGCAAAATGAGAAAAACCCAAAAGCCACCAGTGAGTTATAGACTGAAAAGTAAGGTTACTTCTGCATTAGATGGTTGTGGTGTTTCGTTTGGTTTCCATGGTATAGGTGAAAACACATATGGAAAGGTGAAAGCATCGTGCTACACAAAGAGTAATGTTGTAACGCCCGCCCCTTTTCACTAGCTTAGCCAAAAATCAGAGTATATATATATATATATTTTTTTTTTTTTTTTTTTTTGAAATAAAGAGTGACAAGAGAGCGGGACATCACGACGCGAGCTAAGTCCGAGCTTTCAAAGCCCGGCCCTTAACTGGCCAACCCTACGTGTGTGTGGAACTAAGTCCACGAGAATGGTTCACACGTAGAAAGTAAGCTTGCGGAATTATAATAGAGTTTATCCTACCAATTTTAGATAGCAAGGAATTACATCACTTAATTAATAATTACCTCAAAATTAGAATGTCCAAAATAAAGTCCAAATCATAGCAAGTAATGTAAATTATTACAGTCCAACGAGCTAAGTTACTCCAATTACATTTCCAAAATAAAACTTAAGTAAATAAACTAGCTCGCTCCTCCAAGCTCCTACGTTTGGCTCCGATCACGTCCTTCACTTCCTCCATTTCCTGCATCATCATCTAAGATGGAAATAGGGCTTTAGACAACGCGCCCAGTAGGTACTCCGAGTAGGGTCAACACATGGATTAGTATAAATAAAATACATAGATAAGATTTAATATCAAAACCATGCAAGTGAATGCAATTCCATGCAATGGGTGTCATATGCCATGAGTCCCACCCATCATCCACATCACCATCACAATGTATCTCTCTTGCTGGAAAAGCCTCATCAAGGTATCATAAACACATAGTAACCCTCTTGATGGAAAAACCTCATCAAGATATCATAAACACATAGTAACCCTCTTGATGGAAAAACCTCATCAAGATATCATAAACACATAGTAACCCTCTTGATGGAAAAGCCTCATAGTAACCCTCTTGATGGAAAAGCCTCATCAAGATATCATAAACACATAGTAACCCTCTTGATGGAAAAGCCTCATCAAGATATCATAAACACATAGTAACCCTCTTGATGGAAAAGCCTCATCAAGATATCATAAACACATAGTAACCCTCTTGATGGAAAAGCCTCATCAAGGTATCTCAAACACATAGTATCCCCCTTGATGGAAAAGCCTCATCAAGGTATCCCCACGTTTGTTTATCGGTCGCCCGATGGAGCGTGGACTCCGATTTTCTTTCATCCCTCCCATGTCATGCATGAGATGTAAGTGCAATATGTCATATAATTATACAAACCATAGCATTAAAATCCCATCTTTAAACACATCATTTGATTACCAAATAGATCAAGTAAAACATTCATATACACCTAATCCATGGCTTTCAATGAGGTAGGAATCCTACCAAAGACCAACTAATATGCATCGCTTTTCCGTCCAAGAATTCGGTCACCGATCGCGCACCGCTTGCAAGATCCCGTTACCTTATTGCACATCAACAAATTAACCCAATGTTTCAACCATGCCTAAGTCCATTATACATGCCTTAGTGGGGTTTGGCCATACATAATGGCCGAACCTCACTAACTAGGTTTTTGGGTCCCTTTTTAAATCCTTAGATCCATTTTGTCATGTGAGTCTAAAATCAGCCACCCTTTGGTTCATTTATCCAACATATAAGGTCATCATTAAAAGTCCCTAAGTCCACAACCATCTCCCATGAGGTTCGGCCATACACCATGGCCAAACCCATGGTTCTTCATTTTGGCCATATTTACATTTTTGCCACTCCTTTTTCCCATGGTTAATCACCTTTCATTTATGCATGTCCATATCCCTAACTAATCCATAAATATGGATCCATCAATGCCTCATTAATCATGACACAAAACCCATTATAAATCAGTCATTTCCTTAACTTAATACCCATTCATTTTAAACATGCATAGATCCATACTTAATCCATGAAATGACTCATAAAATGGGTTATGGGGTTCGGCCATACACCATGGCCGAACCCATGATGTAATTTCCCTCATTTTTCTTGGATCTTTTACAACATTTTAGATCCACAACAAGGTGCCTTCTTGAGGGGGTTTCAATCATACATTTAGATCATCATTTTTTTATCAACATTAACTATATTTTGAGTCCATTAACTTACCCATATTCCCCATCCTCTTCATGGTTCAAAAGACATCTAAGTCCACCAAAATCTTTCCATGGGGTTCGGCCATACAACATGGCCGAACCCATGGTCCATGGTTCATCTTCATTTGCAAGTTTGAGACCATCAATACTCATTAACATTTCTCCATAGTTTCCTCACTTGACCCCTTTAAAATTTTCTAACATTTAGCCATTCAAAACCCTAAAACCATTAACAAATCATTCCATGGTTTTCATCCTTTAAACCCATAGAGAAATACTTAATATCCTTCCATGGGGTTCGGCCATACAACATGGCCGAACCCTATGGCTTATTATTTCTTCAAAAATCATATTTCCATGATTTGTTACTTGATGGTTCTCATACAAGAAACCCTAGGGTTTGGCCATGCAAAGGCCAAACCATACATTTTGATCATTCATCATACTTTTGACATGCATGAGGTCCTTCCCACATCTTCATAACAGTTAGGGTTTGGCCATGCAATGGCCAAACCATGATCCTTGAACCCTTTTTGTCATGCATGCATACATACCCAAATATATACATAGTGTCCTTAGTATTCCATTATTTTTCTTAACCTATCTTACCCATTAGGGTTTGTCCATTTCTCATCCCCTTTCTTGGATGGATTTTAGATCCATGGCCCATAATATTTTGGCCACCAATTAATCCAAGAAAAATGAACTCCATGGTCTCCTTTTAACTCTTTTAAAAATAAACTCGTGTTGAGGACTACTTACCAATCCCGCGGCTCTTCCGGTTTCCTTTTGCTCCTCTTTGATCCTTATCTTTCCCTCTTCCTCTTCTCTTTGATCTTCGGTCAATATATGAGCTTGATCAAGATAAGTTCACCAAGGGTTGGTTCGGCCAAGATGGTGGTAGGTTTGAGAGAGGGAAAGGAGGAAAGAATGGGAAAATATCCTAAGTCTTGGGTCTTGAGATGGTGGTCGGCCAAGCTGGGGATCTCCTCCTTTTCTCTAAGTCTTTTTCTTGTCTTTCTCCTTGTGTGAGGGTCGGCCAAGATAAGGGGGAGAGAGGGAGAGAGTGAGGTGAGAGGAATGAGATGGAAAATCCATCTTTCCATCTTGACTTGGGCTTGCTTGAGCTAGACTCCACCACCTTTCTTTTGCCCAATCATGGTCCATGCATGCCCTTAATCTTAGGCCTCTTGTCCCTTAGTGGTGGTGGTTGGGATGAGGTGGAACCACCACCTCCCTTTGGGCCAATGCATGCCCTAGCATGCCCCCAACTTAAGGGCCTTGTCTAGCCATGGAGGGTGCATGCCCTCCACATGGCACTCCCAACCCCTCCATGGCCAACGGTTTTGGGTGGCCTTGGATGAGGTGGCACCACCACCTCATTTTTTGCCAAGGCATGCTCTCCACCTAGGCTTTTGGTCTAGCCAAGGGGGAAGCATGCCCTTCACATGGCACTCCACCCATGCCAACGGTTTTGGGTGGGTTTTGTCTTGATGGTTGGGTGGTTTCCATGAGATGAAACCACTCATTTGACTCACCCATTTCTTAGGCGACTCACCCCCATTGAACTCACTCCATGTAATGCAACTCATTTATTTAATTTGATATTTAACTTAGGTCATTTAATTACATAATTGAATTCCATTTATTTCTCTTTAATTTCTCCATGAATCCACCCATGGTTGACCAAGTCAACCATGGTGGCCGGCCCCACCAATGCCTTGGCCCACCCGCCACCTCACTTGATGAGGTGGAGTTGGGTCCCACTTGATTATGCCACCTTGATTTATTCCAACTTAACTTAGGTGATTTTAATCAATTTATTGAATTCAATTCACCTTGACCCTCCTCAATTCCCTTTGACTTATCCATGGTTGACCAAGTCAACCATGGTGGTCGGCCCCACCTATGTCTTGGTCCACACGCCACCTCACTTGATGAGGTGGAGTTGGGCCCCATTTGATTATGCCATCTTGATTCATTCCAATTTAACTTAGGTGATTTTAATCACTTCATTCCATTCCATTTACTTTGATCACCATTGGGCCCATGGCCCAATCAAATTCACCTCCTACCCATTTACCCTAATGCTCAAACCATCTTGACCCATTGGGTCCCAAATGGGTATTTGATTCAATTGACCATCCTTGAACCAATTAACCATCATTGACCCATTTAAATGAAATTAATCCAGTCTATGGCCCATTGGACCATACTTGGGCCATTGCCCAAATTTTGATCCATTTATCATCCATTCCATCAAAATTCTTAATTTCAACCATTAAAATAAATAATAGCCAATATAATTATTATTTAAATGAATCCGGGCTATTACAAATGCGACGGGTGTGACAAAGTGATGGATAGCCGTCAAGTTCAAGCAAAGCTTGGGGTTGGCCAATTCTTCTCATTGAAGAAACAGGTGGAGCATCCCAGAGCGTGGGGATACGCATCTCACACAAAGATGCAAAGGATTGCAGTTGTAGGTGGAGGAAGTCCGTGAGCGATGAAAACCCTTCTATGGAAAGATTAGTATTGATTGAGATTATTGTACAAAATAAATCTCACGTCTTTTTGGCCCGATGGTAGGGCGAGATAAGATCTTACTTGATTTGTTTTAGATCCTCCTTGATTTAGAATTCTCAAATGATTTGTATTGACTACTTTTATTTTCTCTCTTTTCCTACAGAAGTTCCTCGCCTGCACTTTTATCTCTCACTTGTGGAGCTTGAACATCATCTCCCTTTTTTCTTTTTCTCTTTCTCAAATATGATGGCATGATATTGATTGTCTCCTCTCCCTTGAGTTTCTAAATTTACTAGCACAAAATTTTGTTATATCACAAACAATTCTTTTTCTCACATTGCATAATACAATTTTTGCAGTGAGCCCACTGAGTATAGTGGGTGGGTTAACACAATCCACCTATTTGCGATTGAGAGAATGAGTTTAGAGGGAGAAGAAATAAGATGCACACACTAATGGAGATTGATTCGAGGGAATCTCAGGCCTCCTTAAACAACTGTTGGGTTATTTCAAGGAACTCACCCTCCTTAGACTTAGTTTTTAGAGATAAAATTCTCCATGCCCTCTTTTATTAATTGCTTACTCTTAAATAAAGAGATTGCCCCACCTCAATGTGGAGGTTGATTACATGGAAAGATTCTAGGCTGATTACATGGGCTAGATAAGAGATGAATTCAAATTCAAACGGGAATTTTAAATAAGCAAACTATATGCTGATAATCTGGAGTTGATTTGATCTCTATGCAAATCTCCTACAACTGCACACACTCAGCAACATCTCAGCATGAACCTGGCACACTCAGCAGGCACGTTACAATTTTGCTATCTATCTTTCTTAAAGATGGAAATTTTTCTATTTTGTCACTTCACCTTTTAATTTATCAAACACAAAATCGAGGTTAAAATGCAAAGCTCCGATTTCTACAACACCAGATACACAAATCAAAACCCATCAAATTTAAATCAGCCACAGTAGCCTTCAAGCGATGAGCACAATGTGAAATGTAATGCTTGATAATCAAGTTTTCAAACCTAATAAGCGGTAATAAAGTTGGAAATTGAAAAAAAAAACAAAAAAAAAAAAACAGACCTAATTATGTTATACTAATTTTTTTAATTCAAATAAAAAAGTCAATTAAGATGAAAAACTCTCTTGAGTCACTGAATTTAAATGAGTTTCAGAAGATTCTATTGCCCACCATATTTAAGTTTGTAAATTCAGAAGTCAATGTTTAAGGGTTGTTTCTTAAGTTATAGCTGGTTTATCTCTTCTTTTAAAAAAAATCATTTGAGTGAAAGAGGAGGATATCTCCTTGTTTGTTAACTCATATTTTATCTTAATAAAAAATAAGTATTTTGATATTAATTACAAAACTATTAGATCTTCACTGTTCAATACGAAATTAAATTTCATAGTACTGAATTGAATTTAAAAATATTTTTTATAAAATATATATATATTTTAAATCTTGTGAGGGCTACTTGGATGAAAACCGTCACACGTCAGCCTGCAAACGTCGTTAGCGCCATTTCCGTTGCGACTGTTTTCTGCCCATCGCACACGTTTCAAAGGCCCACGTGAAGCCCAACAGGCAGTTTCAAGTTTCAACAGCACCCCAAAACCGACAAACACGACACGTAAAAGAGAATTTCTTTGACTTGTGTTTCTTATTTTATTTTCACAGACAGCGACTTTTCGTCATAATTCAGAAAAAATTAAATAAATTTAATTGAGTTGACTCCTCGAAATTCAAATTTTAAATTAAATAAATCAATACTTCATTTTAAAAAATCAAATTAATTTTCAAATTTCAATAAATAATTTAATTTAATTTAAATTTGAATTTTGAAACTATCGTTTTTACTGATTGAATTGGAAGTAAAGATAAGACCGGCAGAGACGTTTCCAACTTTCCAGTTTGCCATTGCCATTTCCGTGCGTGCATTAACACGTGAAGTAGCGCTCCTATTTATTTATTCACTTTCTGTCTAATCAGTCCAAGCCTCTCTAAGCAGACTCAGTTTGCTGGGGTCCAGTCCTTTGTCCTTGGTGGCCCTCTTCATTTCTCACCGTTAAACTGCTGGGACCCACAATAAGATAATAGAAGATAATATTATGTTGCGAAGAAGAAAGTGGGTTTATTTATTTATTTATTTTTATCCAAAAGTGTTCCGACTTTGCATCCGACTAATCTTACATGTTAAAAAAAAAAAGTGGATTTATGGTGACATAATCCCGAGACTATGAGATCCATGCCATATCTAAGAAAATCCATGCTTAGAAAATGATCCATGCTGTATACTTGTAGCACTTTTTAATCCAAAAGATTGAAACATTAGTTTTAAAAATTAAATAAATGCTCATTTACACATTTAAAATATGTGACATTAAAGTTTTATGTAGAATTTCTAAAAATGTAAATGAATATTAACCAATATTTTAATTACTGGTTCATCTCTAAAAAGCATTTAAATTCTTTTTTCTATAATTCATCCATATTTAAATCTATAGATGCTAAATGATTTTCATTTTCGTAAAGCTTTAGCATTAGAGTTTTATGTTCAGGCTTTTGGTTGAACTGATATAAAATGATCATGTATATATTATTATGTGATCCACTAAAAAAATTCTTAATAAAATTAATAAAGTTAATTTTTGTAAAATTAAAAAGCAGAGGATTAAAAAATAATTTAGGTTAGATCAAATTTTAAAGAATTAAAAAACAATTTCATCAATTTAATTAATATAAATTGAAATAAACTATATGTACATATAGTTAAGAAAGATTTTTTCAACCAAATTTTTAAAACTCCACTGATGAATCTCATGCTCAAGAACATAGGATAATAATAGAAGAGTCCTAATTCCAAGGGATTGGCTTGACGATCAAAACGCTCTGTTCATAAAAAGAGATCTTGAATTCGATTTATGATCAACTCTAATCAAAAGTTAAAAGAGTACTCAATTGAAATATCTGAACACTTTCGTTCATTAAAATAAAGAGTATTTTTTACCTTGCCATTAATCGTGTTATGCGACTTTAAGAGGGTTGAGAAAATTAGAACACACTCATTGAGTTGTCTGTAAGGAAACAGACTGCCCCTTTTCATGTCTCAGCTGCCATCTTCAAATTTCACATGTTTCATGGCTCTTTAAGGCTCTGATCCTTCAAATGCTGTCAACCAAGCGACCATAATGCGATATGAACCCACTTACTCAAAATCCTCTTCTCCTAGCCAGAATCTTGCACTCAGGCTTATCAGCATTTATGATAAGAATTCATTCCTGTAACTCTTTCAATGTCAAGAGAAATCTCAGGAGCTCTAGACTCAGCACATTTGTAGGAGTGCTAGGCTCTAAGGAAAGTGCATAGTAGAAGTCCTAAACGGCCGCTTATTGGACCATAATCAAGGGCCGGCCCTGACAAGAGACAGTCATAAATGGAGATCTATCCTGTTACAACTTCGAACCCAAACTTTTTTTTGGTAGATCTTCCCTTTTTTTAAAAAAATATATAAAAAATTAATATTTTATAATAATATTACTAAATTAATTTTTTATCTATTTATCATTGTCAAAATGATGAAAAACTACAATAACTGCATCAGAAAGTTCCGCCGCATGATAAAATCCACACATGATAATTTTACTGAGAGTGAATATTTGGAGTGGAGTGGAAATCGAACTCAAAACTCTTGCTTTTTAAATAGGATTCCTGAACATCACTCTAACTCAATTGGGTTAAAAATTTATATGTTTAAAATCTATATTTGTTAAAGTTAATTATTCTCTCAAGAGTGAGAGGAAGAGCTTTCTATACAATATGGTTGCAACACATTTCTATGGCCGACATAGGCAAAAAATCTGCGAAATATCCAGATAAACAAATAAAAGGCTTTGCCTATTGCTTTCGATATGAAGCGTTCAATTTTACCTCAAAATTGTTAACATGGATTTCTAGATTGTAATAGAACATGTTTCGTAGGTATCTCAACTACACATATGAGAGAGTGTGAAGTTGATGATGAGTCAACATTGTCTAGACTAAAAAACTAATAACTCTACATAACACTAGAGGCATCCTCCTCCCAATATCTAACTGTTGAGAGTGACTTTACGTTAAGAACGTTAACATGATTTTCATCATGCCATCTATTTCATTCTTCTTTAATTTCATCAATAAGTTATTCTTTCTTATTATTACTGTTTTACAAAAAAAATATTAATTCAATATATTATATATTTCACATTGACTTAAACTTTTACTTGATTAATATATAATTACACTTTTAAATAATTATTTTTAAAAAACTAATTATGTTAATGATAAGAATGAATCAACGCATAACACTATATTATATGTAAAATATGTACAATAATAAGTACATGAGTTTTTTTCATGGAATATCAACGCAATCTTCTCTACCATGATTTTGGATTTTGGAGCTTAGACCGAAGTGGGTGTAATTAAACATGTGAAGATCGTTGAAGCAGGCATTATCACAGCTTGTGTTTGATTAGAGTCGTCGGAAAAAGTCGTGAATTTGAGATCATGCATTATCATGTAGAAACATTCATGAACGATATTTCATTCGAAATGATTGAAGTGACGGTCAAAAATTCATTTAAGAAAGTTGAGCTCTAAGTTTAATTCTCAGTTTATTCAAAAGGTTTACTCTTCGTAAATTTATATAATATGTGTGAGTGGAGAGGTTTACATATATTTTAAAATTAGTCGAATATTCTAAAAATTCTAAACACCTTGATAAAGAAAGGCGCGACTTATAGACATCTGGATTTTCTGTCTCTATACACTCGATTTTAGATTTTCGGGTAAAATTACCATTATATCCCTACGTTTTTACTCATCCGAATGAACTGCCAGTTCATTCGGCATTCATTCGAATGAATGAAGTCATCCGAATGAATGAACAATGATCAGAACATTCGTTCGAATGAATCGATGCTACAGTCATGCATAGTGCATTATTTAAATAATAAAATCTTTCAAATGCATTTTCGGCACAGCCGATGGATACCATTATTTGTAAAACACTGTGTTTTAAGCATTTGGAAGTGTTAAAAGACCTTAAAGTCTTAAAGTATTTTTATAAGGTTATCGTAATTAGTTCAAATATTCAATTTAAGAAATTTTGGAAATACACAGTGCTTAAAAAATAATTTTAAAGTTTTAAAAGAAATTTATTATTTACATAATGCACTATGTATTACTGTAGAATCGGTTCATTCGAACGAATGATCTGCCCATTCGTTCATTCATTCGGATGACTTTATTCATTGAAATGAATGCCAAATGAACTAGCAATTCGTTTGGATGAGTAAAAATATAGAGATATAACAGTAATTTCATCAAAAAATTTAAGTAGAAGTAGAAAATTTGAATATGTGGAAGTCGGCCTAAAGAATCCTTGAATATTCTTATTCAGATTCCAATAATGTCCAGTCCCAAATAGAGTTCGACATGGATTACAAATCTTTGTTTTTCAACGATTTGATTCGATGCTTGTCCTGTCATGTCAATACCACCAATTGTCATGTCAATACCACCAACCATTTCAATGGCATTGAAAAGAGAAAATTAAAACATGAAGACTTATCACTTTGGGATGGAGAGGTTGAACTGACCAAAAAAAGCTTTAGATTTGAGAATTTGGAAAATGAATATGAGCTGATCATACTCTGATGGTCAAGTTAAGATCATAATCCAGAATATAATATGGGATTCATTTATTAATATGGTACAGCTTTCACACATTCCATCAGTTTTGAAGTTTTAAATGTAAAATTGATCAAATACCTAACAATACACAATACAATTATCGATTGTTTGAAAGGATATTCCTCATCTAATATACCTTGATCTTAGAACATTATGCTCTAATTTGAATTGATTGCATCTCATTAGAGCTTCGTACCATGCAAAGGTTTTAAAATCTGCTAATCATCTCTTAATTATGAAATTCTAATTAACAAAGAGTGCAAAGAATATTATATACATACACAAACCCTAATCAAAATGACTAAACTACCCTTTGTTTAGAACTGAAAATGATCATTTTACTCTTTAATTGTGGATTAGTTAGCCCTTAATTTATGTATATTAGATACATTTAATGTTAGAGAATACAAGAAATTGAGTTAAAATTGGAAGAAAATGCAGAGATGTGGGCCATAATTGTTATTTTCGAAAGTTTGTAATTTTATCACCTAAATTCAGGATTTATTATAAATTATTGTAATTCAAGTCCACTATGAGAATTTGAATTATAATATTTTTTTTAGATTATTTTGTAAAGGTGATAAATTTTACAAGACATTAGTGGTGTTAGGGCTGCAACTCGGGTCGGGCGAGCCGGGTTTTAATAAACCCAACCCTAACCCGACTCACTCCATATTGAACCCGACCCGACCCGACCCGAATAAAAAACCCGAGATAGTGAACTCGACCCGACCCGACCCGAATAAAAAATCTGAGATAGTGAACCCGACCCGACCCGAGATTGTAATACCCTTAACCCAACCCGACCCGACCCTTAACCCGACAAAACCCGACCCAAGTTGCAGCCCTTCAAAATAAAAAAGAGAAATATCAGATATCTCAGCTTTTAACTGGAAATGCAGGAAGATCAGAATCCGAAAGCCACATTGCAGATTCGATCAAGGAAATCTCCAATCCACGAGAACTTGAGATCAGAGATCTCAACTCGAGAGGAGGAGATGGCCGAAGCCACAATGAGATTCAGAAATCAAACAGAAATTCTAGGAAAATGTGGGAATCGGAATCCAAAAAGGTGGCATTGGCCAAATCACGAGTTCCGATAGCGGAATCTTGTGGAAAAGTAAGCAGATCTGGAGAAGAAGAAGGAGATCTAGGGTTTTCGGGGTTACCGGAATGAAAGCCGTTGTGGAGGCCGAGAAGGAAGACGAGTGGGACGAACATGGAGAAGATTACGAGAACGAGAACAGCGACGACGAGACCTCTCCATCCCCTTTTTCCCTTTTCCTTCCATCGAATCGAACTCACCCATTTCTTCTGCTAGGGTCTGGAACTCTGAGGTAAGACAACTTTTATATTAAGTTATGTCGGGTCGGGTCGGGTTGAAATTTAAAGGGCTCAACCCAACCGACCCAAATTTCGGTCGGGCTTTTCTTTTCTCAACCCTACCCGACCCTACAGCCCAACCATTGTAACCCGACCCGCATGATTTCTCGGGTCAGGTCATGCGGGTCGGGCCAAAACCCGACCCGAGTTGCATCCCTAAGTGGTGTAATACCCTGACCCAAATTTAAGAGTAATTAGTTTAATAAAACCTTCTTAGACCAGTTAATATCGAAGATTACGGTTAGGGCTTTATGAAAAGCGTTGGTGTGGCCCAATCTGAGCTCGAAAACTCAGTGATCCAGCTCGTCCAGTTGGAGGGGCAAAATGATAATTTACCACGTATTGTTATTATTTTGTTTGTGTCATTATGTAATTATTATTGGATGATATTATTTTCCTTAATTAAGGATTCCTATTTCTGATTTCAACATAATTTTATTTTCAGAAAATAGTAAATAAAACTGCCCGTCAAGACCCCGAAAGGGAGAAATAAATACTTTTTAAATAATTTTGAAAATGAGAAATTTTTTGAAACAAGCATAGTATGTTAGACCATTTTAGTATGATCTACTTTATTCTTTCAAACCCCAAAAAATGAGGATTTTAAATCGTTTTATTTAACACAAGTTAAATTAAGTAAATAGTATTAAATTATGATCTTTATTTAAATCTATAGTTTTTAGTGGATTTTAAATCTCCAAATTTTTATGGTGATTAGAGTTTTTAAAACCCAATGTCAAGTTGGATTAAAATTTTTAAGCCTTTTAAATCATGTTTTAAGTTAAAAATTGAATTTTTATCAAAAAGGGACCCAGCAAAACCAGAAGTTTAAAGGGACTTATTTGCAACCAAATCAACCGAACAGTAAACTACTATACCGGACGTTGGCAGCAGTTGCATACAAATGCCAAGTGGCCTCCATCGATTGATCAGTGATTTTTATAAATCACTCACCTCCCCAACTGATTTCCTCCCAGATATTTTTCATCTCAGCTGCTCTTGAAAACTAGCCGATCAATCCCTTCCTTTGCATTTGTTTTTCAAAGTTTCTCCTTATCGTAAGCTTAGAGGAAGAATTTTCAAAAGCTCGGATTTTCAACCCAGGAACCCAAGTGAAGGTAACCACTGTGTTCCTCTTTAAATTTTAGTCGGTTTAGAATCAAGAAAGAGTAAATTTGATTGAGTTTTGAGTGAGTAAAATGGATTTCAAGTTTAAGGAAAAATATGGTTTTTCTTTATCAGTGTAGTTTTCGTGTTAAAATCCGATAGCTTATTAAGTGTTAAAGCTCCAAACCACTCCCTATGGAAAGAGGACTCACTGAAGAGTCCATTTGACTAGTTGGGTGTAAAAATCTAATCGAGGAAACCCACTGTTTCTGGATTCGTATTTCACTCCATGTTCTGCATCACTGTCTGATGTTGCAGACATAGGAGGAAGATGACTCTCGGACTGTCCGAGAGTTGTCCTTCGGATGATCCGAGGATGACCCCCTTCGGACGGTCCGAGAGTGACCCTTCGGACGTTTCGAGCTTCAGTTCGAAGTCCCGAAGCTTCCGAGGCTAGCTACTCTCCCGCCTCTGCTCCAGACATTCCGAGTCCGGTTCGGAAGGACCGAACCCCTCTTTGACGATCCAAGCTTCTCTCGGCATGATCCGAGACACACAGACTCACCGAAGTCTGTTTTCTCTGTTTTATAGTTCAGAAGGATGTTCGGACGATCCGAGACCTGACCTTGGACGGTCCTAAGACAGACCCAAGTTCCGAAGTCTGTGACTAGTTTTCGGCAGTGGTTCAGATGATCCGAAGCCACAGTACCTAGTTCCGAGGTATGTTTCGAGGAACCCAGTTTTTCAATGTAAAATCTTGATTGATTGGTGATGCATGTGTTAGACCTAAGTTTTAATTGAGATGTTTATACCCCCTTGATAATTTAAAATTTGTACTAACCCTACTTCTCTTATTACTATAGTGTATATACTATTTGTATTCACTTCCAGGCCGACTCTATTTGTCAGGCACTGAGTGACTTCACTTCTAGGCCGACGCTATATCTGTCGGGCACTGAGTGCCTCGAGACTTTACTCAACATGTCAATCTGGTCCTATCTAGAAGACAATACGAGAAGTGACCTGAGTATCCAGACCTAACTCAATACGTCAATCTGGTCATACCCAGAAGACAATATGAGATTTGGACTAAGCACCTTATTGTTATTATATATTGTGCATTATTCTAACTTAAAATGGTTAGAAACCAAGTAGGAGACTCAGTTCCATTTACCTTGAAATTTTTTGGGAAAACATTATAGTTTTGAAATACTACTTGTATGTATGCATTTGAATGTTATGTATATTGACCAACTATTTATTGCGCATTTGTTTGCATGTTGAACAGAGACCGCGATACCATACAATTTCGGTGAGGGAACTTAACTTTGCATTAGGTGTAATCAGGTTTTATGAGGTGAATCTTGAACAATGAGTGGTTTCAAGTTTGATGAACCCACCCATGTGCCCGGACATGATGCACTATTGTAAGAAGTGTTTATGATAATTGTGAATGTTTATGATGTTGATCATATGAGATATGTAATATTGCTTCCACGTGCCATTGACTATTGAACCAATATCGGCCATTTGTGTGAGATGATTTACTTCTACTGGACCAGGAGTGTCTACAGTTGTTGACTTGAGGAGTGTCAGTATCGGCCATATGAGGGCTGGAGATGTATTTAAAAGGATGTATTTTGACCGTGTCGGAACTTAATACAATGGTCTCAGTGTAATATGTAGGTGTTACGATGGATGACAGCAGTAATGGATTGATGTTGAGATTATTTTGCCAAGCATGAGATATTATATTGCAAATGTTGATAATTTAACTAACCTGATGTTTCATTAGACTGCATTGTTATATTTCCTTCACTAGGCTACTTAGCTCACACCACTCACATTTTAGGAGATGTGCCCGAGGAGGAGAACCCTCCATATGAAGCTTAGGTAGATAAGCTGCTGCGTTGCCTTTGGATTCCCACTGAGGGGAATCCCGCTATATTTGTTTTTTGATTCTTTCAACCATTTGTTTTTTTAAAGTACCGTGTGTGGTACTTAATTTGTATTGATGTGATGTACTGAACTACTATGTATTCTATACACTACTCTGATTGTGTTGTAATAATAATTCGTTTATGGAATTATGTCTTTGTGTTTCTTTTGGTTAGACTTATGGTATGTTTTTGAGTTTACATGTTGAGATCATGTGTGACCTTTGGGCCTAACCGTTGATCCGACCCAGTTAGAATTCTTGAGTTTAGTTTTCAAAAAAAAAATCAGTGACATTCCGACCACTTTTCGGTCGGGGCGTTACAAGTGGACCCACTAGTCAAACCTGAAGTCCAAGTCTACAGTTTGAAGTCCATGAGCCAGAGGCCCATCACATTAAGCTCCACTCCACACTTTGGGCCAAGTTTAGTGATCCATTTGCATTGTATAATTGGGCTAGGCTACAATTCACAAGCTAAAGTCCAAGCCCAATGAAATTCGATGAAACAAATGGGACCTGCAAGTGCCATGTGTGTAGAGTTAAAATTGGAAATCTCTCTAACGCAATCTCTCAAATCTCTCAAATTTGTGCAAGGCATGGATAGACTGTGAAATTCGAATGATGATGTGGAGATTTGATTATTGAGATAAAAATCTAGAAAATATTGCATTGAATGAGGACATGATATTTTACAAATTTGAAAATTGGAGAACAAGCAACAGTAAATTCGTATTTTGTAGATTGGATTTGATTTTTGGAGATCTGGAACTTGGAGAATAATTCTCTCTAGTGGACACATGTCAAATTCACATGGAGCAGATGGAAGATAAGGTAGAAAATTTTGAATCTTGGAGTGATAAGCAAGAAAGAGTGAGTCAGCAGTGAGTCACCCTAAGATTTGTCTCTAAAATTCGAGCAGTGTACATTGGATTTAGGGTTTCACTTCAAGTTATAAGTAGAGGCCCATGGATACATAGTGAAATTCGAATTTTAGCAAAGAACAAAGGTGTGCTGAAGATTGGAGATTGAGAAGACTGAAAGAAAAAGAAATATTCGAATTTTGTCTGTGAGTTCTTATATTTTTATTTTTATTTCAAGTCTTTGATGCAAAAACTCCAAAGCATTGTAATTTTAAATTCCAATTTCTTTGAATGAAATTCATGGTAACTTTCGTTAGATTTATGGTTTTCCAATTGTTAAATATTTATGATGATTGTTTTTTATTTTATTTTAATTCTTTTTAAGATTGTTATGTTGAAAATTATTTTAAGATTTTTCAAGGAAAAGTAAAACCCCGTTTAAGATCGGTGGAACTTAACCTTTTCATACTAAGGCTCTTTTCAAGAGTAGTTTATTTTTAGATTAGGAAAAGAGAGCAGAAATTTCGCCCAAGCCTAAGGCTTGAATTTAAAATTTCTGACTTAATGGACATCATGCTTTTCTTAATTAGAATTTTAATAAATAGAGAACATGAATTTATATTTAATAATTCTAGAAGATTTCATAGTCTAGGCCATGATTTTATCTTTAAATGGGATAATATGCCACCCTAATCACTTGTATCAATTCCATTGTAAATTTTGTGAATACTTTTTTTATTTGTTATTCTTTTCTTTTATTCATTTAATTCTTTTATAAAAACTTGGAACTAAATTGGGATTATTGTATTTGTGTCTTAATTTTGTAATTTTGAATTAAGTTAAGATTGTTTTATTCTACCATTTTGATTAAATTTGGATAAAAGTGTGATTCCATGATTTATATGATAAATTGGATTTTTATAAAATTAGATCTCATATTTTGTTAATTTTCAAAGTTAGATGTTATTTTTCCAAGTGTAGAGAATTAATAAAATAAGAACATCATTCCAAGATTTAGGAATTTCTCCATGTTTAGATCTAATTCCATAGTTCTATTTTCTTAAAATCACATTATTTTTAATTGTATTAATTTATTTTTAGACATATATTTTGTTGATTTCCCTTGGGTTCAACCTCGCACTTATATACTATACTATCAAATGGTTCATACGCTTGCGAGTAAATTTAAGGCAGATTAAGTTTTTGGCGCTGTTGCTGGGAAATCTTAAAAATAAATTGTACCATTAGATTATTGTGTTTTTGGAAAGATTGTTATTTTTAGAAGTTTCTAAATTAGGCAACTCTTTTATATTTGAATTTTTTGCTTTTAGACATTCTAATTTTAGAAGGTTTCCTGAAATTAGAATTTTTTTGAAATATCAATGATTATGGAATTAATTTAAATTTGGAAATTTTCTAAATTTAGAAAATGTGTAATTAGAATTTTCTATTTATAAATTTTTTCTAATTCTTTTAGTTTTCTCTTTTAGCAATTTTTCTAATCTTGGAAATATGTCTTATTTTAGAAAACGATCTACTTTTGGATATTTTTATTTTTAGAAAAATCTATTTTTTTGGAAATTGTCTAATTTTGGAGACATTTAATTTTAGATAAATTCCAAACTTAGAAAGTTTCTAAATTTAGAATTTAATCTAACTTTGAAAAGTTTCTAAATATGACTTCTAAAATATATCAAATCATGAAAATTCTGAAGTTTTGGTTTAATTTGATGGAATTCAATTTTCATAGTCTTTACTTCATTTAAATTTTTAATTAAGTTCCAAATACTCTATTTCCTCCACTAGTTATAACTCTAGGTACTTGCATGTAGATTGGGTTCATGTATTTTTATGAATTAAATCTTCACCAAGGTTTGTTTGTTTTATTTTGTAGTAAATTTTAA
The DNA here is from genome assembly GCA_022113865.1 of Chimonanthus praecox. Taxonomy (NCBI): domain Eukaryota; kingdom Viridiplantae; phylum Streptophyta; class Magnoliopsida; order Laurales; family Calycanthaceae; genus Chimonanthus; species Chimonanthus praecox. Next base: position 58,203,623 of record CM039086.1, on the reverse strand, counting down.
ATTGCGCGCTTAAAAAAAGGTGGGATGTTCCGTAACGAAGGGGAGGGATTAGAAAATCTCAAATTTCACCACCACGCACAAATATGAAAACTCCTTCCCTGTAAGAGGTAATCATTTTACCTCTCCATTGAAGTAAGTTGTTTTCCTCTTATGCCTTTTCACTATAATTACTAAGAAAAATCTGTATTCAAAGAAAACCTCTGCAAAATTTACTTCTTTTTTAAATGCGATCTAAAAATTTAACTTTTTAGATTTTATAGGTTACTTTATGGTATGCTCCACAAACACCAATTGGGCAGTAGACTTTGAATCCAAGAATAAGTGGAACCCACCATTGGGTCCCATTAGACCAAACGAAGAGCATGTGCCAGAAAATACTGCCTTGAGAGATGAGATGGTGACTGCAATTACAGAATATCTGTACTGAGTGGTTGAGAATGTTTTTGATTTCAATGGGAACTCCATTTTATGAAAGGTGGAACACATATTTTTCCTTAATACTAGTCCCTGTCCCTGTTGTTGTTTTTTCAAAGGAAAGGCCTTGAAAGGACCATCATCTCTGTTGTGGTGAAAGTTGGTCGGTCAGTCCGACTTAACTACAGCTATTATATAGTCAATATAGTCAGCTGGTTGCCTTAAACTACCCGTCGAAAATTGGAGTGGTGGGCTCGATCCTACTGATAAGATAAGTGATTAGATGGATTAGATGGATTGTGAGTTGTACAAATTTAAATTCATTTAATAAATAATTATATAGATATTTAATATATAAAGTTTCACTGTGATAATCCAAATCATATAAGCTCAACTTTTAAATTTTGATGAGTATAATCTATTGATTATTAAAAGTTTAAAATTAAAGGATATGATCATTAGATGAAGGTGAAACTTCATTTTAAAACTATTCATATGGTGTAACGATTCATCCCACCACTTTAAACAACTGTAATTTCGAAGGAACTAAAAATTATATGAGTTCGGCATTTGGAGGATTGAGAAATTAGAATGCTATACAGTAGATAAAAATGAAAAGCTCCAATGCAACAAAATTTCAATGTAACAAGGGTCCACTAATCCATTTGCTTTCTTACTTTTGATATGAAGCTATTTACAAGCATTTGTTGTTAATTGAATGTTCATTGTAGTAATGATTCTTTGAAATAGGTTTCAGTCCCATCTTAAGCATAATGAGATACATCATCTTTTATTTTGAAGTGATAGAAAAAACTTATTCAAACTAAATATATCAACTTATTTAAAAAGTAAATTGACAATTTGAACCTAGCTTAGTAAATAGACCGAGTTAAATCAGAAAGTTCAAAAATAAATGGATTAACTATTGAGCGCTGAACTAAAAACTTAGTCTAATTTTTAAGCCATTTAACTTGTATCATTGTCATACGAGAGATGAATGTTGGATTTAAGATAGCTTTTATTGAAATGTTAATTTTATTTTATTTGATGATTGAAGTGTTTCGTGTAACTAATTATTCGGAATATGTACATGTCTCTTTTTACACATATACCGACTTCAAGTGATAAGACTTCACAGTAAATATTTCACGAAAAGTAATCCTTCACTAGAATTCACAATGAGTGAACACAAAATCTCAATGCTAAAGTCTATACCAACACCTTGCCCGATCCTTGAATTGCTAATTAGCCATCCCCTCAATATACATTTTCTCAGGGTGCTCTGTTCGATGAGTCTAGGCGACTAGGACTCGGAGGTTAGGTATAGAGAGGTGTGGATAACCTGCCCTGCACTCGGAACTTTTGAGTCCATTATTGATGATGATACTGATACATCTGACCCAGGCAAGACGGATCAATACTCCCATTGCCACCCACCCATAAATAAATAACAAATACAAATATAAAATATAATATAAAAAATAGTAGAAAATAATGAGAAGCTTATTCAAAAAAGAAGAAGTATTGTTGTTATTCTATCATCTCCATCTCCATGGAAATGCCAGACACTGAAGTTGTTAGGCAGTATTTCAAAGAAGGCCAAGGTCTTTAAAGTACTCCAAATTAATGTTAGAAAACTCAGTTAATGATAAAAGTACCACCTTTTGATGTGATTAAGAGATCTCCATAATGGGATTTACTATTTAAACATGCAGTGGACCCTTTACTATGCATAATTCATATGCAAGCAGTTGTGGCCAGTCCGAATATCGGTATATCGGACGAATATCGGTTGATATCGACCATTTTTATTAAAAAAAAAAAAGAGAGGAAAAAAATGAGATATCGATCGATAAATGACCGATACTGAATTTTAAACCCCTTATCGTAAGTTTATTTTGGAAAAGAACATTCATCTAGCCTTCTTCTGAGCAATAAAAGTTATAAAATACAGCAATGTAGAAATTGCATATGACACAGATTCATGAAACAAAAAACCTCATTAGTTTAGTAGAGTGGATTTCTTAGATCAGAATAACAAAGGGGGTGAAAGGAAGGCAAGACACAAACTTTTCCATTATTCTACTAGGAAATTCATGTTGCTCTGCTTTGCCTTCTTGCTGAAGAAAAATTTCTCAAACTCGTCTCCTAAGTGCCCTTTTCTCTCTCTACTCATTTTTTTTACTATTTTAAGGTACCTGTACATGCACTCTCTCTATCTCTCAATGTTTATGTGGCTCCAACACCAAGGAAATCAATGAAGGGAAAGCTGATATTCTTGTTTCCTTGATCGCCATCACCATGAGCATGAAGTTTGTTGCTGTTGTTGGCCACTGATTCAGTTGCTGAGACATCAGAGTTTGAATCTGAATGGCCTGATTTATCAACATAGACTGTCATGGAACCACCACCACTGTAATAGAAACCATTGATAGAATCAACTTCCTTCTCATAGCATCTACTGCTCAAGGTTGCCTTCTCATCAGTGCCTGCAATGACCAAATCAAGAGGGGGAAAAACCAAGAAAAATTATTAACAATAGAAAGAGAAAAACAAGAAATGTCAATTCAGACTACTTGAAAAATAGCCACTAAAGCAGGGAAAGACAAATGAGAATGAGGAATACCATTACCAATAGAGAAAATAGAAGAAAAAGAAGACCCACTGAAAAAAAAAAATCAACCAGTTTAAGAAATTGATACATAAAAAAGAATATGAAATCAGCAGTGGAGAAACAAGAGCATTGGAAAATGCATAAAATCAGCATTGAACAAAACAAACAGAGAGAAAAAATTATGGGTTCCTTTTTTTTTCCCAAAAGAAAGTATTTTTTCATAGAAAACCAAAGGAAACTGATATCCAATGATTACACAGACCTTGCGGAAAACACCTATGACACCAAAACGGAGCAAAATCCGTGAAAGCAAGCATTGCACAAACCAAATCAGAGAAAAGGAAAAGAAAGAAAGTGTTCATCCACCGCAAACCATGGAAATGGAAAGAGTGGATAAAATTATAAAATTAAAAAAAAAAGATATTCACATCGACTGCAAAAACCATTAAACATATCTCCGTCGAAAAAAAATGCAACGCAGGATGCAAAACAGAACATACCAATGGTAGATTCAATGTAATGCTGCGACTGGAGTAGATTGAATCTGGTAAAAGCCGCAGAAAGATTCCTGCCTGAGGCCTTAAGAGAGAGATCTGTGCAGGTTGAGGCAGATTCATCTCTAATGCTGGTAATGCTTGATTCACAGCACGCAATGCCGGTGTTCATCATTTCTACTGTCTTTGGGGGAACCTGAGAAGAAGAGGGAGAAGAGGAAGGAGAGTTTCTTCTCCCGTAAGAACTTGATTGCTTCCTATTCTTCCTTGCCATGATCACATGCCAATGGTTCTTCACTGCATTATCAGTCCTTCCAGAGAAGAGCCTAGCTATTATTGCCCATTTGTTCCCATACAATCTATGAGCAGCAATGAGCTTCTCTTCTTCTTCCTCTGTGAAAGGTCTCTTGTTGATCCTTGGATCTAGCTGGTTGAACCACCTTAACCTGCAACTCTTACCTGCCCAAAAGCGGAAACCGCAAACGCCCATTTTAGGATTTAAACACGAGAGAAAAGAAATCGTAAATCCCAGAAAATCTGATTGTGGATGACTACAAAATTTTCTTTTGGGTCTTTCCATGTTAAGAAATGAGATTCAATTAAAAAAAAAACACACACACACACATGCGTATTGATCTGAGATTCCGAATGCAGCATTCTAAATCAATATAAATGAAGAAAGCAGATTCCATGAATCAAACATTCAGAAAGAAAAGAAAGCAAAGAAGTCTCATCTTTGGTCGGTCATAGAAATTCCTTTTGGAGAAAACGAAATACAAAAAGAGGGACTGATTAACAACGAGATTCCAAGTGCATGTTCCAAGCCAACAAATGAAATAGGGTACTGCGTCTCAAGATCTTGGTAGAAATATGTTAAATATGGTACAGAATGGTTGAGGCAACATTTTATCTTTTGCTTGGGCATTCTCTCTTTCCCTTTTATTTTCTTTTAGAATTTTTTTTTTAACATTATTACCTGATCTTCCTTCAAGCTTCTCAGCAATCAGATTCCAGTTCTGGGGGCCATGTTGGGCAACAAGTTCTTTTAGTTTCGCATCTTCAGCAGGCCTCCAGTGGCCCCTTGAACATAGTTTGGTGAGCCCACTCTCATGATTCTTCCCACCTGTAAATTTCTCCCCATCTTCTTCCTCATCATCTCCCATGCCTTCTTCATTTTTCTCTATCCCAAAGTAACCTTCATCTCCATCACTTTTCACCAGATCCCTAACCTCAAAGGCCAAAAAGTCACAATCTTCACTCTTCTGGTGAAATGAGGGGCTCATTAAGTGAAAACCCATTTCATTTCTCTTACTCTCTGCCTCTCTGCGATAGCTCAAAACACCAGAGGAAGGGAGAAAACTCAGCTCTGTATACTTTACAAAGCCTTCCCCATCACTCTTGTGACAGGCACTAGATTGAAGTTGCTGCAGATTCATTTCATCAAAGATGAAAAGAGCACAGAGAAATGCAATCACCCAACTGTCCTTTTCTTTTTGTCTAAGACGAATCACACAAAACAGACAATGAGATTGAATGGAAAAGCAGAGGGCTATGGAGATAGAGAAAAAACTTGGGCCTGAATGGTCGGATGGAGAGCAATGAAAACTTTCAAAACAACAAGCACCCCACCAAAATGGGCTTCAATCTTTTTCTACCATGAAATGCTACAAGAGCAAGAGGACAAGATTTTGATGAGGTAAACAAGTTCTGGGAACATTTTAATTGGTGGGTCTTTCTTACAACTCCATAGGGAACTGTCCAAATGAGCATAGAGGTGTGTGATTTTTGGCATCGGGCTGGTGTTTGACAGAACTTTGAAGAAATAAAAGCATCTGGAACAGGGAGAGGAGAGTGGGTTGGGAGGGAGAGTGAGGGAGATAGAAAAAGAGGAAGAGATGGGGGATTGGAGAAACTCACACGATTCCTCACTTTCACTCTAGTCAGAGAGTCCTTACTTTGAGACAGATTTTTCGGGTATACTTTTTCCTTTCAGAGCAGCTGGTTCATGCTGCTCTACGAATCCGCACGTGTGGTGTGTAAGATGAGGGCCTCCTCATGGCCCTGCTTTTTTCTCCCAACCCCTGTCCCTCATGGCCTTGACAGAAAAACCAGACTTGCTTTTGTCTGCTTCCATTTTCCAACCTATCTTGCTTTTTCCAAAGGGTTAAAAAGAGGAAATCTAATTACTATTATTACAATTACATGGAACTAACTTGCTCTTTTTATACTTTATACTATTATCGGTCGATGAATGTCTCCCTCACTGCTAAAACTTTTTGCATAGTCTGTGCTAGTTATGGCAATTTTGCAGTTTGGAGCGAGAAATATGCATGGTTTATGGTAGATTTGAGGAGTCCTTTAAGTTTCAAAGCCCTGGCAAATGGCAAGATAGGCAACTCTCTTTCAACATTACAATTGTTAAAATTGTAATAGAAGTAGGATCCAGCAATTCAAATCGTAAGAAAAATCTATGTTATCTAAAATTGTACGATTTTAAGGCTCAATTTTGTCGAGAAAGAAAGAAAGAAGAGGAAGAAACGAAGAAGAAAAAGGTAAAAAAACAAGAGGAAGAATCGATTATCCAGTGTACTTAATTTTTTGTGCGAAGCAACTTTTTCTTTCCTTTTCTTCTTCTTTTGTTTCCTCCCTTCTGTTTTCGTGTCGATTTTACTCTTTTTGTTTTTGTCGAGGGTCAACTTTACTTTCTTTTTACTTATTTCTCTTTCGTTTCTCATGTTTATTTTCGGATCGATGCATGAAATTTTAATTTTGTTCAACATTAATCACACTAGGACTGCGATAACTATTGGACAATATCGTGAGCAGACCACTTTCGAGTTTCGACTCTTTCACTTCTTTTTTTTTTCCTTTTTTCCTTTTTTTTGTTGGACTTTGTCTTCATATTTTTAATTTTTTGCCATTGTCTTTTTTTTGTTTCTAATTAAAAGATATCTCTTTTACTTTTTCTTTTTAATCTTTATCTATTTAAAAAAAAAAAAAAATGAAAACCTCTATTTTTTAATTTTTTTAAGGTATTTGATGAATGTTAATAAAATTTATTTAAATGTCTTTGACTTATTTGTTGATTGGATACATCATTTGATGGATCAAATTGACATCAAATTCAGTAAGGGTTCAATTCACCAATGGTAAGTGGGTGTCATTAGGAAATTAAATCCATTAGGTCTACAATGACCTCATAAACTAAAGTTTACAAGTCCCATAGAAATTGTTCTTAGAGAACTGTTACATATAAATATATATATATAATTTGATGATCTCTTGCACCACTTCTTACACTGTACTCTTCCTAAGTCTGCCTATGTGGAGCCCACCTATGAAAATGGTGATGGGTCCATTGAAAGGGTCAAATCTTGAACTTGTAGCGATAAAAAATCATACCAATTGAATACATGAAGCTATTGTTTTCAAAGACATAAAAAAAAAAAATACTGGTTACAATTTTTTTAGGGTTTGAAAAAATGGTATAATCAATCCAATCAAGATGATCTTTTGTGGTCCCACAAGTTCAAACTTAGTCCATTTCACATGGACTCATCACTATCACCACATCTGAGCATTACATAAGTTTCTTTGTTGGAGTGTAGGAGTCCTATAAATCTGGGCATTATCTTTCAGTTCTTTTGGGTGAATTTGGAATTAGGTTTTCTCAATTCAATCGAGCCAATTTATATTTTTTTTATTCGACTTGAAGAAGTTGGATCTGGATCAAGGTTTTGTTGAAGACCTCTGGAAGATTTCTCAATTTCAACTATAGGCCTTCATCATTGTATACATAGAGACAAGTTTACTTGGGTGATATCATGATGCATAACAGTGCCTAGGTGGCCATGTGGGGCCCACGTGGGTGTGGTTCAAGGGTTGGAGTAGGGTCCATTTGAAATGTATTTCTGATATGATGCTTCTCATAAAAAATCAAGTTTATTGGATTTCAAAAGACAATAATACGTAGAATGCCTCTAGTGAGAAAGATAATGCCTATTTAGATACATGGTTATCTATCAACCTCTAAATGTATTTATCAAGATAAACTTAATGTATTATATATATATATATGAAGTTTTTCAATACAAAAGATAGACATTTACGAGGGAAATTCAATAATTTAATACATTAAAATAATGTGAAACGATCTCTTATATATTAGGTGAATGATATTACCCCACACACCTAAGCATGGATCCCAGGAAATGAGGTGGTCATGAGTGCATTAGAAAGGTCTTCTCTTAAATATGTAACCAATAAAAAAAAACACATTGAATCAATCAATTCACATTTTTAGGCTCTTCAAAATTTGATCAGATTAATTATTTTTCAATCTTTAGATATATCAACTTTCAAAAATAGAGTTGATTAATCTAATCAAAATACTTTTGGTGTAACTCAATTTGACGTGCCCATCCCTATATATATGAGATAGTATTGCACACATCAATGCGCGAATGATCATCCTTTTAAATAATTGCAACAAGATTTCTTAATTAAAATGGAAAATCTTCTAAATATTATTTTTAACATTTTCTAGACCTTACTATGAAGGTTATTCGGCCATTTAACAAAAAAAAAAGTTGCTTTGGTCAAAATTGTTACAGTGGAGGCATTATCACCAAGGCTTTTGATAACTTAAATGATTGTAGTAAAAAATAATGACTTTGGAGCTATCTAATTAGATTTAGAAGTGCAAATCATACGAGCAAAGGGCATCTTAGACTATGGTGATACAAAGTACTTTATTAGGTCTACTTTATGAAGTATTAAGGTGAGGCATTCACCAAGTTTAAACAGGGGAAAGTACAAGTAGAAAAGCAGACATGAAGTAAATCGAATTACTTGAGAGATTTGACAAGTCAATACAAGTCTTAAGGACTTTCTAAAGTATTAAAAGAATGAAGGCTTTACTACAATAGACGGTGTGGTTGAAAGGATGGATAGAACTCTTCCGAAGAGGGATCAGAGTATGAGGTTGAATGTAGGCTCCAAGATCTAGCCCTCCTATTCCCCTGTCCGAGTCATCCAGATTCGCAGACAAAGCCCCGGTCACAGATAGTTTTCGCTCGTCCAAGGGTCTAGCCGTTTACAATCTTCCATCTCCGTCATAGCCTTTCTTACTGTCCAGGTTCACCCTTTTTCACCTGCATGTGTCCCTCTCTGGCCATCTCCCCTTTGAACCCCAGTATCACCAGATCCTCTCTTCGCTACAGTCATCAGTCTTCCCCTCGCCTCATCAACCCCTTTCCTCTTTCATCCTTTTTCCCAAGCTTACCTTGTTCCCATCCCTACCTAGCACGTTTCTAACCATTCTCATTATCTCATATCACCCCACCACCTTGGGCCCCAAGCCCTTACCCATCCTATTCTCAAACATCTTTTACTTTCTACTTTATTTTACATTGACCCTTTTTTCCAAATTACTTTTACACCCACACAATTTCCCTTTACCCAGTGAATGTCCCAATTGCCCTTTTAGACCCGATCCGATCACCTGCTGCGTCGTGAACTCAATGGCACCCTGAGATGATCATGAGTGTATTACCAAATTCGAGTTCAAAGAAATGTTTCTTGAGTTCTGCATGTCCCTACTCACATCTTTGAGAGAAATACTGCACAAAAAGAGAGAGCAATGAGAGAGATAACAACATGATGAAAGTGATAGATGCCTTTGAGCATCCATATCTGGTCGACTCAACTCCTCAAGCTCCACCACCAACACCAATACCACCACCTCCACCACAGGTACCACAACCATTATCACCGCCGATTACCCAACCCTCTCTCGTACCCAAACCCGCTTCCAATACGGATAACGAGAATTCATCTATGGTTATTCATACATTATCATGTCTGCCTCCTATTGTTTCTTCAGTACCTCACCCTAGAGACACTCAGGACTATGCCGTCACTCATGTGCACTTTGAAGATCCCTGCTTAACCACATTGACTTGCCCTCACTGGAGCACATGTATGTTTTCTGATTTCTTCGTCGTGACAAAGATGGATCGTGCTCGTTGTTCATGCATTGAAAGTTGCGCAGCGGCCAACCTCATCATTTGACTCTTCGAAATTGGTCTCCACCTCGATTTAGTACCTTATGACAGTCTTCGTCCCTTTGGCGGTGATAATGTTGTTCTGCTGATTTCAACTTGAGAACGAGTTGTTTTTCAATACTAGAGGACTGATGTAGGACACGAGTGAGCCTGATCTCAAGTGGGCCCCATTCTTAGTTTCTAATTATTTATTTTTATTAGTTTGAATTTCTAAATATAATTGTACTTGTTTAGTAGTTTCCTATTGTCATTAGGTGTTCTAATTAGATTAGGACTCCTTTTTAGAATTCTTATTTAGTTTTATTTTATCTTTTAGTTTCCTACTTTAGCTTGGTTTCAATTAGGATTTTTCTTATATAAAGCCATATTTGTGATGGAAGAATACATTCTCAATGAATACAATGAACTAAAATCAAAGCTATTTTTATTTTCCTCTTATTTATTTTTTTATTCTTCATGTGCAACCATTTTTATCCCTCCCAGTCTCGACAAAGGCTTGGGATCCCCAATTTGTTGGATCACTCTGCAGATAACATCGATCCTGCATTAGCTAAAGTCTACACAGTGTACTTTTGTAATGACACAACCTGTGTTTGCATTATTCAGGGAATTTTGACTCCATATTTGATGAAATTTCTTGTGTGATTGGATAGCTTAGTGAAAGATGTTAGAACCACAGTTGAATCTGTGACCCCTGGGCTGTCAATTCCATGTCAAATAAGTCTACTTGTGTGTCATGTGTGTCTCTGGAAGATTAAAGACCAGAAGCAGAGACTATGGAATGTGAAGAAGCAGCTGAATGAGTTATATTAGTTAAATGCCAACCAAGTCAGATAAATAGACAATAATAGACTTAGGAAGACCCAAGACCTGCCACCTGGTAAGTCTTAGAATCAGGCCCTATAATGGTTTAATATTATTTGGACTCTTAAGTGTCTAGTCCATAATTATGAATTGTGAAAAATCTTGGTTCGGAACTCTGACGGAGTTTGATGCGGACATATGTGGACGTAAACAAAATTTTAATTTTGACCCGGGTGGGTATGTTAGCAATTTACCAAGCTCGGGCTCTGATACGAAATATGAAAATTTTATTTTTGATCCCAGCGGGTGCATGAGCAATTTGGGTCAGCCCAAAGTCAAAGGTGAGCCTCTTTAAAATGGGCCAAAATTTAAAGCCCAATTAAGATGAAGACCCAACATTGGAAGATTTGAGAATCCCAAACCTACTTAAATTGGGACACCTTGTGGAATGGAAAAACATCTACCACGTGGCTTAGTTTTATTAGGATTTGTTTTTAATTAGTAGTTGTTTATTATTAGGAGTTCCTAATTAGATAGGACTCTTATTTAGTAGGTGTTTATTAATAGGAGTTCCTAATTAGATAGGACTGGTGTGTTTTTATTTAAGGAATTGTAATAGCCAGTTTGGAGGAGAGATTATTTTGATCAATAAAATTGTTATTTTGTTTAGCAAAACGAAGGACTGTTTTGTGAAGATTCAAGTGCAAAACGAAACGAATGATTGTTTTGTGAAGATTCAAGTGCAAAACGAAGGACTGTTTTGTGAAAATTGAAGGGTTATTCAAGATATTATTCAAGCTTCCGCTATAATTTGAGGTTGGGTATTCTTAATCGTACCTAGCCTGCATCAAAGTTACTCGGTCTTTCGAATAGAAGTCTGTCCAGAACGAGAAATTTTCAACAATCCGTGGACTTACTCTCTCGAATGAGTTCAAAATTTCGAAGTTCTGATTCAGTCTTCTGAAGGCTAGCAGTTAGAGACTTGGTCTTCTAAATTTCGTCTTAAGAATTCCGAAGACTAGTCATTAGAACCAGCTGGCCTGGCTGTTGAGGAGTTGACTCTGAGTTGTTAATAGACTTTGGTCTCCGAAGTGGTTGTTCACTATTCCGAAATTGAGTTCGGCCTTCCAAATTTAGTGTTCGAAATTCCGAAGTTAACTTTTTTGGACAAAAAATATTTAATGTTGTCTTGCCTCAAAATTTGTGTAGAAAAATTCATTATTGAGAAAATTATTTCGTGCACTGACCATCTCCGTGAGAACTTGAACTTTGTATTGGAAAATCCCTAAACTTTAATCCATTATTTTTTATCGTTTTATGATCAGTGTGTGAGCATTCTAGGGTCTTGAAAAGTTTTTGGACTTGAGATTCAGTCTTGGAAATCTGAGTGATTTTAGATCTAGATTACCCTTCCTCCATCCTTGGTTGAGAGAGCAATTAATCTTGTGCATCAAAGCTTCTACATGGAAGCGTGGTCTATAAAGATCGAGACAAAGACTGTTGGGTGCTGATTAGCTTGGATAATCTTCAAGATCAGTGATTTTTTGATAGTTGTGTATTTTCTCTTTTTGAGATTGAGTTTGTGTAGATAGTGGGCTGATCCATGTGATCTACCATCTATCTAGTCCATTTGTTGGACATGAATTGTTGAGACTCTTTGTCAGTCAATTTTGTGTTAAGACTCTCTGTGAGTCAATCCTTATTGTATTTGAGGATTATAGTGAGTTTTCTAGATAAATGATGTTTGGGTGAGTCTGAAGAGTAGATGTAGGTTAATAGAACCAAACCACTATAAATTGCTTGCATTGGGTGTTTGATCTTGTCATGGTTGTTTATTTGCTTTTCGTACTCTGATATTGTTGTGAGTTATTCGTTATTTATCATTAACCTTTGCTTAATAATTAAATGAGAAAATTCAATAGGGTTTTGTAATTGGATTTATCATTAACCTTTCCATGACTCAAATTAGCTAAGGTATTCATCTTCAGATTCCATCTAATAAATCTAATCATTTTGTTGGTCTGAGCCCAAATACGCAACGAGCCCAAATAACCCAGTTAAGCATGTAAGTCTAGTTCCAGACATTACCAAGCCTTACCCAAACTCCAATTAATTCCATGAAGCCCAAAATCGACCAAAACCTTATTTTTTTTTTCAAAATGACACATGGCAAGATCATAGGCAGTGGCCTATAAAGCAAAGAGAGAAAGGAGGTGGCGAGTTTGGTATGAGAATCTTTCCACATGTGGTGCATGGACTAGTATAGACACATTTCGGCCAAACCACGTTAAATTTGTGTGTTGATCTTTGTGTGTGAATTTTTTGGGTTTGATTTCGATTTTGGCTTCCGTTGATTGATTTGATTTGGGGATTAAATCCCAACATCTCACATGGTAAAAGTAAAAAAATTGGACGAGTTACATGTACAAACATATTGTGCAGGTAAAATTAGATGGGTATAGAAAAATAGATACAGAAATTGAGGAAGTCTCATCTTACAGTATTCTAAAGCAACAAGAAGGGCAACATGAACCTTATAGCTTGCACAGGATAAAGAAAAGAGGATTATTGGACCTCCTATAAAGTCTGACTTTGAAGATATGGTCTCTTTTGCTCTTTCAAAAGGAAATGGTGATCTGCCATAATTGAATTATGCCATAAATTAAGGTGACTGCGTCGAATGGATGAAAGCAATGATAGAAGAGATGGAATCACTTTAAAAGAATAAGACTTGAGAGTTGGTGAAACTTTTTAGGGAAAAGATAGCTAGAGGGTATAAATGGGTATATAACAAGTAAGAAGCAAAATTAAAAAATGACGGATAAAAGTTCAAAGCTTAGCTAGTAGCCAAAAGAGTATGAACAAAAATACGGAGTAGTCACAATAAAGTCTTTTTGCTAGTTGTAAGAAGACATTATTGACATCTAGTTGATGTAGAGGCCAATTGTTCACGGAAGCAATGGAGATTAGTGCATGAACAGTGACAAATTTAGCAACTGGTGCAAAAGTATCATGGTAGTCTAATCCTTCAATTTGAGTGTAACCTTTAGTGACCAGACGAGCCTTATATCTTTCAATGGAGCCATCAAATTGATATTTTACTTTGTAGACCCATTTGCACCCAATGAGTTTATTGTTGGCGGACAGAGAAGTAAGACTCCAGGTGTTGTTTTTCTCCAAGGTAGCAATCTCATTCTCCATGGCTGCTTTCCAGTGTTGGGATTGAACAGCTTGGGAGAAAGTGCGAGGCTCTTCTGAGGAACAAATAGTAGAAAGAAAAGTGCAATGTGCAATAGAGAGGTTAGAAGAAGAAATGTAATGATGAAGAGGGTAAAGGTTACCTATCGACAAGGAAGCGGATGGGGAGGGTAAATGTTCACTTGTAGCAGTGGAACACTGGTAATCATCGAGATGTGGTGGGGGGCGGTGGATGTGGTGAGGGCGAACAACGGGTGACGAAGAAGAAGATGGAGTAATGGGTAAAGAGTCCAAACTGTGGGGAGCATCCGTGGAGACAGGCGGGGAGATCGGAGGAGATGGTGGTATATGAGGAAATGCCAAAGAGGGATCATCAGGAATGGGTAATGGAATGACAGGAGAGGAGGAGGAAGGGGTAGACAAATCATGATAGGGCAAAACGTCTTCATAGAAGGTGACGTCACGAGAGGTGTAAATAAGTTGGGAGGCTAAGTAAAAAATGCGGTAACCTTTCTGAGCATAGGGTAGCCAACGAAAATACCTGGTTTGACACGTTGGTCGAACTTATGTCGGATAGAATGGTTATGAACAAAACAGAGACTGCCAAAAACACGCAAATGGGAATAATGGGGTTTGGAATTGAATAAGACCTCATGAGGAGATTTGTTAGATAAAAGGGGAGTGGACATTTTGTTGATCAGGTATGTAGCAGTGAGGACACATTCACCCCAAAATTGTAGGGGTAGAGATGATTGAAAACGAAGTGCACGAGCAACCTCGAGAAGATGACGATGTTTGCGCTCAACAACGCCATTTTGTTGAGGAGTGGCAACACAACTACGTTGGTGAATGATTCCATGGGTAATAAAAGAAAGGCTGCATGGTAGTGGAAAGAAATTCAGTCTCGTTATCCGAACGAACTTGTTGGATGACAGGAAAGAGCTCCCCACTGGTGCCCGATGTGATGGAGCGAATGTGAGAATGAAATTGCATGTGTATCATGTTAAAAAAGGATGTTAAAAGTGATGATGTTTCAGATTTGACATGCATGAGATAAATCCAAGTGCAACTAGTGAAATCATCCACAATAGTTAAAAAATAGCGAGAACCATTCAAAGAGGGTTGAGAGAAAGGGCCCCAAATATCACAATGAATTAAAGCAAAAGGACATACAATAGTAATTGAACTAGAAGGAACATGCAAACGCTTATGTTTAGCTTGAGGACAAACTACACAAAGTTTATTCTGAGAACAAGAAATAAAAGGAAAGTCCTTAGCTAAAATACGTAAGCTAGGTTTATTCAAATGACCAAGTCTAAAATGCCAGAGATCAATGGCAGGTGGCGTGATGACGGCGAGTGCGGATGTGGCATGAAGGTAATAGAGGCCATCGTGAGCATTACCCTGTCCAATCGTCTCCCTCGTTGACGGGTCCTGAAAAAGGCAACGAGTAGAGGAAAAACTTACCAAACAAGAAGTGGAGGCAGTGAATTTAGTGAAATTTGAAAGAAGGAACAAACAACACATGTTCAAGGGTAATGGATGATGAAATATGGACGGTCCCAATATGAGTGACATGTGCAGTGGAACCATCTGGGAGGTGTACAGAAGGTGGATTAGGGTATGAGGTGTAAGAAGAAAATAAAGAGAGGGAAGATCACATGTGATTGCTGGCACCAGTATCAATAATCCAAACAGAATGAGTGGGAGCCGAGAGGGCAATACCTGCAAGGCTAGCACAGGATGCATTGCTACTACCTGGAGGAATCAAAGCCAATAATTGAGTGTAGTGCTCCTGAGTGAGAGGGGTGGACTCATATTGGTTTGATCGCCAGGACGAGACACCGGTTGAGTAACAAAGGCGTGATCACGAGACGGAGCCGGGTTGGCTGATGTATCAAACCCTCGAGGAGGGTAGCCAATAAATTTGTAACATCGGTCGCGGGAGTGTCCATCTCTCCTACAGTGAGTGCAATATGAGCGAGTTTTGCGAGTGGAAGGATGAGGGCGCTGCATAGGGCCTCCACGTGGAGGAATCTGCTTGCCGACCAGAGCCGCGGTATCTGGGACAGGAGAGGAGGAAGAATGAATCTCCTGCTGCTTGTCCTCCTGGCGAACTAATGAATAAATCTTCGTGATGCCTGGAAAAGGATCCATGAGGAGAATCTGACTTCGAAGAGGGCCAAAGCGGTCATGTAGACCCTGTAAGAATTCCATAGCGCGGGTCTGCTCAAATAATTTAGCGACTGCTTTGCCATGGTCACAAGTGTACGGGGGCAGAACAATGATAGAATTGAGCTCATTCCACATAGTCTTGAGGCGAGTGTAGTATGCCGAGACGGATAAGTCATCCTGTCTGAAGTGGGTGATAGACTGCGTCAGCTGATACAGTAGTGGGGCATTTGAGTGGGAGAAACGCTCGGAGAGATCAATCCAAACGTCACGGGCGGTGGTTGCGTATGAGACGCTGCTGCGAATATCAGAAGAAATGGAATTGAGAAGCCAAGAGATGACCATATCATTGCAACATTCCCAATTACCGAGATCAGGATGGGTGGTGGGCTTGACGAAGGTGCCATCTACGAAACCATATTTGTTCTTTGCGCGTAAAGCGATTGTGACAGCGCGCAACTATGTGCCATAATTATCACCATTTAAAGAAGGTGAAATGAGAACCATCGAGGGACTGTCGGAGTGATGCAGAGTGAAATCGACAGTAGGTACAGGAGGGGTAGAAGAATTACCACCAGAAGCGAGCGGGATATCCTGAGAAGCGGCAGCCATCGAAGTGACAATGAAGAGCACTGTTGCGGATGCATGGAAAAGTTCAAGAAGGGTAGCCCCATAAAAAAAAATCAACCAGCGAGTGGCTTGGAAGAAAAAAGCTCAGTCGGTCGAGCAAGAAGTTTGATAGCCAGATGTGGCACAGGAGGGGTTGACTGAGCGATATGGCCTGGCAGTGAATGGTGCAACAACGTTGAATGATCACTACTGCTGGTGTCCTATGCCTGTCCCGTACAAGAAGGCAGGGCTGTTCGGCAGAGACCCGTGAAAGTAGGACAGCGAGTAGAAGATCGGAGAAGAGGGCTCAGGCAGCGTCGACAAGAAAGAACCGGCCAAGGTAGCAAGCAAAGATCTCTGCGTGGGCGATGCAGTCAGATCCGATGATGCAGCTTCTCTGAGCAAATCGGATCGGAAAAAAAATTGGAGACGTCTGGTCGGAGGCAAGCCGTGAAAGGCAAGGGCAAACGAATAGGCGACGAGAACCAGTGTGAATGCCAGGTCAGGGAAAGAGGGAAACCGAGAGCAGAGCATGGTACCAAAATCCTGAGAAGAGGCGAGCACAGATGAGGGGTCGTCGGATAAAACAAAGATAAGCACCGTGACAAAGCATGAGAGCAGGATCCGCACAGAGGTGTCGCACGGCAGTAGGGGATGCAGCGGTAAGGGTAGCGGGATGAGGCAGACAAGAAGGGCCTGCAGATCTGGAACAGCAGAAACAGGCACAATCGGGCTATTTGCGGTTGTAGACGTGTCCCGGTTCTCAAATCGGGAGGAGGCAGCAAATATTGTAAAAAAAAAAATGCAAGTCCAGGGCAGAGTGATCTGCCCGAAGCAGAGGCTGCGGCAGAAGACAGAACCGGAGCTCTAATCCACCGGCCAAGTAAGAAAAATGGTAGAGAAACAGAACAGAAGATCTGAAAGCCTCTCATCGTCCTGACCTGCAGGGAAAAAAAAATATAGAGAGCAAAAAATGATGCCATGTAAAATTGACACAAGATTTGTTCTCTCTGTGTCGATTGAGAGATGAGAATGAAACTCTTATATTAATAGAATAATTACAATGAGAAAATAAGGAAAGAATATCAATTACATGTATAATAAGGAAAGAATATTAATTACATCTATGTATGGATTGTAGAGTAAGCACAGATTATATTTCCTCAAATCAGTGATGCTAATTTGAAGGAGGTCAACTCTAATAGCTAGTTATAAAGTATATTTCAATTTGGATGTTGTTGGCTATGGTTGCAATGTATTATCCTGAATTGGAACAACTTGATGTGAGGATGACATTTCTTTATGGTATGTTGGAAGAAAAGATTCATGTGGAACAACCAGAAGGATCTAAAGATGAATGGAGGGAAAGCAATATTTGTAAATTGAAGTGGTCATTTTACGGGTTGAAGCAATCTTCTCATCAATGACATAGATGCTTCGATTCCCTCATGACGGGAAATAGGTCAACTCGAAGTGAGTATCTATTTTCTAAAGTTCTTGATGGTGGATTATATATTCTTTTGATATTGTATGTTAATGATAAGTTGATTGCTGAAAAGAGTATGGTTAAGATAGGTTAAATTCTTAGCTAAGTAAAGAGTTTAACATTAAAAATCTAGGTGCTATAAAAAAGATCGTTGGCATGGAAATTCACAAAGATAGGAAGGTAGGCAAATTGTGGATATCTCAAAATAAGTATGTAGAGGTGTTGGAAAAATTTAGCATGGTAAATGCTAAACCAATCAGTACCCTCATTGCACAGCACATTTAAGTTATCCATGGAACTGTTCTAGTATGGAAAAGATAAACCTACATATCTAAGGTGCCATATGCAAATGCAATTTATGTCCTATTATGTCATGGTGTGTTGCACATTTGTGTGTTATTGCCTATTCAGTCATTATGGTATGCAATCGATTGTAGTACTTATGAGTTTGCACAGTATAAAAGACAATTTCATTTAACAAAAAATTTAGTTAGACATACGTGATACTGTAATGTTGTGAAACAACCCCAAAAAAAACAATCACAAAAACAAGGAGAAAATCACACACAAAAAAACAGAACAAAGAGAACATAGAGATATACGTGGTTCGCCAACTTTGTCTACGTTCACAGAGCGTGAATCATGAATCCACTATGAAGGGAATACTTACAAAAGGATTAAATCCAACCCTTCTCTTCTCTTCTGCCTCTCTCTAGTTTTTCCTCTCTTTTTCTCTTCTTTCACCAGCTGCCTTTACAGTGTTACACAACTTACCCAAAAGGAATGAAAGAGAGACTATATACTAGTGGGCTTAAGTTACAAGCTGGGTTCACTTGGCCCACTGGGCTTCACAGATAGTCCAGGCCCAACAATGGCCTTTGAGCAAAAAAACCAACAATTCTCCACCTTGGCGAAAAAGGCCGAGTCCATGAAGAATGTTGCACTGTGTTTGTAACTTCTCCAACCGCTGTGAACTCCACCAACTTTGGAAACAACCTGAGGAAGAATTATGTCCTGCATCTATAGATCTCTGCATATCGGCCGCTCTAGGCATTGCTCCACCTGCAATTGTAATCCTCTGCATCTCTGTGTGAGATGCTCATCTCCACGCTCTGGGATGCTTCACTCTTTTCTTCAATTAGAAGGATTGGCTAAGTCCAAGCTCCGTTTGAACTTGACAGCTACCCATTTCTTTGTTGAACCCTTTGCATTTTTCTCTGTGTGGCACGTCAATGCTTTCACCTTTCCATCGTTGTTTTCACTTGCATCATGGAAAACAAACAAACCACCACAACCATTTAATGCAAAAGTCACCTAGTTTTATGGGCCATACTTCACTGGTGTCTTGCGAGTTTTTCTCCTTCTATCCGCGACCTGACTAGAAGATGTTTGTTGTCTGTCGAAGACTGTGTTCTCTAATAGTGTATACACGGTAAAAGCAACTGGTGAGAGAAAAGAAAAAAAGAGACTATATACTAATTGACTTAAGTTACAAGCTGGCTCACTTTGGCCACTGGACTTCACAGACAGTCCAGGCGGACCAGGCCCAACAAAGGCCTTTGTGACAATAAAACCAACATCTAACTCATATAAAATTTTTTAGACATCATCCAAAATTACAGTTTTCAAAATATTTAAAAAAAAATCTCTAAATAAAATATATTTTTCGTTTCTCAATACCTTATATATTAAAAATTAAAAAAAATAACGTACGATGATTTAATTGGCCACGTGAAACAATCTCAATCCATCTTATCTATAGTTGCCTTGGGCCCACAGCCTGAGTGAAACTGGACTACTGGAGTCCTAAAACAGGGTCATGCTAGGAATAGGTCTAATGGTGGACCCTCCATCAGTAAAAAGAAAGAAAACTAAGCTGACAACGAAAAGGAAGAGTGATGAGCTTGATAAATATTAGGGCATGATTTTCAACGGCTGTGATGCGTTAGAGTAGACACTAATCGATGGAAGTGAGAAAGAGAATGCAGGTGTACAAGGAGACAAGAGGAGGACCTGTTTCCCATCTAGGAGATAACAACTGTATGCAAACAAAAGTGGAAGAAAGAAAAGAGCAGAAAAGAGGAGCAAGAGAGAGAAACAGCGAATCTCAGACGCAAATGGAAGAGGATTGCAAAAGACAAAATATCATAACAACATGGTAAGGTAACTGTACACCTCGGGTGCACCTCAATTCCTTCCCCCGTCAGCCCCACCTTATACATTTTCCTTCTTTTCCCTCTTTTGGAGCAGGACATGCATTATTGATTTAGAATTAAGAATCCAAGATAAAAAAGACATAGTGATGTCTCGCAATGAGTTGTTTCTATTTTGGTTTAATAGAAATCTAAATGAGTTAATATTTGTATTGAATTTTAAGTTAGATTTACGTTTTAACTTGCTTCGAACTTAGATTTAAATTATTTTAAATTAAAAAAAAAACATATTTAAACTTGTAGAAGTTTCAAATTAAATATTTTGTAAACTAAAAATTTGATATTCTTTTGAACAGAAGGAGAATTGAATTCATCAAATGTGTTGTATAGGAATTTGTTTTAGGATATGGGAGTTCTAAATTCGAATCTCATTCCACTTCAAAGAGTTACTTCCCATGGTTTTGTTCAATGTATGTGGGTAGAGAGACTTGTACACATTATGAAGACTAGTTAGATACTTTAAGAGACTCTGAACATTTCAATTATAAAAAAATAAAATAAAATAAAATTTGAACTTGTCAAATGACCAAATTTAAATTGAAATAAACACTTCAAATCTCATAAAACATATAGTCATTGAAAATAGTAATAAGTAATCTATAAAAAATTACAAAAAAGCTACTCTAATATTGATATAAAATAATAGTGCAAAATTAAGCACCAAAGTTGTCAATAGAAGAATTCAATTATATCTTAAATATAATACTATTTCTTAATCCTATATATGATGGGTACTATGGTAAAGATTGACAAGACACATGTTAAATTTTTAATCGTATAACCCAATATCAAATATATTAACTAACAATTCATATATTATTTACATTGCATGCTAGTTAAGTTAGTAAATTATCAAATTTACATAAAGTTTGATCCAACCTCGCATTCAAATGTAAATGAGTGTAGATTTGGAATTGAATATGGATAAAAAAAATTAACTAAAACTTAAACATAAATTTATGCTAGTTTATTTTAGATTATAGTTATCCAAACATTCAAGTTTTAGAATATGCACTTACTTTCCTAATCTTAAATTTAAATAAATGAATCAAGTTGCTTCAACTCATGTAATGAATATATTAATTTACTTAAATCCTCCTTTATTTTTATTTTTTATTTATATTGAGTTCTAACCAAGTTGATAGGTTCGTTTATAAATTTTTGAGTTAAATGGATTTGAATCAAGTGTAAATTTTTGAGTTCTAACCAAGTAAATATAACCAGCAGTTACATTTTGGGTGGTCCTTCAGTGTATGATGCTGGTCAAAAAAATAATTCCATTCCATTCCATTCAAAGGTTGGCACGTGCAACTCGCACGCATTGTGATAACGCCATCTGAGTTCTGAGAGACAACCGTTTCGGCAGCTTTCCACCTTCCCTCAACGTACATTGGGAACGGCCCCTTCTACTGTGTACTGGTACGATAAAAATCTGGACCGAACACGTGTAGGGAAGAGGGAGATGGTAACGATTTCGCCAGTAGTCCCGTTGGGGTTGGGGAATATAATCAAATACTGATTCAGTGTTTTGGCCGGATTCGGGAAATGGTACGCCAACTGTTTGGTGTTGGAAAAGAGGATGGGTCCGGTACACACATCTTAATAAGAGTAAATAGTATAGACTCATCATGTGCGATATCTGTGCGATATCTGAGCTGCTTTTTTTCATGAGTTTTAGAATATTTTTATATCTAATTTTTTTATGTATATAAGAAATATACTGATTTATCTTAATTTTCTTCTCTTTTCTTCTTTCTTGTTCTTGTGGTGGAAGGGTTCCTTACTCTTTCTTATTGTAATTTTAATTTTATTGTTTGTATTTGCATATCTGGTATCTTTATCTATTATTATATGAATCATTTCAAAAAACAAAACAAAAAGTATAATTTAAAATGATGAAGATTTCTCCACCTCCATCCTCCAACCAGGTGTACATACATGCTCCCCAACCACTTGTTGTACTTCCTCCCAATTAGGAGGACTTGGTAAATAATTACAATTTGAATAGAGCCATTGATGTGGGCACCATGGATGAACCAAGGTTGATGAAATTGCTTCCTAGGCTATGCAACTCTATAAAAAATTTCACTGTGGCAAAAGTGGGGTGAAACTAGCTAATTAGAGCTCAAAATTGGTGTCTTTAATGCACATAGACCACTCCCATGGACCCAAGACTCTTTTGAGGGCACAATGGACTCCACATGGAAGGTTGCAAGGCCAAAAAGCCTAACATTAAAGTAGAGTAATGAATTTCACATAGATGGTGGCTAGGTTTGCTACCTTTTGTGGAGCAATGGAGTGACTTTTAGCTCTCCAACTCCAACATGAATATGGACTCTTATTAATCCGGGGACTCTCCCTTGGGCGCATGAACTTAGAAGCTTGTGATCGGAGGAAACACATCACTCATCCTAAGTGGCAACGTATGATTGGCATAAAATGAGCAATAACTTTGTACGGATAATTGAGGCATGAAACGATATCATATTTTGTTGAAATTTGGTTTTCTGGAAAGCTTATTTAAGGAAATTTCCATCAAGAACAAGTTTGTAAAATTATGCTTGCATAGCACAAGTTATGACTGTTTTAATGACATGTATCGAGAGAAGTCGGACTGTAGCCATGAACGACTCCTTGCTTAATTTAACGTTCTCAAAACATGTGAAACACCTCATGGCCGCCACACAGGGCCGTCTTAACCCTTGGGCAAGAAAGGCGGTCGCCTTAGGCTCCGGATGAAGAAGGCCCCTCTCGCCGTGGCTGGGCTCCAATAGTGCATCAGCGAAAAAAAAAAAACTATATAATTCCTATAGTTTTGAATAATAAAATCTCTTCAAAGTTATTTTTTAAGCACTGTGTATTTCTAAAATTTCTCAAATTGAATATCCGGACTAATTACGATAACTTGATAAAAATACTTTAAGACTTTAAGGTCTTTTGACACTCCCAAATACTTAAAACACAGTGTTTTACAAATAAGGGTATCCCTCAGCTGTGCCAAAAACATACTTCTGGAAGTCCAAATAACAAACCGTAAAAACCGTTGAGCTCCAAATTCAAAGCTGAACAAATATGTGAAATTTGAAAATTTAGATCTTTCAAATGATTGTTTGTAAAAAATAGGTGATCTTTTCCCATCCCAAATCCTGTCCCTTCTTCAAAACAAAAGAAATCCAGTTAAATAATCATTTGAAAGATCTAAGTTTTCAAATTTCACATATTTATTTAGTTTTGAATTTGGAGTTCAACGGGTTTTACAATTAGTCGTTTGGACTTCCGAAAGTGTATTTTCGACACAACCAAGGGATACCCTTTATTTATATAACATTTTATTTTAAATATTTAGGAGTGTCAAAAGACCTTGAAGTCTTAAAGTATTTTTATCAGGTTATCGTAATTAGTCCGGATATTCAATTTGAGAAATTTTGGAAATACACAATGCTTAAAAAATAATTTTAAAGTTTTAAAGGAGATTTTATTAATCAAAACTATAGGAATTATATAGTTTTTTTTAACTAATGCACTATGCATTACTGTGGCATCTGTAGACCGTCCGGACGAATGGAATTTATGCATGAATAATGGTCCGAACGATCCGATGGTCCGAACGAAGGAAAAATGTTCTTAACTCATGTCCGGATGGTGCGGAAGCAGAAGGGCAAAATGATAATTTCTAGTAAAAATTTGAAAACCCATGTGTGGTAAAGAAAAATCTCGTGTCTAAATAATTACTTTTATTCAAATTATATAGAAAAGAAGAAGAAGAAGATAAGAGCAGTAGAGAGAACACATCTCTCACTCTCTGTTTACACTTCAACCCACTCAGTATATTTATCTTTTAAAGTGTTCTTATTCTATTTTAATTTCTGAATATGTTAATTTCACTGGGATGAATATGCTAATTTCACTCAAATGGGTAAATTTATAAATGCTTTGTATTATTGGCCTCTTGATCTTTTTAAGTTAAAAAAAATAATTGTCTAGAATATTTTATTTTATAATATATAATTAAAATTTTAATTAAATATTACTTATAATAATATAATAATATGTTAAATACCAAGAAAGCCCCATTTAAATTTTTTGTCTTAGGCCTCAAATTGTTTCTAGATGGCCCTGCCGCCCCAACCCTTGATTTCTCTCCCTTAGGCATGTGGGGATCAGTTTAGCTGCATGGAGTGGGAGATCTCTCATTGTTGAAGACACACCATCCTACATGGTCTTTTTTTTTTTAATGAAAGGTTAGTAAGATAACATTCAAGGGGGAAGCCCAAAATATACAATGGAGACTCACAACCCGGGTCAGGCAAGTAACCAAAAAAAGGAGAATATAAATTTCTATACTGGGTCACAGCCCAGGAAGAAAGCAAAAAATCTGGACAGAAGCCAAGAGAAAGAATATAAAGATTAGAAAAATAACCCAGCCCAACAAAGGCAGCAAAATCAGATGGTTTGTCACGGTGGTTCCCAGCATTGAAAAATACCAGAGAAAACAAAATGATGGTGCTCATGGAGATTCACCTAGTTCCAAAGGCAAGCCTTTTGGATTGGGTCAGCTTGGGTGATGGACTTACAGCAAAAAGAGTCCAAGAGGGCATGAATAGAAAGAATGAGACATCTGTAATTCCATGCAACAGGGCAGCGTTGAGAGATGAGTCTCAACGAATCCGGATAGCCGATCTGAAGGTTATCCACAACAACATTGGGGGACAGCAATCTGTGCAGGCAAATTTGGGTAGCATCCAGGATTTTTGAGATAATATCGCCGTTATCGGTAGGCCAAGCAATCAGTCCCTGAGAAGAATTACCGACCAAAGATGCACCAAGGATGGTGTGGCCATCCACAATGGAGAGGTCGATGAGGAGGCAACTAGCAGCAGGGTCAATGCTAATGGAGGTACCAATAGATGGGCGATAAGCAGGGGCACTTGATACAGGATGAAGATCCCAAGAGGCGAGGAAAGAACCATTCTCCTTTCTGAGGACGTCGTTGGATATGAGGAAGTTAACCCTGTCCCGAATATCATGAAGGATACCCGAGCAAACTCCAGAGGCAAGTCTGCAGCAGTTCTGGAATATGCGAAGGTTTCTTTCATGCTAGGGGTGCCAAATGAAGACGGGAAGGGTAAGACTGGCAGCAAGCTTTTCGAGACGACAATTCCTGGAGGTAATGAGAGCATTATGATCATCCCAAATATTATTAGAATGTCTCAGTTAGAATGTCTCAGGTGCCCAAATTTGTTCATGATGTAGTCCCACATGGACAGGACAAAAGAGCAGCTAAGGAAGTGGGAAGAAGTCTCAGTGGCAGAGTAACACAAGGTGCATAGCTCGTCACAGATGATACCACACCTGATCAGCCTCTGCCTGGACTTGAAACCATAATTGAAGAGCAACCAAGCAGTGAAGGAGTGCTTGTTGATACAGCCAGAGAACCAGGTATTGCTAATCCAGGTGGGATTGTTGTAGATCGGGAAAGTAGCATCAATCGCAGACGAAGTGGAGAAAACTCCCCTATGGTCCGCAACCCAAAGAATCTGGTCCTTAATACCAGCCAGAGGAAGCTTGATGGAGGTAATATGAATGCCAGAGGCTAAGCAAAGAGTGGGAGGTCGCAGCAAGCAGAGACCAATTCCCATTACAAATGAAATGGTCAACAGTGCAATTCCTATTCAGGCCCATGGTATAAATTTGATGATTACCAGTCATATCCACGAGAAGGGTATCTGGGCTGATCCAGGGATCCAACCAAAATCTAGTCTTACAGCCATCACCAATGGCAAAGACAATGTTTGCTCTAGCAGCCAAAATAGACCGCCAAGCCCAAGATGCCGTATTTTTTGGTCTAATCTCCCAATAGTTCTTGTTTCTGATGTACTTTTCATGAATCCATTTTAGCCAAAGACTATCTTTTACTGAGGCGATGTTCCAACAGTGCTTAATGAGACAAGCGAGGTTGATTTGCCTAATGCGCCGAAGACCAAGACCACCCTTGGCTTTGGGACTGTAGATTTTCTCCCACGCAACGGTATGCATAGTCTTCTTTGAATGATCCCCCCAAAGGAAAGATCGCATGGCTTTTTCAATCTGGAGATAAACTGCCACAGGTAGGAGGAAAGAATGAGCCCAGTAGATATGCATTCAGTTTACAGAAGATTTCAAAACAAACGACCGGCATAAGAGAGGCAATTGCTCTTCCAGCTGCTCAACCAAGGATATGGCAAATGTCAGATTTGACTGTAGTAGAACCGGAGAAAATAATCTGGCTCTTAATCGGATTGATAGAAAGCCCAGAGAAAGCACAAAAGTCATCCAGTAGCTGCTAAAGGCCAATAGCCGAAGCATGGTCAGCCGCACAGAAGAGCATCAAATCATTCGCAAAAAGGAGGTGAGAAATAGTGGTGTTGCCTTTAGTGAAAGGACAGGAGATAGAGCCATCCATAACACGCCTGTTGATACCACAAGAAAGACTCTCCATCAGAATGCAGAAAAGGAGAGGGGATAAGGGATCCCCTTGGCGCAATCCCACAGAACTCTGAAAAAAACCCTGAGGGGTACCATTGATCAAACCGAGAAAGCAGGGTTGGAGATGCATTCCTTGATCTAAGAGAGCCAAGTATCATTGAACTTCATTTGATGGAGGATAAGGAGAAGGCAATCCCATTTCACATTGTCGAAAGGCTTGCGCAGGTCAATCTTAATACACATGCATGGGAGGCCCATGATCCAGGTGGATACTGCGGAGGAGATCATGAGACAGCATAATGTTATCGGAGATATTGCGGCCAGGGATGAATGCAGATTGGTTACAGCTTATCAGCCCAGCAAGGTGTGGTTTCAGCCTATTCATAAGGACCCATGAAATCATCTTGCATATTTCATTAGACAATGCAATTGGTCTGGAGTGCTCAGGCTTGAAAACAGCATTGGTCTTGGGGATTAGAACCAGAAAGGAGGCCTTGACTTGCTTGAGAAGCCTAGAAGAGGCGAAGAAATCAGTGATGGCCAAAGTAACATCGCTGCCTATTATATCTCAACATTTTTGAAAGAAAAGAAGATTGAAACCATCTGGTCCAGGGGCCTTCAAAGGATTCGAATTAAATACCACAGTCTGGATCTCAGTAGTAGCAATAGGAGAAGTTAACAACTCAGAGTCGTTACCATGCAAGTTTTCTATAATGTCGAAGATGCCACCAGAAAATGATTGGATTTCAGTGCCAAAAGAATCCGAACTACCATTTGGTTGGTTAAGAGTGCCAGACAGAGGAATAGAAGTGCCACTGAAGAGTTTTGTGACGTATTGAACAAAGATCTTGGCAATAATGGAAGGATCATCAGACTGGGTTCCATCATCGCAAAGGACACTCTGAATGTTATTCTTATGTTGTCTAACTTTAACAGATTTGTGGAAAAACTTACTGCCCATATCATTTAGATCCAACTTCAGGAGTCTTGACTTTTGTTGAAGGAGGTTGAGTTCCCAATCCAAAGCCGCTCCCAACTTATCTTTGGCAGCTTGAACTGCTTCGAAGCTTGGGAGGGACTGATCAGAATCGAAAAGAGATTGGACCTGCAAAAGACAGTCCTTAGCCAAATCGATACCCTACTTGGAATTAGGCTTCCTTCGATGCCACTTTGTGAGAGTAGTCTTCAGATGCTTTAGCTTGCAGATAAGTTTATACATGGGGGTGCCCGATATTTGATATTGCCAGCACTGACTGATAATTTCAAAGAAATCACTTTCATTGCACTGGGAGTTGATGAATCTAAAAGGGCGCTTACCTTTGGGGTAATGATCTTGGATGCTGAGATGAATACCACGGTGATCAGAGAGCCCAGGGCCAAAATACTTGCTCGATGATTGATTGCAGCGGTTAAGGAAATCTTGGTTAACCAGAATTCTATCTAATTTAGTCTCAGTTCTGCTGTAACCAAAAGCAGAGTTAGACCAGGAATACCTAGCTCCATGGATGGAGAAGTCAATCAGATTTGCTTGATCAATACAATGGTTGAAATGCGCCATAGCCTGTGTATTTGGAGGAGCCCCTCCACGTTTTTCTTCCGAAGATTGTACACAGTTGAAGTCGCCAATAAAAATGCATGGCGAATGAGAGATAGGAGAGAGTTGTTATCCCAGAGAGAAATCCTTGTTTGGGGGTCATTGGACCCACAAGCGCAGCAAATGAGCAGAGGAGAAATAAGGCCAACAAACTTAACTTGACAGAGAATTGCTTGATCAGAAGAGTTCTCGATACTCACATTTAATTCGCCAAGCCAGGCAAGCCAAATTGTAGCCAACAAACAGTGGTCTATGTTGGTAGTGTATTACCAATCCAGAGGAAGAAACTTGTTGGCAAGAAGGTGGATGTTGTTTTCACGAATCCGGCTCTCCAAAATACAGAGGTGTCCGGCTTCGAGGATGAGATCAAGTCTTTGATCTCCAGCTGCATGAGAGGACGATTAAGACCTCTCACATTCCAGGATTGTATGATCAATGTGTGTGTGTGTGTGTGTGGGGGGGGGGGGAGGAAGTGGGGTGAGTTGTGTGCCGACAGGCACAACTGGAGCTTGGGCAGATTCTAACTTCGCCAAAGCATAATTCTCCACAAGAGTGTCTATCATTTGAAGACAATTTTCATCCGTAAAATGTTCTTCAAAAACAGATTTGGCCTTGACAATAACAGAGGGATCGGTGATGAGCACAGTAAAATGACTATTTTACCCTTGATAATTAGTTTAGTTAGCTCTTGAATTTTGTATATATTATATAATTAATGGAATTTTAGAATTTTGCAGGAAAAATAGAGATTTTAAAGAAAAGAAGTTAAAATGGAAGACAATTGATAGAAAATGTGCTTAATGCTAAAGGACCCTTGAAACCTATCATTGGAGTCCAATCTCAATAGCTTTGGGCCTTCAAAACCCATAAATCCAAGCCCATTTGCTGCCCATTGAAAGAGTCCACAGTCACATACAACATAAACTTAAAACAGAGCAAGAAGAAGGTAGCAGCGTATGAAGGCAGCAGCCCATTGAAAATCAGGCAGCGAGTGTTGAAGTTAAAGAGCAGGAGAAGTAACAAAAAGAATGAATCTGCAGCAACCCAACAAGTAGATTTGTTTGAGAAAGAAACTGAGAACCAGCAGCATCCATACAACAATGTCTTGTTGAACCGAGTATAGAGATCAATGGAAAACAAAGGAAGAGGATAAGCTGTCGAGTTTCCTAAGTGAAAAAAATTAGTAGATAAAAGAAAAGAGGAAGGCTGATTCGGTGGCTGATTTGGCCAAAAGTAACAGAAGGAGTTGCTGGCTGAATTAGAATCGAAAGAGAATGAAAATAGAAGAGGAAACTTGAATGGAGGAAGAGTTATCATCTGGATGAAAAGTGGAAAGCAAGCCAGTTGTGGAAATCCTTTTGTCTTCACTGTGTTGACAGAGAAAAGAAAGCCAGAGGACAAATAGAAAGGAGCATAAAAGAAAGAATAGGAAGAAAGTGGACCACATGCCTTGCCTCTTAAAAGAAGCCACGATGGAGAATAAAAAAAGAAAGAAGTCTGATTTCTTTTGCCACCGAATGAATTGGAGTGGGACCCACTGGTTACTAAATTTACCTCTCAACTCCTCTATAAATTGAACCACTCTCTTCACAATGAGATTCGAACTTGAAATATACAGAGGAGAAGGCTCGGCTGAGAGAGGGAAGGCTCGAGATCTCCGACGATGGATCGGGTTTTATTTTTCTATCTCTTTTGTTTTAATTCTTTTATAATGTTCGGCTAAATTTCTGTACTGTGGTTGAGGATGAAACCCCATTAATGAAATAATGTTCTTTTATTTATTTATTTAATTCCAATTATGTGTGTTCAATTATTTATGATTTGTGCTTCATTAGATTAATTAGACATTAATTATTTTCACCACTAATATCATGTATTTGTGGTAGTTAATATTAATATTTGATTCATCAAGGGCTTGGCATTTTAATTTAAAAGAAAGATTTCTTTGATTTAATGTTTTTCAATTTAATTAGATACATTGGATGTTTAGATTATTTTGTTTGATCCATTGTCTTTTAAATTTAAATTGGATACATTAAATGTTTAGGAGTTATATCTTTAAAAGCAAAAGGATAATCTAAATTTTGAACACCATATTAATAAACTTAAATGTTTAAATCTCTTAAAATTGAGAATTAATAAATAAATAATTGGAAGATTATAGATTTAATGGTGGTGGAATCCGATGCCTTAGTAATTTCTCTCATTTTATTCAATCTCTATTTTAGTTGTTTTATTTTAATTTTCATGTTTAATTCAATCATTCTCCTGAAAAATTGTTAACTAGGTTAAGGTTAAAATATTAGGCTTTTTAATTTGTTTTCCCGTTCATTCTAAATCAAGTCCCTGTGGGTTCGACCTCGCACTTGCATAACTTTATACTCCAATTCGATTCGTGCGCTTGCGAGTAATTATAAATTTTAAATTTGAACAACAAGTTTTTGGAGCCATTACCGGGGACTTGAGATTGAAAAGGAAAAATAAAATTAAAAAATTCTATTAGTTTAATCTTTCCACTAGTTGTGGATTTAGGAATTTTGCATCTAGATCTAAGTTTCATGCATATTTTTATGTGATTTGGTGTCTTCACCTAGGTTTTGTTTGTTGATTTTTGCAGGATTATGAATTACATGCTAATAAAAAAATTGCAAAAAGAGACTACATGCCAAGGTAGGTGTCTAAATCACTTTCTTTAAATTTTTAATTTTTCATGCATTCATATAGATTTTATTAGGTTGTCTTGCATTTATGTTGCATAAAACAAAATAAAAAAAATTGCATATTTAATTTGCTCATGCATTTAGGTTGCTAGTTCATGCATTAAATTAAAGTGTTTGCTTATTGTCTTCATATTTGCTTGAATCTTTCATTGGTAATTTAGGCTTGCATTCATAAAATAGAAAAATTCAAAAAGATTAGTAAAATTGGTTCATGCATTACCCAAATAAAATCAATCTAGAACCATCGTTTAGGGTTGTTCATGCTCAATAGGACCACCTTTAATTCAGTTATTTTAAATTCACCGATGAATAGTTTTGATACAAGCACGGTGTCTAGGCTAGTTTTGTCATCAACGTGTAAATAGTCGAAAGGATAAGTGGAAGCTTAAGTCGATTGCCATTGTGCTCCTCCACTTACCTGGAAACTTACCTGGCCGTGCTTGTGGTTAAACTCTCCTCGGATGCTTAAATTTTCTGGAAAGGAGATTATGAATAGTCTAGAGTTTAGGATCTGTGTGTCAGTATAGTTTTAGGGCATATTTTGTGTGGATTTGTTTGAGCGTATTTGTTCTTGTTTGTGTATACATCATTGGTCTCGTGAATCCACCAATCGCTTGGTTCGAGTTACACTGTCCGTCATACCACCGATCTTTGCGTCTGGGGCTCAGTCAAGTCCAATCATAGATATAGACAGTCCATCGTCATCACCACCACTATCACCCAAAATGGCCGAAGAACAGGAGAAAACTCTTCAAGATTATTTTTCATCAGTCATAGCCAATACCTAAGGTGCAAATATCGGCCGACACATATTATATCGGCCGATATATATCAATTTTTTCAAACCGATCAATATCGGCCGATACGATAAGTATCGGCCGTACTGTAGTATTATCGGCCGATATGGCCGATATTCGATCCGAAATATCGGTCCAAATATCGGCCTATATTCATAAATATCGGTATTTTTTTTTTTAAAATACCGATACGATTTTTACACGGTTCTTGGCGGTTTTTTGCGGTTTTTAACGGTTTTTCGCGGTTCTTCACGGTTTTTAACGGTTCAGGGTTTACTGCTTTCACGGTTTTTGGCAATTTTTGACGGTTTTTAACGGTTTTTTGTGGTTTTGTCACGGTTCATCACGGTTTTTTGTGGTTTTTTCACGGTTGTGATATCGGAGGAGAGAGAAAATGCCGATATCGGACGAGAGAGAATTTTCTCGGCCGATATTGCGGTCGATATGCATATCGGCCGATATTTGCATATCGGCCGATATTTGCATATCGGCCTATATATCGGCAGCAGCGGTATTTGGACCCCTGGCCAATACACCCTCGAGCATAATCATCCCAGCCACCAATGCCAGTTATGAGCTAAAACCAGGCCTTTTACATCTCCTCCCCGCTTTCCATGGCCTTGATCGTGAGGATCCCTACTTACACGTGAATGAATTTTTAGAGATTTGTGCTACCATCAAGCTTCAAAACGTCACTGATGAATTTATTAAACTTCGCCTATTTCCATTTTTTCTCAAAGAAAAAACAAAATCATAGTTGAACTCTCTCCCCGCAGATTCCATCAACACGTTGGATCAGTTGGTAAATAAATTCTTGAATAAATTTTTCCCGATATCTAAAACGAACGCCCTCAAAATAGAAATTTCAAATTTTTTTCAGAAAGAGGGTGAATAATTCTAGGTGTCATCGGAAAGATTTAAGGATCTATTGAGTAAATGTCCCCATCATGATTTTGAAACTTGGAGACTCATTCAATTTTTTTTATGATGGCTTAACCACATCTAGCCGTACTTTGGTCGAGTCTATGAAAAATGGGGCATTTTTGGA
Organism: Chimonanthus praecox; assembly: GCA_022113865.1. Classification (NCBI taxonomy): domain Eukaryota; kingdom Viridiplantae; phylum Streptophyta; class Magnoliopsida; order Laurales; family Calycanthaceae; genus Chimonanthus; species Chimonanthus praecox. Next base: position 58,170,930 of record CM039086.1, on the reverse strand, counting down.
ACAAAATCAAGTTGAAGGATGAAATTTCTTGGAAAATTTGACAGAGAATTCTCAGCGATGGGACTTTTCCAAAAGAGAAAGTTCAGGACAAACTTCCAAAAGAGGAGGATTGTACGAAGTCAATAATGATTTTGAAGTCAAGGTTGCAATTGTAAATCTGACTAAAAAAGTAGAGACCTTAGCAAGGACTCAGAGGGTGAGTCCGTCAATGAGCATGCAGTTTGAGGTGTGTGCTTTGTGTACTAACCCAGGACACACTACACAAACTTGTCCTTCTCTAAACACAAATCCAGAGTGCCTAGTCGAACAGGCTAACGCACTAAATAATTTTGGGAAGCAACAAGGGAGTCCATTCTCTGCTACCTATAACCCCAATTGGCGGAATCACCCTAATTTCTCGTGGAGTCAGAACCAACACATGAATCAGGGACCTCATCAATTTCAAGCACCTGGCCAGTCACTCCATCCAACCCAAAACCAACCATTCCATCCACCCCAGAGTCAGTCCTATCAACGTGGTCCACAACATCATAAACCATCACTGGAGGATACACTGCAACAATTCATGCAGTCCACTCAGCAAGCCTTGCAATCAAATTCCAAGCCATACTGAAACTTGAAACTCAGACAGGGCAACTTGCAAGTGCTATCGGAGAGAGGGAAAATGACAAATTCCCCGGTCAACCCATTCCCAATCCTAAGGGTCAGTTCGAAGTGGGGCCTTCAACTACTTCCAACGTGCATCATGGAGATGTTAAATCTATTATCACTCTTAGGTTAGGGAAAACAGTTGATAATCAGGGTGGGATGCCAGAAGAAAGAAAACAGGATAACCAAAATCATGATCAATCTGAGCCATCCAAGGGTACTGATTGCCCGTCTGAGAAGGAACCCAAAGAGTTAGTCACAACTGATTTTGTCCCAAAACCTCCTTACTCACAGAGATTGATTCCATTTAAGAAAGGTACACCACATAGCAATGTGTTAGAGGTGTTCAAGCAAGTCCGCATAAACATTCCTCTCCTCGACGCTATTAAACAAATACATTCTTTTGCAAAATTCTTAAAAGATCTCTGTATGCTAAAGAGGAAGACGAATGTTCCAAAGAAAGCATTCTTGGCAAAACATGTGAGCGCCATTATTTAACAGAAAACTCCTATCAAGTACAAGGATCCTGGGAGTCTTACTATTTCTTGTGTTATTGGTGACCATTCGATTGATCGGGCCTTACTTGATTTAGGAGCGAGCGTTAATTTGTTGTCGTACTTTGTGTACAAGCAATTGGGGTTAGGAGAACTGAAACCCACATCTGTTACACTTCAATTGGCCGATAGGTCTGTCAAAATTCCAAGAGGTGTAATAGAAGATGTTCTAATCAAGGTTGACAAGTTTTATTTTCCAGTGGACTTTATAGTCATTGATACACAACTTGTGATGGACACCAATGGGCAAATTTCAGTAATTTTGGGTCGATCTTTCATGGCTACCTCCAATGCAATCATTAATTGCAGGAATAGAGTGTTCAAATTGTCTTTTGGTAACATGACTTTAGAGCTCAATATGTTTAATTGTGGCCACCAGCTTCTAGATACAAATGACCTATGTGAGGTAAACATGATTGAGAGTACAATACATGAGTCATTTCTGAACTTTATATGCGTGACCCATTTGAGGAATGCTTGTCAAATTTTGACACTAATTTCAATGAAAAAGGGGTCATAGAAGCGAATGTTCGGTTGGAAATCACCCCACTTTTGGAAACTTGTAAATGGAAGGAAAAATTTGAGTCTCTCTCCGTCGGTGTTGAAAAGCCACCTGTATTGGACCAGGGTTGATTGGTATGTCTGTCAGTTGAGTCCGAGTCAGTCTGTCGGTGTGTCAGTGTATCCGTAGATTTTGATTTTGTTGAGTCAGTCTAGTCTAGGATTTTTGAATTCGTTTGCGTCTGTGGTTTTATGTGAGAGTCAGTCTAGTGTCTTTGTTGTGTGTTTTTGTGTTTATTTATTTTTTCAGGTTTTGAATAAAGTGAGCCATCTCAGGTATTTCACAACTCAAGTTGTTCTTTTTGTGATATTTTCTTCTAATTTGCAGGTGCACATGTAGATTAGGGAGCATTGAAGACAATGTTCAATTTAAGTTTGGGAGTATTGTGGGGTTACACTTGTTAGCTTTGTGTGTTTTGAGTTAAAAAAAAAAATGAAAATTTTGAAAAAATTTGATTTTTCAGCATTAATATGTGGATCACAATTTTTATATCATACTTTTCCATTTGAATTTTGTGAAATTTCTACTTGGAAAATCTTTGCACAGTCATATTAACTTAGTTGGAAAAAGAAAAATATTCATGAGTGAAGTAATCACCGGAGGAATACCAGTGGAGACTTGTGACCAAGTGAACTTTTGAGCCATTCAATTTTTGTGAGGGTTATAAGTAAATTCTTATTTTCTTTGATGTGTGCATTATATTTGTTGTTAGATCTCATTATTTTTTGTTTTTATCAAATTGTTGATAACGACATCAAAATTGGATTATTACACTTGAAATTTTTCTGAATTTATTTGAAGCAATGAAATAGTCATATGAAACTTAGAAAATGATATAAGCCATTATTTTGGACTATTTGAGCCTTTCAAGCCTACCTATATTGGTTATATGTTATTATGTCAGTTCCCACTTTTGAGCCTTAAAATGTAAATTTAGCTTATTTTTATTGATTAACCATATTATCCATACCCAAATCTGGCTGTGGAGTTTGAACCTACATTAAAATATCTGTGACCTATTCTAGAACACAAGAAAGGTTAGAGATGATTGTTATTGGGATTTACTCTATGAAAAATATGGCCTTGAAAAAATAAAGTCAAAGAAAAGAAAAAAAAAATAGGGAACATCCATAAAGCAGAAAAGAAGGATGTAAAAAAAGGAAAAGTGAAAAAAAAATTGAGACAAATAAATATAATACTTTGGAAGTGTTGAGAGAAAAATAGAGGAAAAAATATCCCGTTTATGAATTATTGAAGATCTCTAACTTTTTCTGTTCAAAATATTTATTTTAGAGTCTTGTTATCCTTCTTTGATATGACTCGGTCCTAAACCACGTTTTGTCCTATCGAAAGTCCTAATTGATCTTAAGTGTAATGTGGTATTTAAGTGGAGAATAAATGAAGAAAAATGATGGTGTATTATTTCAACGTTTTCAGGAAAATGCCATCCATTCATGAGATCTGTATTTTTCATTGATAATCCGTCCTTTGATGATAAATATGTGAGTGAGATATTTGTTTTTGAAAAATTATTCCGCTCACATATACTTTAGAGAAAAAAATAGCCGAATCTTTGAGTGAAAGTCTTTCTGAGAGATATATCTGGTGAGATTTGGAGTGAAAGCGTATTTTCAGCTGGTGGTTACAAAACTTATGTGTACTTTGAAAAAGAAGGTTAAGTTAATGTTGGCTATCACACACTACACTCCAAGTATAAATTTTGCTAAATAATTTTGGAGTTGTATGATGTTTAAATTTTTGTTAATATATTTTTGCTAAAATTTGATGTTTGTGGGTATCATCACTGGAAGCCCTTACGAGACTATAACTCGACCACTAGTGGTGAGCTAGGGGTTTAAAGGCTTATTGCATATGCTAAATGCAATCGAGAGTGCCAGCGAAAATGGTGTAATTTAGGATTTTTATTTTTGTTTTTAGAGGTTTTCGTTTTTGTTTTGCTCGAGGACTAGCAAAATTTAAGTTTGGGGGTATTTGATGAGCACAGTAAAATGACTATTTTACCCTTGATAATTAGATTAGTTAGTGATGAACACCGTAAAATTACAATTTTACCCTTTAATATTAGATTAATTAGTCCTTATTTTATAAATATTAGATATGTTTAGGGTTGTTTTTAGTTTTATAGTTTATTTTGAGAAATATAAAAAAAAATGAAAATAAAAATGATAAAAATTGGTTAAGTCAAAAATACAGTTGACGTCACCTTCAAAATAGTCAGGTCAAATTGGTTAAACCAGTTGGGTCTCAGAACCTATAACCTTCTACACTCATTAATTAATCCAATTTCGAGTGAACGTCGAGTTTTATCTGCCAACCCTTCTCATTTACTGTCGATCGGGGTGCCCGGCACATGAAAAAAAACCTAAGGGAACTATTACCATTTGTTTCTATTTCTTTTCTGTGTTTTCTCTTCATCTAGTTGCAGGGACTCATGGGAGAAAGAGAAGAAAGGCAGCATGAAAGACCGATTTATAGAGGAACAACTCATAGCCAGCGTGCACCCAGCGGCAACAGCATCAGTCTGCTGCTCACATAAAGCAACCAGATCAGATCTGTGTTGCGAAAAGAGCTGATGCAAAAGCAGCAGACAACGTCTCCAGCAGCAAAGGGCACCTAGCTGCGACGAAATACCAGCAAACAGAGAATGCAGAACAACAGCAACGGCAAAAGAGCTGAGAGGCAGCAGCAACCGGCAGAGATGGAGAGCTAAGAGGCAGCAGTAACCGGTAGAGATGGAGAGCTGAAGCAGCGGTGCATAGCAGCCAGCTGAGAGCAACGACAGCCAGCAATGAGAAAAAGAACAGCCAGCGGTAGCAGCATCTGCCCAGCGGCTAAGGCAAGGGAAGATAACAGCAGCCGAGCAAGAACCAACAGAGCAACGGCAGCCAGCTGAACGACAGCCAGTTGAAGGGAAGAAGAGGCAGAGCAGCGGCAGCAGCAACCAGCGGCGCACCAGAGCAGCAGCTGCGATCTCAGCAGAGCAACAGCAAGCGGCAAAGTGGAGCAGCTCAAATGAACAGAGAGCACCAAGGCAGCCGGCTGAAGCAGCAGCAGTGCCCAAGGTGAAAAACAGCGGCCAAGGCAGGAGAACACAACAACCAGTTGAGATGAGCATAGCAGCGGCCAGCCGTGACCAGATCTGTTCCGCCAGAGCTGCTGCCCACATGGACAATAGCCAGCTGAGAAGAGATGACGATGGAGAGCAGTCCGAGCAGAGGCAAAGCCGAGTAAATAGCAGGTAGCAGAAAGCAGCCAGCTGAAACCAGCAGAGATGGAGCACTGAAGGAGAACAAGAAAACACCGATTGCAGAGAAGAAGCAGCGCACAGTGAACACAGCAGAAACGGTGAAAATCAGCGGGAGAGAAGAATGGCAGAAAAGAGAAGATAGCAGCAACAGAAGGCAGATCCAGCCCGGGAATTCATAACGGCAACCAGCAGAGAAAAGATAAGATGCAGCCGGGGTTCAAATTTGGAAGAGATAAGGAAGAGAGAAGAGTCAGCCGGAAGATAGGGATAAGCAGAAAGGAAGGATAAGATAGCAAAGAAGGATTTCAAACAGCTGCCGTGTAGCAGCTAAGAGATAAACAAGAAGAGAGGATAGAAGAGATTGAAAGCAGAAGAAAGATGAGGGAAGATAAGAACAGCCGATCCTCACCTGGGAATTTGGAGAGATAAAAATTCAAAAATCTATTTTGATAAGAGAAAGATAAAGAAGAAAAGGAAGATAAGGTGGTAACCGATCTTTACCAGAGAAAAGAAAGATAAGATAGGTTTCGCTGAGATAAGAAAGATAAGGCTCGTCCCGGCTGAATTTGAATTTGATTTTGAAATGGTTTTATCCCGGCTGAGTTTGAAGGACCCCCTATCTCATTCCTTCTCTCCTATAAATTCAAGGCTTCGGGTCCATTGAAGGTTGAACCGAGCAAGACATTGAAGGCTGAAGTTGGACGACGAAAGACAGGAGAAAAATAAATAATTTCTTGTAAGTTATTTTATTTTATTTTATTTTATTTAAAGTCCAAAAGAATTGTAATTCATTTCTGAATTTTTAAATAAAATTCATGGCGGTTTGTTTAGATGTATGCCATTCCCAATTGTTAAATATTAAATAATGATGGTTTTCAATTTAATTTTAATTCTTTTTAAGAACTTCATGAAACAAATTAATTTGAGGATTTTTCAATGAAAAGTGGAACCCCTTTTAGGATCAGTGGGACTTGCCGTCTCTCTAGTCTAAGGTTCTTATTAAGAACGGTTGTTTTAGAATTGGGGAAACATAGATTTAAAACCCGCTCAAGCCTAAGGCTTGATTTGAAAAATTCCGATTTAATGATTATTTTAATTAGAATTTTATTAAATAAGAAACTTGAATTATATTTAATAATTCCAGAATATTTCATAATCTAGGCCATGTTTTTGTTTTTAAATCGAATAACATGGCACGTCGATGTTTGACCGGATTCCATTGTAGATTATGTAAAAAAATTTATTTTTAATTTATTTTTCTTTTTCTCAAAAATTCATCAAAACTATTCATTGTTTTAAATTAAGATTATAACTAAATGTTTTAGAAAATTATTTCCTTAAATCACATCATTTTTAAATAGTGCGATTTTTTTATTTCGTACATATATTTTGTAGATTTTCCTTGGGTACGACCTCGCACTCATATTTTTATATTATAAATCGGTTCGTACGCTTGCGAGTAATTTAAAATTCACATCAGTTAGCTCTTGAATTTTGTATATATTATATAATTAATGGAATTTTAGAATTTTGCAGGAAAAATAGAGATTTTAAAGAAAAGAATTTAAAATGGAAGAGAAATGATAGGAAATATGCTTAATGCAAAAGAACCCTTGAAACCTATCATTGGAGTCCAATCTCAATAGCTTTGGGCCTTCAAAACTCATAAATCCAAGCCCATTTGTTGCCCATTGAAAGAGTCCACAGTCACATACAACAACAACTTAAAACAGAGCAAGAAGAAGGTAGCAGAGTATAAAGGCAGTAGCCCATTGAAAAGCAGGCAGCGAGCGTTGAACTTAAAGAGCAGGAGAAGTAACAAAAAGAATGAATCTGCAGCAACCCAACAAGTAGATTTGTTTGAGAAAGAAACTGAGAACCAGCAGCATCCATACAACAAATGTCTTGTTGAACCGAGTATAGAGATCAATGGAAAACAAAGGAAGAGGATAAGCTGTCGAGTTTCTTAAGTGAAAAAAAATTAGTAGATAAAAGAAAAGAAGAAGGCTGATTCGGTGGCTGATTTGGCCAAAAGTAACAGAAGGAGGTGCTGGCTGAATTAGAATAGAAAGAGAATGAAAATAGAAGAGGAAACTTGGACGGTGGAAGAGTTATCATCTGGATGAAAAGTGGATAGCAAGCCAGTTCTGCAAATCCTTTTGTCTTCACCGTGTTGACAGAGAAAAGAAAGCCAGAGTACAAATAGAAAGGAGCATAAAAGAAAGAATAGGAAGAAAGTTGACCATATGCCTTGCCTCTTAAAAGAAGCCACGATGGAGAATAAAAAAGGAAAGAAGTCTGATTTCTTTTGCCACCGAATGAATTGAAGTGGGACCCACTGGTTACTAAATTTACCTCTCCACTCCTCTATAAATTGAACCACTCTCTTCACAATGAGATTTGAACTTGAAATATACAGAGGAGAACGCTCGGCTGAGAGAGGGAAGGCTCGAGATCTCCGACGATGGATCGGGTTTTATTTTTCTAGCTCTTTTGTTTTAATTCTTTTATAATGTTTGGTTAAATTTCTGTACTGAGTTTGAGGATGAAACCCTATTAATGAAATAATGTTCTTTTATTTATTTATTTAATTCCAATTATGTGTGTTCAATTATTTATGATTTGTGCTTCATTAGATTAATTAGACATTAATTATTTTCACCACTAATATCACGTATTTGTGGTAGTTAATATTAATATTTGATTCATCAAGGGCTTGGCATTTTAATTTAAAAGAAAGATTTCTTTGATTTAATGTTTTTCAATTTAATTAGATACATTGGATGCTTAGATTATTTGGTTTGATCCATTGTCTTTTAAATTTAAATTGGATACATTAAATGCTTAGGAGTTATATCTTTAAAAGCAAAAGGATAATCTAAATTTTGAACACCATATTAATAAACTTAAATGTTTAAATCTCTTAAAATTAGGAATTAATAAATAAATAATTGGAAGATTATAGATTTAATGGTGGTGGAATCCGATGCCTTAGTAGTTTCTCTCATTTTATTCAATCTTTATTTTAGTTGTTTTATTTTAATTTTCATGTTTAATTCAATCATTCTTCTGAAAAATTGTTAACTAGGTTAAGGTTAAAATATTAGGTTTTTTAATTTATTTTTCCGTTCATTCTAAATCAAGTCCCTGTGGGTTCGACATCGCACTTGCATAACTCTATACTCCAATTTGATTCGTGCGCTTGCGAGTAATTATAAATTTAAAATTTGCACAACAATCGGCTTCCAGCGCAGCAGAGGAACAATGCACTTCATCATCGAGAGGATTGGCTAGGATAGAAAATTGATTGGTCGGATTAATAAGAGGTGCAGGTTGGGGAGTACCAATTATCAGCTGACCATTCATACAATGATTGTGCTTCAGTTCTCTTGGCTTGATTGGCCGATCAGGAACCGCCCCCTTTCCCTTCAAGGTTAACAACTTTGCAGTTTTATGCACAGGAAGGATGGATTTTGTGGTTTCAGTGGCAGACTGTTTTTCTAACCAGGTAGTTTTAGGCTTGCTTGAAGACTTTGGACAATTGCTGATGGAGTGGTTGAAAGAGATGCAGATGGGACAGGATTTTGGTTTCCAGTCATATTCCACCCTCTGATAGATTGTTCCACGATGGGTGATTAGGGTGAGGACTTCTGGCAGCTGGGTAGTAGGAGTGATCTCAACGCACACCCGGGCCTGTGCGAGGTTGGTTCCCTTTGTTGTCGTGGAATCCATGAACAGAGGGTTACCGATAAGGCTAGCAATTCTGCTCAGATTTTTGGTGGTCCTGAAAGCACCATTCAGGTTGGGGAGCTTGATCCACAGGGGGAGGGAGTGAAGTTCCTCTCTGTCCAAGTTTGAGGAGAGATCCCATCACTTTAGGAGAAGGGGCTTACTATGGATGAAGTAAGGTCCGTTTTCAAGAACCCGGAGACAATCATGTTCATTGCTGAATTTGAAAAAGAAGTAACTATCTTCTAAGGTGGTAATTTGAAGGCCCAAAGGAGAATTCCATTGTTTCAAGACACCATTCAGCAGATGCGGGTAATAAGGCTTCTTCCCAATGCAGTACCCAACAAGGAAAGACTTCCAAAGGTCTTCTCCTTCAACAATGTCGTCCGGAGGGAATTCAGTGATGAAGGGAGAGGTAGAGCCGGATTCGACAAAGTTGAGGCTGAGGGATGGTTCAGGTTTCTTTTGGAAAAGAGATGCCCATTTAGGGCTGGCTGTTAGCTGAGCATGGCTAGTAGAGGAGCCTGGCTGAGGAATGACCAAAGCAGGATAGGGGTTAGGATTGGTCAGGATGGTGGTAAAGAGGCTAGTGGGGGTTGGGTTGGTGGCAGCAGGGTTGAAAAGAATAGGGTTGAACTCTTCCATTGGATCCTGAATTCTACTGTAATGAGTTTTGCACTCTCCCATTTGACTCCACCACTCCTTAGATGTGTGGATTGAAGTCTTGTAGAGGACTTGGACACCTCATTTAGCTTAGGTGGAAATTTCTCATTGGTTGTAATGTTTTTTTCCTTTTTTCCCGTTGGTTATGAGATGTGGCATGGATAGGTTAGAAATAGGGTTTTCAATGCCACAACTCCATGTTTTTCTCCATTCCAACACTAAACATGGTTGGTTAGGTTGGTTTAGCTAGGGTTTTCGTTCATATGTTGTATTATAAATAGGAGCCTTGGGTCTCCACACAAGGCACTCGAGTTTGGTGATTGAAACTTCTAGTTTGAAGGAAAGTTGAGACAAGTCTCAAAGTTTAAAATAAGTTCCAAATAATTTCTCCATTTGAAGCTATGTTTCGAGTGTTGACTTTGGATTAAATTATTGTGCATTTCCACTTTATTTCAACATTTAATTGATTAAGTTTCAATTTTGCATTTACCTAGTTTTACATAGATTAACCAATGAAAAAAAAACAAAACAAAAGAATGCCTAACTAGACTCCTAAGTTAAAACAACCAATTAGAAAATTACAAAGGACTCAAAACACAATTTAGAACTCTCATTCACACTTCCCAGGAGTGTCAAATTCTCTTTATTCAGGTTCAAGGAGAGTACAAAGTCGGCCATACACATTAGGAGTAGAGAAGTTTGGTTTGAACTCCTTTAGACACATTTTGATGAAAACGATTGTAACTCAGGCTAGGTAATTCAGAATTGGCTAACTTTAGGATCTTTGAAAGGTCGTTGAATCATTTTTCCAATGGCCCAAATTTCATCAAAACCATACGTCGTTTGATATCTTAAAATTTGTCTACAAGTTACTACTATGTTTCTACGAATCAGATTCAACTTAGCATAAATAGATTTGTGCGAAGTGGATCCTCCACAAGCTTCCACAAATTCTCTTCCTTCCTTTATGGTTTTGAATGTATAACCCTCTTTCAAGTATGATTCATTACGATATCAAGTGGCCCCGAGCCCACATATGGGGTCCACATGCAGTATAGCTGCCAATGGGTAGCTTACATTGGCCGGTTTCGTCCAATAGTTGCCACGGTGTAAAAATCAAACCCTTCATCCCATCCCCATCAACTCCTTGGATGTCCACAACAAACCATCCCACTGATGTTGGTTTTGTAGCCGCCAATCCACTCCAATTCGTAACTCTCTTTTGGAGCCAGGGTTCTGGATTTGCAACTCCTCCTTAGGGGTCCATTATGCGTCCAGTCTGACCCCGAGCCCATGGGTTAGGTCCAAGTGAAATAAATTCACCATCCTAGATCCTCAATTCGGCAGTTTCGAAGCATTGTCATCAATCTCGGATTCATGTATGATGTCCCCACTAAAAACTCAAGAAAGGTGTAGAAAAATCTAATCCACTTGGCAATAGAAACACAGATCCTTTGCTATAGAGGTGTGTTACATATAGGAGAGTCAAACATGAAGAGGAGATGTAGATATGCGCAAGGCAGATCAAGTAAAATAACAAAAGGTAATAAAATAGTAGGTTGATGACCTTAATAACATACAAGAAAAGGGAAAAAACCATGGAACCTCATTATCTTCCAACTTAGACGGAAGACCATGGAACCTAAGTACTGAAAATTGAGGAACAAATGGCTAGTCTTCATGAAGGAGATAAAAGGCATTGCTGTGATACCTTCTAAGGGCATTGAATACTTGAAGCCCACCCTTAAACCCATCCTAAATTCAATAGAGAAAGAGAGAGACAGGGGATTGACACCGGGCTTGGATGTATGCTTAGAGACAAAAAAGCAGAAATAAGATAAAACCAATCGACGAAGATCAGATTATGAATTCAAACCTTATGCGTTTGATAGTGGATAAATAAAAGATGGATACAAGAATCAAACACTCAAAGATTCAAATACAAAATGAAATCTTTTTCTTTCTCTCAATATGAAAGGACTCAATCAACTTGTCCCAGTTTGTTCAACTAAGATTCTATGTTCTTTTGCACGACCAAAACGCTGGTATTTACAGATCTTCAATGAATCTCTATAGAAACCCTAGCTCAGTTGTCTTTACCATATGATTATGCAGAGATAGTAAAGTCAATACAATCAGATCGCTAACACACACTGGTTTGACACGTGATAAGTTTCCAAATTTGGAAAGGAGATCTTCTGATAATGCATACAAGTCTAGATAAAGTTATTATGGACCAGTGTGTCAACTGGACTAGCATTAGTGAACACTGACCCGATAAATGCACCAGTAATGAGAAAGTACCGGTGAAGACTTCAAAGCCGGCATTGAGACAAACATCTTACAATGGTGTCCGTATGACAAATTGCTTCACATGTCAAATGAACTGAAGTTCTTTCGCTCTATATGATGAGTGCATCAGGCTCAATGATCCACATTCGGATTCATCTTCTGTGGACATTGATCTAGCGGAACAGATTGCCATGACTTACATGGACTATTTTGATCGAGATAACCATAATTAGATTCCGTCTAATAAGTCAGTCAAATTTATTAGTCGAGGCCCAATTAACCCGAGTGATGTAGATCAGCATATTAAGGCCAAGCCCAAGCCTAAATAGGTCAGACCTCAGCAAGCTCACTCCATCAAGTCCAAGAAAGACCCAGTCTCTCCTACAGTGCCAGTGTTTGGTGGAGATTGCACAGCAGGGAGGTGGCGCCAGAGAGTGAAAATTTCTCTCCCTTTGGGCGAAATTCCCAAAGTTGGGAAAGTGTGAGGCGCATGGAGATAATCACTCTCTCCTCCATATTTTTAGGCTTTTCTTTAGTATTCTTTTTTTGTGTGTGTTCCTTAGAACAAAATCTCAATCGTAATGTGCCGAGATAAAGTGTTTTGATTGGTAGATTGATGTACATACGGATTGCTCCCAAATGAGGAAGTTCTCGATAGGGTATTTTTAAATTTCAAGGGAGAGAAATAATCCAAAAACCCCTCCAGACCTTGGTCGAACTTGATAGGGGTATTTTGGTCTTTTCACATGATTTTTTTTTTTAAAAAAAAAAAATACATGTGTCCTTTTTTTTTTTTCAAGGAAGGCTATGTGGAGTTGTGTTATCTTTTTACACTGAAGTTGGACTGGAATCCAGACTTCTCTTTTGCAAGTAAGTACCGGTGTTTTATAATTCAATTGAGTTTTATAGTTTTTAGATTAAGAGAATCAATTTCGAATTTCATATCTATTTTAACTATTCTCTTCCGCATCATTTAATCACTTGAATTGAATGGGACCTTAACCTAATCTCCATAAAGCATAATTGATTCCCGGAACCCTCATTTTTTATTCAGGCTTTGTTTAACAAATCTCCCATCAAGGAAGAATCATTTCACGAATCGTAATTGGCAACATGAGTCTCTTAGAGACCATACTCTAAAACTGCGAGTTTACGATTGATTTACTCAAATTCGACCCTAGACCTGCATTACCATGTAATCGACCTTTGCTCAGCTCCAGAACGCCTAAATACCAATCAATACGATCAATATTTAGCATTTCCAGAAATGGTTGAAATGATTGATAAGTGCATTGATGCTGTTTTTAATTCATCTGCGGGCTAGAGAAGTACAAATCAAGAAAAAGGACTTGTGTGTTTGAGTGAGGCAGACATGACCTTGATCAGATATGATCCGAAGGTGTAACCTTGTCTTCATCTTTTGGGTATTTTTAATTGGTGTATGATGAAAGTTTCAAATGAATCCAACCAGTTGTCTTTGTTTCATGTGTTCTTGCATGTTATAAAATGATGAATACCATTCATTAACACAAAAAACTCAGGCTTGGAGACTGTATTCCTAGAATGTCGGTCTCAGTTGTTCACAATTTGTGTAACAGCTCCGTAATTCTTTGTGAAGAAGGCAGACAGACTCATCCATGAATTCTTAAGAACAGAGTTAACCCCAAACAACTAACCTATGCTGGTTAGTATAACAAAACAACTTCCAAAGTGGAAAATCCTTATAATCAATGAAGATATTTCTTTAAACATTTTCCATGAACCAGTCTAGGCAGTCAAATCTCTGACTTGGAGTGGTCTATGCCAGACATCTTTAGCCTAGAAAACATGTTTCAGTTGGAGTGAAAGCTTCACAACTATAAACCAATGAATAATGAGCGACACCGGTGGATAATTGAGCAATTGTTCTAAAGCTCATTCAGCCTGAATCTCACCTAGACCTGTTCACGGGCTGAATTTAGGCCGGGCTTTGTCAAAAAGAACTTAAGCCCGTTTCTATTATCAAAAGCCCAAGCCTATCCAACGCTCTTCGGGAGCTTTTAGTTACAGCCTGAGCCAAGATTTTAAGGCCCATTTATTTTGCATCTGCCACTGTGTTTTACTTTTCCAAAAAAATATTTTGTAACATAAAATTTTAACCATACATGTTAAAAGTATACCAACATACCTGCCACCAATTAAAACGTTGAGTCCAAAACTCATGTCCTATTCAATTGATCTTGATAGTCAATTTGGCGGACTTCCTTGGAAAGATGACACTTGGTAAATTTGACAGTAAAGATCGAATGGCTGGATATTGAATTTTGAGATGAAATTTTAAGAAATAATAGGCTTTTAAGCCTTGTAACCATCTGCATGGTTAATAAAATAAAAAATATAAAAATATAAAAGCCCGACTGGCCTTGATGAACTTTAAGTAAGAGTCTGAGTCCGACCCGTCAAACAAGAATATTGTTTAACCCCGTTTATTCTAGGCAGTGGGCCAAGTTTGGACAAATAAACACTCCCAATCCCACCCTACTTTTTAAGAATCTTGAACATTGATTTAAATTGGTCGTTGGGCTTTTGGATGGTGCAGGGGAAATTGAGCATGATTGATAGAATATGTCAATAATAAATCTTCAACTTGAGCCTATGATCTAAAAACCATTATATGTACCAGTCCTCTAGGAAATTCCATAATGGTTAAATTTTAAGCTTAGATGATGGCTCCATGTTGGATTGATTTTAGGAAATTAAAGGGTTTTTAAATTAATGTAATATTTCTAATGATTAGAATTTGGATTTTCATGTTTAGATTATTTCAAAGATTTATTTTTCTTAAACTACGTAATTCAATCACATATATTAATTTTTTCATATATTTTGAATGTTCGTTGTGGGATCGACTTTGCACTCATATGCTAGACTATAAAATGATTCGTACGCTTGTAATTATTTAAAACTTGCACTCCATAAGCGTTGGTAGCAACCTATAGAAACGATGCACAAATCGAGTGGGATATGTAGAAGGAGCAACAATGGAAGGACTGGGTTCTAAGAGAAGATGCGAGGAAACACCCAAGAAAATAAAGGAAGGAACGATGCTAACAGGGAAGACCTTGCTGATCGTGAAGGTGACGCCGAGAAGAATCTGAGATCTGGAAGGCGGCGTAGCGTGTTGCAGAAGACATACAATCATGTGTGCAACGGTGACAACAAAGTCACTGAAAGGAGGGGTTGTCAGAACATGGACATGGCACGGATCTGATTCTGTATCTCGGAAGAAGAGAATCAGTGGACGGTCAAAGGCTAATAACGTTGAACTGAGGATGACTTGATCGAAATGTCCCTCCCTCTCTCCGTCCCTCTCTGTCAATTATCTGCTCCGGCAAAGGGAGAGATGAAGATGCGTGTGTATGGAAGGCTCACTCTAAGAGGATCTTGTTCTGACTGATACCATGTATAAAATAATAAAATCATATATTGTATTGAATATATATGCTATTATATGTATATATAGTCTCTAACTGACTTAGAGCTATCATAATTCAACTCAAAATCTTAAACTAATTCTGAACTAAATACATCTCTTAATTAGATATAAATCCAAACTTATAATCCTAATTACATAATAATAATATCCTAAATATATTCCAAGAATGTTGATGATGTGGAGCTCTATCTTTCTCTATGTATTCTGCAATTCTTCCTTGTGCTCCGTAAATGGGCCCTTTCCTTAGACATTAAAAAACATGGCTATAACGGCCTAACCCAGGGGTAAAAAAATCGGCCGGGCCGATATCCTGGCCGATTTTTCATATCGGCCGATATATCGGCCGAACTTTTTCTCTCTCCTCCCCGTTTTTTTTTTTAAAAAAATTCCAAAAAAATTACAGTAGATGCAGAAAATTATGAGCTTATTGAATATGTAATTTTTTCATAAAATATCGGACATTTACATCTTCTAATATATTTTTGAAGTTACGATAGCGGGAAATTATATAAATAGTAATAAAATGGTGAAAACTACAAGGAAAATGATATAAATGAGGAAAATTTGTAGAAATAATTTCATGATTTATTTTCTTAGTCAATGAAATATCATATATTATTTTATAGGTTTTACCATTTTCTAACATTTATATGTCATAGTCCATAGATAATAATGAAATAATTACAAAAAGAAATAAAATAAAAGGAAAAAATTGCATCCCTGTAAAAGAAGTTAGTATACATTAAATAACAGCAAATAAAAAAATTTCATGTATTATTTTATAGGTTTTACCATTTTCTAACATTTATATATCATAGTCCATAGATAATAATGAAATAATTACAAAAAGAAAGAAAATAAAAGGAAAAAATTGCATCCCTGTAAAAGAAGTTAGTATACATTAAATAACAGCAAATAAAAAAATCATCTATTTATTATAGGTTTTACCATTTTCTAACATTTATATGTCATAGTCCATAGATAATAATGAAATAATACAAAAAGAAAGAAAATAAAAGGAAAAAATTGCATCCCTGTAAAAGAAGTTAGTATACATTAAATAACAGCAAATAAAAAAAATTCATGTATTATTTTATAGGTTTTACCATTTTCTAACATTTATATGTCATAGTCCATAGATAATAATGAAATAATTACAAAAAGAAATAAAATAAAAGGAAAAAATTTCATCCCTGTAAAAGAAGTTAGTATACATTAAATAACAGCAAATAAAAAATTTCATGTATTATTTTATAGGTTTTACTATTTACTAACATTTATATATCATAGTCCATAGATAATAATAAAATAATTAAAATAAGGAGTAAGTGAATGTAAAAAAATGTTGCTATAAATTTTAACATGTTAGTAACAGTAACTAAGAGCAAATGAAAAATGTTCATCTATTATTTTATAGGTATTATCATTTTCCAACTCTTTTTTTTTTCATTTATGCTATTTTATGTTGAAATAGTTAACAAAATGAATAAATAAATGAAAAAAAAATAGTAACTAACAAAGTACACAAAAAATAACTACAGATACATTAAGATGGAAAAAAAATTATAATACCTATATAAAGCTTTTATTACTACATATCTTATTTAACTTCAAGCATTTTTAACTTCTTTTATGTTATTTTTGGCTAAAAAAATTAAAATAAAATACAGATAAATCGAAATAAATTACAAAACTTACAAGATCAGTAGATCTGTAAATGAAGAAACCTTTGAATCAGTCTGGATCGTTCGGTTTCAAACAAATCCGGGTCGTTTAGAACTTACTTAAATCAAGTAATGAAGAGTGCAATTTGTTTTGAAAGATAAATAGTAAAATCTGATTTTCTCTTTGAAAATAACGTGTGAAATTTGAGATGTAGGTGAATGGTATTTATAGGAAAAAATTGGACCGGGTCGATTTTTTAGATTTAAAAAAAATAATAAAATATTCACGCATGCCGGACCAGCAGAATCCTGCAGTCCGCCGTACACAGAGATGTGATGGGGAGAAATTGGTTGATAGGTGATATCTCGTCCGATATCTCGTACGATATATCGGATATGAGATATCGTCCGATATATCGGCAAAATATCGCCGAACTTGAGTTGGGCCCAGGCCCGAGATTTATTGTTTTCAGGGGGAAAAAACGGCCGATTCGGCCCAAATTCGGCCCAGATTCGGCCGAGATTTGGACCGATATATCGGTCATCTCGGCCGATATTTATTATGAAAAAAAAGTTTTCTTTTTTAGAAAAAAAAACAAAAAATCGAATTTTTAAAATTCGGCCGATATGATGAATGATAATTCGGTCAAAAAATCGGACATATCGGCCGAATTTTTTTTTTGTACGGCCGATATGCACAGTATCGGCTGATATTTTGACCCCTGGCCTAACCTAATACACCATATCATATGTTGGCGGTGATGTCCACATCAAACGGTAGCCAGTCGCTCTCTTTAATTTGTTATTTGATTGACAATTTTTTTAAAAAAAAAAAAAACTCAAAAGATTACATTTGTGACTTAATCTTAACCCGTAATTCCCAAATTAAGCAATTATAACAATTTGTACTCATAAGTTAAAAAATCACTCTGGGCTTTCCCTTGCAATTGATTTGAAGTTTGACTTTTATAGATCTAGCCAAAGGTAAAATTAGAAATCTTATGTTAAGAGGGTCAGGGTAAATTATTATAATTTCTAATAAGTCAAACTGAATCACAAAACTAATTAAACATTAAATAAAGTAAAGAAAAAATAAATAAAAATTTAAATATCTTGTCAGTCAACATTTTCATCGAGTCTATAATTACATATAATCTTTTACCTTCATTATTATTATTTATTTGGTACTAATATTTCTACTGTTTTATATATACAAACAAAGAATTTTTTTATATGCACTCTAAAGCCTAAAGTACGTTGTTTTAAATTTTATGATGATAAGACAATTCTTTTTACTAATCTCAAACTCTTTTACCCTTTAACATAATGTGAATTGGTATGAAAAATCATTTAAAACATTCATTGTAGTGATTTCCTACATTAAACTTATTATATTCATTTTTAGATCATTAAAATTTTAAACTTTAATATCGAAGATTAAATAATCTGTACAAATATTGAACTTCACAATACAAGATATCCAAAACAGATTTTATGTATTTTTCTTTATTAGATAAGATAGGTATTTTTACTCTATATTAGAGATGAGACTAATCTTACGGATAGACGCAACCACCCGCAAACTTTGTGTATTATATAAGAGCAGAAAAAATTAAATACAAAACTTTTAATTAATTTTAAAAATTTAGATCATCTGAGCTTCACATATCAAGTGAAATTTTACGTATTTCACAAGATAATGCCATATAAACATTCTATTAGAAATAGAACGTATCACTGGTGGAAAACATATTTTTTTAATGTCAAAGTAGAAGAAGTTGGTTCATTGAGACTTTTATTTACATTAGACTCGACACTTCATGTTATCGTTAAATCGGTATTAAGCTTTAGGACTGCCAATTCCAATTGGCAGTCCTAAAATTAGGGTATGCAATCCAGACCTGTGGGTCCGGTTGGACCTTAATTTTAGACAGTTCATATTAAGTTCAAGTTAGCAGAGGTCTAAAAAACACTCGGTCAATAAAGAATTTCACAATTTTAAGTCACAGGATGAAAATTTCCAGTGCCAGCCTTAAGATGCCTTGAAATCTAAGATACTCTAGACAAACTCTTAAGATAGGACCCTACTGCAATTAGTATCCCTCTTTTATTTTTTTATTTTTTGGACCTATTTTTTGAAGCCTTAGACGGCGACTTACTCTGTCTATATCCAGGGCCGACCCTGAAAATTTCTAAAACTTCGACAGAGTTTCCTCAGTAAATTAGACAATAGGAAATTTTCCTTATGACCTATTAACCTGTTATCACACTCTACATGTTTCATTCATCTCATATCTACATTCATATTAGTAAATCAAAGCTAGGCCTCCGGCTTTAATCTTAAAGCTTTAAATAAACTACATCATCAAGTCTAAACACATATCGCTCAAATAAATAACTACATCTCAGTCTCAAAAAACCAAAATAAGCAACTAGAAAAGTCAACTAAATCGTGGCTGTTCAGGATAACTCGAGGTGCTTGTATGGCCTCTTTTAACTGGGATCTTGAAATTTGTAAGGGAGTGAGCGAACAGTGCCCTATGTAATAAAATGACACGTTGTGAATTAAAATCAAATGGCAAGTCTCATGGTATTACATAAAATATCATATACTATTTCAGATATTCACATGTATATTTTTTGAATGGTTAAAATATTAGAGAAAGAAAGACACCAGAGGTGAAAGAACAGAAAACAGATATTCACATTTTGTCACATTCATTTTGCATAAGACAAAAAATTTCAATTCATCATTGCAAGATCATATTGTACTTCATGTTAAACAAATATTCACGTGTGCATCGCATTCATTCCACATAATGCAATAAAGTGCAATTCATCATTGAAGTATCAATAACTTCATTCTTCACACACATTCTACATCTACTTTGCATATATACTTCGCACGTACTTCACATTCTTTACTCATTCAGATCATATAAACTTCACATATAGAGTTTTCACCCTTATCCAACATCATTTGATTCATGTTGTAGAGTTTTTCCTCCTCCTCCAATATCATATAATTTATATGATTTGAGTTTTTCCCCTCCTCCAACATCACATGATTCATGTCATGGAGTTTTCCCCTCCTCCAATTATCATGTAGGCTGCATTTAGATTGGGAGTAAAGTGGGGTTATGGGGGTAACCCCTAGTTTGGCAATTGGGGGTCGTGGAATAACACCCCTCTTTATCCTCTTCTTCTCATATTTTGAATACCCTTTCAATGCAAAGGGTATTCCCTTATTCTTTGATAAACCCCCTAAAATATTAGTTTCCATCCAAACGCAGCCATAATTTATGTTATGGAATTTATTCCCCTCCTTAAGTACCGTATCATTTATGTGATGGAGGTTTTCACTTCCTCCAATATCATATATTTTACTTCCTCCTCCTCCAATATCATCCATTCCACATATGGAGCTTTCCCCCTTCTCATTCACATATAAGTTCAATCATAGGATGCATCTAACTACCGTAGCATGCATTTAAGTTCGCATTGAGCTCATCATAATCTCCATTTGAAGCATATATTCATCTTAAGGACATCATCATAGTCACACAAGATGCATCATAATTCTTTGCATACAGAGTAGATTATTGAACATAAACAGAGACGTTAACTTAGAGTTAACATGCATAAACATTACACCCTCCACATTTAAGATCGAAGACACTTGCATAAGCTAAGTCAAAGATTCATTCAACACAACGTAAGTTTCGTATCATGTATTCAAATGACATTATCATATTTAAGACATGTCAAACAATAAGATAAACATTCATATTAATTTAGAATCTAAACCTAAGTAGTGTCTTGTCCTCCTACCTCAGAGTCTAGATTTTTGTCGTATTCTAAGGTCTAACAGTAAGCCGGGCAGGAGTAAGGTTGCTGTTTGGAAAAAAGAACATGACAAGAGCAGGGGTCAAATGTGGTGAAAAGGAAAACAAATGAAAGTGGAGAACTTGGAAACATCAGAAGATTGTTTCCCAAAGTTCTAGGGCATCATTTTTGGATTTTGAACACTCACTAAGCCCAGTGCCGGCTCTAAGATTTCAGGGGCATAGGCGAACTCTTAAAGAGGGGCCTTTTTACCAATTGTGAAACATCCAAATAATATATCATAATCAACTTTTATTTTAATAAATAGTTAATATTATTCATTAAAAAGGAAAGCCCACAAAAAAAGGACTTTACAACCCTAGCCCGGGCAAGGTAGTGGAACAAAAAATCAGGCCCAAATAAACAAAGTCCTAGAGACATGACCCACAACATAGATGGGCAAGCCCACACCCTGGGCCAGGGAAATAACCCCTACAAACAATCAGTCGTAGTGGCATCCAATACCAAAGGAAAAAAAATGCCAAAAGAGTTACCAGTTAGCAAGTAATTTGGAAAATGCAAAGTGCAAGAGTTCTTGTCACCGGTGAATTTAACCTTGCCAAAACTGAATGTGCAGAGGAGGGCTTAATCGCTCGAACATGACAACACTAGGTCCAAAAATTGTTGGAGGAAATCATTTCCTCACAAAGGATAAGGTGATGAAGAGGAAGACCCATATGACGAATAGAGAGCAGAGAAGACTGTAACGAAAGAAGCAAAGGTAAATTGTGCTCCACCTGCAATGGAGGCATAATCAAATTTATAACAAAATACTATTTTAAATTTATTCTTTTCGGATTTTAAGATGCAAAATTACTAATTAAATTACTATATTCAAGTTTTTTAACATATCTTTTTCAATAGATAAGATATCTAATTCATTCAATCTTTCTTTTGACATTGTAGATCTAAGATAAAATTTTATCAGCTTTAACTTTGAAAAACTTCTTTCTGTAGAGGCAACTGTAACTGGTGTAGTCAACATTATCTTATAAGAAATTCATGCATTTGGAAAACAACAATTCATTCTTTTTATATAATTTTACACTTCAATTGTTTCTTTTACTTCTTTTGGTATTCCATCTTTCAGAATTTGCAATTCTAAAAATAATTCACTTCCATCAATATCAGAAATCATGTCATATCTTAGAAAATCTTTAAGCTTATTATAAGAACTCTTCAAACTATCATCATCTAAAGAATTTAACTTTTCCAAATAAAAAAAAAATCCAAAAGTATCTTCATATGTTTGAAATTGTTCAAATCTTGTCTTAAGTGACATAAGAGCTTGATCAATTATATGTAAGAAGTAATTAACTCTAAAAGATTCTTCAAGTGACTGTGTTATCTCGTCACTAGCATTCTCATCAAAATATTTTTTTCTACGAATAATACGTTTTTCACGAAATATATGTTCAATTTTCATTTCTCTAACAATCTCTTTAGCATCAATCATGACAGATTCAAATCATTTTCTCTTTGAGTTTGAAAAAAAGAAATGAGTCGTTTTAAAGATTTTAAAGCAATACCAATATTCATGTCTTTTGTTTGTAAACTTTTACTAGTTTTATTAACCGCAAACAATATATTATACCAAATAACCATTCTAAATAAGAATTCAAAATTTTCAATTTTTAATGTTGCTAAGTCTTTAGCATCACTCTTTGTCTTAGGATCTTCACAAGTGTTCGCTAAGTCAATTAAAGCATCTCTAATTTGTGGAGCTTGGAATCTAATTACTTTTACACTTTAATTATTGTATTTTTTACCTCACCCGCTAACAAAAATATTAATTCCTTTTGAATTTTATGACCAAGATAGTGTTAATGAATTTCTTTATCTTGTATACGTCAAATGTGTTCTTGCATTAGAGGGTCAAATTCAGCAATCATTTCAATAAAAGTTAAAAAGTTTCCATTACTTTTTCATAAATCTTTTTATTGTCTCTACGAAATGCCAAATTGTTTTTAGCAAGATCTTTCACAACACCAATTATTCTTAATAGTACTTGTCTCTAGTGTTCTCTATCTTTATTAATTTGTTCTTGCACTGTTTTATCAATTGTTTCATTTTTTTGCAATCTTAATTTCAATTATATCCATCTTCTCATATTAGTAATGTGGTCATTAGTACTTTCATGGTTCTTAAGTCTATAACCAAGATTTTTCCTGTCATTACTTCCTTCATCTGTCAATTGAGTTTTAATTCCATCTTGCTTAAACATCTTACAGCAAAAACAAAATATTTTATCCAAAAAATTGAATAAACTAGCCATTCTCTATCTTGTTTTTCTCCATTTGATAAATTTTGAATATAATGTGATAGAACAATGTCTATTATTTGAATCTTTAGGAAAATTAATATTAGTATCTCTTATGGAACCTCTTTTTACTAATACGTCTCTCAAATTTTGGTCAATACTTTTCCAATTACCAAGATCATAAATGTTTAAAAGAACATGTTCATTGAAATTTTCATTTTCTTCATTCTCATTCTTATTTTCATTATCACTCTCATCATATGTTCTTCATTCACCAAGTTAATATCATTACGTTCATTTATAGTTTCTTCATTATCATTATGTTTATTATTATAGGCAGGGCCAGGCCTGAATGAAAGAGATAGTGCTCAAAGGTCATTCATTTTTAAAGAAGAAGGTGATAAAGGGCGGTGTTCTTAGAAAATACCCATCTCTTTAAGTTAAAAAATAAAAAAAGAAATGGGCAAAACACTATTGGCTGAAAATGGTACTTTACTTTCCATTCTTCCAAACAGAGGTCAAGGAATCCACAGCAAAAGAGGATTCCAGATCAGATCATGAGAAAAAACTCCACAGCCTTTAAGCAATTTCCAACGAATCGATGCCGTTCAAACCCATCAAAAAAGTAAACTGAATCTACCAGAAGCATAAAAGAGCAGAAAATCTCTCCCCTCTCTGAAAACTAAAGAAAAAAAAATAATAAGAAGAAAAAGAACAGAAATTTGGTCATCACCTCTTTTTGATCTTCCATGGATTTGGATCCGCCGCTTGTATGGAGAAATTTGGATGGAATCGGAGAAGAAGGAATGAAGAAAAGCACCTAAGCACAGAGAGAGGAGAGCGAGAGAGAGAGCCAGAGAAGCAGAGAAGGCAGCAGAGAGGCAAGAAACTGAGAGAGAGGCAGCAGAGAACGCAACAAAGAGAGGCAACAAAGAGGATACCAAGAGAGAAGAAATTTGGCTTTTTTTTTTTAGGGTTTTCGAAAATGAGAAGTAAAGGCGTGGGTTTGGGGGTTTGGCATGTAAGCGTGTTGCTGTGCGGGGACGGAAGTTGAAAAATGTGGAAGTCGAAACGCGTGTGCCGAAACACCTAAAACGTGTGGAATTTTTATTGGGCCTATTCAGTGAGTTCATGGATTTGGTGGCCCTGCCTATCTGGGGGCCCTAGGTGACGGCCGAGTTCGCCTAAAGGCAGGGCCGGGCCTACAGAGAATGCAGCAGAGAGAGGCAGCAGAGAGGAGATCGAGAAAGAAGAAATTAGGTTTTTTTTTCTTAGGGTTTTCGGAAATGAGAAGTAAATGTGTGGGTTTGGGCGTTTGGGGTGTAAGTGGGTTTGCCATGTAAGCGTGTCGCTGTGCCGGAGAGGAAGTTGAAAAATGCGAAAGTCGAAATGCGTGTGCTGAAACGCCTAAAACTTGTGAAATTTTTACTGGGCCTATTCAGTGAGTTCATGGATTTGGGGGCCCTACCTACCTAGGGTCCCTAGGCGATGACTTAGTTCGCCTAAAGGTAAGGCCGGGCCTGACTAAGCCCCTTATAATTCTCATTTGCAAACACTTTATAAAGGAGGAAGGCGTGAAATAATTATTTTGGATTTTTGAACAACTTTAGGAGTGCAGCGAAGCGCTATGATTCTTATGTAACCACTTCATAAAGGAGGAAGGCATGAGATGGAATATGACCACCCTTACATCTTTGAAGGATTTTTCTATGAAACGCTTGTCAAGTGGTAAATCACATGTTCCAAGATAACTATGAAGCAAAGTTTTTAAAATAATTCTTACACAATTGTGACAGGATTCCCTCCCTATAATTTTAAACATAGTCTAAAAATTTTCGAAGGTTTCTGGACATTTAAAAAGTTCTGACATTCATGCGATGAAGATAAATATTCCATAAATGATATATTCTGAAAATGGGTAACAACAAATACATATCAACAACCTTTTGAAAATTACAAAACCAGATTAGAGAAAAGGGAGGATGGTTCGGGGTTGTGGAGGGGGGAAGGGAATTACATCTAATTGCAGGTTGAGAGGAGGGAGGAAGAAAATACATCTAACTACAGGTTTGTAGGGGGAGGAGGGGAGGAGAGGGGGGTGGGGGTGGGGGTGGGGGTGGGTTGGTTGGAGTGGGTTGGTTGGGGGGTGTGGATGGGGAAGGGAACACATCTAACTGTAGGTTTGTAGCTAATACAAGCAACGCCCTTAATTTACTTTTCTGAAAATGAATGTTGATAACATGCTCTTCAATCGACATTGTATCATATACTTACGAACAAATAAACTATCTAGTTTATAATTTGAGACAAATATTTTTTTTCATAAAAAAATAAAAGAGAAGAAAGAGTAAAGTTCCATTTTCAAAACCAAAGGCCTAAAAGATTGGTGGCTGAAAAATATATGATGATCATTAATAATTTTATTTGGATTTGGGGGCCCTGCCTACCTGGGGCCCTTAGGCGACGGTATAGTTCGCCTAAACGCAGGGCCAGGCCTGACTAAGCCCTATAATTCTCATGTGTAACCACTTCATAAAGGAGGAAGGCATGAAATGTTTATTTTGGATTTTTGAACAACTTTAGGAGTGCAGCAAAGCCCTATAATTACTTATGTAACCCACTTCATAAAGGAGGAAGGCATGAGATGGAATATGATCTCCATTATATCTTTGAAGTATTTTTCTATGAAACGCTCGTCGAGTGGTAGATCACATGTTCCAAGATAACTATGAAGCAAAGTTTTTCAAATAATTCTTACACAATTGTGACAGGATCCCCTCCCTATAATTTCAAACATAGTCTAAATTTTTCCGAAGGTTTCTGGACATTTTAAAAGTTCTGACATTCATGCAAAGAAGATAAATATTTCATAAATGATATGTTCTGAAAATGGGTAAAGACAACAAATACATATCAACAACCTTTTGAAAATTACAAAACCAGATTAGAGAAAGGGGGGGGGATGGTTGGGGGTTGTGGAGTGGGGAAGGGAATTATATCTAACTGCAGGTTGAGAGGAGGGAGGAAGAAAATACATCTAACTGCAGGTTTGTTGGGGGGGGTGTGGTGGTGTGTGGTGTGGTGGGGGTGAGGGTGGGTTGGTTGGGGGGTGTGGATGGGGAAGGGAACACATCTAACTGTAGTTTGTAGCTAATACAATCAGCGCCTCTAATTTAATTCTCTGAAAATGAATGTTGATAACATGCTCTTCAATCGACATTGTATCATATACTTACGAACAAATAAACTATCTAGTTTATAATTTGAGAAAAATATTTTTTTCATAAAAAAAATAAAAGAGAAGAAAGAGTAAAGTTCCATTTTCAAAACCAAAGGCCTAAAAGATTGGCGGCTGAAAAATATGTGATGATCATTAATAATTTTATTTGGATTTGGGGGCCCTTAGGCGACGGCCTAGTTCGCCTAAACGCAGGGCCAGCCCTGACTAAGCCCTATAATTCTCATGTGTAACCACTTCATAAAGGAGGAAGGCATGAAATGTTTATTTTGGATTTTTGAACAACTTTAGGAGTTCAGCAAAACCCTATAATTACTTATGTAACCCACTTCATAAAGGAGAAAGGCATGAGATGGAATATGATCTCCATTATATCTTCGAAGGTTCATAAAGGAGGAAGGCATGAGATGGAATTTGATCTCCATTATATCTTTGAAGGATGTTTCTATGAAACGCTCGTCAAGTGGTAGATCACATGTTCCAAGATAATTATGAAGCAAAGTTTTTCAAATAATTCTTACACAATTATGACAGGATCCCCTCCCTATAATTTCAAACATAGACTAAATTTTCCCAAAGGTTTTTGGACATTTTAAAAGTTCTGACATTCATGCAAAGAAGATAAATATTTCATAAATGATATATTCTGAAAATGGGTAAAGACAACAAATACATATCAACAACCTTTTGAAAATTACAAAACCAGATTAGAGAAAGGGGGGGGATGGTTGGGGGTTGTGGAGTGGGGAAGGGAACACAAATGGGACAACCCAATTGGACCGGATTGACGAAATGGCATTCCAAATCTATGACTTGACTGAGGGAGTAAAGAGAGGAACCCACCATGGATAGTCACATCATCTAAAGATCAGTCATGTAAATTACATCTAACTTCAGGTGTAGAGGAGAGGGGTGTTGGGGTGGTGGGGGTGGGGTTGGGTTGGTTGGGGGGTGTGGATGGGGAAGGGAACACATCTAACTGTAGTTTGTAGCTAATACAATCAGCGCCTCTAATTTAATTCTCTGAAAATGAATGTTGATAACATGCTCTTCAATCGACATTGTATCATATACTTACGAACAAATAAACTATCTAGTTTATAATTTGAGAAAAATATTTTTTTCATAAGAAAATAAAAGAGAAGAAAGAGTAAAGTTCCATTTTCAAAACCAAAGGCCTAAAAGATTGGTGGCTGAAAAATATATGATGATCATTAATAATTTTATTTGGATTTGGGGGCCCTGTCTACCTGGGGCCCTTAGGCGACGGCCTAGTTCGCCTAAACGCAGGGCCAAGCCTGACTAAGCCCTATAATTCTCATGTGTAACCACTTCATAAAGGAGGAAGGCATGAAATGTTTATTTTGGATTTTTGAACAACTTTAGGAGTGCAGCAAAGCCCTATAAGTACTTATGTAACCCACTTCATAAAGGAGGAAGGCATGAGATGGAATATGATATCCATTATATCTTTGAAGGATTTTTCTATGAAACGCTCGTCAAGTGGTAGATCACATGTTCCAAGATAACTATGAAGCAAAGTTTTTCAAATAATTCTTACACAATTGTGACAGAATCCCCTCCCTATAATTTCAAACATAGTCTAAATTTTTCCGAAGGTTTCTAGACATTTTAAAAGTTCTGACATTCATGCAAAGAAGATAAATATTTCATAAATGATATATTCTGAAAATGGGTAAAGACAACAAATACATATCAACAACCTTTTGAAAATTACAAAACCAGATTAGAGAAAGGGGGGGGATGGTTGGGGGTTGTGGAGTGGGGAAGGGAATTATATCTAACTGCAGGTTGAGAGGAGGGAGGAAGAAAATACATCTAACTACAGGTTTGTTGGGGGGGGGGTGTGGTGGTGTGTGGTGTGGTGGGGGTGAGGGTGGGTTGGTTGGGGGGTGTGGATGGGGAAGGGAACACATCTAACTGTAGGCAAGCAACGCCCCTAATTTAATTCTCTGAAAATGAATGTTGATAACATGCTCTTCAATCGACATTGTATCATATGCTTACGAACAAATAAACTATCTAGTTCATAATTTGAGAAAAATGTTTTTTTCATAAAAAAATAAAAGAGAAGAAAGAGTAAAGTTCCATCTTCAAAACCAAAGGCCTAAAAGATTGGTGGCTGAAAAATATATGATGATCATTATTAATTTTATTTGGATTTGGGGGCCCTAGGAGACGGCCTAGTTCGCCTAAAGGCAGGGCCAGGCCTGACTAAGCCCTATAATTCTCATGTGTAACCACTTCGTAAAGGAATAAGGTATGAAATGTTTATTTTGGATTTTGAACAACTTTAGGAGTGCAGCAAAGCCCTATAATTCTTATGTAACCACTTCATATAGGAGGAAGGCATGAGATGGAATATGATCTCCATTACATCTTTCAAGGATTTTTCTATGAAATGCTCGTCAAGTGGTAGATCACATGCTCCAAGATAATTATGAAGCAAAGTTTTTAAAATAATTCTTACACAATTGTGACAGGATCCCCTCCCTATAATTTCAAACATAGTCTAAAAAGACCCGAAGGTTTCTGGACATTTAAAAAGTTCTGACATTCATGCGATGAAGATAAATATTCCATAAATGATATATTCTGAAAATGGATAAAGCCAACAAATACATGTCAACAACCTTTTGAAAATTATAAAACCTGATTAGAGAAAGGGGGGATGGTTGGGGGTGTGTGGAGGGGGGAAGGGAATTACATCTAACTAAAGGTTGAAAGGAGGGGGGAAGAAAATACATCTAACTGCAGGTTTAGAGGGGGGGGGGAGGGCGGGGGGAATGGTTGGGGGCTGTGGATGGGGAAGGGAACACATCTAACTGTAGGTTTTTAGCTAATACAAACAACGCCCTTAATTTAATTCTCTGGAAATGAATGTTGATAACATTCTCTTCAATTGACATTGTATCATATACTTACGAACAAATAAACTATCTAGTTCATAATTTGAGAAAAATGTTTTTTGCAAAAAAAAATAAAAGAGAAGAAAGAGTAAAGTTCCATTTTCGAAACAAAGGACCTAAAAGATTGGTGCCTGAAAAATATATGATGATCATTATTAATTTTATTTTTTACATTAAAGCCCTTTCTAGTTAGTTGTTCGTCCAACTACAAACGAGAGGTGGTTTGGCCAATCTGACAAAGTCGTGGTTTTTGGGAGCAATGAAGGTGAGATCCTTAAGGTGTGACTCACGACCAAAGATGGTGGTTGGTTGTTGACTCAGATCTGTCGGTGGAAAGTCAAAGGTTGGAACAGAGAGAGAAAGTGTGATGCATACATCGAATCTGGTTAGGACCCGAACCAAAATGGGACAACCCAATTGGACCGGATCGACGAAATGGCATTCCAAATCTATGACTTGACTGAGGGAGCAAAGAGAGGAACCCACCATGGATAGTCACATCATCTAAAGTTCAGTCATGTAAATTACATCTAACTTCAGGTTGAGAGGAGAGGGGAAGGGAATTACATCTAACTGCAGGTTAAGAGGAGGGGGGAAGAAAATACATCTAACTGCAGGTTCGACCGACTACTTTTATCAGCCTGACCGACGGTTATCAGTTCGATGGATGAATTGCATTGGTACGAGCAACAAAGAGCAGAGTCGACTTTTTGGAAGTCCACTCTCTAAAGGTTCGACTGATAGCGATCTGTGCGACCCACAGAGTTCAATAGTCCGACTGATCAACACGAGACCGACATGTTCGGGGCGACAGAAGAAGCACATGAGTTTTAGGAAACCTTCTTTTGCTTTTAGTTTTGAATTTAGCATACTTTCCTTATTTTCTTGAACGTAAAGCCTATAAATTCAGTGATGGGCCATGCACAGTAAACACCCCAGACTTGAGTTCAAATAAAATTTGTAAGTTTTGTTTGAAGTTCTCCCTATGTTGTAGTGATTGTTCTTTGATTTGTAATTAAAGTTTTCCATGATGAATTTAATTCATGTTTTGCATTTTGTTTTCTATGTGTAATTAAACTTTAATTCCACATCCAAATTAGTTCTTCGAAGGTTCAGTGTTTTCAAATCGAAATTGGGCTGGATTTTATTTCCATGCATCCTTTTGATTCGTTTTGATTTTATTGAGCAATCTACTTATTGAGATAGGTTTTTCATCTGATCTCATCATGCAGAGGGGTAGACCAAAGAGAGTCCCGATAGTCATGGTAGAAATACTAGAAACCCGAAAAATCAAACATTTGAATCAGAGATTGGAGGAAGCTCTAGCAAAAAAATTGAGTTTATGTGAGAGAGTGGACATATAGAGCAACAGTTATGGCTGAGGAGATGAATCCTACCGTTTAGATAGTGAGTCCAAATTTTCTTCAATAGAAGAAGTATGGTAACCCTAACAGTGGCATTCGACCCAGCCCCGTAGTGAGTTCGTCTACAGTAGTTCAATGAGTCAAATCACTAGCCACGACCCATTTTAGGTGGTCTATGGATCCGACCCTAGTATTGTTTTGGACCTGACTCCTCTTCTGTGCAAAGGCCCAAAAAGGTTAGTAGCAAACCAATTTGCAGAGGTTCCAAAGATCCACTAGTAGGTTCTTGATCGGGTCATCGAAAGCAACAAATGTTACAGTTAGGCAACAAACCGCCACCAGCGACAAGGTGTGGTTTGTGGAAGGTGACCCAAATGCTTTCAAATGTCGTAGACATGAAGCCTTATGTAGGTAAGACCACTTCAGGAACGGACTGTGGAAACTCGAGGTCGAGTTTTTCTCAGGAGAGATGAGATGATGTAGACACATCGTGGATCAGACTTGATCAAGCAAATTGGTTAGACTTATTGGACAGATTTAATGTTGGACATCTTAATTGGACCTCGTCTAATTAGCCCACCATATTTTTTAATTTGGATCATTAGGATATTGATATTGGGCCTCATCAACTGAATGACTCAAAACCCACTTCAAATGACCCAAAAGCTCTACCCAATTAGTCCTAAGCCTACCCAATTACCCAAGTCCAAATCCAATATTAGTCCCCAATATTTTGTCTCCAAAATCGAGTCTCATTCTATCCCAAATCATTTCTATCATGTAATACCTAAAGTCTCTCACTTTTGGTGTGTTTACAAGATGGATGCAAGCTTAGAATGTGCTCTATTTTCTCTCCTTTTGGCGTGTTTTGCAGTGGTGGGAAGACTAGGAAATGAAGTTGGGGAAGTCTTTGAATAATTCTGGAGTAATTTTAGGCATGTTTATCAATTAAATAAGGATTGTATAAGTAGCAATCCTGTGGTAGTACAGTGTCAATTTAGTGTGTTTTAATTGATCCACACCTAATTCACATAGGCAGCCACATGAGCATGCCCTTGTTGAAAAGTATTTTACAAGGCTTTATTTCTATTTTTTTCATAGGATATTTTTAGGAAAGAGTAGAAAGGTCTTTTTGCATTTATTTTTCTATAAGTACATTTGTAAATTTGAAATTAATTAATTACTCGATTTGGGAAAAAATATTTTCTCTCCCAATTTCAAATTTTGGTGAAGGATTTTTACAACCATTTCTTGGGGTGCTTCGGCCATTATCTAGATCTTTGGATACACCTTCAGTGTTTGGATCAAACCCAGTTTAGTACCATGAATTAAATTCATCATTATTTTAGTCTTCAATTTTGACTATGTGCTTCAAATCCCAATTTCTTTTATTTCTGATTAAATAATGAAATCTATCTATGAAAATTCACTAATTTTAACTCATACCTAAAACTGCAATTAATTTAAAATTTTAACTTAAGTAGTGTTTGTCCTCCTACCTCAAAGTCTAGATTTTTGTCATATCCTAAAGTCTAACAGTAAACCAGACAGAGGTCAGGTTGTTGTTTGTAATAGAAAACATGACGAGAAGAGGGGTTCAATTGTTGTGAAAAGGAAAACAAAGGAGAGTAAAGAAATTGGAAACATCTCAAGATGGGACTACTAAGTTCTAGGGCATCATTTTGCATTTTGAACACTCACTAAGCCCTATAATTATTATGTGTAACCACTTCATAAAGGAGGAAGGCATGAGATGGAATGTGGCCTCCATTGCATCTCTGAAGGATTTTTTTTATGAAATCCTCAACAAGAGGTAGAGCCCATGTTCCAACAGAACTATGAAGTATAGTTTTTAAAATAATTCTCACACAATTGTGACACGATCTTTTCCCTATAATTTCAAACATAGTCTTACCTTAAGGTTTCTGGACATTTAAATAAGTTTGACATTCGTTCGACGAAGATAAATATTCCATAAATGATATATTTTGAAAATGGGTAAAGACAACAGATACAAATCCACAATCTTCTAAAAGTTACAGAACTAGATTAGGGGGGAGGGAGGGAGGGGTGGGGGGAGGGAGAGAGGGAGGGGAAGGAAGGAGAGGGGGGTTGTGAATGAGGGGGGAATACATCTAACTACGTGTTTGTAGCTAATACCAGAAGCGCCCCCAATTTAATTCTCTAAAAGTGAATATTTTGAAAATGGGTAAAGACAACAAATACATGTCCATAATCTTCTACAAATACAGAACTAGATTAGGGGGCGGGGTGGGGTGGGGGAATACATCTAAGTGTATAGCGCCCCCCATTTAATTCTCTAAAATTGAATGTGGATAACATGCTATTCACTCGGCATTGTATCATATACTTACGAACAAATAAACTATCTAATTCATAATTTGACAAAAATGTTTTTTTTTCATAAAAGGTAAAAGAAAAGAATGAGTAAAGTTCCTCTGCGTTTTTATTTTCTTGGGCCTAATCCTCGTAGGCCTTTTGTGCCTTTTAGCTTTGCCTTGTTCCTTTTCTTATTTTAATGAAATTTCTTCTTTACCGCTAAAAAAAACAACAAAGAGCTAAAAGATTGGTGGGTGAAAAATATATGATGATCATTATAATTTATTTTTTTTACATTAAATCCCTTTTATTTTTGAAATAGAAACAAAATTCAACTCACTAGGAAGAGAACCTACCATTGGGAAATGAACAGGTCAGTTGTTCGTCAAGTTACAAATGAGAGGTGGTTTGGCCAGTCAGACAAAGTCGTGGATTTTGCGAGCAGAGAGGGTGTAATCCCTAAGGTGTGACTCACAACCAAAGATGGTGGTCAGTCGTTGACTCAGATTGGCCGGTGGAAAGTTGAAGGTCTAAAGAGAGAGAAAAAGTGATGCAGACATCGAGTCTGGTTCAAACCCAAACGAAAATTAGCTGACCCAATTGGTCGTGTATATGTTACTACACCATGAACATCTACTAAATTGGTTTAGATTAAATTCTAACTTTATCTAGCTAAATTATATAATAATAATAATTTACTTAATATGAAATTGATGTTTTCTAAAATTTGTTAGTGTAATTTATTATGTAATAGAGATTAACCTGTCATAGGTCTGGAGAACCCGAAACCCAAACAAAATCGGTATTTGCAATTCGGATTTAAAAATGAGATAGTATCTTGCATGTATAAATTGGTACAGTTTGTTTTACCAAATCGAGCCAACCTGGGCTTGGGTTCGTCTAAGATAGATCCAAAACTGAGTCTAACCTGCTCGAGTTTTAATTCTACATCTTATAAAGAATCATAAAGCAACTACCATCCTAAACTTTTTGAGTTTATATGTTGTCATACCTTTTAAAAGGCAACTTTAGAAACATTTAGATAGTTATTTTCTTAGAGAAAATGTTCATCAATAGTGCGCAAAATCCGATATAAATGGCTACTATTTATCCATCTAATTATGTTAGTTTTATAAGTTTAAGGCATAAGAAGTTCAATTACTTATACTAACATAATGTTTATGTAAAAAAATATATGAATTAGATGATTTGATGACTTTGAAACTTAGCTTAATGAATCTCGAGAAAACCCAAATTTGAATTTAGCAATGAATTTTGAGGAATCCTTGGATTTCTTGGAATTTAAAGAAACACGAAAGAAAGAGGAAATCCAATATTTCAATGGATCCCCTTAACCCAAGTTTCTTTCTTTAAAAAAAGAGGAAAATGCTCAAATTCCAGGCAAAAAAAATCGACACAATTTCCACACTATAAAATTGAAGTAAATCTAATGAATCTTAGATAATTGATTGCAAGAACAATAAATTAAATTTGGCCATCCGTTTACACACCTGGATTTTCTACCCCTACACACCCGTTTCCGGGTGCGGGTGTCAAATTACCATTTTGCCCCTGCTCCCCATTCGTTCGAACGAATGCTTAGTTCATTTCTCCATTTGTTTGAACGAATGGATGCATACCCCTTCTGTTTTCATTCATTCGAACGAATCCGAAATGAACTGGGAATTCGTTCGAATGAATACATGCATCATGCCGAGATTTTGACTCATTCGAACGAGTGCCCATGTG
Source organism: Chimonanthus praecox (assembly GCA_022113865.1). Classification (NCBI taxonomy): domain Eukaryota; kingdom Viridiplantae; phylum Streptophyta; class Magnoliopsida; order Laurales; family Calycanthaceae; genus Chimonanthus; species Chimonanthus praecox. The sequence continues at coordinate 58,136,309 of CM039086.1, read as the reverse complement.
CAAAATCCATTCACTCGAATGAACAATCATTCGAACAATGTCCTCAGCGTAAATTTCATTCATTCGAATGAATGGGCAGGAGCTATTCATTCGTTCGAATGAATCCCATCAATTCATTCGAACGAATGAATGAGAGGGGACTGGAAAATGGCAGTCCTTCGATCAAATGTCATTCGTTCGAATGAATCAATCCATTCATTCAAACGAATGACAAATAGACGTACATTCATTCGAATGAATGACTTGATTCATTCGAACGAATGTATCAGAGAGGAATGGAAAATGACAGTCCTTCTCTCGGATGTTATGCGTTCGAATGAATTGAGCCATTCATTCGAACGAATGAACGTCTATATGCCATTAGTTCGAATAATGGATCAATTCATTCGAATTAATGACATATAGACGTGCATTCGTTCGAATGAATTGACTGATTCATTCGAACGAATGTATCAGAGAGGATTGGAAAATGACAGTCCTTCCCTCGGATGGCATTTGTTCGAATGAATCGAGCCATTCATTCGAATGAATGCAAGTCTATATGCCATTCGTTCGAATGAATGACTTGATTCATTCGAACGAATACCATTTAAGTTGTCATTCGTTCGAATGAATTAAGTCATTCATTCGAACGAATGGCGACTTATATATATAAGCCCCGATTCATTCGATCGATTCGTTCGATCGAATCAAGCCCTAGCCTCTCATCCCCTTTCGAAACCCTAAACCGAACCCTAAATCGATCGATTCCCTCCCTCTTCCTCTTCCTCTCCCTCTCCCTCTCCGGCTCCGGCTCCCTCATTCTCAGGTTTCCCTTCCTTCATTTCCCTCTCCCTCTCCCTCGGAAATCCCCCATTCATTCGAACCTCTCCCCATTCATTCGAACCTCTCTCCATTCTTTTGAACCAATCACCCCCATTCATTCGAACCAATCACCCCTATTCATTCGAACTAATCACCCTACACCATTTCCATTTTAATTTTTTCCTCTCCCTCTTTCTTCTTCTCTTTCCAAAAATACACTGTGTAAATGGCATCTTCAAGTTCCAAAAGGAAAGCAAGCACAACAAAGGGAGGGAAGAAAGAAAAGAAGGACACGACATTCGACCCGACGCATTTCATATCTTCTGAAGCCGCGACCCTCTACCGAGATGATTTTTGCACACGATCGTATATTTTTGGTAAAATCGTCGACCTCTCATTTTTCACACAATTTGGTTTGAAAATCGAATCGTATTTTGAAGAAATGGATTGAGCTTCATTTTTGTCATTAAAATGTGACATGTACCCTAGTTTAGTAAAAGAATTTTATGCGAATATAGAAAAAATGAATAATGAGACGGTTAAGACAACCGTCCGAGACCAAGAAGTTGTGATTACACGGGAAAGGTTGGATTACCTATATAATTTTCCAAAAGACGGCATTAGAAGGTATGATTTTCGTACATCGATTACAGATGTTGAGGGGTTCGATGTTTTGGTAGCCCTTAACGAGATGTGTGGGAGGACGGATATCACAGAGAAGAAGACCCCCCCACTGACCATGCTTACATTAGAAGCACGAATCATCCACCAAATAATTGTCAATTGCCTTTTTCCTGGAAAAGGGCATTCTAGTGTGACATGGTTCGAAGTGTTTCTTATTTGGGGCATCATGAATGGGAAAAAAATCTCCCTCTCCCATATCATAATCAGTCACATGCGTGTTTGCTGGAAGATCAGAAGATGTAGTCTTTCGTACGGTCTTTTTCTATGTTCATTTTTTTAAGAACGCAGAATCCCACTTCTCCCCGATGATAAAGTATCTATAGATCACTATGATTATTTTAATGAGTCAACTTTGAAGAAGATGGGATTCTACCTCGACAGAGCTAGCAAGAAATGGCTCTCCAAAGTTGTCGAGGCACCACCAGTTCAGGTTCACAGTCCACCTGAGCCATCTGAGGCGCGTGCGGCACTTGAGCCACCTGGGCCATCTAAGGGCAGTGAGGCACGTGACCCACATGAGGCAGGGAGTCCTCCGACTGTTGCAGTAGTTGATACGCAGCAGATTCTTGCTTGCATTTCTGCTCTAGAGGAGAAGATGGAGCAGAGATATGATCAGCAGGTGCAAAGATTTGATCAGCTTACCTCAATGGTGGATGTTATGCAGAGCCAGATTATAGACACTTTGCAGTTGACAGTGCTTTTAGCACAAGCGAGGGGGATAACAACATTCCTATCTACAGAACCAGATGGTACTGTACGAGCAAGGGTATCACCCAAGTCTGCAGGAGCAGTTCTTCCCCCTGTTCGTCAATCTGGAAGGGTAGCTGAACGAGCAGGATCATCATCTGGCACCCCTACTAGTACTGAACGAGCAGGAGCATCATCTGGCACCCCTGTTTGTACTGAACGAATAAGAGCAGCATCGAAGGAATCTGGTCGTGCTAGTCGATTTGGAGCATCTGTTCAGCTGAGCGGATCAGTTGATTCTGGACCCTGTTCTTTGATGGTTGGATTAGCAGCACCTTCTGGTCCATTGCCTCGTGCGACTGGAGTTGCAGCATCTTCTCGCCCCATTACACCGCAGAGTGGATTAGCTGGTACTGGCCCCCGTTCTGTGTTGACTAGAGTTGCAGCAGCTTCGCGCCCCCTTCCTCGTGCAACTGCAGTTATTCCATTCGTTCGACCTCAGTTTGCACCTCCTGCTTCTGCATATGCTACCACAACTCTGATTGTTGCACCAGTTCATACACCTGCTCCTTCTGCATCTGCCTCCACTGGTCCACCTGCTGCACCACCTGTTCCACCTCCTGCTGCACCACCTGTTCCACCTCCTACTGCACCTCCTGCTGCACCTCTTGATGCACCTTCTGCTGCATCACCTGCCTCACCTTCTACCTCTGATCCGGATATTATTTGTCTTTGATGTACTATTGATTTTTTTTTTTATTGACATGTAAAAGAGATGTAAATTTCATATTTTGAATGAACATGTTATATTATTTATCTCCTGCTCATTGTGAATTGGGTCGTTACTTTAAACATGTTATTTGTCTTTTTTACCTATCTTTATTGTCCAACATTCTGCTCCATAAAAAAATTGTTAGGCTAATTGTTGTCTTGTAGAACTACCCCTTTTGGTCTTGTTGGTACTTTAATATGACATAGAACCCCACCAACTCATCTACACATGCCCACCTCAGACCCACTCTACTTGCTATATCCAACTCAAAGTTACAATAAAGAAGACCAACCTGTTATGACAGCCTGTGCTACAAGCACTGGCCACTTTCCTGTTTAGCAGGGCCCTGAGAAAGCAGGTGCATGGTCCTATTATTGTGCAACTATACTGGACTTAAAACTCCCTTTTAATTAATAAACATATTCATTACCACCTAAAAAGGAAAAGTCAGTTGGTTTGACGTGTTCTAGGCTTGGGTTTGAGTTCATCTTGCACTGAGAGAGATCTTCATGATACTTTGCTTGACTTTACTTCTTTCCAAGTATTGATATACTTGGTAAACTTAGGGTAGCTTCATTTGTGAGAGATTTTTAAGGAATTCTCTCATGTAGTGGAACCTCCTTAGTTTCCTAAATACAAAAAGCAAAATAACTTAAATATCAGAATAAATTTACTTCAATCGGAAGTCGTTCAAGACCATGCTTAATATTAAAGAGAGTACATTCAAGAGCATTCCTAACTTAAAATGAATACATTTTCCACTTAAAATGAATACATTGACACTCCTATCTTCACTTCATTGATTCCACCATTCTATGAAATCGTCATTATCTCTAAGATCAGCAGACCACTGCATAACATTTAAAAAAATCACATTAGAATATATGAAAAAGTTATATGTCGATTGGTAAATACATATAAGATCTTTAAGGAATGAATTTACTTCGGTCATTTCTATAGAGTTATATGTTGAATCGTCACCAAAGTTGTAAGATCCACTATCCTGTGGAAAACTCGCTATTTGTGATTCATGGAAATCACCTACAATATAATCAGCATTTAAATCTACACTCGTAGATGTCTGTGAAGAAGGTGGCCTATTCGGAGAAGTTCTCCTCGTATGACCAGTATTTTTGCATAACTCACATCTTCTTCCATTTAGTTGATTCTCTACAATATCAAATGCAGAAGGATTTCAACATGTAGATGTTTGGCCCTGTGTAGAATTCCTTGAACCTGGATAACGTCCTCTAGAATATTGCATAATAGGGTGACTGATTGGCTTATCATGGATGGCAAGATTTTGGAGATGATTTAAGAGCACCTCTTGATCATACGAAGACAAATGTCCATATTTGTTCTTAATACCTTCAAAGTGTACGTCTAATACATCCCCAGGCCTCTGCCTTACAACATTTAGGCCGTCCAAGGAGATTAAGTCGATTCTACATTGTGGGTGTATATCATCCAAATGTAATTTGTCCATCCATTGTATTTTGTGAGCACACGGTAGGCCCACTGAAGCTGTAAACTCTTTCGTACAAATGGGTGAAAATGATAGGTTAATAAGCATATCATATTGTTTGTAAACCTCATTCATTGCGAAATGAGAAACTTTGCCGTTCAATTCATCAAAAAAAGGAATAGACACATCACATGCAAACCGAATCTTCTCATCCTCAAGTTGAATCTTGAACTTTTCAAATTGATTTTCAATGACATGGGTTATCTTTCTTCGGACAATATCTAGATCACCTGTAGATGTAGATATATAACTTTTCAATGAAGAATGTGTACTCTCAACCCTTGAATTAGCTCGATTCTTAAAATGTAAACTCCATCTGATCCATGCCTTGACGAATTGTTTTATAAGTGGGATCCACGTCCTTTTAAGTAGTTCACTGCCTGCGAATCATTTCTAAAATTTTGTTTGAATGCCTCAAACGCTGTATTGAATGCTTTTTCGGTTGGGGACTCAATTAGGTCATTCCATTCTGTAAAAAATGCATTCCAATCTTCGATTTTCTTAAACATAGGTTTACAACGAGCAAGAATATTCTTATTGATGTGCCAAGAATACAAAATATGTACAGCATTAGGGAACTCCAAATCAATGGCATTCTTCAACGCCAATTCCCTATCAGTCAAAAGAACTAGCCGATCATGCTCCACTCGAAAGACCTTTTTAAACATCTGTAATGCCCATACATAATCTTCAAATTTCTCATTTCGTAGAAATGCAAAGCATGAGAAAAAGTTCTTATTGAAACATGTTACACCAACAATATAAAGCAATGACATATGATATTTGTTGGTTTTGTACGTGCAATCCATTAGAAGGATATTATGGTAGCTTTTGGTAAGAAAAATGGACTTTGGATGTGCAAAAAATAGATGGGACAAATGACCATCATTGTCATGGTCAAGAAAATATTGGTAACCACCTTCTTGAAGATCATCTATCAAAGCTTGAATTGTAATTCGACCCCGTAGTTGCTCTTTCCGAAGCGTAGAACAAAAGTTGTACAAATCACCCGCTGATATTCCAATATCTGGATTTTGCTTTCTAAGGGTTGTCAAAATTTGCCGTGGTGGTATATTGCAACTCCTCATTTCAATGATCATTTTTTCTCAGTATCTGAAAAATATCTTTTACTTGGATGACCTAATATCATGATTGTGATCCAAAGTCTTTATGGTCAACTTTCATGACCCATCAACAATCTGTTTACCTTTCACTTGAAAAGGACAATTGCATTGGCGGGATTATGCTTTCCTTTTTCTAGCATCATCTTCCATGCTAATCGTGCTGCGGTATTTACCTCCTCTATCGCAGCCAATGACTACTTTCTTTTCCTTATTACATGACCTCTTTATGGTAATTGCAAATCCTTTTTCATAAGCGATATTCTTAACATAATTTATAAGGTCTTCACGACTTTCAAAACATCCCTCAACAAATTCCATGCCACTTGAGGATTAAAAACTACCACTAAAACGCTAATAATAATTAAATAAGAGAGAGATTTACCTCCGATTCAAGATAAGAGATCCAGACAATAGCTTGAGAGAGACAACTTCAAACTGAGATAAGAGAGAAGGGAATGAAAAGGGGGTTTAAGGGTTGAAAATTTAAATGGGTTTCAAGGGTTTGGGATTAAAAAGGGGGTTGAAAATGAGGTTTTAAGGAGAAATCTTTGAATAAGGTAGTTCAAAATGGAGTTTATGGGTTTCGGATTGAAATGGGGTTAAAGGGTTTGGGATTGAAAAGGGGGTTTAAAATGGGATTTTAATGAGAACTCTTTGAAGAAGGTAGTTCAAAATGGGGTTTAAGGGTTGAAAATTTAAATGGGTTTCAAGGGTTTGTGATTGAAAAGGGGGTTGAAAATGGGGTTTTAAGGAGAAATCTTTGAAGAATGTGGTTCAAAATGGGGTTTAAGGGAGAAGGGATTCAGAAAGGGATTCAAGGGCGAAGGGAGAGGGGGAGAGGGAGAGAGAAACCACGGTTTAGAGTTTAGAATTGAGTAAAACAAGTGGAATTTCGTGGACGATCACTTATATAAGTTGGCATTCGTTCGAATGAATCAACTCATTCATTCGAACGAATGAGGTTTAAGGTGTCATTCATTCGAATGAATGGGTTGATTCATTCGAACAAATGCCATTCGAGACAAGGACTGTCATTTTCCAGTCCTCTCTGATACATTCGTTTGAATGAATGGGTTTATTCATTCGAATGAATGACACCTTATATATGTCATTCGTTCAAATGAATAAACTCATTCATTCGAACGAATGGCATATAGACGTGCATTCATTCGAATGAATGGGTTGATTCATTCGAACAAATGTCATTCGAGACAAGGACTGTCATTTTCCAGTCCTCTCTGATACAATCGTTCAAATGAATCAGTCAATTCATTCGAATGAATGACACCTTATATGTCATTCGTTCGAATGAACAAACTCATTCATTCGAACGAATGACATATAGATGTGCATTCATTCGAATGAATGGGTTGATTCATTCGAACGAATTACATTCAAGAGAAGGAATGTCATTTTCCAGTCCTCTCTGATACATTCGTTCGAATGAATCAAGTCATTCATTCGAATGAATGCACGTCTATATGTCATTCGTTCGAATGAATCAAGCCATTCATTCGAATGAATGAACATAACTGTCATTCGTTCGAATGAATGGATTGATTCATTCGAACGAATGACATTCAATCGAAGGACTGCCATTTTCCAATCCCTTCTCATTCATTAGTTCAAATGAATGGATGGATTCATTAGAATGAATGAACAGCTCCTGCCCATTCATTCGAATGAATGGAATTTACATTGGGGAAATCGTTCGAATGAATTGTTCATTAGAATGAATGGATTTTGCACATGGGCACTCGTTCGAATGAGTCAAAATCTCTGCAGGATGCATGTATTCATTCGAACGAATGCGAAATGAACTGGGAATTCGTTCGAATGAATGAAAACAGAGGGGGTATGCGTCCATTCGTTCGAACGAATGGAGAAATGAACTGAGCATTCGTTCGATCGAATGAGGGCGCAGGGGCAAAATGATACTTTTGCCACCCGCACTTGGAAAGAGTGTGTAGGGGCAGAAAATCTGGGTGTGTAAACGGATGGCCTTAAATTTATGCAAACTAAAGAAGTAAAAATAAGAAGGTTGACAAAAGATAACTTCTCAACTAAAATGAATTTAAACTTTAAAAATCAAACAATGCAATGCTTTGAGCGTGCAGATCCTCTTATTTATTTATTTTTTTGTTCTTTTTTTCAGGTCTGGAGGTGTCCAAGCGTCGCACTCGACTAGTTCCTCAGGAGTGTGTGAAAACCTCCCTATCCGCACACACCGGGGTTCAGATCCTCTTATTTATAATATTTAATCCACTTAATAAGATCTAAAATAAACTTAAAAATGAAATTAATCCAAACTGAATAAGACCTGAATTGATCCGACCTGACTCAACCTGATTCATTACCATGTTTAGGCATGCTCTCTAAGACTTTAGAAAAATAAATATATATTGATAGATAAATATGACGTCATTATATTCTGGAAGCAAAATAGTATGTCCATCCAAACAAAGGCGACATCTCAATTCATAGTCTCAAAAACATGAATCCCTATGAACCACTGATATTCTCCATAGTGGAAACGTTATCACATCTTTCATCTGGGTTCGAAGGTTACCGGCAAGAGATGGAGTGATGCAAGTGATGGATTTGGATGCTTAGGTGGTTCTGATGGAGGTGATAGATATGGAAATGGAGGTTGGAGAGGCCTTTTGAAAGGTTGTGTAGGAGATAATAGATCCAAATAAACTCACACTAGTAGACAGAGATTTAAAGGAAAAAACCAGGACAGAGAGAGAAATTTTATTACTATACTATATGTGTGGAGTACATGAGGCACATCTATATATAGTTTCAAACCACAGAAGTATTCCAATTACATTGACAAATTAAAACAAATTAGCAGTCCCAGTTTATGTCAAACTCTTTCTTCTCAATTAACAGGTGAAGGTGTTGGTGGAGAAATCTGGGCAGATGGAGGTGGAGGTGAAGGTGTTGGTGGAGAAATCTTTGGAGATGGGGGTGGAGTTGGAAGAAAAGGGACGAGAGGAGGTGGAGAAGGGAGACAAGGAGGGCAAGAGCACCAACACCAGCATTCGAAGCCGGTGGAGGCTTTAATGGTTGCCGGCAGCAGTGATGATGACGGAATGGTAGGGCAAAAGGGACAAGGAGGACATGTACAATTACAGGTTGGTCCACCATAGTCTCCCCACTGCTGCATGTTTGACTCCTCTTGAGACACCAGCAACACTGTGAAGGACAATGAATATTATGAAGCAAATCAATGCATTCAGTTTCATGATTTTCATCTCTATGGAAAATAAAATGGAAGGGTCGAAGATATTTATAATATATTTCATTGATGGGGAACTTCCTAAAGTTTTTGACAAACTTTTCATTTAAAAAATTAAGGAAAATCATTTAAATTTTAAAATAACTTGGGCGAGTGAATCTGTCTCTAGAGAGTCAATAACTTTAATCTAACTCAAGTGTCAACTTATTCGAGTTACTTGATTTGATAGAATTTTAGTTGAGTTCAAATTTTGAGTTTTTATATTAGGACTCATATGTATCAAGTGAATCCAACACATTAGCTAAAAGTAGATCTCATAAATTATTTTTAGTTTTTAAACTTTTATATTCTCTGTAAAACCCACATTAGTCCAATGTGATTGGTTTATTTAAATGGTTTCTGCATAAATACGAGCCCTTCAAAATTTTACCTTAATTAGTTCAATAAAACTATATTTTTCTAACTCCTCAATATCTAAAATAAAAGAAAAATCATTAGATAAATAGTTTTATTTATCGTAGTCAATATAATAGTCATAGTATATTAAATGGGTTTAAATTTAAATTGAATTTATATTAGAAAAATAACATTTGTAAATCTTTTCAATCGTTGTCACTTAAACTTAATATAAACCAAAGTTAATTATTTAAAAATATGTTTAATATGGGCTCTAACTGTAGACCTCTTAATTTTCATGATTTTGTTTCATCCACCGCAGCTTTAATGCCTAAAATTGGCATGTCATGCTTCCGGCACACACCTCATTTGCCGTTCACAATATCCTTCTTTCAGCCTACTATCCATCAGTCCATCACACAACATCTACAAATTAGGGTCATGTAACAAATTAATTAGCTTTTTATAAAGATTAAATGTATTCAGGCGTCTCACCTAAATAAGAATAATTTTTGGAACATGTATAAACTTCTGAATCTGCACACACTAGGTATAAAACAATAGGGAATGATCTTTTTTTTGGTTGAACGGGACTTGATCTCGAGACTTCTCGCAAAGAAGAGCGAATTTTTTTATCACCTAACCAGCCCCTAGGAATTTAAAAAAAACAATTAGCTGTTGAAATGAATCATCTGAGTATGGCCCTCACTAAGTTAGGTTCACATCAGTTGTCTGGATTCTGCAAGTTCATTTCATATTGGCTCTATCAGCTATCATGAAACCATAGTTATTTAGTTTGGTGTAATTAGTTTTTTTAATAATAATTTAATTTGTTTAAATAATTTGTAATATGATACATTTAATAGTCCAACACTGATTCATTATAGTTGACAAATTACACCAATGTGATTCAGCAATTATATTTTTTACCAATTAAATGTTTTATTATTTTTATGTTTATATCTTAAGATATTCATGTTCCTTTTATTGGATAGAATGCATTTAATTGATAAAGGATTTATTTATTAAAAATTTATCACCATAAATCATTTGAGTACTAAGTAATTTTCGTTATCATTATATTAATGTGCACTCGAACAAAATTACTCAAGGTTTTGTATACGACAATAGTGAGTTAACCAATAATGTAAACTAAATCAGATAGTATTTGGAATGAAAAGGGTTCAGTTCTCCACTAAATTCTATGCCAACCCATTTAAGTCGTACCCTTCTGCTCTACAAATTTCATTTTTTTTTTTAAAGAGCTTTAAATATTCATATAAATCAAATACTACAACCAAAAAGTAATTTTTATGAATTACAACTAGAAAAACCTTGGAACCTGAAATCTGACTTAAAGCGACATGATCTTAGCAGTCAAATTCATCATATATTAAAGGCATCTGGTGAATTTTGTCCACTAAAATTAAGTGACTAGAAATTGAATGTTAGATTCAAAGTTGTAGTTAATGAAATATGTTTTCAATTCATGTAGTTTATTTTTAATGTATATGATGAACTTTTGTAAAAAAAAAAGGGTGAAATGGATCCATTGTGCCTATGTATTTTAAGTTTTGACCTTTAATTTTGCATAAAATGAGAATTCAAGTTTATTTGTGTATTTTTTTATTTTTGAGTTTTTTGTTTAATTCAATTTGTATTTGATTCTTTTTTAAGTGAATTCAAATATTCTTGAATTAGTATTTGATGATTACGCTATTATGAATTAAGAATACAAATATTAGTTATTTAATGAGAATTTATATATATTTTTTTAGATTAGTATAAAATGAAAGAAAGTATTAATTTATATATATATATATATATATATATATATATATATATTTATAAGTTTATATGATTGTCTTCATATTTTAGTGGTTTTTTAAGTACACTTTAGTGGTTTTTTAAGCGAAATAGAGATGGCTAAATTCAATCAACCTATTTAATGTATGTGTTTTAACATGAAAGGAAGATGAGAAAGATAGACAAAAAAAGCATGAAAAAGTTGCATTCACCAGGGATTATAGAGAAAGTGGAGAAATTACAAGACTCAAATCAATATTTTTAAGACCAAGGTACGTGAGAGATTATAGAGAAAGTGGACAAATTACAAAGACTCAAACCAATATTTTTTTAAGACCAAGTTATCCAAGCATCCCACCTGACTTAGTCAGGCATCTCACTTGATTAGTCTTTGAGGCATGTGTAAATTTTCCTATCCGTACATGTCAGAGACAAACTATAGGGAGTGGCCTTTTTTATATTGAGAGGGCTTTGATCCCAAAACCTCCTATAACCACTCAAAGTTAAGGCTCAAATAATTATAGAACTGAACTGAACTCAAAACCCTTTTTATAATAAAATTCATTTCTCCTGAAGAGGAAGTCATAACCATTTCTCGCTAATACAATGCCAAATGAATTATGAGCAATTAGAGTAAAAGTTCCATCTTAATAACTATTTCATTTATTTTTCATATAAATAAAAATATAATGTAGATTATAAAATAAATTTCTAGTCAGATGGCTAGATCGTAACACCTCCATCAACCAGATCATGATTCAAAAAATCGTATTCCATGGAGTTTTAACCAATCATATGACTCTAATAATCGACCATGACATGAGTTTACATTTCAACTGATGATGATATTGGACAAATCTTTGAAAATTTCTAACCCTCGTATGGGCCCCATTTGAACTTTTTACCTCACTCACACACTGCTCTATTCTATGAATTGAATTGTTATCCAATTTGAATCCGTTTTGATTGATTTTACCATTAAATTGAATTCCATACAAAACTGACCTCATTTTTACCATGGATTTTTTTATTAGTGATATCATCTATAAAATACCTTTCAAATGGACCTAACCAACCTCTTTGATTCCACCCTTAACCTAACTTGTTCAACACGATGTCACACGTGTAAACTTGACTCAGATATCATGTTTGGCATGTCTGAAATTTTAATTGAGAAATTTGAAAAAAAAAAAAATTACTAATTTCTGGCCACCATTTCTAAATGAACAAAAATTTCGGTTGAAATCTTGGCCTTTCATATAAATTTTATCATGTCGATTTTGTTTTTTAAAATTTGCATATCCAAGTATTCAACTGCCAAACAAGTTTTGATCATATTTTAAATTTTAGCTAAACTCATTTATACTACAAAGGACGAAATATCTTATAAACATGAATACACACAGTACGTTCACAGATAAAGGATAGGGATCAGGCGTTGAAATCTTGTATCCGCCGTCGATATCTCAACTGATATTTTTCTCCCTTGTTTTTTTCTTAAAAAAGACCCACCAGGCCGATATCTCGACCCTCATTAGATATTGTAGCAAAAGAATACCAAACATTTGAATGGATGATGTCAGTAGTCATTTATTTTTGATAATCCTCAGCAAAAGTAGAATAAGAAAAGTAAAGAAAAGGGAGTTTGGCAAACTAGCACCCACCATACAAGTTGACTTTACAGCTATATGAATTATGAAGGTGAAGGTCACCAAACTATCTCCCACCATTTCTCTCTCTCTCTCTAGATTTCTCATTCGTCCATATGGAAAAGAAGATTTTGCTTCAAATCCTTCTACTATTGTTGGGTTTCTCATACGTTTTGCATTCAGGCGCAATTCCATTAACAAGTAAGATTCTGGGATTTTATTCTAATTGTATCTGAGCTGCTGTCTCGTGATCATGGAAGTGTTCATTTTCTCATATCAAGTAGATAATTTTTATGTGGGTTTGATTTTCAGGGTCTCTTGTGTTAGAAAATCTAAACCCAGCATCGACAGAGCCGGTGGATCTAATGAAGGTAGAACATATCCATATCTATCTCTCTCTCTCAATATTTCTCCTAAGTATGATTAGATTAAGTGTGGTGCATGTTTCTCTAAAATTAGAAGTAAAAGGTATTATAGATTATCCAATTTATCAGCAATTGCATCCACTAAACATTGTTGGTCATCCTTTGCAAGAGAATGATTCAAAAATTTATACAAAAATAGTCCATCAGCCATCACCATTATATATTTGTTGCTGGGTTGTCCCACCCAAGAAGGAAGCTGAGGACCATTTTGCAAAGGATTTCAACGAGTTCTTTAGAATCTATCCTTTCATGGATGGCAAGGCAAGGATTTGGAATACAATCCATAATCAATACTCGACCATATAAAATAAACTCGAGTATCATTTTTGGCTGGTAGTGATTTTTGCACCACCATTTTCTATTATGGTGCCCCATCTTAGAAGGAAATTCTAATTTTACTCTTATTTTCTTTCGATCTCCTTTTTTCTTTTTGAAAAAGCTAAGGCCAAAATTTGACACAGGCGAAGAGATTATTGCAAATTTGAAAAAGAAATTCAATACAATATCTCAAACAACAAAATACTGTTGTGGCGAATATTACTTTTATAGTTGAGTTACAGCGTAGCTCATGTGAATGAAATGCCATATTTATAAGCTAGTTAATCAATTATATAATACTCATTCATCATACATATCTCCAGTGGATAGATCTAGAAATGTAAAGTTGAGGGAGCCACGGGTAATGTTAAAGGTGAAACTCCGCAAGTTGTATTGGTTTTTAATAAATTCAATTCAACCCATGATATAAAATATTGAGTTTGATTCGACCTTACTCAAAAAGCTAGCTTGAATTATTTAACTTGAATCGATCTGAGTTGTTGGCTTGACCTAAATCAAATTGTTGACTCGATTGTCCGACCCGTTCTTAGCCAAATTTGAGGTAAAAAAACAAATCAACAAGAAGTATTTTATATTTCTCAAAACTCGAGTTAGGTCGGGTCATTCACGTTGATCGAGTTAATTTTTAAAATATCTGAATTCAGTCTGATATAATTTCATGCAGTTTTTCCAACCTAAATTGACCTTAGATTTACAAATATATAACCCAACCATTGATTCCTGAGGTTAAAACCCAGCCCAAGTTTCACCTCTAGCTAATGTTGAGAAAGCTTATAGTTCAGGTATTTTAACTCAGATGTCTGACCCGACTAAGCACTAAAGTGATTTGTTTGTTCAATTTTAAATTAAACATATGAAAAAATAAAATATTTTCTTAAAGCAGATGAGGTCGAAAGATGGTGGAAATGGAAGCAGAGCAAATGGAGAAAGAAAGCAGTGACTATTCAGGGTCAGGAGCCAACAATCGGCATGATCCAAGCACCCCAGGAAGACAATGAAAGCTTTATTTCTACCTTGTCATTATTATGTATCGTATGGACTCTTAATATTACATTTTCATCTGTAATGGATTTATGTAGTAATGTTACTGAGTTACAAGTTCTTGATGTAGGATTTTGTAGGCCTTTTAACCTCATCGTATACTCTTGCATTATTACACTTTGTATAGAAAATGAAAATTGATTGTTTAAGAGAAATTAGAAATGTCACATTGAAGAGAGAAATATTCACTTTTCTTTTATTTATTTTTTCACTAACTTTTCATATAAAAAAGATAAGCTGGCACATTCAAAACAACTTAAAATTGAGAGAAGAAAAACCCTTTTTACCTATTATGTTAGGATTATTAGGAGTTTTTTTTTTTGACAACTTAGGGTTGATGAAATACAAAAAGAATAAAATATGAAATATATTTCTTTTTTCTATAGAATAAGGGTTCTTTGCTAAAAACACACAATAAAAGAGATAATAGATTAGCATTAAGTATGATAGTGGTTTCCCTAGTCATCTATTATTAAGAAGCGAGTTGAAATAAAGTGTTTTGTTTCAAGGTTCTATAAAGAATCACAACAATTAGTCTTCGTATAAACTTTAAATGTATAAAATAAAATAAATCAAACGTGGATACCTAAATTGCTAAAATATCTCTAGCCATCCTTATAAGAATAAGATATTTTGAGTTGATTTGACATTCCACCAATTAAAAATGCTAAAGTTCTTCTCATTTGGATGATTTTTTTCATTAAGGTAGAGATCTAACTCCGACTTTGTCTCAACTCAACATCATCCATGTAAGCACTTAGTTTGTTTTTCTCATTATATGTAAAAGAACCAATTATTAAATCCGATGTACCACGAAAGGACGGTAAGGCTGAGTTTGGATTGGGGATTACGAGAGATAACTCTCCATTATCTTTATTTAGTAATTAAAGATAAGGGTAAAAAATCAACTTAAAACCTACTCAGAGTAGCTCCTGTCAAAGGTAACTCCGAGTAATCCCTCATCCATGCACGGTCCTACGACAAGTTTTTATTGGGAATCATGAAAAAAGAAATACATACTCCTCGTAAAGTGCTTTAGTACTATGTTTTATAATTTTAACTTGATTTTTAGCTTCCTTGTTACCAAAGAGTCGACTCTGCATGAAGACTTAAAAGCTCAGCTTGTATCGAGGATCGAGCACTAATGCAATGGCAAATATAATATCATAGTTCTTCCAATATTTATCAAACTCTAAAGAAAAGCGTTCATCATCACGATTTGTTATATCCATCAAATGTTCTTGGATCTCAAAAATCTCATGGTAAAATAAATTAGAAGTTTTGTAGAAAGATAAATTTTCAGAAACTTGCAATATACCTCTGCCTGCTTCCAATCATCACTAATCGGGGCTTCCTCTCTAAAATTTGGATTTGCATGGTACACGATCTAAATTTTCAGTCCAAAAGACTAGTATGTTAGGTAGAGTGATCCAAGTCCTTTATAAATCTCTAAATCTCCCTCTACATTTTCAATGTGACACTCGTCCACAACAACCCCAACACAATTCGCAAATTCTTACCTCCTAAATGGTATTAATTGACTTGTTTAACTCTTATAAACTCTTTTGCACTATTAGATTTCAACACGTGCACAACATCGAACATGAAAATATTTACCTCCTTCGTAGGGTTTAAAAAAACAGCCCGATCGATAATTCGGCCTATATGATTCTCTCTCCTCTTTTTTCTTTTTTTAAAATATCGGTATTATTTTATTTTTTCTGAATTAAAAAATATAAAAAACCGAAAAAGAAACTGTTTTTTAAAAAAAAAATTGAAAATGTAAATATCGGCTGATATTGGCCAATATTTTGAATGTCGGCCGATATTGGGCCGATATTTTGACCCGGGCCTATCACCGTGTTGATTTTTTTTTTTTTAAAAAAAATACCGATATTAATCATATTGGACCGATATGATTCGGCGATATATCGGCCATATCGCCCAATATGAAGATTGTATGGCCGATACAATACGTATCGGCCGATGTTATACGGTGTTTAAAACCCATATGATATCAGCCGATACGTTACGTATCGGCCGATATCTCGACCCCTGCTCCTTCCTATAACATTTATTTTCTATTCCATTCTATCAGCCATGATTCAATTGTGCAGCATAGGTTTCTGCTTTGTGTGAAGCTTCAACCAAAACAAAGTTAAAGATTTTCTTATGCAATATCCATTTTTTATCAATAAAATGGGCACTCACAAAAAGATACCCCACTGATTGAATGGAAGTCCACATGTCAGAAGTCAAACAAACATGCTCATAGGATATGCTTAACAATGCTTTCAACTTTCCCTTCTCATGTTGATAAATTTTCAATGTCTCATTGGCGATAGTAATACGTGAGACAAAATGAAATTTATTATTGATTGACCTCACAAAATTTTTAAAATCACGATCGTTAGAACTTGTGCTTTCAGCGTAAAAGACTTGCATATTAGTTGGAATGACCCAACTCTTTTTATAAACCCATACATCTCCATCTATACTTTCAACATGCGACTCGTTCGCAACAGCCCCAACAATCCCCCTCCCCCCTCTCGAATGAGACCCTCCAATAGAGAGAGCGGCGACGGCCATCTCATTTGCCTAGGAGATCTCCTGAGCTCATATGAGATAACCTGAGACCTGGCTCAGATACCACTTGTTAGAACCTGGACTTTCAACCCAAAAGACTAGTATATTAGGTGAAGTGATCCAAGTCCTTTATAAACCCATAGATCTTCCTCTATATTTTATTGTGGAACTCATTCACAGCAGCCACAACAACAATTATCAACAACAAACCTGACAGAACACAATTGCCAATTCTTTCTGTAACTTGCTCCATATGGAAAGTCCAAGGCACTAAACCACCCCTTGAGTTTGGTTACCGTCAATACCTTTAGCTTCTTCAAATTTCTTGGTTGTTTGTGTCTTGTCCCTTCTTGCATAAGGGATGCAAAATTCAAGTGATTTTTGAGACTGTTTCTGCCATTAGAGGATTTTGCGGAAAAGCTTTTTTTTTACAATACTTGTATATTGCTCTCAAATTATCCTCATTTGTCTTTGAATCTTTTATAAAATGATCCCACACAAAAAAATTTGTGGGATGTGGCTTCCTCTTTTTGGCATTAGAAGTCGCAGTGGTAGTTGCTGAGCAAGCTAGAGAACCATTCAAGGTGTTGGGATCCTTGAGAGCATCATTTGATTCTAATATCCAACTAAGCAAAGAATATATGATTTACAACTATGTAGAAAGTAATTACATTAAACAATGAGAGAGAAATAATACAATAAAATATAAATTAAATGAAAAAAAAAATGAGCTTTCTTCAAAGTCATCGTCACATTGACTTGATTCTGCAACGATTGATATTGGGCTTTTCTTATCAGAGCCCAAGCCTGCTTGTAATATCAAAAGCACGAGCCTGGTTGCAGCTCAAATAAAAAAAAATTAGCCAATTGTTTAAGATCATTTATAGGAATATAAAGAGATGGAGTTATTAAACTTTATAAGGATTCAATATATGTACTCATACAATTATGATTCTTTTAAGTAAAATTTTTTCAGGAGCATCTTGGATTGTGGAGCCTATATGAGACTTAATAGATCCAATTTCTCTCTCACACGTACTCCCATGAATTGTACTCATATTCAATTTGACAGAAATTTGAAAACTAATCCGATGACTTTCAACCATTAAATAAATGTACAAATTTTAAAATCTTAAAAACCATGTCTTCTATTATTCAATCAATATAAAATTTTATAAGTACTATACATAAGTCAATGTCTTTCTAACCCATTCATCCATATAGACACAAGTGGTACGGCCCATTGACCATTCTCATGAAACTATCATGAGAACGGCCCTTGTTAAATATCTATCTTATATAAAGATATGAAAGTATCATGAGAAACATTATTAAGAGATGCTCGCTACTCTTAAAAAAATGTATTGGACAACCATACCTGCAGCTGTACCTTTTTTGTGAATATTATAATAAGGTGGCCCACCATTGATTGTTGTGGATGTTTACCTGTACAATTTAAGATACTCCTTCTATATTAAGATAAAAGTTTGGTATTATCTTCTGACCAAAAAAAAGAAAAAAGAAAGATTATCTTCTATTATATTATATTTAGTTAAAGATCGTGCTGACAAGCTTAGATCTCAAATTTGGGCCACATTATGCTTTGGTTAAATGTTTATTTAACCGAGTTTGAGCCTAACTCATTAAACTATAGTAAAATTTGAGCAAAGTACCAGTTATAATGCATAACTAGTAAGAGCTCGACTCAAATAGAATATAATATTCCGACAGTATCTATTATTGATTTAGATAAAAAAATTGAAAAATTTAAATGGATAATGAATATAAATGTCAGCTTGATATTACAATATAAATGTATATGCTTGTGAACTACTCATACAAATTAAGAAAGATGTTGTAAACCTCTCAAAAAGTAAAACTCAAATAAAATAAAAGTTATAATGCATAACTAGTAAGAGCTCGACTTACCCAATACTGAGTATCCGAACTGGTTGCCTTCTACTGTTTGCAGTGAGAGGTGGCAGGATCAATCCTCGGGGGCATTCTATATGGGTGTGGGGTGCTCCCCCCAAAGATTTTAGGAGGGATAGTCGTATGTGCACTTTGACAATATGACTATAGACCGCGAAAGTGAATTCAAAGTTTCCCTTGAGTCTCAAAAAAAAAAAAAAAAAGTTATTCAAGTTTAATTTCTTTTCATTTAAAGTTTTTTTTTAGAACGGTTTGCTTATTATTCCTCATCTATAAGTGACTAAGATATTTAAACATTCTATATACAAGACATTTATGAACTTAAATTCTATGCTTGTTAGTCGGCATACGGGTTGATCCAAAAAGTTCTTTTCTTGATTAAAATTATCAAAGAGTTACTCAATTTGTTTACGTAGGATCAGATTTTCAACTGATTAAGTCGAGCTCTTAGTTGACTTGCGGAGTCAAACTAAGTGTTGAAGTTTGATCTAACCAAGCTAAGTCAGTTAGAGACTTGACAACGATGGCTTCCCCGGTCCGATCTTACTAATTCTAGCTACAATTGAATAATGTTATTGAAAAGATTATAGTCTTCAAATTAAATAATTAATTATTATTTTAAAAACTCAACCTTTAACTTAGACGAATTGGTATACAGGCCAGTTTTTAAAACATTGCTCTAAAGGATTAACTTACTTAGTGCTCTTGGCAAAAGTACATTAAATGTGATCTTCATACGAATCAAATATATTTAATGTCAAAGCATGATCATGACTACTTAGTTGTCAATTGTCGACATTTCTCTACAGAGGAGGTGACTAATGAGAAACTAGAGAAGGAATAACACTGTAGCTATTGCTAATTGGTGGAGAGATCCAAAACAGACAATTGGCTACTGACTTGCTGAAATCTTATTCAACCCATTTCTCTTTCATCTATTGCAAGTTGGAACTGTTGTTCTTACCATTATTTCAATAAATTGTATACTTAGTTTTAGTGTTTATTGCTTTCAATTTCAGTTCCAATGCTTCTAACGTTGGAATTATTTTAATAAAACTTTAGTGTTTTCGCCTTTTTTGCCATTTGAGTCAAAGAAAACATTTAATTTTTAGAACAATAACATGTTCTAAGAGATAGACATACATATTCCAAGAAGATTGTTCACAGACCTCGTATGATCTGTGTTCTAAGAATCCATTCTACTTCAGTGGCCCACCAGGTGTCAATTCATGGAGTGATACTGTTTGAAAGAGCAGCTGGTGTCACTTGAAGAAATTCGGTTCATGGATTCAAGTTTGTGCATCTGATGTCAAGTGTCTCTGTAGTTTTTTTCCTGGCCTACTGTGTTTCTTGGGCCTCGTTTAATGCTTCGCTCTGGGCCTCATTGTGGACCTTAAGGGTCATTCTATATTGGGTTCTTTAATCTTAATTGCTTGACTCGGGCCGTGGACTTTTCATTCTTCTCTCATTTTTGTTGAATGTTGCCTGTATTCTTTTTGGGATGTTTTGAGTTAGTCTTGAGGCGGTTGTATATGGAAGTACAATATGTCCCTCTAAGAAACTCTATTACAAAAACTTTTCTATGAATCTAATTTTATAAAAAAATCAACATCTTTTAATAAATCAAATATATCTTGCAAAGTTTCATTTTCTCTTTTATCCAATTCTAAAGTGACAAGTGTCCAAACTAAGCTATGAAAGAGAACATTCACTCCTTGGTGTTCATTATTTCTTGGTGTGTTCTTGATGATCTTCTCCTTGCTCGTTACTTGATGATATGATGATCCAATTTGTGCGCAACTAAATGAATGAGAGAATGGTCTAGGGTATATAAAGATTTTCCTATTGGCCTTTAAGCCCAGAGATAATTTTCCATATCACTTTCAAGAGAGCATTGAATGCTCAAGATATAGTTGCTTAAATTTTGAAGTAACTCGCAAGGTTACGAATCTACTGAAGTATAGAAATATGAATTCGAGGTCGAACCCACAGGGGCTTGACTAAATATAAAATTGATTAAAGTTAGAAAATAACTCAAAACCTACTACTCTAATTTTAACATAGTTGAAAATAAATCAATGATGATGATAAAAATAAAATAAACAATACCAATAATATGTCAAGCAAGAAATCCAATTTATTCCAATAAATAAAATTTAGATTCCAAATTTTAATTTAGAGTAGCAATTTTGAATTCAATCTAATGTTTTCTCAAAATTTAACATTAAACACACATTCATGAATTCGAATTTATTAAATTCCCCTTCTACTTCAAACATCCAATGTATTAAATATTAAGATTCCAATTTTATCTTAATTAAAAAGATTATGAATCAAAGATTAGATCTAAGCATCCAATGTATTAAAATTAAGATTCAAATCACAACACGTTAAGATAATTTGATTTAAAACCATAAAACATCCAAGTAATTAATTAATGATCTCAATTGCTAACTATTATTAGTGCATGACATTAATAAATGAAAATAATAAGGAATGAAGAACTAGATGAAGCCGGAATTTAATCACAAAATTCGAACTTAATTTGGAATAAAAAAATTAAAATATCATCTCATTTATGGAATAGAATTACATAACATAATGGAGAATTAAAGAAAAATAAAATCCAAAAACCTGGAAATCTTAGAGACCCCACACGAATTTGATCTTCTTCTCCTTGATCCAACGAACTCTCTTGGATGCTTGATCAATTCAATTTTACCTTAGACACGCCTATGTATTTATAGGATTTTTCAGGTGGTGGACTAAGTAGGTGGGACGGTTTTCACATGGGACACATGGCAAATTTGAATTCTCGCATGTGTGAAATATTTCACATGGGCTCCATTCTTCTCTTATGGGCCTTGATTCCATATTAGACCTTGGGCTTGGGCCTTCATTCTTAATTAATTATATGAATTTACCACATTCAGAAATTAAATTCTAAAAATGACCAACATAATCCAAACTCTCATATTTAATTCTTTGCCAATTTTTCTTCACTTTTTAATTCAATTTAACTCCATTTCCCTGATTTCTCTATTTATACCTATAAAACTTGTAATTCCATTAATTATGCAAAATAAACATACATAAAGAGTTAGCTAACCTAATTTTCAGAGGTAATTAACACATTTTTGGATTCATCATATACCAATGATAGTTTGGAATATGAATAGGAGTGATAGTGATCAGCTTAGAAAAGGCTTTTTCCAAAGGAGAGCATTAAAAGCTCAAGATATGAAAGTGATATGGCTTGGATTGGGAAAGGAATAACAATGATATCAATTAAGCTCGAACTACGATTTCAAGTCACATTCAATATGAGCTTTGAAAGCTCAAATGATTTACCCATAGAAGCTTGGAATGTGACTAAGAGTGATTGAGTTTATGATTTATTGTCATCAAAAATGAATACTCCAATCTACTTAGATCACAATCAACTCAAGAGTTTAATGAGCCTTAATGCTCTGAATGGGTTGGAGGATAGAGTTAAACACACTTGATAATGTTGCTCAAATTGTTTACTAGAAGAGCTTAGGATATTTTCTTGATTTTCCTTCTAGCGCAAAACCCATCATTATAAAAGAAGATTTCATTTATGATTTATGTTCTCAAGGTGAACATTCCAATCTTCCTTGAACACAATCAACCCAAGAGTTTGGTGAGCCTTCAATGTTCTACATGGGTTAGAGCATGGAGTTAAAGACATATGATAATGTTGGTCAAATTGAGTACTTATAATGCTTGGGATGTTTTCTTGATTTTTCTTTTAAGCATAGAACTCATCCAAGTTTAAGAAAAACAAATGATTTGACTATAATGGTCTTTTGAGTAAAAACATGATGAAAGCATAGGTCATTTCACTGAATAAGCCCAATGCTCACAATGGATTCGGACCCAATAATCTTACGGTTGTTGGAGGTCTTAGCCGTTCAAGTATCTATGAACGGGCCACTTGCTAAAGGTTTGATTAATAATCGACCAGTGACGACAAGTTTTCCATTAATTCAATGTCTTTATATGTGAGTTAAGATAAAAAAAAAAAATGAATTGAAAGAGAACATTAATGAAGTTCAACACTTAATCAAAACTCACACATAAAATACAAAATTATTTAAACATGATATTTACTTGTTGTGGACTGAAGCCCGTGGTGTTGGATCTGTAGATCCTCGTGACAACCGAAGCCTCTCAAAATCGAACCAACATCCACTTCAATCGATGAATTGCAATTTTGCAAGAAAAAAATAATTTTTTTCAAAAATTGGGTGCCTCATATGTCCACCATATATGTGCTTAAAAAGAAAACCAAAAGATAAGGAGACAACACAAGAAATGTGTGTCCCACAGTTGTTGGGATCGTCCATGGCACTTGAAAGTAGCCATCATCTTATCTAAACTCTATCTCGAGATAACTCAAATCTTACAACTACCAATGGAAACTAAGAATTTAAAATAGTCCTAATCTAGGGCATACGTCCATGGTGGATAATTTGGCTTCCAAGAGTTGTGTACGTATGTGGTGAAGGAATCCTAGTTGAGCTCATGCAATTGGGACTTATCACATTAACTTCCAACGTTTTGGGATAGGTTTGGATGGAGTTTGGGCTATGGCAAGTGGGCTATGGGTTGAGTTGATTTTGTGGATGGGCTTTGGCAAGTGGGCTATGGGTTGAGTTGGTCTTGTAGATTTGGGCATGTTGGGTATGGGCTTAGTGGGGGTTCTTGGGTTTTGACGAGTTGGGCTTGGTCTTAGTGGATTTGAATTTGGGTTGCGGCTTAGGCTTGGCTTGAATTGGGTCTAACTGGTCCATCGAAGCCAATGCAATATCATCTATGCTGTCTTAGTCCATCTCACGAACAAGGCTCCACATCAAAACCCAACACTCACTTACTACTACATGTATTTGACAAGTCATTGGAATATTAGCTGTCAAAAGTGCATCAACATCTTGTTCATTAGAGGTCTCCAAATGTACCTTAGAATGGAACGAAAATCATTTCAACCATATAAAATTTCATACACATCCCTTATTTTTTTTTTATACGTGTGAGAAACTCAGCCACAGTCTTAATAAAATCCTCACAGGTGAGCTCACTATCCTTATGGCACACCAAAATTAGACTATGAAGAATCAAACCCGCAACCTCCCGCTTCTTAAGGCGGGAGACAACACCTATCACCATTCTTCCCTTGGCTGAGAAAAGTTTGGAAGAAAAATAGAATAAAATATAAAAGAATACTGGCTTCTTTCTCTTTATGTGGAGTTTTGCCAACTTGTTTTCTACGTGACCAATTCTTGTCTACGCTGAAGTATAACTAAGAAGGAGACTCACTGTACCAGTGGCAGGTATGAATTCCATAAACATTCTTTCTTTATTGATTTTAATGAATAATTTTTTTTTGTTATAACATACAAAAACTCAAAATTTTAAAGGTATAATTTTAAAATAAATAATTAAAGCGATTCAATAATATTGTTATAAAATATTAAAATCTCATACATACGTCTATCCTCTATCTCTACTTGACAAGATTTTAATCTACAATATATACAGTTATACACAATGGTAACGGGGTTTATACTGCATTTCCCTAATTTTCAGCTTCTAATTTTGGGCTGATTTACAGCTAATTGATTACAAGATAACATTTTTACAATTTTGACAATAATAATCAAATGATAGGATTTTAATTATACTTTTTTTTTAAATCTCCTAAATTAAAATTTCCCAGTTTATCAAAAATACCCTTGAGAGCATGGTGATGTTGATCGATATTGATAATTTTAATTAAAAAAAAAAAAAGAGAAAATTTTCTCAGCCGACAGATACTGAGATATTTAAAGGAGCGCGTTAGAGCCACTTGGGGGCGTGAACACCGAGTCCAATCATTTTGCTGCCCTCTCACTTACGTCCAAACTGCAATACATGACAATGGCAATGGCAACGGCGGCACCGGCAACGGCAATGGCAGAAATTCTAAGTGGAAGACTTTCAATCTTTAACGAATACTAATAGACACCCCTTTTTTCTTGCTTGTTATCATGTAGATGTCTTTTTCTTCTTTTTAGAACGCGTCTGGATGTACATAATCCTTGCCGTTTCTCCAGGGACTTCGTCAGCAACATCTGTCCTTTCTTTTTCCTTTCAATGAAGAACTTTTCCACACATTTCTTGACTTTTCTCACTTTGGTAACGTGACGTTAGTATTGGACTTTATTTTATTTTTTTTTAACTCTAAACTCTTTCGGAGAAGTACCACACCCACACGTAATGCCCCTAGTTTAAGTGGCTAAAACTTGAACAAGAAAGCTCGCACTTTTTGAGACGATAAGTAACCAACTGATCTATTCAACATTGGGTTATTAGTATTTGACTACTCAATTTCCTTCTATATTTATTTTTGTATTATTGATGTATTTAGTTAATATGAACTTTTAATTTGACGATGATTATTCCAAATTTTGTACCTACTGAATCATTCTCGTGAGAATACTAGTGTAGAACGGTAGATAAAAAAAAAAATTCGCAAGTGGCAAGAAGGGATTGAAGGGATGGTTAGAAATCTGTCTCAAAAATCGAGAGTCTTAAGTTCAATTCACACCCTATTCTAAACTCTAAAGGACCGCTCTTCGTAAATTTATTTGATGTGTGAGTAGAGAGGCTTACACATATTCCGAAGATTTTAATCTGGTGTTCTAAGAGGTCTGGACACTTTAATTATAAAGAAAATGATAATAATCTAGGTAAATTTTCTAATGTTATAAATTAAATAGTTAAAATTGATTGAGAGTGTTACTTCTTATTTCCACAATATATTACATATCATATTCGGCGTTAGTGTTATGCTAATGAGGTTCATGTACAATGGTTTGGTGCACCCAATGGACTACAGCTTGTAACACTTTTAATTAAAATATGGCACTCTTCTGACCAAGGTTAATTGGTACATGAGTTTCTATCTTGATTTCAAGTGGTTGAAAAAATTATAATTACAGCAGTAAATTTGCAGTTGTGTTTGAATAGTTAGATAAAAAGAGCTTTATATAGATTTTATAAGGAAATCTTTATCCTTGAGATGCCTAAAAAAGAAATTAGACGATAGATCCAATATATTGTCATTTTTTTTTTTAATTTAGGTGTGGGAAACCATGGGATACCCAGCGTAAAACTCAACACATTTTATACTACTCAAATACAAATGAGACAACTATATTGGGACAATTCTAAAATCCATATAGGACAACTAATTTAGGACAGAGGGAGTAATTAAATGATATTTACTGTTTATGAAATTAAATGAAGATGCCTTAATATGATTGATATAATTTATAGGGTATTTGTGTATTTTTTTTCTATTTGTCAATATATTTATGAGATTATGCTTTTTATAAAAATTTCATGAATTATGAAAGAAGATATATATCATTATGAGATATTAGAGAATATGAACTCCATATCAAGTGTTCACTAATATTAGTATTCTGTTATCTATAATTTTTAGACATTTTTTCAATTTTTTAATATACTTCTTTCATATCGAATTATTTTCTTTTACCAGTCTGATACTCTACTAAAATGATTTTTTAAGAAAAAATAAACATAATAAGTGATGAAATCTAATGGTCATAATTGCAAGAAAACTCGCACATTTCCAAAAAAAAAACCCAACTTAAATGAATTTTATATTTAGGTCTATAACTCGAATCAAGGACTTTGATAATAGAAACCCATTCACCCCGAGTGTATGGGCAAACGGTACAATGGATAAACCAAAATCCTAATTTCTCACCAAAGAAAGGAACAAGGTCAAACAATCAAAGAAAAATCGACACCATACGAAATTCTTCCAAGAAGTGAAATCCAATTGAATTAAAATTGAGTCATGGAATCTAATTTCAATTATGCAATGCGGATGCAATCAATTAAACACTTAAAATTCAATATGTAAATAAATACACACTTGCATGACTCCAAATTAATTCAACATGCATCCAAACTTAAGTTAAAAAAAAAAAGATATATTGGCTCACCACACTAGGAAAGACCCAAAAACACTCTTACTTTCAGTAGAATTCAATTCAACTGGTAGTGTTTACGATGGTCGACCAAGGCCTCAATTTAGAGGTTTAAGGAGAAAAAATCATGGATTTAGGAACAAAAAAGTTGGTTCTAAGTTCTTTTCCGTCACTTTAACACGTGGTTATAAAATTGGTCATAACTTCATCTATATATATCAGAATCGTACAAATTTGAGTATGTTGGAAATGTAATTGAATAAGATTTTTAAATTTTCAATTAATTCAATATTCTAAAAATCAAATATCGTTTGGTACCTCGAATCTAGCTGCAAAGTCAAATTATACTTTTTGTCAAATCCAATTGCGACATGTCCTATCTAAAAATAAAAAGTGAAAACTTCAAAATAATCGTGTACTGATATGCATGTCCAAAGCTTGCTAAAGGAGAATTATTTGCTGCTATTTCTTGTTTCCTTAAATCCACCCTAAGTATGGATGAGAATCATCTATACGAAGATGGAGATAAAGAGAGAAATTGCAATCCGTAACTCTTCTCTGTGACCAGCAAATGAACCACTTCCTTAAACTGTATTGAATTTCTTTTAGGGGATTTGAAGCCTCACACAATACGTAAGCTCATGAGCCATTAATTTGGACAATTTGACTCCCAATAAAAATCATTTCGAGCCACATATTAACTGAAAAATAATTGATATATATCATATCGACAATATGCCACTTGGCCAATATGTATCGGTGTCATTTTTTAAATCTCTTAAATCCAACCGTCTAATTTCTATTTCATGCGCTGATTGGACTAATCAATATGTTATAGATTACTATGGAAATCAAATTCGTTGAACTTCGATCATATGTCCTCCAACTTTTGAGTTGAATGTACGAGACTTCTCTAAATTTTAGATTATTGTAGTTTCATTATTGGTTTTGAAAATTAATTGCAGTTTAAGTATCTATTATGATGATACATAATTATTTATAAGGATAGCTTTTGTTAATGCCGAAATACGAGAAAGAGATACATAATTATTTCACTTTATAAAATCATCCTATCTCAGGCAAATAAGGCTTGAATAAAGACTATATAATAGCTAACTTTTCATGAACTACATAGAAAAGTTCAAAGTTGATAAAGAGGGAAATGGACAAAATTCTTGAATGGGTATTAGAGGAACTTTATAAAATGTCTTTTTTTTTTTAATTTATGTTTGGGAAATTGCTAGAAACTCAGTGAAAAAACTTCTACATGATACTCAATGTCCTTAGAGTATATTAAGCTAGACCATGGGGGCTTGGACCTGACATCTCCCCCTTTCTGAAAGTTAATTACAATTGATTATCAAATATTATCAAAAACTTATAAAAATTGAAAATTTAATAGTATTATATAGTTCCTCCTGGACCCTATACTAATTACACTTGGATGAAAGCATAGTGGACCCAAATGGCACTATTCTTTTATGCATCTCATACAGAGATGGCAAGGATCCATTATTAGCAGACAAATGAAAGGACCAAAAATTGCAGGAAAGAAATAGAATTGATTAGATTATAATAAGGTTGAAGTTTGAATGATGAAGATAAGAAAGGCTAATCAAGTGCTTTCAAGATTCTATAATTCAAAACGTTCAAACCAGAGGGACTAAAAAGGGGGGAAATAAAGACTAGGGGAACACAAGTACAGTGTTTTCCAATGATGTCAACCAATGAAACAAATTTCTATGACTAATTAAAACTATATATATATATATGATTTGCTGTGTTTTAACTGAAAACACATAAAATAACAATATTGCTTTGACATTTTCAATAGCATATAATGATATTAAAGATGAAAAATATTAGCTAATCTTAATGCATTTGTAGCACTTCCACCTAAAAAAGTCTCACATCAGTTGGGAGTTTGGGTGGTGGGGGCTTTATATTGAGGGCTTTTGGGCTTGGCCATGTGGGTCATGGTCTAAAGCAAAACCGTGTGGGCTTGGGTAGAGCCCAAAGCGGACAATATTATGATGGGGTAGGGTCGGGTCGTTACAAGTGGTATCAGAGCACAGTTCAACACTCAGACTGTGTAGGCTCTCTACTTGTGTGACATGTTTGCCTCTGTCTGTGGACCCCTATTAGTGTGATGAGACAAAGTCTGTGATGACGCTAGTCTTAAGGGGGTGGATTGTAGCACTCCCACCCAAAAAAATCTCACATCGGTTGGGAGCTTAGGTGGTGGGGGCTTTATATGACGGGACAACTTTCTCCATTGTAAGGCCTTTTGGGCCTGGCCATGTGAGTTATAATCTAAAGCAAAATCGTGCGGGTTAGGTAGGGTCCAAAGCGGACAATATCACGATGGAGTAGGCCGAATCATCACAGCATTAGCCAAAGGAGTTTAAATATTTGGTTGATCTTTATTGTCTATGGGCTATCGGCTAAATTTTATCTTTTTTATCGTATATGATCAATTCAATCACATAATGATTTCAGTAAAAATATTTTATTAAAACTAATATGATCTCATAATGTTGATATATCACTAATACAATAGTGTGATTGATAATGCCAATATTCCAACATTTGAAACCCTAGTTTATACTTATTTGGCTATGTTTTAAAATCCCATCCTTCTAAAACATTGAACCTAGTTCAAACTTGATTTCACTAAATGCAATTTCATTATCTTGAAAACCTTTTCAAAGTTCAAAACGTCAAAAAAGCGAAAGTAAAAAATATGTTAGAGCAAATTTAAACAAAAATTAATAAAAAAAAAACTCAAAATAGACAAATCTAAAAGAACATGAGATTGGAATAAACAAATACATTTCAAACATGAAGAATGTGCTCCTAAACCTTCTTAAATTGATACCAATACAGGATTCACTTTGAAACTAAACGAAATAACAGTTTTTTATAAAATTTAAAAAATTGGCAAGCCGTATTAGTCAATACAGGTCTAAACTAACATATCAATTGATACGTACTATATATGTAATGATTCGACCCTTGATCACACATGTCAAAGAATTTTACAGGCTCCATTCTTGATTAAAGTGGGGGAACAACTCGATGGCCCAATATGCGACCAAGTTTATAGACCTTCCTCATCATGCCCCTCTGATGGTGGCAGATGATCCAAGCATGGTTAGGCGTTCCGAACGAGAGCTCCGTTCCTCTCTCCAGTGCCAAATTATAGCGCATAGGCTCACGACCTTGAACCAGACAATTGAGAGAGCCTCATTAAAAAAGTCAGGGGATGAAGACAGTGGAACCTAGAGTACGTCCCGGCAAGGGAACACCCAAAGACCACCTAAGTATGGAAAGAAAAAGAAGACCCATATCAGTTCCAGGGCTCTTCCTCCCAGCAGGGACAATCGTCTGCAAGGAAGGCAGATAGTACAGGTTAGAGGTAGATTATCTGTTATACCTATAATCAATCGGGCCGCACTTCGAGGTAGTGTACTCAGTCTCTCTCTCTCTGTAGTCAGGAGAGCGATTGTGTTATGTCTTTGAGCAAATAAAACATATGGCAAGGGACTACCCACAGCGAGCATATTCATGTAGTATAGTGGGACCCTGCGTGTAAACATTTTTCTCTCTTCTTCTTTTGCAAACTTCTTTCCTACTTGGACTGACAGTGTTTTCTGTACGTGCCATTTTTGTTGGATTTTAGAGGAAAAGTCAAGACTCTGCCAAAAATCTCCCGGAGGGTACCAATTTCATCAGCCTTGAGGTAGGGAGTATGAACCTTATTGATATTCAATTTTGTTGTTTTATCGTAAATATATGGATCGAAGTTTATCGCTTGTCATTCATATGCTTGAAATTATATTGTATGTATAATTATTTTCTTTAAATACCTAACAGAAATGTGTTAGTATGTTTATATGTGATTTGGGTATTCGTGGAACGATGTGGGTATGGTCCTGATTAATAAAGGTTTTGTAATATTTTATGTTGAAAATTATTTGGCTTGAAGAACCGGGGCAGACCCGTCAACTTGATTAAATATCCTTCACAAATGTTGTTTGATTACACAGCTTAAATGATTGGCCTCGTAGAGTTGTGTAGAGCATCACAGGATTTACTCTATGCCATGATATGATTAAGTTTTTGATATCCTGACCCATGAGCCAGAGGCCAGGCCCTAGATAAGCTGATCCAAGTGAAACTGGGCCCTGTTGGACGAGCCAGTAAAGTGGGCCGGTCGGATCCGACAGCCCAACAGTGGGTGGGAGTTGTGGAAAGTCCCACACCGGAAGTTGAGGAGTTTGAGAGGGGGTTAATAAGTAGCCTTGCTCCCTCAAACCAGCAAGACGCTTTTTAGACCAGGACTTGGGCCGAGTCCGATCCAAAAAACCATGAGGGCTTACCCGTGTGCACTTGTGTGCGCGTGTGGGCCCAAAGCGGACAATATCTTGCTGGGCCGAGCCCCAAACCCTTTTTATGGGTCGGGCTGTTACAAAGTTCATGTGGGATATTGGTTGTATTAATTGAGCTGAGAATAAAGTAAATAGTTCATCTTGTGTATTATTAGGTCACGTGATATTTTAGGATCCAATAGATATGGTCTTTGTGGATAAAGCATATGATGACTGTCTTTATACAACATGTATTGTATTTATGATGGTTGATAGGGCTTTGTAGAAGCCAATTGTGTATTGTTGATTTTGGTTAGTGGGAGATAAACCACGTTGACCTATTGTGAATATTGGTGAATATTGACGTTGGTATACGTCATATGACAAATGATTTAGGGTTTGTATGACTCTGTGTTCACGGTAGGTCTAGGTGAGACCAATAGACCCAAAATTCTTGTGGGCGGGTGAGGAGTGGGCATGTGTGACTTGGGCGAGCAAGGAATGTTGTCATGTTACTACACTAAAAGGCCACCTCACTATCATGCTGCGGTGAGGGTTAAGGTTATCACCATTCTTTACCGGAGACATATGAGTAAGACACAAAGCATTGATTTCTATTACTCATGGATAGATAAATAGGTGGATTATGACAATAGCACATACGAGAAGTATGTGGTGGATAGAAAATTTGGATTGAGATTTATACGCTTAGAAGTGCTAACTTTTAGATTGTATGTTTGACTGATCATTATGCCATGTCACCTGTTTTGTGACAGTTGTGGGCGTCCATATGTTGTAGATGGACCTCTATGTATTGTATTACCGCATGATGGTTTGTATGTATTATTTATGGTTATGTTTGTGCATATTATGGAATATGTCTAATTCCTGCACTTTTTACTTTGGCCCCTGTACCACTACTGGGCTTATGATCTGTGGGCTAGTGAAGCTCACTCCCTAACAGTTTCAGGTATCACTTGGGAAGGGACGGAATGACTTAGAGTGATGACGACTCGATACCGGGTCCTGGACTTCAAGTTATTTTTAGTTGTACTTTCCTTTAAAATATTTTATCTTCAAGTGTTGTAAATCATATTGAGATTATTGTAATTAACTCTTGAGATATGGCCAGTACATGTATTTCTATTGTGTTTATAAATAAAAAATTCACGCGCCCGTCTTGGGGCGAATCGTGACAGAATCTGCCTAGATGAGTTGCAAGATTCAATCTGATGTAGAGTTTAAATATTATTTGTGAAATAACCATGCTAATTGATATGCTTGAATGGGATGCATGGTTCAACATAGTTTTGTCCAATTGCATAATCTCATGAATGAGATAGTTTTGTCCAATTGCATAATCTCATGAATGAGCATTGCATGAGAATTGTACAATACGGGAGAACGCTCGTGGCGGAGCATGGTACTAAGTTAGGGTTAGTGTACCCTACTATTCGATGAACGTAGTGTTATGATAGGCTTCTCCTGCATGTATGTGTGGAACATCTCGAAAAAGGATTAACGTTCATTGATTATGGATTGATATTAGACAAAAAAAAAGAATCTTGTGTCTTATGGGCTCCGTGCAGAACAGGTTGCGATAATATATGACTGATGCATATTGTATCAATCGATTTTTATCTTATAACATCCATATAAAATTTTACTAATACAAATCTGCTTTATCGTCTTAATTTCATCTAAGAATAAAATGTTCAATCTAAAAATTTATAAGTCAACTTGACTTGGGTCATATTAAAATAATATTTAATTGAATTAAAAATAATTCGAACTAAACCGACGCCCAATTCCAAGCTAAACCAAAAAGGCCTGATACCCAAAAATAATTAATCTCAGCCCAGGCCCATTTTGTCTGGGAGCCCATTTTAAACCTGTGGCCAATTTAATGATCAAGGGTTAATTTCATGACTTATTAAGAGTATTAAATATAAACTATAAAATATAATATGTTGGCCAAAAATATAAACTAT
This sequence comes from Chimonanthus praecox, assembly GCA_022113865.1. NCBI lineage: Eukaryota > Viridiplantae > Streptophyta > Magnoliopsida > Laurales > Calycanthaceae > Chimonanthus > Chimonanthus praecox. The sequence continues at coordinate 58,102,910 of CM039086.1, read as the reverse complement.
AAACATATGAATGGGACCTATGAGGGCATCCTCAACAACACTATATAACAAGAGGAAAATGAATTAATGGAGTACATAATCCAAGGAATTGAAAACAATTTGGATTTCACACTCAAATTGCAAGGAATTTTAAAGTGACAAAATGATTTCAATATGATTTCTACTAGGGTCCAAATCATTCAAATGATTGGCTAATCAGCTGTTATAATGAGTTTAGGCCTTAAAATTTATAAAAATATACTTAATTCAGTCTAAGAAAGGAGTTCATTTGCTAAATACAAATTTAAAAATTACGAAAAAATCTTAATCACTTCTAAAGAGAAGATTCTCATTTTATTTTGAACTAAAGCTTGAATAACATGGAGAATCACTCCTAAATTCGCCCAATCTTAAATTGGGACTCAAATTAGCCACAATCAACAAGTTTAAGGTTGTTGGGATTTGGGAATATGATGTAATATATTTTTATTTTTATTTCCTTTCATGTAATAATGCCACATGGCATATTATGATTGGATGAGTTTGAAGTCTTCAATTAGGTGAATTAGAAGATAAGGGTGTGTGTGTTTAAGAGAGGAATTTCTTCTGATATTTTTAATCCATGAAACATTATAAATTAAGGGCATGGGAGAGTATTGAATTTGCACAAGTTTGAGTTTAAATTAATTGAAGCATTAGTTGCTTTGATCTCTTCAAGTTTTTTAATTCTTTTAAATTTCTAGTATGATTTTGTGTTGAATTAAATTTTAATTATTAAAATTAAATTTATTTTGCATTAGATTAATTTTTAATTCATACAATTTAATTATCGCGTTCAATAGAAATTTTTTATTTCATTGTAAATTTCAAACGGTATTGGTTTTTCATGAAATTTGCACCCTTTTTATTTTTAAGAGAAAAATTGTGATTAGTTGTGTGGTTTCTAATTGAAATCCGTTTGTTCAATTATTTGAACTAAATTGTCAATTTGACATTAACATGGATAAAACATCTAAGAAACTTCTTAAAAGTTTGAAAATTCTAAAAATTTAAATTCTCTTAAATTCATATTTGAGTAAAAAAAAATTCTTTTGTTTTAGACGGGGAGAAATGTAAAAAGTGAATAGGGCCGTCTTCAGGACCCAACAAAGACCAGTTTCGGGCCATCTGGCCAACCCGGCCCGGACCCTGGTTGACCGGCAGACCCGGGCCCGTCTCGAAATTAGATTTTGAATCTACACGCAAGTGTGGCTAAAGCGGTGTGAAACGCACTTTCTAGGCTTCTTCCTTTCTCTCTCCCCCTCTCGAATTCTCCTATTAAATGCATTTCTCCCTCTCCCTCTCCCTCTCCCCCTCCCTCTCTCGAATTCTCCTCCCACGACCCGATCCGTCTGATACGATAACTTACTTTTTGTAGTGATTCGGAATTCTTGAGTTGCGATCGATTGGATGCAATTCCTTTTTCTTCTTTTACAACCTTTTCCCCACTTAGAATCAATCATATTTAGCTCCAATCCAGATCATCTTTTCACGAATCACATCTTCATCAGTAGTTAGAAAGATGAAACCGCTTGAAATTTGAAGATCGGTTTCGGATTCAGAGAGGATCGTATTTTCGAGCTCGGATCGTTTTACAGCCGCTTTGTTTAAATCCAGGCTTTCGGTGCTTTACACCAAGAAATTTGGTCCACAAAAGATTCGACCACGGATTAGGGTCGGAATCACGAGTTTGGATAAATTAGAACAAGTTCGTTGACCGAATTCATATATTTTGGCAGTCGAATTGGAAGGAAGTTCAGGTTTTGGTCTGGAATTTGATGAATTTGGACTCTCTCATTTCCTAGATCGATCCAATTAAGTCACTTTAAGCTTGGATTTCAGGTATCCAATAGAGCCGTATTTTTTGTTGAAAATTGAGGGTTACATCTCGCTTCAGATCTTGATTGCGTCGGATTGGATTTTGAGCAATAAATATTCTCTTCTATATCTTTCTAGATCTTTTGCAGCTCTGTAACAAGGAGGTCTGTTCATAGAGCTAAGGAAAGTCAATGCTCCGGAAAGTTGAATGCTTATTCTATTAGAATTCGGATTTCATCAGCGTTCTTCTATCGGTTACATCTCAAAGCAGGAGATTCAATAGTGTATATAGAGAGAAATCAGCTTTTTATTATTAAAAAAATTAACGTCCTTGATAAGGTGCTCTTCTGAATCACTTAATTGCTTCTTCTTCTTTTTTTTTTTTTGAATTCCTTACTTTTATATTGGTTTCAACATTTCTAACTTATGTTTGCAAATCTATGGTCGTGTTAATTATGAACCTCATAATGCCAGGATCAGTTCGAATTTAGGGCCTGTTTGGTAGTTTGGAGTTCTTACTTGGAATTGGTATTTTGCGGATATACAGAACTCTTCAAAGAAACTCATGTTTGGTGAAACAAGATTCTAAAGTGGGAACTATGAAATCCAATTTCTTACATTGAACTGGAATCTTGTAGAATTTACAGAAGCCCCCAAAGAATTCATAATGGATTCCAATTTCATGTTGGTGGATTCTAGATTGGGAATTATGAAGTATTGAATCCAATTTCATGTTGGTGACTGGAATTCTGTAGTGGGAATTATGAAGTATTGAAATCACAATGACTGTCAATTTCATGGGATTTATGAATGTCCGGCTGAAATTTCATGTTGTAATTCCAAGGCATGTAACATGTATTATATTACAGAATTCCTAGCCGTCCAAGCACAAAAACAATATTGCCAGTATTCCCCAAATTCCAGAACTAGCAGAATGTAATTTCATGATTTAGAGGATTATAGATTCTGCTGAAGCCCTGTACCAAACAAGGCCTTGGGAATTATATGTTTTATTCAACTGGATGCTGAGATTCTGTAGGACTGAAGGTTTAGCTTTGAGAATAATAGATGGTTTTTATTGAATTTCCATCTGCAGGCTTCCAGATCATTCAGCTCTCAGAACTCTTTAACGCTTCTTTTATCGTGCTGGTTATATTCATGACGTTACCAATGGTTGACTGTCGTAGTCTAATCGAGTTCTGCAAAGCTTTTGAGCAGCACAAGAATTCCTTCGCCACAACTAATCAGCGAAATAGCCATCACCATTCTCGTAATAACAAGAAACAAAGCAGTTCCTTAAACCCCTTATCACATCCATTCTGTGACCACTCTCCTTTTGCAGCCATTGATATCATTATATTGCTTCTGGCATTTGTTGCACTTGGGGTTCTGATGATCCCGTACTTCAAATTCATCGTCCATGAAGCTTCTGAGCTTCTTCCAGTAGCTTTTGTCCTGATAGAAGATGTTATGTGTACAGAGCCTGTAGCATATATAATTGGGTTAGTTCTGATGTTCATTGCTGCAATTGCTGGGTGGGAGATCATAAATTACCAGTCAAGAAAATGTGGGAATTCTTATTGCAAGGGCCTTCGTAAGGCAGTTGAATTTGATATCCAGCTTGAATCAGAAGAGTGCATCAAGTACATGCCACCCATGCCGACTACTGCATATGGGGCTCGCCCTCTGGAATTAGGGAAGGACCACAAGGAACTGGAAGCCGAGTTGAAAAGAATGGCACCACCAAATGGCCGCACTGTTCTCATATTTAGAGCTCCTTGTGGATGCCCTACAGGTAGAATGGAGGTCTGGGGGCCTAAGAAACTTCGAAGAATCAAGAAGTAGTAGGGGAATAGCTGTTATTTTCCTTTATATATAAACTCATACTAAAGTATATCAATGTCTGCCCATCAAATTAGTGGCATGAATTAGACTAATGATTGTTGCTTTTGATGGGAGTGTAGGATCTTTTGTGGTTCATGACATAACAGTTACTTAAATGTTAGTGGATATAACTTCTGAATAAATATTGCATGATCATTAATTTGATTTGTCAGTGAGCATCAGGCAGTCACATATTTTTATTTCCTAATCTTGTACTTGTGTTCCTGTTCTTTCTTTTCTTTTAACTTTTAGGGTAGGCATTTGCAATTTCTTCTGATTCCATTTGATGGATCAATTTTACAATAGAATTTTTGATGTTCTTGGAAACGTAATCACTGACTCACAGTTATACGATAAAAGGGGCTTGATGTGATTTAAGTTGTACCTTGAATGAAGCAACCTCATCATTTATAATCAATTAAATATAACATTTTAACAGATTCTACTTGTTTCTTGTTTGACGTGGGTTGTCTTTCATCTCAAAAAATTTACAGGTTGATTCTTTAAACAAAAATAAATTAATAAATAAATAAAATAAAATCTATTGTTTGACAGCATTCTGTCTGGTGTTTGAGGGAAGAGAAGATCATAGCAGAACATTTGAAAAACAAGCACTGTGGCTTTCACTATTTCTGGTCGACTCCCATCTCAGCAAACACTGTCCTTTTTCTTTCAAAAATTGGAGAAATTGTCCTACAAAAATGAAAGAAGCTTCAGCTTTTGGAGCACAAGGAAGACCTAAAGAAAGCACATACTTAGATTTTTTTTTTTGTTGATATTCTATTTCTTTATACTGTATATAATGATTTTACTGACACACATCTAAGCATTGTCGAGAACAAGCATGGCTTAGCTCTTAATATTTTTGCACTCCCCATTAATGACTATTATTTGAGCCGCTGCTTATCACAGTTGATCCTGTTATAGGTTGTACTCTTCTTAAGATCACTAGAATGTAATATTTACATAACGACCATTTTACATCTACCAGGATTAGCTTCATTTTTATAATTATGGAAGTTCTGCAACCTGGTTTGGCTCCACACTCTACCTTATGCTTCTTGTAATGAATTTGTCTTCACAAGTTTTCATCACTTTTAGCAAGTCCTGGTGAGATTTTGGATACATTCATCTGTGAACATTATTTTGATTTAAGAGATCTTGGGTTAATATATACGCTTTAAACTGTCAGCATTCACAGATGAAGTGATTGATTTTATACTGAAATAGAAAGATGGAATGTCCTTAGCTCATGGACATATCTATTGCTGTCCAACTCACACAGTCTCCTGTCAGTTTGAGCTGAATCGATTCAACTGAAATTGTTTGCAACTTGAAGTGGCACCATTTTCATCATGGACATTTAGATCTAGTTCTTTTGTTAGGTACAACAATCTTAAACCTATAGCCATTTCAAAAAACTACCTTAAACCTATAGATTGGCTTTCATTCCCTGGTTGAATTGCAGATAGTTTAGCTTCGTTTGCTTCACTTTCTTCCCTTCTTTTCTTAGTTGCTGGTGCAGCTTCCCATTTCTCTTTGAACTCTAGCAGTTCTGTTGTATTGTAATGGGATCATTATCCCTTCTGAAAAAAGCATCCTATTCTCGTTCAGGTTTTTGCTCCATGAGATTTCACTTTTTTCAGGCTTTGAATCCTTCTCACTTTCATTTTGGCACTGGCATGCGTCTCTATTCGAATTTGTCAACCCGATTCTAAATTTATGTATTTCTTGGTCCTTTCGGGATCCTTCACAAGAAGTCAAGCAGCTATCCATTGACAATCAGCAGTATGGGTTGTTTGTGCCTGCCGAATACACAAATTTGACATTTCTTTCAGCTCCGAGAAGTCAGAATTGAGGCTTTTATTAGATACTTCAGATACCAATTCAGAGAATTTCACTTTGGCTGCTTCCAGTCCTGTGGTATTAAGGTGCTGTCTGCTAAGCGTCTCATGAGCTTTCTCTAGCACTGACTGTAAGTATTTCCTCTGGGCCACTATCTGTAGCTGTTGGACAGGAAACTATTTCACAAACTTATTAATGGATTTTAGTTTAAAGTACTTAAGAAAGTTCTAATATAGTGCTTAGTTGACATGTTCCCCTTAAGAAGTGTATAATCTTTTTGTGTTCTGATTCTATAGAATGCATTGTAGTTGTTTTCCAAGAAAAACCAGTGTCTTTGGAATATTACCAGAACTCTCTGCTTTTAGCTCCCACTTCTTCATGCTTCTCTCTTACAAACCACTGCTTTCAAAGAAAATGATAGTAATTTTCGTCTGCTGTGACCACCATGAAACTTCTTTTTTTGATGAAGTGTGCATTGCTCATTTTTTTATTCAAACAAAATCCTTGATTGTCGTAATTGACACAATTTGTTATTTAGACCACTTTTTTAACTTCTCTCAGAATATTGGAAGACAAGAAACTAGACTTTCTGAATTTTAAGGTTTTTAATAATGACGACTATTTTTACCATTCAAAAAACAAATTAAGATAATTTTTCTGTAGTTTATCGTGATTTGATATTTGTATTAAGATGTGTTACATCAAGAATCCATTTAAGGCTCTGCTAAAAAAAATGTTACATCAACATGTTTGTAATATGGCAAACAACAACGTAATTTTTCAGGGATCTGTGTTTTCCTTTCTATAAAATTATTGTTACTTTTAGGTTTTTGTAACCAGATTTTAGTTACTGAGTGGATTATTCGAGGAGAACTCAAGTAACTCTTGCTGATGAATGGAACAAAAATAGATTTAAGGTGATACATTTGCTATTTGCAAATTCTTTGAAATGCTTTACCTTTCCATCGTATTTTTTATCGATTCTAGGATAGGGGGCAGAAAGAAAAACAGAAATTTTGTTTGTCTTATGATGCATCACACCTCAAGCTGTTCATGTAGTTTTCTCTGCACCTCAATGTGTGCCTGCATTACATCGCTTATCCACAAACTTCTAAATTTAAAAACTCAGTCAGTGCAGAACTGTTGGAGACGAAGCATTCCAAAAGAACCTTCTTTCATGTGCGTACTTGCTTGTCTGGGAACTCAAGTTACTGGGAAAGTTAATGCTCTGCTTTCTTCAGACATCCTTTCTGCTCCTGCAATACAACCTGCAAATGATCTCCAATAAATGCATGTTTAGAATCTTTTAGTGCGTCACACTGGTTAATCCAAAGGAGTTGGAGTGATGGACAGGAACCCGCTTTAGAAAGCAGGAGTTCTGAGTTCAATTCCCACTCCACTCCAAAGGGCCACTCCTCGTAGAGTTACCTGGTGTCTATGGGTAGGGAGGCTTGCACATATTCCCAGGATTAAAGCAGTTCTCTAAGAGACTTGGACACTTTAGTCATAAAAATTTTAATCCTAACACTTCCTCGTACCATTCTTGTAATGCCCAATATTAGCTTGTGTATGGAGATTCTTGCTAAGCCTGTACTTCTGCAAGACAAAACCCGAAATAGTCTATGGCCAATTAGTATCATTTATTAAGTCAGGAAGAAAATTACCGGAAGATGGCTCTTAAGGTGGTATAAGGTTAGTCCAGGAATTCCCATGAGTTTCATGACTGTTTTTGGAGTAACCTCTGCAACATCAAAACCTTCAATTAGAACTAATGGGTAGATGAATTATTCTTTGAAAACCCTGAACATGAAAAAAATTTCCCTCCAGTGCCTGAGGATAGTCTTGAGCCATGTAAAGAGGATCAAATCTATAGACCGGGGAACACAGATAGGTTATTGATTGATCTGATGGATCTCATTGTCTTGGAAAGGCAATGTCAAGAAATATCTCAGAAATATTCCTAATTTAATACTCTACACGGGGTAGTTCAACTGGTAGGTGCTATGGCTCAGTAACCAAAGGTCTCAAGTTCGAGTCCCAAGTAACCAGATGTCTATGTCTATGGCTTGGGGGGGGGGGGGCGTGGTTTATGTTCATCCAGAGTTTATTCAACACCTTTTACTTAGGGAGAGGTGGGGTTCTTGGCATCTCCTTGATTTGGGTCTTCTATTTTTCCTTCAAATCCAGAACAATGTTGTGCATGTGTATATCTGTCACCCATCAAAAGTTAGTCCCCTGATCAAATACTTTGGTTTCTTCACATATAGAAGATTTCTCCACTTCAAAGATGCATTATGGGGTCCATTGAATCAGAGATTTGGCTCACCCAATCATGGCCAAACTGAAACTTTGCAATATAGAAGGCCATTCAATTCTATATCATTGTTGAGGGTTGGTTTATTACCTACCTACCTCTTGCCTTCCTTCAAACGGAGCTACTTATCTTCAGATTGTTCAGTTTCTTGAAAGACTCAATTCTCCCTCTTAGATCTCACCCCTTCTGATATGCAACCAGATCTTGTGAAGTTATGGATGCTCAGTTTCTTAGTGCTGTTATTTAAAGAGAAGTTTACGTACAAAAAATCTTGGATAGCCCACAATAAAGCTCTGTCCAGTCCAATCTTCACAGCAAGATATCTATTGGCTTTGCCTTGCAATTCCTCTTCCGATTCCCAAACAGTCCTTATTTGAATTCTACACTAAAACTTATGCAGTCAACATACAGAAGAATCTCAATTCTCAAATGAAAGGGACTTGTGCCTGCAATAGGTAAAAGAATATATGCAAAAGACATTTGATTTTTTTTCTTTTTTGTTATTATATTTCATTCAACAACAGCAGGAATTTCATACCCTGGAAGGGGATCTTCTTATTGGTTTTGCAATCCAATTCTCTGCATATAGCCTCAAAGCTCATTTCAACGTGCCCTAGATTCCAAGAAGTTTGAATATTTGGCAGATGGGATGGTTATCACTTATGCTATAGTTCTATGAAAAAGCTAGCTCTGCAATAGATTCAGGGCAATATGGAAATGGAAATGGAAATGAGACACGATGTTAGTGCGGGTATTGTTTAGATGTAAAGAGAAGACCACTAAAATAACATCTCATTTGTTGTGATTTACACGTGCCATTTATAAATAGAACAATAGAACAGAATGGGTAACTAATTTTGATCATGGGATAAAAATGAGGTATGTCCTAAAATAAGATTATGACATTCAAAACTCTAGATTTAAGAACGTATAGAAGGAAATTAGGAAATATGAATAATAACGTTTGCTATATGCTCACAATGTGCAATAAAAACGCTAATTTAAAAGGTCAGTATTCTATAATCAATGATTAAAACAAGATCTTTAACAAAAATCATTACAAAATAAAAAAAACTCAAGACATCCATAGAATGCAAGCATATTAAACTTTAGAAGTAATCCCAAATTGAGATTAGAGCCTCTAAATATCCTAAGATCAGATAGAAACGGGAGGTTATGGGTTCAAACCCCTATGGTTTAACCTTAGTGTGCCTTAGGGGTAGTTGGCTCACTTGTAGGGATTTTGCTCTTGGTATCCTGCGGTTTCCCACATGTAAATTCAAAAAAAAAAGAAATCTTCACATAAATGAAAAAGTACAGATTTTCAATAAAAAAATTAACTCCTAAATGAATCCAAATCCAAAAACACTTGAAATAGGACAAAAAAGGGTTGTTCAAATGATTTTCTGAAAAAAAAAAGTTCACGTCTAGGTAACATGCTAGGTCAAGATGCAACAGACGCCGAAACAACCTTGTCCACACGACTGTACTGCCAAGTGGGGTTTGGGCCATGGAGGCTTGCAAAGCCCAAATCCGGCCTTGTTTGGGTTAGATTTGGATTTATTTGGGATTTTTGAGCTGTTTATGATTCTAAAAATAAATAAAAAAATAGAAAAAATTTGGAGAAGAAAGAAAAGGAGAATAAGAAGAAAAAGAGATTAGGAGGAAGCAAAAGAATACAAAATACCTCATTTCCTTGAAGTCACATCAAAAGAGAGATGGAGTCACATTACCTGTCCATTCAAAAGAGTATACAGGAAATTTCTTCACTCGTATTCTATTGTCTAATAATGAATGTTTACAAGTATCTAAAAGAAAATCTTAAGAAACCCTAGAGAGACACATGTGCCACAATGTGAAGAATTCAAGTCATTCAAATTAACTTATTACATCTCATAAAGTTGATGTTCAAATAAAATAACATAAACTATAAAATAAAAATTTGAAGTCAACTACAATGGCAACTATAAATCTATTTAGCGGTTTGAATCAAGTCAACCATGATTTGATGGATAAAACAACTCTCAAAACTTGATGAAATGAACGATCATATCAGGCATTCCAAACAATCAAATATAGATCTATTTACAGATATTAGATCTGTTTGTTATCTCCCAACTGTATTATCTCGATAGTGTTGTTATGTCACTTCCGAAATCTCTGATAGATCTAGTGATGCCCTTGTCAAATTTAGCATCCATTCTGAAAATGTAATTAAATTAATTGTATTTAAGGGTACTTATTTGCACCATTTTGAATTTGTGGAACTTTAATTATTCACTACTCTCTAGATGCTTATAATTGTGTAATTCCATTAGATATCTCAGTTCTTTGCATGCATGATCTATTACCAATATATTATCACTTTTCTTTTCCCTTTTTTTTTTTTTTTTGCGGGGAATGGTGCTCTTGAGCTTTGATGTGTAAAATGGTTTATTAGATCTCTATGGCTATAAATTCTGGTCTAATGATCTAATGCTGTGATATGAAATAATAATATCTATATTTTAGTTGATGAAAAGGGAATAGAGGGAATAGGTTCAGATTCTATCGACTGTGTTGCTAATGTAATGTGGGAAGATGCTAACATGGGAGGGACTGAAAGCAAGGAGTGGCAATAGGTATAGAATTCTCCTCTGTTAACTTTGGCAAGTGTGGCACCTATTCAGCTTGCTATACAGTAGATAAATTCCAAAAAAAAAAAAAAAAGTCTCACTGGCCACTCATCATTCACCACCTGTTTGAAAGCCAGTGTTCCCTTCTAAATGCAATGAGATTACATACCCAAAGAAAATACATCCGATCAGGGGTTAAAATATCGGTCTAATTGATATATCGGTCAATGACTAATATATTGCCCATAGAATCTGAACCTATTCCCTTCACTTCTAAGCAATGCAAAGCCACCACCCACTTTGGGAATTTGGACCTTTACTTTGCTTCCCTCCTTTCACCTTGTTGTAGATTGGCATAACGAACGAACATGTACCTACCTTAAGTTAAGCCATTCGGACTTCATCGGATTCTGATGTGCTTCGATCATAGTCACAAATAACGTTTTCGAGATATTAATGGTCATTTATAATATTAGAATATTTTCAAATTCTTAGATTTTTACTGAAAAATTAATGGAAAAATCTTGCATAAAATATAATATTTAAAAAAGAATAAAAATATTAATAATATCAATATGGAACTTATCAGTATTTTACCAAGAATTCATCATAATTTTATTGGGATAATATAGCGATATTACTATTTATCGTGAATTTATCGAAAAATTACCGCAGTGCCAATAAATCTTGGAATATTAACGGCAATTGGTATTTTACCGATAAAAACATTGCAAATTTGAAAATACCGGAGATATTTGTTGCAAGATGATCAATCATATTTTTTTTTCAAATTATTAGTTTTTTTAATTTTCTTTTGGAGTATATCCAAATATAATCCTGAAACCTCATAATAGAAATAGTTTCTATATTTTACTTCTAAGGTAAGTCTATAGTAACCAATTCGGCAAACGGTAAAATTTCATAATAGAAATAGTTTCTATATTTTGATTTTTTCTTCAAAAATACAATTAAAATTTGGACTAGAAAAAGTAGATGCAACAGGATACGTTTGGGTAGGATACATCATATTTGAAAGATTCGGAGACAAAAAAAATTGAATTTTTCTATAAATTTAAAATGTTTGTATACTCATGTAAAACTAAAACAAAAGGCTTAAAACTATGTATTTTATTTAATTTCATTTTAGCAAAATTTTTAGAAGAAAACTATAACAAAATATTTTTGAAGAAATTTTTTATTTAGAATATACTTTAGGTAAAAAACAAAAAAAAAAAAGATAAAAAAATATTTACAATTTTTTTATCTATTTATCTTTTTTTTAAATATTCAATGTTTAGAACAATGTCAATTACTTCGAAAAAAAAGGGAAAATGTTTAAATATGTATTTATACAATAAAAAAGAAGAAATAGACAATAGCTAAGGTAGTTGAATAATTTATGAATTATATGTTACAAATATAATATGTGTATTATATGTTCATGGCAAATATATATATACATGTTTAATCGAGCTGGCCATTTAGACAACACTCTTTTCTGCCAGGAGACAAAAATGGTGTGAAATACCATTTTTTCCTTCCATTTTAGATCATCTTACGAACATTTAAGTGTAAAATGCGTTCATTCGGACGATGAGACCGTCCGAACCAACATTTCAGTGTAAAATGTGTTCGTTCAGACGGTTTATCTCCTGTATGGAATCTATGGGTTCTAGAGAGAGATTTTCAAACGAGGTTGTTTTTCGACCGATTTTTATAAACAAGGTATCAAAATTTATCTACTCTGAATTTTATGAATTCCGGTATTGATTTTAAGTGAAAAAGGCAATGTTATCAAAGTCGGACCGAACCACGGTCGAACTAGCGGTTCAATCGGAACCACCATGACTGCGGCTTGATCAAGGCTAAAAAATTGTTTTCAGTCAAAACCGCAAATAACCAGTCAGAGCTGCGGTTTTATGCGGTTTTGTGGATAAAACCGCAAACCGTGAACCGCGACTCACAGAGTTTGATTTTTTTTTAATTTTTTTAATTTTAAAAAAAATCCCTTTTAAAATATCAAAAATTAATATTAAAAAATGGATATATTTAAAATATAAAGTTTTCTTACCATTTCTATCCCATATCTTTTATCATTTTGGTATATTACTCAGAGTTTGAATGTTATTTTTAATATTTATATTAACGTTATTGGTAAAAGGTGTCTTACTTAATGTTATATATAATATTTATATTATATTATTACTTAACCAGCTTTGACCGGCTTTAACTGCGGTTGAACCCAATTTCTCAACCAATTTCTACAAACAATTTATCAAAATTCATCTAGTCTTAATTTTATGAACTCTCGCACTGATTTTAAGTGAAAATGATATATTTTTTGGCTTAAAAATTGTACCAAAAGAATTAAGAGAAAATGTCATTTTTCCTTAATTCTTTGGGTACAATTTTTTAAGTCCAAAACTATACCATTTTCACTTAAAATCAGTTCCGGAGTTTATAAAATTCAGAGTAGATGAATTTTGATACCTTGTATGTAGAAATCGGTCGAGAAACGGGCTCGTTTGAAAATCTCACTAAACAGCCCACACACTCCCAAAGGTAGAGAAGACCGTCAGAACGAACGCATTTTACACTTAAATGTTCGTTCCACATCTAAAACGGAATGGCAAGATGGTAATTTCACAACTAAAATGGAAGGGCAAAATGGTAATTTCACATTATTTTTGGAAAAAAGGTGTCTCTTGGCCAAAATGAGCGGTGTCTAAATGGCCAGCCATATGACTAAAGTATATTTAGAAAAGTACGTGAAGACATGACTTTCTTAAAATACGTACATTGCGGGTATAATACGAGTATTGAATGCAGAATCCCTAACCATATGCAAGATTTCTTAAACATCTTTTTCAAAATTGTGTGGACGTTACAACTAAGAATCATACAAAACTTAAGTTTCAATTACATGACATGTAATACAGAATTAAGATGAAATAACCAGGTTAAATCAAAGAAATGCTTCAAGATATGATAGTTAAGAAAAAATTACCTACTAAGCATGTATAGATAAATTAGACAGAGAAAAATTGAGTTGAAACTCCACTCAATTGTCTTTTTATTTTATCTTATATCAAAATAAGAATAATCTCTTGTTGTTAGTACATCTACAACATGTAATTTGGCATTTTGGCATCTAATGTTGAAATTAAATTAGAAGAAAAGTTTTAACTTAATTACGTCGTGTTAGAGTTCGATACAAAATTAATAAAAGAGTATAGTTTGAAGCTAATAGTCAAATTATTAAGGTCTGACTCCAGATTTGGCCTAAGGTTGCTCCAACCTAATTCTAGAAGAAATCATAGACCGTAGCAATGTCAATGCTTCAAATGGGAGATATGATTATAGGAATACATAATTTCATAAAATAAAATGGGTCGTGATTTATGTTTTATTTTTTTTATTAATTTTTTTAATACTTTTCACCATTTAAATAGCGACATATGTTAAAAAAAAAAGATAAAATGCTTTTTATAAACCTCAAAAACAATCCCATAAATTATTTTTAAGAAGAAAAAAAAATACAAAAGCTCATGATCTATGGATCATAAATGAGATATACACGTTACTGTTTGTACCCATGTGCCATCACCATTGGTTACTAACTAAAATCTGAAGTTATTTTAAGTTCTACTTTTCTATTCAAATTTTGTAAAATAATATTGTGTCCACCTTAATCAAGGAGAGACTCTAGATTTTATTATATAGAGAAATAGAAATACAAATAGAGAAAGGAAATCAAATAAAAGGATAAATTTCTAAGCTTAGTAAATACAATAAGAAATAATCTAAATATAGCATCTAATATCTAAATGGATTCTAACATACCACTACAAGCTGTAGCGTGTATTGAGCAGAAGAACTGTGAAAAATGCACATTAATTAGTCGTAGAAGATCTAATTGAACTAGCAGTGCACTGACTATCTGCGAAGATTTGTTGAATTGGCAGCGCACCGACTCGATGCTAAGTTTGTTGAATTGGCAGTCACTGACTAGCTGCGAAGATTTGTTGAATTGATAGCATACTGACTGGCTACAAATATTTGTTGAATGGGCAGCACACTCACTGGTTATGAAATGATGTGGCGAACATAGATGGTGGCCTGAAAAAAGGATTTTTTTTAATCTTCCTCTACAATTGAGGAGATTATAAGCAATGATGGAAGCATGAGCGGATCTAGATAGTCTGTCTGTGAATAAGAAGGGAGCATCGGTGAAAATCACCAAACAAACACCAAACATAACTAGGTTGTTGTAGTTGGTGTCGCTTGAGAAGATCGAGAAACAGAACTGGATTTCAAAAAAAAAAGTGGTTGCAGCATGGTGATGCGGATCTCGTCCGGTAATGGAGGATGAAGAGGACTGGAACTGACGCAGCGGGGATTGGGTTAAGAAATTAGGATGGGTAACTTAATCTGAAGAAGACTAAATTGGGTGAATCGGATAGATGGAATGAGTGAATTTAAAGGGTATTGAATTAATTAAGGTAAACTAAAGGAGGTAACTGAGAACTGGGTTGAACGGTGAAAGAACGGTGATGGAGTTGGAAGAAGAGAAGAAGGGTGAAGGTGAAAATAACTGTAGCAAACCTGGAAAACAGAGAGGCTGGTAATAGACGTTCAGAAGCACAAAAACGCTGGTAGCAGAGGACGTCGACGCTAAATCTGCACACAGGGATCACAACCCATGCCAGCGGGAGCTGCGCCTCACCGCTTCGTCCCTCGACCTAGGCGAGCACCTCCTCAGCCTACTCGGTCACACAGGGTAATCATCTCATTCCTTCCACCTTTGGGTATCTGAACTACAAGAGGCTTTTAAGGTTACCTTAGGTGAACCAACCTTCAGCCTGATGACCTATCAAGGATTGACACGACTACTTCCCCAACGGATCCCTATTGGGGACTTCCAGGCACCTTGTCCCCCAAGTCAGGTTACACCTCCCTCAAAGGTGTGTTTGGTGACTACAAGACAGACCGACCATTTTATTCAAGCTAGGGGCACGACTACCCATATATGATCACAAGGCAATACACGTCCCGCCACGCATCCGTCGCGTGGCCCCACATAACCCTAATGTTACTTAATGCCCAAGCCCCCCCCCCGACATTCTACACTTCCGACAAATGCATGTACGATTAATAATAGGTATGTACAGGTACAAATAATAATAGACATGTTCTCAATGAAGCAACATCAAATCCTAGACAATCATGTATACCACAGTCTACCACATACTAGCATGTTGATATTTCATTATATTATCAATCAATCACATCCAAATTACTTAATCATGCACAGCTGGTATAACATCAAGTCCATCTATCACCCTCACATCATTACCGGACGCGGATACACAAAGTGGTCCCCTCACCGCATACTTATCTGAACGGTTCCCTTGCCGAGCGGTAGAACTAAATATAAGGGGTCCCATTCTGCGCATTCCGTATCCACATAATTCGAAGATAAATAAATGCAGAAATGTATATGCTAAAAGTGTGTTAGTTCCCTCACCGGTGCGCGTTTGAAAATCAATCGTGAGAAGGCGGGTCCGTTGGTTTGAAGGGGGCTCGATCTGGAGAGACAAGAGCACAGAATAAGTAAAGGAGATAAAACAGGCTAAACTAAGCTCGAACTGAAAATGGGCCCGAAATGGGCCGGGCCTAAAACTGGGCCGGGCCCAAAGCTGGACTGGGCCTGAAAACTGGGCCGAGCCCAAAACTGGACTGGGCCGAGCTGGGTCAAGGGTGAGCTGAGCTGGGCCCGGCTCAGCGGGGCCCACACTCGAACTCAGCTGAGCCAACTCGGCTGCTCAGCCGAGTTGACTCGGCTGCCCAGCCGGAGGGGAAAGAGGAAGAGGGGAAAAACGCCGGAAAGAGAGGAAGAAGAAGGAAGAGGGAAAACCGAAGGAGGGTCGGGAAAATCCATCGAAAAAACCGGGTAAAATCAGAGGGAAATCGGAGAGAGGAAGGGAAAAATCGATGAAAACCGAGGTGGGCTCGGGGAAGAGGGAAAAACCGATGGAAAAGGGAAGGTGGAAGAGGAGGGGAAGAAGATACCTTGCTCAGTTGGCCGGCGATGGCGACTCCGAGGTGCCGGTTGACTGAGCGAAAAGGGAGAGGAGCGGAGGCGAGAGAGGAGGAGGAGTATGGGAAGAGAAGAGGGAAAAGGGTGCCGCGGCACTGTAGCTGCGTGCTACAGTGCGCGGCGAAGGGAAGAGGGATTATAAGGGGAAGGGTTTTAGGGTTTAGGGTTTCCTTTCCTTTTTTTTTTTTTTTTAATCAGATTTTTGCAAAAACAGTGTTTCAAAATTAGTAGAGAAAAAAAATCGGATGTCAAACCTCGGATGAGGAAAAGTGTGATTTTCAAATATTATTATTATTATTATTATTTATTTTTGTGACAAGGTATTAAATAGTTTAAATCACTAAAATGCCCTCCGAGCTTCCGAGCTCGGGATCGGGCGATACAAGGCCTATAACGGGATCCATCCCATCCCCACTGCTACTGAGACCCTAAAATCCCGAAAAATCGGGTCGGGTCGCTACACACTGACTGGCTACGAATATCTGTTGAATGGGCAGCACACTCACTGGTTATGAAATGATGTGGCGAACATAGATGGTGGCCTGAAAAAAGGATTTTTTTTAATCTTCCTCTACAATTGAGGAGATGATAAGCAATGATGGAAGCATGAGCGGATCTAGATAGTCTGTCTGTGAATAAGAAGGGAGCATCGGTGAAAATCACCAAACAAACACCAAACATAACTAGGTTGTTGTAGTTGGTGTCGCTCGAGAAGATCGAGAAACAGAACTGGATTTCAAAAAAAAAAAGTGGTTGCAGCATGGTGATGCGGATCTCGTCCGGTAATGGAGGATGAAGAGGACTGGAACTGACGGAGCGGGGATTGGGTTAAGAAATTAGGATGGGTAACTTAATCTGAAGAAGACTAAATTGGGTGAATCGGATAGATGGAATGAGTGAATTTAAAGGGTATATTGAATTAATTAAGGTAAACTAAAGGAGGTAACTGAGAACTGGGTTGAACGGTGAAAGAACGGTGATGGAGTTGGAAGAAGAGAAGAAGGGTGAAGGTGAAAATAACTGTAGCAAACCTAGAAAACAGAGAGGCTGGTAATAGACGTTCAGAAGCACAAAAACGCTGGTAGCAGAGGACGTCGACGCTAAAGCTGCAAAGGTGGGCTGAGATCTGGGACTGTTTGAGATGGACCTGGGCAGCAACGGAGTAGCACGTTGGTTGTGGGGCGACGCTGGCTGGACGGCAGAAATCTGGTGATGCTAGAGCTCCAGCAGCAAGAAACAGACAAGTCTGGCAGTAGTTTTGCAGAGACAACAGAGAGAAGAGGGAGGGGAGACGTGAGAGAGGAAGCAAGGACAATAGTCCTGCTGTATTCAAAGAAGGAAAGAGATAAAGGGAGAAGAATAGAAAAAATAGAAGGAGAAAGAAGATCTGACGAGAGAGAAGATAAAGGAAGAGAAAAAGGTAAAAGATAATTCTCAATTCATTAATCAATCTATCTATTACAATGCTAGAGAGGGGTTTTTATAAAAACCCAAAACTAAAAATAGCAATAAAAATAAAAAATAAAAAATAAAAAAAAAAGAAATAGTATCCTAAAAGAAATAGAAATAGTATCCTAAAAGAAACGGCAACTTCTTTTTTTATAATTCGGTAGCTTCGAAGCCGGGATTGGATTTCCCGACAAACTTATTGGTGGCTCTTGTGGATTCACACTGCTCATGTGTGTGTTGCATCAGTCTCCCGCGGTTAAAAAGGACTTGTCCTCGAGTCAACAGGATATCGAACTTGGATTCGACTACAAGGAGTCGTACTTTCTTCTCGAGTGTCGGCAAACGGCGTTCCTTCCCTTGCATTGGAATGAGGACGATTTGCACTCCATTTTTGTAAAAACTGATGGTATTTGCACGACCTTTGTGAATATAATCAACATGGTGTTGCCATGGTCGTCCAAGAATCATGTGACTCACATCCATGTCTACGACGTCAAAAAGGACTTGATCTGTGTAGTCCTGACCAATAGAGAAGGAGATGAGGCACTGCTTCGTAACTTTTGGTTCTTCCACACTTCTGATCCATCCAATGGGGTAGGGAGATGGATGTTCTTGAGTTGGCAAATTCAACTTATTTACCACCACTTGGGACACGAGGTTCTTAATGCTTCCACTGTCGATGATGAGATCACAAACCATTTGGTTGACCGTGCATTGGGTTCTAAAGATGTCGATTGACCACTTTTGATTAGTAGACATCTCATGAACCACTAAGGCATGTCCTTTGTCTCCATATTCAATAATATCTTCCTCACCATCATCGTCTTCCACTTGACCTTCCACTGTTGGATCTTTGGTCGTGAGGGCAACTGGTTGACGCCGAGGGCACTGGTTAGAGCGATGCCCTGCTACTCCGCAATGAAAGCACTTTCTAGGCATTGGAGGAGCGTACAGGTTATTTTTCCATGTGTCTTTGTTGTAAAAAACCCTTAGTGGCACAGTTGTTGGCGTTGGGAGTATGCCCGGTAGAGGAATTATACCATGTTGAGAATCCTGCTCTGGGGCTGGTATGGGAGTCGAAGAAGTCGATGGTAGGGTGTGCTTAGCCATTGATACATTCCTTCCTCCCGGACGATCATTCTAACTTTCAGCTGTCGTGGCCAACTAAACTGCTTCGCTCAAAGTGTGAACAGGCTGATACCTGCAGCAGTCGCGGAGTGAAACGAGAAGACCACCCAAGAATCGTGAGACTTGCTGGGACTCAGGCTCAGGTAAGTCGGCTCTGGCAGAAAGGCGATAGAACTCTTCTGCGTAGTCACAAAACTGCACGATCTCCCTAAAGGCAATTCTGATACTGCTCAAAAAGAACTTGTTCATAATTAGCAGGAAGGAAGCGAGTCCGCAGTAGCTCTCTCATTCACATCCATGAATTGATAGGACGCTTCTCCTGTCTCTTTCGGGCAGCTTGTAGTTGTTGCCACCATGCGGATGCTCCGCCCTTGAGTTGGTGGGCTACCAGCTTTACTTTCTGCGTCTCATCGATTTCCATGCAATCGAAGAAGAGTTCGACCTCTGAGAGCCAGTCGAGGAAGCCTTCGACATGTAGTTGACCGTTGAAAGATGGTAAGTCTATCTTTGGACTGTATTTTCGATTAGTGTTGTTGATCGGAGGCTCGCGGTTGTCTACTGACTCCTCATCATTAGATTCATACTCGGGTCGAACTGGGGTCTCTTACCACGATTGTCACAATAACGTCGATTGTCGCGGTGGAGGAGTTGTTGCATCATCACTCGTAAATCTTCGATGGAGTGTTGAATTATATTCATCTCAGCCCTGGTGACATGCTGATTTTCTCCAGGATTGGTATTGGCAGCCATGGTTCTTTTTTTTTTTTTTGAATCAAGGCTCTGAATACCACTTGACGCAGCGAGGATCGGGTTAAGAAATTAGGATGGGTAACTTAATTTGAAGAAGACTAAATTGGGTGAATCAGATAGATAGAATGAGTGAATTTAAAGGGTCTTGAATTAATTAAGGTAAACTAAAGGGGGTAACTGAGAACTGGGTTGAACGGTGAAAGAACGATGATGGGGCGGAAGAAAAGAAGAAGGGTGAATGTGAAAATAACTGTAGCAAACGTGGAAAACAGAGAGGCTGGTAATAGATGTTTAGGAGCAAAAGAACGCTGGCAGCAGAGGCCGTCGACGCTAAAGCTGCAGAGGTGGGCTGAGATCTGGAACTGTTTGAGACGGACCTGGGCAGCAATGGAGTAGCAACGTTGGCTGTGGGACGACGCTGGCTAGACGACAGAAATCTGGTGATGCCGACACTCCAACAACAAGAAGCAGACAAGTCTGGCAGTAGTTTTGCAAAGACAACAGAGAGAAGAGGGAGAGGAGACGTGAGAGAGGAAGCAAGGACAACAGTCCTGCTGTATTCAAAGAAGGAAAGAGATAAAAGGAGAAGAATAGAAAAAATAGAAGGAGAAAGAAGATCTGACGAGAGAGAAGATAAAGGGAGAGAAAGAGGTAAAAGAGAATTCTCAATTCATTAATTAATCTATCTATTACAATGCTAGAGAGGGGTTTTTATGAAAACCCAAAACTAAAAATAGCAATAAAAATAAAAAATGAAAATAAAAGAAATAGTATCCTAAAAGAAATAGAAATAGTATCCTAAAAGAAATAGAAATAGTATCATAAAAGAAACGGTAACTTCCTCTTTTATCATTCAGTAGCTTTGAAGTCGGGATTGGATTTCCCGACAAACTTGTCGGTGGCTCTTGTGGATCATCAGGAACTTAGAGCGGCATCAATGCTTATGATTGGGGCGTTTGCCGTGAGTAGATATGGTGAACCCAACATATCTGAAAGTTGGACGATATGAGCCTGGGTAGAAAGGTAGGGAAGTTGGCCATTGGATCGAGATTTGGACGATTCAACCAGGAGATAGAAGGTTGCAGGCGCTGGAGACAATGGCTTACGAGAGGTGGTCACCAACATGCAACGGAAAAGGGGCGTCGCTTACAGAGAGGTCCAAACGGCCAGATCTCCGAGGAACCGATGTTGTCGATGTGTCTCTGGCCAAACAAGGCAGCAAGATGGTGTAGGGTTGGACGAGCAAAGGGGTCTTGTGCTAACCAGAGATCTGATGCATCGTCGAAACAAAGAGCTAATAAATCAGCTTTATGATTGTTTTTTTTTTTGAGGAGGGAAGGCTGGGATTGGGTTTCCTGGATCTAGGCAGACAGAAGGGTGAGCTTTGAGCGCCAGAGAACAAATGGCTGAGAAGAGAAGTACAACTTCTGTCACGCCCCGACCCTACGAGCAAGTGACTGAGGATAAATTTATTTTTTTGAAACTCAAAAGAATACATATATCTTAGTCCAGAATGTGGCACTTGCACGTGCAAATGGATTCCCAAGAATCCCAGAACTTGTTGGACCCTCGGTGTGATCAAATTGAATCAATCAATTGCTTATGTACTCCTTAGAGATCAGAGCACGTGTAGTTTCATCTTTATTCTTACATCCCTCATTCCAAACATACTCAAGGGATTTAGTCCACATTTCATGCATAGAACAACTGCACATTGTGCAGCATGTCCTACAACTACCCAACCATGGATCTAAAACAATTGTGGATCCGATACTCAATCAAGTGTCCAACCTCAAACACGGAATCAACATGTCTACTATGGTTTCAATACGTCTACTATGGGCTCAATACGTCTACCATGGGACCAATACGTCTACCATGAGACCACACGTCTACCATGGAACCCCACGTCTACCATGGGACCAATACGCCTACCATGGGAGCAATATCCACTCATAGGTATATACTCCACCCATGAACACTATAGTCGACCATGGGCCTAACACCTAAAAATGGATCTTTACGTGACTATGGCAACATAATCATATCATCAGCACGACGGCATCCTCCTCCTCGAGTGCTATCACATACCAGGCTCAATATCACGTGAGGGACGCACCTATACAACGCCTGAATCCACGTCTTACTAAGCTTGTCATGCATGCCTAGCGCACTATGGACATCAAGCCTTGCATAAATCCGTGAGAGACTTACACCATCACTATATAACACATGAAGGGCCTACTCACACACAGTATCCCATGTGGCCTAGTCACGATTGGCAAAGTAATCGGGTCTCCGTGAGAGGCTTACCCACCACTATACAACACGTGAGGGGGCCTACTCATACACAGTATCCCTCGTGGCCTAGCCACAAATATCACTACCACAATCCCCGTATGTCCATCGTGAGGCTTCTCACTGTCCCCTTAGCCACCCTGGGCTTCACTCCTGGAGTCCACATGTCTTAGCATCAACGAGTCTAAGTGGGTGAAACTCACACTCACTAGTATCATCATCTCTAGATAGAGAAACAGAAATACAAATAGAGAAGGTAAATCAAATAAAAGGATATATTCCTAGACTTAGTAAATACAATAAGAAATAATTTAAATATAGCATTTAAGATCTAAATCTAACAAATTTATCATAGAGCAATTTGGCATTGTCAAAATCTGCCTACTTATGTTGATTTTGTTGTATGACAACTAAGTTGTTGGGCTATATTCTTATACAGAATCTTTTTTCCCATTCCAAAAATTATATTGTAGAAATTGGGAATTGACTACTTTGAAATGGTTTTGCTAGTTTTCAAACTGATACCATTTGGATCATCATAGCATTAATAGCACATACGTAAATAGATGGACATAAAATTAACAAATTTTAACAATAATGTTCAAATAGGATTTAAGTAAAACTACATGTAAATATGTTTCACGTTGTTAGATCTAGATTCAAATTCAAATATCAAATTGTATGATGTATTATTCAAACTCACATCCACCTCGTACTGTTGGTGTATGAAGTGTTAAGTATGAAAGTAAAATTTCAAATGATCTTGAAATCTGAATGTTAATCTTCAAAGATCCAAGTTCAAGGTTGCAAATCGAAGATTAAAACTAGTTGATCTTTGCTCGAAGTTGAATAAAAAAGTTATAAGAGACTTGAAGATTTCTTTTGTAACGTCGAGAATACCACATCGAGGACAGAATATGACAACTTGGATTTGTTTTAACTATAGTAGTTAAAAAAAATGCGTTTTAATTGCACTTAAACCCTCACTTAAGCTCCGGACTCAATTTGTGCCTTGTCTAGTGCTTTTTTTTACATAGGCTTTTACTTAGTTCTTTTAAAAAAAAAATCTCTATAATAAGTCTATTTTTTAAAAAAATTAATAGCTAATAAATATTATAATTAATATTAACCAAATGTTAGTAATATTTAATAAAAAATTCTTGCTTACATAATGTACTTGGAAGCTCAGTTGCCAATACGTTTAGGTTTTTTGAATGATTCGTATTGGTGCTTTGATTACTACCATGGTTCTTACAAATTGGTATTCAAGAATTTGTTGTGCTGATTTGTCATCATCCTATTGGAGGGTTGTGCATTGCTGTTGTTTATGAGTGTAACAACTTATTTTGATAACTGCATTCACCTATTTCACAGTTGTTATAAGATTCTTGCATATTCTCTAAATCAGATTAGGACATATGCCATGAAGGGTTGTGACAGAATAAACTTAGATTGCAAAAGTCCAAATTAATTCACTTGAATTCTTCTATCATTTACTCCAGCCGTCAAAAGACCAGTGTTGATGCATGTCCGTGCATACCTGGTGATAAATAGGATTTCTATATCTGTCTTTTCGCACGTCGAGATCGATTGTGTTGATCATGTTTGTGTCTTTAGTGTTTAGTTTATTTTCCAATTTTTAGTGCTTGTTGCTTTATCTGCATTATCTCTATGTATTTGCATCTATGGTGTCTTTATCTATTAATATATAAATCATTTAAAAAAAAATCCAAATCTAAGATTGAAGAAGATAAACACTTTTCTTCCAAGAGAGTCGTGAATGACTCTGAGCGGATAGAACTCAAGTGTCTATTTACTTCGAGTGTGTACTAGTTAACGAGATTTTCCATCTTTTCAAGCATGTAACTCCTAATTTTATAATTCTTTTGAAGTGTTGAATTGAATTAAGCTCATGCTTACTTTGTATTTGATTGTTTCTTCTAATTTCATACTATAGCTTATGCATTTGAATCACTTTGATTTTTTGTTCGAGTTCATATTCTATTTCTTGCACTTGGAAGAATACTCCACTCGAATTATAGAACCCATTTACCAGAAAGTGACTGAGTTTCCTCTGTTTTATTTGTTTTCTTCTGGTTTCAAAGTGAGTTCTACTCATGTATGAACTAGCCACTGTAAACCCTTGGGTTTCGAGTCTTAATTTGTGTTCTCGTGCATGGGTGTTTCATGTATTTATTTATTTTTGGAATTCTTAATATTTTGAATCAAACTTTTTCTTTTGATCTTTCAGGGGGTTTACAGTTGGATTTAGATATTTTCATAACTTAAAAATATCTACTCCCTCCGGCCCATTTTAATTGTCTCATTTGAAATATTTATACTTTTAAGGAATTCTATATATAAACCTAGCAGTTCATGTGATTTCATCAATTCTCAACACACTTTATAC
This sequence comes from Chimonanthus praecox, assembly GCA_022113865.1. Classification (NCBI taxonomy): domain Eukaryota; kingdom Viridiplantae; phylum Streptophyta; class Magnoliopsida; order Laurales; family Calycanthaceae; genus Chimonanthus; species Chimonanthus praecox. Next base: position 58,078,281 of record CM039086.1, on the reverse strand, counting down.
TAGTCCAATATAAATGAGACAACTATTTTGGGACAATTCCAAAATCCATATAGGACAACTAATTTGGGACAGATGAAGTATTATTATTCTCCGCAACGATAGAAAATTCATATCAATCAAATAGCAAAGTTTTAATATTAAGGAAAAACCACTCAAAACTCATATATTACATAAATTGGTAAAATAAGAAGAAAAATCTAAGTATAATCTAAAAAATTACTTTAATTTCTCTTTGGAAAACGACATCCACCAACGCTGCGATCCATTGTCAAATAGTGAAATCATTCAAATTAAAATAATTGGATAAGAAATTTGGATGGCAGGTTAGAATTTGAAATCCAAAAGCCCTCTTCATCATTAATAATGGTAATATGGTATTTTATTGTAATTAAAAAGAAAATAATAATAAAATAGTGAACTAAACTGACCTAAACCCTCCCTCTAATGGGGGAGGTGAAAATCTCTTTATTTTTGCCCTCCTCTCTTCACTTTTTTCTTCTTCTTTTTTCACACAACAAACTCATAGAAAATTAATACCTTCCTTTACTCTTTTCACCCTCTCACATACATCAAATTACTAAAATATTCCAAAGTAAATTACAAGAATGCTGCTCAAGTGATAAATTTTAACAAAAAAAAATTTGCCCTCATATAATCCACAGTGAGCTGGTCCACCACCTCACCATTCTCAGTACATGTATACTCTTATATCCATCTTAAAAAGAAAAATGACATAAAAAGAAATATAAAAATTATAAAATAAAGTAAGATAATAAAAACCCAAAATTCAAATAGTGGAAGTTCCTTAATATATCTTGCAGGAATACTAATACATGACATATTCCTTAATAATAAATGTATCATTGGTATTACTTGCATTTCAGTTAGTGACTTATAGGATTCAAATATAGTTAGATCGACCACATTAGAAAATGAATGTTAATTTTGGATTTATATTGAATTAAAATTATTAAATATATCTAAAATTTGTATGCAAAATCTTTTATTTCTGGTCCAATATTTTGGACTGTCAAAGTTTCACACATACATCTACTTTTCTACTTATTATTTAAGACACCTTTGCTCAAAATGGCAACAGGGGTAGGGTAATAAGCAGAAATAATTTTGTATTTATATTATTAAATTTAATTTCTTTTGTTTTTATAAAAAATATCTCTAAAAAAAAAAATACATGGGCTCTTTTTTAAAAATAAGTTTACATCAAGTTTGGTGTAAATGGTCAATGAGTATCACTTGAGCAGACATGGATGGGGAGCATTTGATAGGCGTAGCTTCTATATCATGAATATAAAATTTCATCTTAATTGAATAAGAAAAATTATATTTTTTAAAATCTTCAAAATTTCACATTTATTCTACGATGAAAATCCATTAGATCGGATAAATGGATTTTAAAGTTAAATTAATGTCAAATTGGATATATATATATATATATATATATATATATATTCATGTGATAGGTGGATGTAAAGAGAAAAATTGGATCCATTAGATCTATCCTGGATCTCAGAAACCAAAGTTTGTATGAAAATTTCATGAGACCTGTTTTAAAGAGAAAATTGTTAGTAAGATATAGAGGACATATTATTTGGAAATCAAAATATATCAATGAATTCACTTAAATAAATGAAGAATTTCAACTATAAATGGTTCACATGGCTATGAAATTGAGAAACTTTTTAAGTCAATAAAAACTTCCAGTCCACTATAGCACTTAAATACATTTTTGTTTGACTTTGGAAATGGGTATTTTAATAAAAGAATGCCTAGACAATTTATGAAATGAGTCATTTTTCAATACATGTCCTATTTAAGATATTGATGAAAAGTTCTAAAAGAAGTATGAGCATATTATAATTATCTAGAATTATTTCTAAAGATAATTAAAATAATTTGAATAGTTAAATTACCATATAATAACATATATTTGCATCTTTTACCCTTTGAATTATGCTCTTCTAAATAAATGAGAAAAATGCAAAAGGAGATGAATGATCAAATATATCTCCTAAGTAGGGCTGAAATTGGCTAGGTGAGGTTGGGTTTTTTAAAACCCAACCCGGCCAAGTTACTAATATATGTAACCTGACCCGACCCGACTCGAATTATAACTCAACTCAACCCGAAACTCGACCCGACCCTCATTTTGAACCTACTTTAGCCTAATTTTTGCCGGGTCGAGTCGGGTCGGATTAACTTAAAAATTTCTCAACTGAACCTGATCCGAATTCAATGCGGATTTCTAACTTCTCAATCTGACCCGACCCGTTGGCCCAACTTTTATTCGGGCCAAAACCCGACCTGACTTTCACCCCAACTCCTAAGTAAAAAATGTCTCGAAATCGTAGTTAAAAATATTATTGAGGAGAAATTTGACCAAACTTTTCAAATATCACTATATATTTTTAAAATTTACATATTTTAACTAATATTTGGATTGAAAATTTTCGATCTAATACTTAAAAAAAAGAAGCAAAAGTAGTTGGAAGGAAATTAATAAACGGTTAATGGTCATTGAAGAGGGTTAGATCCATGTAATTAATAATTAACAATGTGGTTTTAGTCAATATATAATAATAGATAATAAATCATAATTCAAAGGTGGTCTTCAAAGGAGATTGGGGTAATTTTCCAACTGGAAAGTGGGAAACAGATTGGACAAACATTCCCATAAAAGAAGCTTCCATCAACGTTTGAATATTGAGTCGCATATATTCTATTCTAGGTTCGACCTCATGTTCTGTTCTCACTTACCAATTTAAAGCCCGGCTCGTTAGCCTAAAGACTTGCACCCACTTTCATAATTATTTTCCAATTTTACAATCTTGGTCCCTCCTTCCTTTATCCAAACCGTTGATTCAATCGCCTTCAACAAGATTGCAAAGCTTATAAAAGATAATTTAATAAAGTTAATTGCACGACAAGTTATAGTAAATTGAATTAGTTTTATATATAAAATTTATAATTTTTTTTTTAAGATCAATATATTCAGACGTCTCACTTGATTAATTCTTAAGATATGTGTAAATATTTGAATTCAAACGTACAAATTAATTAGAAGTGACTCTTCTTTTTGCATTGAGGAAATTTGATGTCAAGACTTCTTACAAACAAAAAGTGGATTTTGACTATCCAATTAACTACAAAGAGTTAAATATGTAACCGTCTTTAGATGTTAGTATTTTTTCTCGTGAAAATTATTTTTATTGAACAAAAATGCATTATGATATTCAATATTTTTATATAAATAAACTTAATTGTCAAATATATTCAATCTATAATATGTCAACCTCATAAAATTATTAATCTTTAAAAAAATATAATGCTCAAATAGTATAATGACATATAATGTAAATTATATATTAAATTAAGCCATTAAATCATTTAATTTGCTTAAAACAGGTTTTGGTATAAATTCAACCTTGCACAATTATCATTGAATGAAAATTTATTTAAAATATAAAAACCGATTCAACAATCTAATTCAAATATGACAAGCCATAATTACAATTACTATATTTGGAAATGGTGCGGTCCACAATGATGACCTCCCAATGAGCCCACCTAAGATCTAGGCGGTCTCATAAATCGTGATGACCGACAATATATGACGATTGAAGAACGCAAAAAAGTATTTAATCCTACTTATTTAGAAGAAGAAACCCTACGATTTTTGGTTTTTATTTAATCTGCTGCTGCGGTTTTTCGCGGGAGATCTGCTCTGTTTTTGTTTTCTGCCGTGATAGAGACGGAGATGATGATGGAGATGGTGATGGCGAAAGGAGAAAAGAGGCGGAAAACGAAGATCGTCTGCACGTTAGGACCGGCATCGCGGTCGGTGCCGATGGTGGAGAAGCTTCTCAGGGCGGGGATGAACGTGGCTCGCTTCAACTTCTCGCATGGTTCACATGCCTACCACCAGGAGACACTGGACAATCTCCGCATTGCCATGGACAATACGGGGATCCTCTGTGCAGTCATGCTAGATACCAAGGTCTCTCTTCTTCCTTCTTTTCCGTCTTAGATTTTATTGGGTTCTTCCTCTCTGGGTCGTTTTCTTTATGTTTGAATCTGTTTCTTCGTCTCTGTTTTGCTCTGTTTCTCTCGATAGAAAGGTTTCTTATATAGGTTTCTGTTGTTATTAGCTGTTGGTGAGATTTTCTCTTCTGGGTTGCTGCTGGTTGCTAGATCATTATCTCTGTCCTCTTTGTTCATGTCATGGGAATTTGATTTTTTTTTCCCCTTTTTGTAGTGTGTTTGCACCAGGCCCTGGTTTTCTTTTTTGCTGCTTCCTACCTGTTTTTTTATCCTTTTTTAACACTTTTATGGTTTTGGTGATGTGATGTTTCTTTCCTTTTTGTTCTTTCTTTCTGCATCTTAATTGTGTTAATAATATTGTTGTTGTTTTTCTGTTCTTTAATCTTTAGGCCTGGATTTGGGGTTACTTTCATAAATCGTTGTCTGCAACTTCATCGTTTCTTAAATGCCTTTGTTTTATGCCCTTTTCCCCAGATGCTTTCTTTTTTCCATTTTAGCCTTTTTGTCTTTGTTCATAATAATGATTGGATTTTTTGGTAACCTAAGAAATCTCGGCCAGGTCTGTGCTCTGCCAGCTTAATTTGATGGCTTTTCATGTAAAGTGATCTTGTGCGTCTCTTGTTATTCTGTCATTAAATAATGTTGGTTTGGTTTATTTTTAATAATCGTTCTGTTATCTTATATAGATTTTGGAATTGTCCTAAAATAGTTGTCTCATTTATATTTGAGTAATATAAAGTATGTTGAAAATGGATGAGATCGCATGAATTGCTAGCCATATATTGAGAGTTCTTTAAAAAATATAAATCTTTCAAATAAGACAGTTAAAATGGAATGGAGAGGGAGTATGTGTTATTAACTATTTTATATTGCCAGACCAGTTGTATCCTGAATAGCTTCTTTTTCTTTTTTAAATTCTTCTTAACATAATTTTAAGCATCAGAAGCTTTTGACATTGTCACATATATCTATGATCTATACGTTTATATCGTTGTATTTTAATATTTGGGAAAAGATATGATTCTCTAGATATTTTTCTTTTTGAAAGATATATGACTCTCTGGATAATATGTAGAGATATCATGATTCTCTAGATATTGTGATATCCTTTTTAAAATCCCTAATTTTTTCGCAATAAGATTAGCAAATCTGGTGATAAACTGCAATGATATCGCTTTTGTATTCCATTTCTTTTCAAAGCTATGTCCCCTTTTGTTTTAAATATATGACACAAAATGGAAGTGAAGTGTATTCTAACATGAGGTTATGACATTCAAAATTCTAGAGCTAAGAATGTAAAGGAGAATAAGAAATTTGTATAATATCTACTGTTATATATTCACAATATTCAATTAAAGCGTTGATTTAAGAAGTTAGTATTCTATAATCAATTATTAAACAAGATCTTAGGTAAATGACATTGCAAAATCAAAAGAACTAAAAGATCTGTGGCATGCAAGCATTTTTTTCTTTTTCTTTGAATGATAGGTTATTCATTCAAAAGAGGAGAAAGCCCAAAAGATACAAACGATAAGCCCACAACCCGGGCCAGGCGAGAAAAACAGCCAAGCGGCAAAACATGAATCAAAGAAAACAGAAAACCCACAACCTGAGTCAGGAATATCCTAAGATGAATTCAAGTTATCCTAAAATTCTCCATACAAGTGAAAAATATAGTTTTGAAATGGATAGTCGAGTCTTACCTGAATTGAAATCCCAAAAACACTCGAAATAGATGTAAGAAAGTGGTTGTTTAGAGGGTGTCTGCACAAAATAGTTCACAACAAGGTGGGAAACCAAAACAGAAGGCAAAGCGGTCAAAAGGAACCAAAAGGACCTTGTACAGTCATATAGATGACCATACGGTCATACAGCCAAGTGGGGTTTGGGTTGTGGTGGCCTGCAGAGCCAAGATCCAGCCTTGGCTTGGTCAGTTTTGGGTTTGTTTGGGATTTCTGTGTTGTTTAGGGATCCAAAAATGTGAGAAAATTGGGGGAAAAGTCGGAGAAGAAAGAAAAGGAGTAGAAGTTGTGGAAGAAGTGATTAGGAGGAGGAGAAAGGATAGAAGGCACCTGGTTTTCTTGGGGTCACACCAAAGCAGACATTGAGTCACAACACCTGTCTTCAAAAGAGAGTGTAGAAAATTTCTCTGTGCTTACAAATATGGATTATGGCCTCTTTGAAAATTAGCTTTATTGGTTGGTTATAGCTATGAATTTTGAGGCTGCAAAGTGAAACAGTAAAAATAGTATGGAAAAAATAAGCAGTAAAGAAGTGTTAAACATTTCATAAACAAAATTAGTACGTTAGTTTTTTAGTGTTTTGAATGGTAAACTTAGTATGAAAGTTATGGGGTTTCAATCCAATGATGAATGCCATACTCCTATGGAGATCAAGGTTGTGACTGCAGTCAAGCATTTTTTGCTGCTGCTGCTGGTATTGCATATACTCTTAACAATTATCACAGTGAACCTTTTGTATTACACTAATTAATCACTGTGGGAATGACTGATTAACAGCTTAAATTCTTTCCAAAATTAATGTTTCTGTTAAGATTATGGTATAATTGCATATTGAACTTTATATTGTTTCCCATGTTCACTACTTATTACTAATCTGAGATTTTAGGGCTTTGCAAATCTATTGTGTTATATCATTGCTCAAGCTACATATGTATTGGTATGGGTAAATGGAAATTGGTTTTAACACGTGTAAAACCAATTCAAAAACTTTAATCTAGACTGAGGCTCGAAACGGAGTCTGACAGTGTATTCTGTCAGCTCTACCCCTATGTCTTAATCTTTTGGGCCTAATTTCATTGAGTGATTTAACATTTTGCAAACTTTCTGAATGGTCAAATTTAGAAGTTGCACTACAGTATTAAGAATCTGGTGGTGGTTACAGCATTCTCCTATTTTAATGGATTCTAAGTTCTTTCATAAAATTTCAGGGTCCTGAAATTCGAACTGGTTTTCTGAAGGATGGAAAGCCCATCCAGCTCAAGAAGGGTCAGGAGATTACAGTCTCCACAGATTACAGTATAAAAGGTGACGAGAATACTATCTGCATGAGCTACAAAAAGTTAGCAGAGGATTTGAAGCCACAGAGTGTAGTATTGTGTGCAGATGGCACAATTACACTCACTGTGCTATCTTGTGATAAGGAGTCAGGATTGATTCGATGTCGGTGTGAGAATTCTGCCGTTCTTGGTGAGAGGAAGAATGTCAATCTTCCTGGGGTTATTGTAGACCTTCCAACGCTAACAGAGAAAGACAAGGAGGATATCTTACAGTGGGGTGTTCCAAACAAGATTGACATGATTGCTTTATCCTTTGTCCGCAAAGGTTCAGACCTTGTTGAGGTCAGAAACCTACTGGGGGAGCATGCAAAAACGATCTTGCTCATGTCCAAGGTATGTTGATGAAAGAACTTTCTTTTGTTAAAGTATGAGTTCAATATGATCTACGATCACAAGAAACACGTTCTTTCTAATGCAGCTGTAGTAATGGGGCCACCTTTGTCTAATATAAGCTTCAACTGGTGGGCCTCATCATGTCACACACCCAATGTTTTCTATTGAATGTATGTGAACATGTAACTATCTGATGATGTCTTGCATATTTGGACAAACGGAGACAAAAATCTACATTAGAATCGGCAAGTCAGACCATTAGGATCATACAATGAGGATGATCTTGGGCATCTCCCATTCATGATTGGACTCAAAGTATGGTTGGCTCCCCTTTAATTGATAAGAGGTTAACAGCACACATGTTTTCACCTTTGTTTCAGTTATGATCAAGCTAAACCTTAAAAGTTATGTACTTCCCTTTAATTGTTACAAGTTCACCCTCTCATAGATTGCTGGATTTTGCAGACAGACAGAAGGAATTTATCTAATGTGTTGGATAAGTTGAAACTTTGGACCCTACAAATCTCTAATGGATTTAATAGTTCTAGATTACATGTTGACCTTCCTACCCCTGTTTCATGGTTAAAATGTGTCATGGTGGGCTCCACAGAGAATTCACTATCAAACTTATCAGCAAAATAGAGAGATTCTGAGAGCTTCATATATGGTCAACTACTCCCTGGCTAGCACTTACCCTCTGTGAATTATTTGGTTTTCAAACTAATGCATATGTCCCTCTCATAGACTGGTGGATTTTGCACAACTGTATCTATTCAATGGTTTAGGATAGCAGAAACTTTGTACCTTAATGTGGCTCCTATTATGCCTGACTCTAGATATTCCCTACCCTTCCATTGTGATTAGAATTCTGCAAAATGCAGCCCTGGAAAATCAGGGAGGGTGGCACTTTCCAATCAAGGGCATGGTTCTGGTTCTTCATTCTATGGTCAAGAATCTTTTATGCAGAAACCTTTTGAGATTCAATTAATTGATGTGTGTCGGTTTGATGAATGTCAAAATAGAACTATGCCATTCACAAGAAGGTTAAGGTGTGCAGAGATTTGGATTGGTCATAGGTGGACCCAATTATGTACTATGATTGGGGAATGAAAGTTCTGTCAATCCAGATATCTTTCAGAGGAAAGTCTACCCTTTTTTTTTTTCTGGGATGGCATATTTTTATTCTCGTTATGATATAATGAACTGTGCCCATGCAGGTTGAGAACCAAGAAGGGGTGGCTAATTTTGATGACATTCTCACAAATTCAGATGCATTTATGGTGGCACGAGGTGATCTGGGTATGGAAATTCCAATTGAGAAAATTTTCTTAGCACAGAAAGTGATGATTTACAAGTGCAACATCCAGGGAAAGCCAGTCGTCACCGCAACCCAAATGTTAGAATCCATGATCAAGTCACCTCGCCCCACCCGTGCAGAATGCACCGATGTGGCAAATGCAGTTCTAGATGGCACCGACTGTGTGATGCTCAGTGGCGAAACAGCTGCAGGTGCTTACCCAGAGCTTGCTGTTCAGACGATGTCCAAGATTTGTATAGAAGCAGAGTCAAGTGTTGACTATGCAGATGTTTTCAAAAGAATCATAAAAGCTGCACCAATGCCTATGAGCCCTTTGGAGAGCCTGGCTTCTTCTGCAGTTCGAACAGCCAACTCTGCCAACGCGGTGCTGATTTTGGTTTTGACGAGAGGAGGGAGCTCAGCAAAACTGGTGGCCAAGTACAGGCCGGCAATGCCCATCTTATCTGTGGTGGTTCCTGAGATAAAGACCGATTCCTTTGACTGGTCTTGCAGTGATGAAGCTCCAGCTAGACATAGTCTTATATACAGAGGATTGGTCCCTGTGCTGAGTGCAGGGTCAGCAAAAGCTTCTGATACAGAGGCAACAGAGGAGGCACTTTATTTTGCACTTGAACATGCCAAGGCAAAGGGACTCTGCAGGCCAGGAGATTCAGTTGTTGCATTGCACCGGATTGGGGCTGCATCAGTCATCAAGCTCTTGATTGTCAAGTGATAAAGAAATTTTGAATGTGAACCATTTGGAAGTTGATTTCTTTCAAACTTTCAATGGAGGTTTTGTGATTGAAGTTTTTGCTTATTTTGGTGCTTGAAATCGTAGACAGAATTTTCAAGGTTTCTATAGAAATGAGTATTTATGGATGACCATAAATGGATTATGGTAGTGATCCAGTTTTGATACTGAAAATATATGGATCTAAAATTGAAGTTGTTTGAAACAAGTTTGTTTTGTCATTGGATTTCCAATTTACCTCATCAAGCGTTGCATGTTCAGTTATTATGGTGGGTTTACTTTGCTAATTTACTCTTAATAGTATCTGCTTTGAATATTTTAGGCAGATTGGTCAGTCTTTTGTTCCAAAAAAGACTAAATAAATAAATAAATGTGAAGTCACACTAAAAAAGAAGGATAGTCTTTTCCCTCATGTCCAGCCCATGTCAATATCGCCAATAAGCGTTCATACTGTGTGACAATTGCGTGGGATTCTAGGAATAAAAATTGTGAAATTTCATAATTTGAATCCTTTATAACCCAAGGGTTTGTTGTGTTAGTGAGGAAACCTCCATCTCATGAAATGGGAGTCTTGAATTTGAATCACATTCCATCTCAAAAAGTCATATCTCCATAGTTTTACTGACTATGTGGTAGGACTAGTCGGAGCCTCTGGACACCTCGGTATAAAAAAAGGACAATAAATTCAATCGAATTCTGATTTTTAATTAATTTAAAAAAAAAACTTGTCACTGAATTTTAAATTTTGAAAATTTTGGATATTATTGATATTGAGTCCATTTTCAGAAAAATTGATTTCCCGGTAGTTGCATATTGCGCCTTTAAAGATTTTGGAAATTTTCAACTAAGCCATTTTTTTTTTTCTCTTTTCTCAGGTGGGAATACAAGATAGGTGGGGCCTGACCTAAGTTGTCCCCCTAATCTTCACTACATTTTAGAAAAGCTAAAAGGAAATGATAAATTTAGCCCACGTTTTCTCCTTTGAATAAAAAATGTAAGTTGTTTTAAATTGAATATGTTAAATGATTTTGGGCCAGACTGCACTTATTAGAAGAGAAATGATATTTAAAAAATTAGTTTTATATAAAAAAATTAACCATTTCAAGTTAATTGTCATTAGATTTAATGATGACAATATTGCAAAATAGACCAATCATTTTGGACCATTTATTTAATAGTTTTAAATCATCATCTTCATCATCTAAGCCACTTATTTCATTAATCTAGAATTGACCTTTATATTGTTTAAGTTTAAATCATACCGTGAAAATCCTCAAATAGACTACTTATGATACAATATTTTTTTTTAATTGATATAACTTCACTTTCATTTATTGGATTGATATAACATGATTTTAGGTTTATAATTCTTAGAAATAATTATCCTTTAAAATTGAGCTCAATATTATAAAAACTAATTAAAATATAATTGAATTGAGAGGAGTCTATAAAATATGCCTTAATTGATTCAGTTTAATATGATATAGTGGGTTTTATATTTTAGTATAAACCTTTTCAACAGGTCCATCATATTCACCACAGAAGGATCACATATTAAAAAAATTGATAAATAAATAATTAATTATCATGATCAAAATATAGGTAATCATACATTCTAAATAAAAATATCAATCAAAGTTTAATTTTTTTAATTCTTCAAACAATTAGTCAATTTTAAAGAAATGGCTATCTATATAAAATATCATGCTACTAATAATATTTAATAGGCTCTATTTTTGAAATAATGAAATTTTTTCTGATGCAGTAAGACTCATTTTAGAAATTCAATTGAATAAATAAAATATCTATTATTATAACATTTAATTTATGACGCATTAATTAGCGTATTAGATAAATATTTTATTAGTTAATAAAGTGAAAAACCTAAAATAGGTTAAATACCTTTATTAATGAAAGATTATCTTTGAGAAGACTCTTAAAGTGAATTTTACATAAATTTAAAGAAATTATATTTAAACAACTTGTTAAGATTATAAAAAATACAATTCATATATCTGAAGAAATATATGATATAAATTTATTTTATAATAATAAAGAAGAAAATTGGCTCCAACGAACAAAGTTCGGCCCGTTGGTTTTCTCTGAAATATACATAAATAAGCCCACGGCACGTGAAGATCAAGAGTAAAAGGGGCAGGGAGCAACCGAGCAAGAAAGCAGGAGCGGCGAAAGGGTAAGGGTGAGAGGATGATATACAGAAGATGGAGTTTGCTGATGACACCGCCCATCATTGCTGGATCCGTAGCTTCGGTCACTCTTTTATACAACTTCTTTCTCGGTGGCAACGTATGCTCTCTCTCGTTTTCATCTGCGTCATGACTTTAGACTTCATTTACTTGGATTTTGGTTTTTTTTTTTTATTTCATGAAATCGTTTGATTCGATTGTGTCTGCTGCTCTTAAATCGTTTTTAGTGATGTCTGGGGTTTATCTCTGAACAGGATCGTTCGAGTTTAATAGGACGGATAACTCGATAAAATTAATAAATAGCTGGTATTAAATGAGATTTCATGGGTTAATAGATGAGATTAGTGGGGGATTTAATGGATCAAGGCTCAGATTAAAAGGGTAAATGGGTGTGGCTCGGTCAAATACGGTCAAAAGGAAGGAGAAATGAAGAGAACAGGGTCAAAGGGTTAAAGGGGGGGCCACGGTTGAATCAAACAGATCGAAACAACAGGGAGACGGCGTCGTTCTGTTTGGAAACTGACAAGGACGAAACTGGGAAACAGAGGTGAGAGTTAGGGACGTGGAGGACAAGGGACGGCTTGGTGCAGAATAGGGAAAAGATGGAGAGAGAGGGAAGAAAGGGCGGATGGCGGTCAGAGCCGTCTTGACACAAGTTGAGCCCTAAGGCAAAGTTGCAAACATGAATAAAATGCCTTTTTAAAGCATTATAGAAGCCAAAGAGCTGCAATTGGCCTGATTGATGTATCAAGAGCACCGAATCATTGTTCATTTGCTTACCTGAAACTTCTGGCCCTACTAACCAAGTTTTGAGACCCAATACTTCCAGTTCCATTGGGTGGTTGATCTTTAACACCTAGATTTTTCTCAAATTACAATATTACAAAAATTAAAATAAATCACTGAAAGGAATGAAATACTTTGGATCTTCCCAAAATAAAATAAACTCACATAAATTTAGGGTGACTCAGTTGAAACTCGATCAAATGAGTAAATGGGTCAATTAAATGGGTAAATAGGTACTAACAAAGAATGTTAGATGAGTTTGATGGGTTAGTGGTCTCGGTCAATTCTTGTCAAAGTAGCAAAGTGGATATTAAGTGAAGGCCATGAAATTAAAAGACAAGGTGGGGGACGGTGGGAAGAGTTGTGGAATGCATTAATGGGTCAAGGTTGCTTGGGTGGTCAAAGGGTTATGATTGGTGGGCATTAATGTGGTGTAATCAAGGTGGGAATAGAGATGGGTGGTAGATATTAGTAAAGATAAGATAAAGAAAAGGTAAGGGAAAAATGCTCTGTAACAGAGAGGTGAGGGTGCGATGGTGGAGGCTTGCAGTAGATCTGACGATGGAGAGATGGGTGGCTCAAGCAAGAGGCAGCAGAGAGATCTGACCGTTGCTTGAGAGAGAAGCCGTAGCGGCAGACAATCAAGATGAAGAGCAGCAATGGCAAGATCTGCTCGAGGTGAAGAAACGTCGGGGGCCTTCCTAAGGGAGGCCTAAGGGCTAAGGCAACCGCCTTATTTGCCTCCCGATGGGAGCTCAGCCACGGCGAGAGGGGCCTAAGGCGATCGCCTTTCTTGCCAAAGGGTAAAGAAGTTCCTGATGGTGGTTGTTACAGGCGGAAAAGGACGCTGGCTGGAAGTGGTCTGGCGATTGGGAATCGGGTAGAGAAAGAAGGAGGGCAGCGCTGGGTGGTAGCAAGGGTGCTGCTCGCATGGCGCAGGCGACAATGGGGAAGCGCTAGCCTGTGAGGTGCATGGGGTGGTGGGTGTGTTGGACGCAGCATTGAGAACGTCGGTAAGGATGGACGATGGGTTGTTGGCGTGTGCAGGGTAGAGGGTGAGGCTGAGACAGGGGCACATGATCGGTGGTGGCAGAGAGCGGCCAAGGAGGGAGGCATCATCAGTTGTAGGGTGGAACGACAACAAATCTGTTGTGGGGTGATCATGGATGGATCTGGGTTTAGGAAGTACAGGTGAGGACGTAGAAACCGTATTTGTAGCGGAGGAACTGTCAGGCGAGCATGGGTTCACCGGTTGAACAGGAGGCAACTGGGAGGGTCGTTGTAGGCGAAGCAAGATGGGGGGAAACCAGACAGGCTCGTTTAGGATCTTCAAGGCTGTAACTCACAGAAAGAAGAAGTGAGGGAAGGGGCGAGGGAGCACCATTGTTGTTGGTTGCGATCCCCGAGGAAAGGGAAGAAGAAGAGGAAAAGAGAAAACGAGAACCCACCCAGGAGAAGAAAAAAGGGTTTCAATCTAATTTTCCATTAATCATCATCTCAAATACATCTCTAATTGGGTATTTATGTAAAAGGAAAACTTAAAAGGAAACTAAATATCAATTTTACAAATGGGAAATAAAATGAAATAAAAAGAGAAATTAAATAGAAATATTTTTTTTACTATTTTGGGTTAGTTGGGTTTTCGATTTTCTTTGGTTGGGTCAGGTCAACTGTGGGTTGTCCTACAGCAGTCCCCCATGATTGAAAGGAGAACTCGTCCTCAAGTTGTATAAAAAAAGAAGACCTTCGATATTTGATGGTGCTTTTTTTTTGTTCCTTGAAGGTTGCACGTCAGGTGACATTTCATGTGTTTGTGGTAGTACGGTGTCATTAGGGGCAACCTGATGCAAGAAGTCTTCAAGGGAGTGGCTTGACGTCAGAAGAGAGCAAATAAGGGTCACTCTTGACGAAGTCCATCTTTTGTGATGCCTACGATACCTATGGCACCTGTGGTGTTTGTGGCAGTTGCAACGCCAATGGTGGATCGATCTATGCCAACTCGCAGACTAGGAAGAAGGTCTCTTTCTTTTGTGATACCTGTGGCAGTTGCAACACTAATGCTAGATCAAGATTCTCCCATTGCATCAACTTTAACGTTGATATTACAATTGGCTCATTCTCCAACAATGACATTGTGATGGGGACCATCACACGAGTTTTCATATTTAACAAGTTTTTATATTTAGATTTAGGATTTCCAGCTTTTCATGATTGTATTTTTCTTTCATTTATTTGTTTAGTCCAATAGTTGGTTTTGTTTGGGGAAATTTAGTGATTTTACATGTAATTAGGGTTTTCTAATCACTGGGGGTAGTTTGCTACTTGTTTATTTGAGGGTATTTTGGTCTTTTTGATGTTTTTAAGTTGTTATATATATGATATAAACTCTCCATACGAGATTGACACTTAATCAATGAAAAGAAAAACTTTTGCTTTGTGCAAACTTGCCTCCACTGTAGGAAGCATGGTGAGAAGCCAAGGAACCTTCGTGAGAAAATAGGGAAGGCGAGAAGCCACGGGAAAAGGTAAGAATTCTCTTCCAAGATCCAGGTTTTTATCTATCTCTTTCTTTTTCCCTTTCTTCTCTCTTTGCTGCCTTCACAAACCCAACCCTCTCAAACCCAGCCTAACTGCTGTCCCAGAATCATCCTATTGCTGTCCTAGATGGGACCGTCTTATTGCTGTCCCAGATCTGTCCAAGAAAAATCCCTGTTTACCATCTAGAACTTGTCTGAGACATCCAAATTCATCCCTCTCCTTCTCTTTATATTGCTGTCCATTAAAAAAACCATCACCATAGCCTTGTTCAATTCCTATTTTCCCATCCATTAACTATATCCTTAAACCCTAGCCCTTATCACCCTTCCCTATCCCAAACAACCCCATAAACTGCTGTCCCAACCTATAACAGTCCCATATATGGCTGTTTACTGTTGTTCTATCCATTGAGATCCCTTATTTTGTTGTCCTATACCGTTAAGATCTCATATTACTGCTGTCTTACAATTTCTCCTTGCTAAATTGCCAATTTAATTCCTATTTTTTTATGATAGATCTACATATTTATGGGATTTGACAAATCCCTTTGTTTTGAGGGACCTTTACTGCGGATGTGACTTGGTTTGTATTGTCTTATAATCACTTATATTAGATTCCAAGAATTTGCATGATTCTTTGTGGTAAATTTTATATTAATTATTTGCATGTATTAATTGAAATTTAATTTCAGCCCATTTTAGGTTAGGTCATATTAGATTTATTCATCAATTTCGCTTGCATTAGGCATTTAGGGTTATCCTATCCCTTTTCTTGCGTCACATTGTCTGCACTGGTTGCAACTGTTGAGGGCACGCTGTCTCTGGGGGAACATGCACGAATCCCAAAGGGAACATGCTCGAATCTTGAGGGAACATGTACAATCAACGTCGCAATCTCGTTTGTATCTTAGAAATTAACTTTTGAGATGAAATTTTAGAAGATGGAGGTCTTTAAGTCTGCTTTCAATCTGTATAGTTAGGTTTTATATTTATAAAATAAATTGGCTTAAAAGTCCAATGGGCCTCAATGGGCTTTAAGTAAAAGTTCGAACCTGGCCCATATGACAAAAATCTTGTTCAAGCCAGTTTATTCAAGTTGGGTTCGGGGTCGCAGGCTGGGTTTGGACAAATGAACACTCATACTCCAAATGGTCATTCATGGTGAAACATATCAAACTCGTTAAAAAAAAAAAACAATTACTATGGTTGTGGCAGCAGGTTGCACCAAGAATTCCTATATTTACAAGTGAAAACATGTGGTTGCTATTGGTTCCCTACTGGGGTGTTTCTAAAATTATCAGAAGGCATTTCGTGATTTACAGCTAAAGTTGAAAGGTTTTAACTTTGTGCAAGCTTGTTACTTATGCCTTGTTATTGTAGACAAATTAGTTGGAAGATCAAGTTTGATCGTCTTCAATCATCTTCTCAATATAATTTCATACTCAATTGATTTCTTTTTTGTGACAATCACATTTATCTGATTTTATAGTCAGCAAGTTTGAAATTGTTATTCTTATCAGATCATATTTTCTGAAACCTGTTTTAGATTTATGGATTATGCTTGCAATAAAATAACATTTTTGTGAAGTTCAGATTTTATATACTTTCTCATTGACTTGCAGGAACGGTTTTTTAGGCCATACAGGGAGAAGCAAATATCATCAACATCCACTCTTTCCACTGTGAAGGTGTGAAGTGAACAATCACGTCGAGTTTTCAGTGGTACATCCATGTGTGTATGTGTTGCAAACTTATTAAGTTGCAGCCATGCATGAATATGGGAGTTGAATAAAATTTCTTGCATTCACTTTCTTTCATCAGTGAAATACAAACATTGCAGGCCTTGCCATAATTACATTATAATTTCATCTCAGCTATTGACATCAACTGCAATATTGTAATTCTATCTCTCTCTACCACCAAAATCAAAGAAAATGAACTGTTTGATCACAGATAAGGTCCCTCTGTTTTTAGGTTGGCCATGTTAAATAAAGTCATTTGATAAAATCAGATTTATGATTATGGTTTTTTATCCATTGCTACAGTTTTGTTATACTTTTCTTACCTTTTTGCATGGCCCAAGCTTCAACTGCTCTGTTATTCCAGATGAGAGAGAGAGAGAGAGAGTCCCAAGTGAGGGTTCCTCTTTACTATAGATTGGTTGTGCTCCTCTTTTTGATACCAAGTTGAAGCAAATGGGGGGTGTGGGAGGAAGAGAAAATTTATAGACAAGAATTACAAGCAAAGGGGGAAAGCCAACCCTACACTTATGTTTGCAGAAAGTGATGAAGAGAAAAATCTCTCTTGTATAAATTCACTAAATAGAAGTCAAATATAGAGTACAAAAATACAAATAAAGAAGGTAAATCAAATAAAAGGGAACGCCCTAAAGTTAGTAAAGACAATATTGGTAAGCAGCAAAAGCAGGAACGATCTAAATATATCACAATATCCTCCCGCAAACTCAAGTGGGTCCCACTTGTGTTTGAACTTATTCAACTTGACGATCCAATGGTCACTCTCAATAGATGCTATCTGATGGAGCGAAAGCAGATCAACAAGAATCTTCAAAATCCATCTAGAAAGTGATGAGGAGAATAATCTCTCTTGTATTAATTCACTAAGTAGAGGCCAAATATATAGAGTATAGAAATACAAATAAAGAAGGTAAATCAAATATAAGGGGAAAGCCCTAAACTCAGTAAAGACAATATTGGTAAGCACTAAATCAGGAACAATCTAACTATATCACAACAATGGTGATCTGCAGGACCGGATAACTTGATATTCACTCTTTCCTAGTATACAAAAATTGCCTACATTGGTGTAAAATACTGTATTTTTTGCATGACACAGAACTGCTGCTGCTCTGTCATTCTAGATGTGCGTGTGAGAGAGAGTGCAAAGGGGGGTTCCTCTCTAGTGAGGAGTTCTCCCAAGGGATAGACTGTTGGAAAATAGAGATTCGACCAAGTGGTTGGAGTACTCAGGTGGCGTAAGTGATAGAGAGTTTGGGATAAGGAGTCCGTAGGGATCATTTTGAGCAAGTATCTCTTTTCCATGATTAGACTTCATCTGATTAACTATTTCCCTTTCAAAATCATTAGGAAGCCTTCTGTTCCATCGAAGGTTGAAAGCTTCTATTGCGTTGCTTTCTTGATAGGATCGTGACGGACTTAATCCTATTAAATTTCCCTATCAAAATCATTTGGAAGCCTTCTGTTTCATCAAGCCTTGAAGGTTTCCATTCAGTTTCTTTCTTGAATAGGATCTTAACCATGGAATACCTCAAAGCTTGGAACTTCTCCAACCTCAAATGCATCTTCTCTTTACTGGAAAAATGAAGAGTCCGTGATCACTTATTCTTTATTTGTTCTTGCGAAACGAGCCCCAAACAAGTAGAGTTGCGAGTTGTAAGTGGAGAAAATGAAGTAGGCTGAAAAGCAACGAGCAGAGCAGCAAGCAGCTTTGAAAACTCCAGTGCGCAGATGCGCATGTAGGACTACATAGCCTGTGCGTTGTGGCTCCTTTGGGGTCGCCATAACTGGAGTAAAAAGTTTTCTGAGATGACTTATCTCCCTAGGGCCGACCAATAGATTGCGGCTACCTCTAGTTTGCTACAGCAGCCCCAAAGCTGTCCCGATCAATCACCTTGCCAAAAGCCAAAAATGGAAACCACCCCAAAATGAGATGCGATATACCTTCTGAACTGCTGACTAAAGGTTATTGAAAAGCTAAAGCTGCTGTTCTTCAATCTTTCTTGCGTTGACCAGTTGAGAGGAGTATTTCCAGTAAGTTTTTTAAGACAGATGTCATTAAAACATGAGTAAAACAATTTAAAAACCACAACTATCGGCAAGCAGCTATTCAAAAGAATGCTTCAAAGTTCAAAGTGACTTTGAAAACCCATTTTGTGTTGAGCAATACTTGGTATTGAAGGGCTTCAATGGCAACAAACCATGCTGCGGCTTGTGTTTGGGTTGTTAAACGTTCCCCTAGTGGGGGCTGGGGGGGACTGTCTACGTTGCTTATTTGAAGTATTTCCTTCTCCCAACTAAGCGGCTCCTTTCCTTTCCTTCTCATTTCTAGATGGGGTTCCTTCCTTGAAGAGAAGTCAAGCCCTTTGGACAATGGTATCTTTGGCGATAACTTAGTTTTGTATGGTTCGAGCGTAACAGGAAGGTCTTTAATGATGAAGCTATGAACCAGAGGATTAAGTCAAATAGTATTGAATTGGTGTTAGTGTCTGATCTATTTTCGGATGCATTGTTGATCAGCTCAATGGGAGCTGGGCAGCTCTAGCTTAACCTTGTGATGTTCGGTCTCTATCATATCTTTTTAATTTAAATGCTTTTATAGTTGCTGGTTCTGATGTCTGAAAGTACTTGTCCTGCTTTCAATAAAATTTTGTTCTCTCCCCCTCTGAAAAAAGAAGAAATAATAGGAGAAATTGATGACATGGCATGAATATGATTTCAAGATCATGCAGCACAGTTGGTAAGTGCTTGTTGTTGCAACTATAGGAGACCATAGGAGAATAAAGCTACCAAAGTCGGGCTTCGTCGGTGAGCTGTCGACGGGAGTAGTAGTGGGAGAATAACGATTCTACCAAGTGGTTGACGGAATTCTGGTGGTATAAGAGTATTTAAAATTGATGGCATACCACAACTATGATTTCAAGATTATGCAGCATAGTTGGTTAGTGCTTGTTGCAACTACTACACGGGACAGAAAGTAGGAGAATAAAGATTCAGCCCAGCGTTGGTAGAGTGTATAACCATTTGGTGCTCATTATTGCAGCCATAAAGGTTGCAAGCTCAAGTAGTATGGATTAAGGTGTAAGGAGGCAGTCAAGCCATGGAAAGCAATTTGTCTGTTCTAATTATATGTGGCAACCCATCAATTGGCTAAATGGGATTTTCATTTATCTACTGATCTGATATATATTCTGGTTTTATATTCCATTTATTTTATGACTACCAACTTTGGGGGGCAGTTGCCATGTGTATACATTTGGATGTTCATACTCTCCGTCTTTGTAGCAAATAGTTTCACAACTGTGAATATTGTCTTGCTACCTTTTATTTTCTGTGTGTCAGAGTTTGGTAGTGCTAGAAATCTATCCTACATGTATTCCTTGTTTTGTTTGTTGCATGGACAGGAATCCATTGGCCATTTTACTCGGTGACATGAGTGGTTGGTTGGTGGTTAGAGAAGGGATTGACATGGGAAGGTCTTTTTTGTCTGCTATTTCCTGTGCCATACCTGTTACCGGTGAAATGCAATTAGCAATTGATCTGGAAGCTACTGGGATTATGGACTAAACTGCTGTTGCAGTAGGTTTTTGCCTTTGAAATGATATTTGTGGAGCTCCATGGTTCAGGGGTTTTTCCCTCCTGAAAGCTGTTCCCTGATGCTTGGTTTGAAATGAATTCTAGTCGAAAAGTAATTTGGTTATCCATATTCAATATTACCTCATCCTTCTAGCCATAAAGTACCATTTCTTGTAGATGCTCATTCAATCTGCATGAAGAATTTGGAAATTGGAAATGCACAATGAGGCTGTCCTAGATTTTCCTATGTAGAAATGACCAGTTTGTAGGTGCTTGATCCTCTTCTCTCATGTTCTTCCTCACCTGCTCGTTTAGCAACCTGCTAAATGTTCCTGGAAAGAGAAGACATGCACACTTCATGAGGAAATTAGTCACATGCTCAAGCATTTGAAGGTGAAATTTGTTTTAACCTCCAAAATGGTTTTTTTGTTTCTTTTTTTTTTCCTCTGCGAGAAGTGAGTTGGGCATAATGGCATTCATCCAATTATGGGAAGAAAAGGTTGCCTATGGATTTCATTCTTCCATTATTCTCGTGCCATTTGCTGCTTGAGATAAACCATTGATGAGAGCTTTGGCTTCTTGTTATGAAAGAAAGCGCCAAACAAAGAATCTTTATACCTTCTGTATTTATAAGCCTTTTGTTAGTTATGACCCATTTGAACGGCAGATACAGTTCTAACAACTCCATTGCTGCCTCTGTGCAACCTACACACCTGGTTGCACTTGACACTGAAAATTATAAAATTTAGGGGTTAAAAAAGATTTAAATTTTTGAGCATTTGAAAATATAATTTGATTGATTCAAGATGATTTTTCCATGGACTATATATATTCACAGAGAGAGAGACGCACTTGACACTGCTTTTTTTTTTTTAATTTTGTTATGTTGAAAATCTAACAGTATAGATTGAAAATAGGCTTGATAGCCTACCACCATTGAAATTTCAATCCAATGAATTTTTAACTAGTTGAT
This sequence comes from Chimonanthus praecox, assembly GCA_022113865.1. Lineage (NCBI taxonomy): Eukaryota > Viridiplantae > Streptophyta > Magnoliopsida > Laurales > Calycanthaceae > Chimonanthus > Chimonanthus praecox. Next base: position 58,056,926 of record CM039086.1, on the reverse strand, counting down.
CTTAACGGTCGATATTTCTAAGCATCCTTTGAATTTTTTTAAAGATGTTTGTCAACTTTGACTGTTAAGATCAAGTGACTAGAAATTGAGTTTTGGACTAGCTTTTAATTGGTGGTCTATCATGAAGTTTGTTTCAGTCTTTACAGTTAGATTGTCAAGAGACGAGAGAAAAAAAAAATGAAACAATGGCATGTGCGATTTTGTGACTAATCTCACTTGATCGTTAGCAATACCATGAAACTAGTTTGTTCAATCTTTAGTACAAACAACCCGATGGTTCTAATGTTGCCTAGTTTTTGACCCGAGGAGGAGGAGGGGGTGAATTGGGTCAATGCAAACTTTTGATATTTTTCAAATTACACAATTAGAAAGATAAGATGTGAAAGCATGATAAACATAAACACAAGTAATTTGAAGAGATGAGTAGAGATTGAGAGAATGTACCTTGCATTTTAATGAGCTTCGGCTCCCTACCTACATCCTCACCCTAAGTTCCTTGCCTAAAGATTCAAATCCACTATTGATCTCCTTCACGAGTGGAGAATAAATCATTACATCTTGCCTTTTCCTAGGCTTGAGCACGACCTTTTACACCTTGCCCTTTCACAGGCTCGAGCACGACCTTCTAGCCTCACCAGGTCACTCCGGCCTTTTACAAATTTCTCTCACAATAAAACAATTACATTTAAGCACAAGAATAACTCTTAATGATATACAATGATATCTAGGAGTTACTCAATATGATGAACAAAGAGGCTCAAAGAAGTATGAAAGTTCTGGTTTTTTTACGCAGGACAAGACAAAAAGTGACCCTAAATGCCTAAATGCGATTTATGCAGTAATAAGAAACTAAATGATGCTGAAATTAAAAGAAAAATTAGTAATAACAATTAGAATAATAAAATCTACCACAAATAATCAATAAAATTCAGAGAATTCAATGTAAGTAATAAAAGCACAATCCAAACAATTTCATAACTTAAAGTAGAAGGCTCTGAAAACCAAAAGGATTATCAAATCACACAAACACATAAACCAACATCAAATAAAGATTAAATCTGATTTTAACAGCAGTGTGAGAGTTTAATGAGGTTAAGAAAAGCCCAGTTTTGTGAGATAGCAGTAAGAGAGAGGGGAAAACAGGTTGAAAAGGCTAAGATAGGGACTGGAAGAACAGGACAGGTGTAAAGGAGGTTAAGAAAGGCTATGGGAAAACATGACAGCTGTAGTTTAGGGCTGTATGGAGGTTTGGGATAGGTGGTAAAGACTGTATGAGGATTGAGAAGGGTCCAAAGGTTTGAGGGCAGTTGTATGGTGGACTGTTAGGGCTGGATGAAGAGGTTTAAAACAGTGAAAGGGATAAAGGAGGCTAAGATAAAGGGTTCAACAGATCTGGATGGAGTTAAAGGGTATGCGACAAGTAGGAGAAGGCTAAAGAAAGTACAGCAGCAGTTAGGGATTGGTTTGGGGTGCACGAATAACACAAGAAGGAGATATGGGAGATGGCGAAAGTTTTAGAATGGTTTGGGGCTATGGCGGAAAATCTGGAAGAGGGGAGATAGGTGACAGATTTCTGGTTTAGGAGAAAATCAAAAGAAAACAGAGAAGAAGAAGAGGAGAAGAGAAGAAGATGAGAGGAGAGAGAAGAGAGAAGATGAAATGAAGAATTACCTGGGGATTGAAGGAGGAGAAAGAGGGCTTCACTCCAAAGAATCGAGCTTCTCGCCGAGAGCAGGGATTTGCAAAATCTCCAAAAACTTTTATTTCATCATCGGTGTGTTTGCCCCAAAGGGCTACAAGCTTAAATAAGGATTTACATTGCTTAAAATAAAATAATTTTTTTTTACCAAACTACCCTTACTTAAAACAAACTAAAACAAAAATAACAAGTAAGAAAAGAAAAAACAGCAGGATGGGGATGGTACCGCATCGTTTTTCCTAGAGTCTTTGGTCTAAGGTTGTGATCTCTCTTGCTATGTGTTCTCTTTCTTTCTTTCAAATTCGCACACACTTGCACTAATGCTGCAATATATAGAGATTTCAAATGTGTTACCGTTGCAAGCATTAAATGCCCAATTTAATGCCGTTAGATTGAGCATTAAATGTGCGAAGATAATACCATTGCCGCCAGATAGTCGATGGTCCTAAGACACAGTAGATGGATAGTCCCGATGTATAATATTTTGAATTTGGTAATAGACGAGAATTAACGAGTTATGTCGTCGGTTGGCTATCAGAGACCAAGACTATTTTACAGTCAAATGTACAGTCGATGGTTACGGTAGGCTATCAGAGACCGAGTCAGCTATAATGCCGACTGTTAACAAAGTAATTGTCGACGGTTAGCAATTAGAGACTAGAAGTTTTTAGTTGAGGTAGCGTAATGCTTAGAATAGTCCTAGAGGGGGGTGAATATGACTATAGTAGAATTTTAAATTTCTTAAAACCTTGGTCAATTTAGAGTTGGTTTTTGTCAATTAATCCTATTTATCTTCCAAGATAATGCAAGCAAGATTAATTTAAAGCTTTAATTAGCATGCATCAATAACTCTTCTCAAATTATATATAATGAAATGAGAGATAATGCACAATCACATGTCACAAGAAGAGATGAGAAGAGATGGAAGAATGTGAGACAAGGGTTTTTACGTGATTCGACAACCTGGCCTACATCCACGTCTCAAGTATACCATTTGAGGATTCTAATAAAATTTTCTTCGTGGGTGAAGATCAAACCTATTACAACATTGATCTCTTTCACAGGTAGAGATCAAACCTTAGACTCTTGATTCCCTCCACGTGTGAAGATCGAACCTTTACACACAAGAGAGAAGATACTCTTATCTTATAACAAGGGTTATACCAACCTTTTACAAATTGCACAAATGATAAATAGAATTTGTTTGTAGAAAAATAACAAAAACGCTTGTCTGTTGATGTTTGAAGTAGCTTTGGCACTGTGATGCCCTACCCTGATTACAATTCTAGAGCACGTCACGCTAACCGAAAATAAAAACTACAATAATAAAAACAAGCCATATCTCAAGAGTTTAAACATATATTAATCTCAAAATATATTACAACTCAAAAGATAAATGACTTCAAATTAAAGTAAGCCCTCCATAAAGTTGAAGTCACCAACGACTCAGTGTCATCTCGCCAACTCCGTGAGTCAACCCAGCCTCCTCAACTAGTACTCTGCAAACTGTTAGGGAGTGAGCTTCACTTGCCCACAGATCATAAGCCCAGTAGGGGTACAATACTCATAGTAAAAATGTGCAACAATTAAACATATTCCATAATCTGCACAAACATAACCATAAACAGTACTTACAAACCATCATGCAGTAATACAATACACAGAGGTCCATCTACAACATATGGACATACACAACTATCACAAAACAGGTGATATGGCATAATGGTCTCCCAGACAGTCAAACCTACCGTCTAAAAATTAGCACGCCCAAACGTATATATCTCAATCCAAATACTCTACCAATTACATATTTCTCTCATATATGTGCTATTATCATAATCCACCTATTTACTTATCCATGAGTAATGGAGAACAATGCTATGTGTCTCACTCATATGTCTCCAGTACGGAATGGTGATAACCTCACGCCTCACCGCAGCATGATAGTGAGGTAGCCTTGCAGTGTAGTAGCATGACAACGTTCTTTGCTCGCCCAACTTACACATGCCTACTCCTCATCTGCCCATAAGACTTTTGGGTCTATTGGTCTCACCCAGACCTACTGTGAACACAGAATCGTGCACACCCGAAATCATCTATCATATGATGTATGCTAACGTCATTATTCACCAATATTCATAATCATGGCTTATCTTCCACTGACAAAATTCAACAATATGCACTTAGCTTGCACAAAGCCTATCAACTGCCATTAACATCACATCCCTAAACACGGATGAAAACATACCTATTGTATAAAGACAGTCATCATACGCTTTATCCACAAGGACCATATCTATGAGATCGTAAAATATCACGGGATCCAATAATACACAAGATGAGTTACTTACTCCATTCAGCTCAATTAATACAACCAATACCTAGATTTCTCATATGAACCTAATCATATCCTAGCATAGAGTAAATCCTACTATGCTCTACATAGCTCTACAAGGCCAATCATTTAAGCTTTATAATCAAACAACATGCATCATTCATTATCGCATACATAATCCATGCATTATTTAAATAATTAATCACATAACATTTGTGAAGGGTATTTAATCAAGTTGAAGGGTCCAACCCGGTTTTTCGGGACACATAATATAAAACATCCAGAACATATATGATAGAAGCCATACCCATGTCGTTCCACGTATACAAATCACATTTAAACATAATAACCATTTCCGTCAGGGATTTAAAGAAAATAATTATACATACAGTATAATCTCAAACTCATGAATAGCAAAAGATAAACATCGATAAAATCTCAATATATATTAGATAAAATAACAAAATTGATTATCAATAAAGTTCGTACTCCCTACCTAAAAAATCGTGAAGTTTGAGGTCCCTTGAAGTCCAAAAGGAAGTCGGATAACAAGCAACATCGTCGCTTGGAAGAGAGGAGCCAGATCTCTAGAACAAAAATCATTGAAAAAGAGAAAGAGAACTCTATAGCTTTGCCGTTGAAAGAGAAGAAGAGGTGTGAAAGGTAAGAGAGAGAGCATGCCTTCAAATAGGCAAAAAAAAAAATGAAATATGGAAGAATCTCAACCAAGCAAAACTTGTGGCTAAAATTCTCTACAAGACTTAGGAAGACTTGGAAGACTTGGGGAAGACTTTGAGTCTTCTTCAAGTGGAAAGAAAGAGATAAAGCTTGGTGCAATGGTTTACGTTTCGAGTTTACAGAGTGCACTCATAAAAATTCATCTCGGCTCAGGTCACTATAGGCGTCTTCTTGAAGATCTTCCCCTTCTTGCCCCTTTGGTGATGCGTAGATGCTTCAATAAAGGCCAAACCAAGCATAGGAGAACAAGTTTAGAGATGATAGAAGGTTTTCCTATGAGGAAAATATGTCCATAGAAATTCTCTCAAATGCACATTCAAGAGTGAACCTAAGATGCTCAAGATTTGCCTATAATTGCTTTAAATTTGTGAAAGAGATATGATGATTTGAAAGAGCTAAGATTTGATTTTCTAGGTTGAGAGAAAAGCTCTAACAATCTTGGAAAAAAGGAGATTTCTTTGATTTCACTTGTCTAATCTTTTCTTGTGTTTCTTGGTGTTGAAAATCATTTTTTGAATGCTCCATAGTCTTGCATTTTTCGGTATTTCAAAAATAGGACAGTTGGAAACACTTTTCGCAAAGAGAGAGCCGTTGGAAACGCACTAAAAATCCCAAAAATGAGTTTTTTGTGCAATACCAGTGAGCCGGTCTTAACTGGGGCTCAAAATATGGCAGTTCTGCACAAACCGGAGAGCCGATCTGGGTTTTGATAGTTTTGTATCTTTAAACTAAACTAGTCATAACGTGAGCTACGTAGCTCAGCTTTGGGACTTCTTGTACTTTTCGGAAAGCTCTTTGAGAAATTTTTTACTTTCAAAATTTTAGAAATTTTGGAGTTCAAATATGATCTCAAAGTCAAGGCAAGCTTCGTCCAACCCAAGAATCTCCTTGTTTTGTCTTATTTGTACCATTTCATTAAAATGCTCATAACTTGAGCTACACAACCCAAATTTTAGTGATCTTAGACTTTTTGGAAAGCTCTTTGAATGTTCTATCCACTCATAAAATTTCATTAATTTTGGAATTCATTTGATAGTTCAAACGAGCTCTTCAAGTCAGTGTAGATGCATGACAAAACTGTTTTGCCCTCTTTTGCACCCTTTCATTGAAATGCTCATAACTTGAGCTTTACAATTTGGATTAGTTTTTGGACTTTTTGGAAAGTTCTTCAGTGATTTATCAAATCATAAAGATTTTACTAATATTTGAGCATATTTGATAGAGTTAAAGAGCTTCCAAAAATAGGGCAGATTCCAACTAACTTAGAAATCAAATTAGGTTCTACCAAATTTAAGCTATGGATTCTAAGTTCAATCCTAGGGGTAAATCTAGGTCTTCTAAGTCTACATAAGTCAAAATTGCCTTCATTGGTTGGCATCTGCGTTGCCTTCGATCTTCACTGCTTCTGGACTTCAAGCTTGATAGGACTTCTTTGATCTTCCAAAGGCAAGGTTCAGGACTCACACGGGCACAATTATGACTTAGTCATAGAATTGACAATTCAGGACTCAGTCAAACTCAGTCACGGAATTGACAATTCAATCTGACTAAGGGAGACAAATTTTACTTTAATACCAACAGAAGTGATATTAGAGTTGAGCACTGTCGATGGTTTACCATTACAATTGTCGACGCTATGTTATTAGAGACTAGAATAGATATACAATCAATGATGGACAGTTAACGGTTACCAATGTGGCAGCCAATGGTGTCCAAAAAGATATTTAGTCAATTTATGGATAGTCCGCGGTTACCAGTGTGGCGGTCAACGGTATCCAATCAGAGACTTAACTGTATTTATAGCACGGTTCCCAGTCGATGGTATGCAGTATACAAGAAGACGGTTTGGTCTGAAACATTTACGATTTCTAGTCAATAGGTCTTGAGAAGTTGTGGCCTCACACAGTCCTTTTAATATTCAATAGTTTGGACTGAAGCCGAATGTGGACTTTCACAGTTCTAAGATTTTCTCTGGTTTAAAACTGAGGCCCAATTGCAGTCATACACTGTTCTATGTAGTTTTCAATGGTTTAAAATAGAAGCCCATTTGTGGTCGTACACAGTTTCATATAATGTTCAATGGTTTGGAACTGGAGCGAAGTTGTGGTCTTACACTATTCCATGTGATATTCAATGATTTAGAACAGAGGCCACAATTATGGTCTTATACTGCTCTATGTATTAATCAATGATTTAGAGTAGAGGCCACTAATATCTAGGAACCTAATTAGATGAGTCTTAAGTTTGGTTTTAAGGTGCTAGAGTCCAACTAGGTACATTTGAGCCATGGTGTTCATGATATAAGTAACTTTACAAGAGTCCTAACACTCAAGGCCTAAAACTACACTAACATAGACTTGGGCTTGACATTCAGATGATCTTCAATATTCTTCAAGTCGTAAGTCGCATCTTCGTCTTCATTTAGCTCTTCTTGATCTAGGTCTTGCTCCCTTCATGGGCTTTTTCTTCAATCTTCTTCTTCATCACCCTGATAAATCTTAATTGTATAGCTTGTTGTTTGCAGGTTGTGAACTTCTGTTCAAGAGTTATATGATCTTCAATCTTTTGTGCTTAAACTCAGAAAATCTTCTTTAAGGGGCTTGCATATATTACTCTTCGTAGCTTGGAGTTCATTTGATACATGTCTTATATATAACTCCAAATGAAACATTAAATATTTTTAAGTCAATGTTTTATTGTCATCAAAATATTCATTTATCCTTGGAGCTAACAATTTCCCCTTTTTTTTTTTATGATTACAAAACATTGCCTAAAAAACATAAGAATATACAGAATTTAAAGTAAGGTTTAAAAGCAAAACTCCCCCTTAGATTATGCACATTGACATTCAAGATAAATACCATGCATAAACCCATTCATCTTTAAGAAACTCATTTGATGTTATTATATATGAAAGTTCATGTAACATCAAATGGATTTCTACCCATGCATTTACCTAGGCCACCAATATAAGATATTCAATTTTAAGCAATCACGGTGGAACACAAGTATGATGTGAGAAATATAATCAATTAAAAGCATCACACATCAATAAATAATTAGTAGATGACATCCATGTATAAAGTCATGCCTAGCTGCCTCCTAATTGTGTTGAACCTATCTTCTTGAAGTGGTTTGATAAAAATATCAGTTAATTGATTATCAGTCCCAATAAACTCTAATTTGATATCCCCTTTTTGTTCATGATCTCTAATGAAGTCATGGAACACCAAAGCTCGAACTCCTCCATTTTTACAACTAAGGAAAATTTCTAAATCAAGGATATGTTGATAATCCGAAACGCACATATCAGTGACATGTATGCGATCATTATCAAGATTACAATTCCAAATGTTACCTAAGGCCGGTCCTAAGATCCCCTAAAATCTCAGGGCCCTAGGCGAAGTGAGATTTTATGGGCCCTTTGTGACTGGTATATTAAGAAATTTAAGTGTGTGGGGGCCCTTTCTATCTATGGACCCTAGGAGATGCCTACGCCACCTATGCCCAGGGCCGACCCTGATGTTACCAAACAAATCTTTTCAAAATTCTAAAAATAGAAGACATTCATAAATTTTATTTTGCAATTCTATAACAACAAAATGCAGAAAAGTTTTAACAGATTTCATATAGTTCTAGAATTTGAACAATATAATATTGTTTCTCGATCCAATTTTGATACCAAATATCAAATAATGACTCACATCACTATTAAAATTGTATAGCTTTGCCATTTGGACATGAATGTCTCTTTATTCTGAGCTACATATTTATTTTGTGATAATAAAAGTGTTATTTAGATAGTCTATAACTCTATAACACAGTTTTATGATGAGACAAAATACATTAAAGATCAATTGCTAAGACTGGCCCTGAACATAGGCGGCGTAGGCCACCGCTTAGGGCCCCACACACTTGAACTCTTTTAATATATCAGTCACAAAGGACCTATGAAATCTCACTCCATCTAAAACACTCTTGAGAGAGCTGGCCCCGCCAATTGCCACTATATTATTATACAAGAATTTGACCCAAAAACTCTCTCCCTTTCTCTACCATATTTTAATAAGCAGATTTCTTCGCAAAGACTTGTACAGATTTCTTGTTTTCAGTTCCTTGTTAATAAATTTTCATTTCTCTGTGGGGCATTGAATGTTTGAAGATGGAGAGGGTGTAAAGTGTAAACAGATTTGGCTTTACTTGGCTGTACAGTTGTAGATATATAAGCCTCCCTTGATGGACGCGTATGAAGGATGCGTAGATACATGTATATATTGCACAGTGATCAAGGAATGAAAGGCACAGCTTCCAATTTTACATTTTTCTCTTTATTAGCAAACTTCAATCACTATCCTTACTGATCTAACTCAACGTTGGTAACAAATGAGTGGCATGTATGGAGACTGCTGCGAAAATTGTGCACCCATTTCCATTATTCTATTGAAGGTGGTTAATGAAAATCAAGTTCAACCATTCTATTCTTCTATTTAATTTTTCCAAAGATCGTGATATCACAGAACTCGCTCACAGCTTTAAAACGCATTATGTTTAAAAGGAGAGACCTATCTCTTTTAACGAAGACTTTGAACTCTCGAGAGAAAACAGATAAGAACAGGCCCCAGACCTGTGAGTAGCAAACAAGTTGAAGGTTAAAAGGAATGAGGTTTGGGACAATAGTTTTCCATAGAGTAGGTTTTGGCACTGATTAGAAGATACTGTTTGTTATGAGGGTGGACTGACCGCCACAATCTCATAAAAAGGGTCACTTGTGCCGTCATAGGGAGTGGGTGAAAAAGTCTCACACTCCCTAGGAGGTGCAAGGCTTAAGTGCTTCCTCATCTACAATGACGCGTTTTAAAGCCGTGAGTCCTGTGTGTCCAATAGACTCTGTGGAGGTGAGGAAACCCATTGACTTGGGTCAACAAAGCGGACAATATCACACGTGTGGGGCATGAGCAGAGGAGGGAGGCACAATCCTAACAGATACAATATCAAGAGGAAAGAACATGAACGACAAGAAAAGAGTTCTCAACTCTCAAGTGCTTCACAGAAACTTCCAAGATTGCTCTCAACTCTCAAGTGCTTCACACAAACTTCCAATTAATAAGATTGCTCTTATGCTGCTACCAATGCTTCAAATTACAGTTCAAATCAATATTTCCTGTGTAAAAGAACTTTCTACACCATTATCATCATTCTTGCCATCAAAGTTATTTGTCCAATCTATTTAGAGTTGACCATAACATAGTTTTGTATTGACCCATTTCAATAACATGTTCATATGCCTTGAACTACAACCTTATGTTTACAGCAATGAACACTTGTCAACTGTAAACATTCAAGGAACCTACAAACAAACTGCCCACATATCAATTGTTAGCATTCAAACAAAACAAAAAGCTCCAATCTCTCCTAGAGATTGAAAACTTGAAATACGTGTAGCCTGCAACCATAGGATATATAAATAAATATGCATCATACACAACTTCAAAGATTTTCTCACAAATCACACATCTCACTTTAGATGCATGAAGAAATAAAAAAGAAATGAAAACAATCTGTACAGAAATTATGAAAATGGAGTTTTGACTATTATCTAATTCAACCACCAGCTGTTACAAGGGCCTTCTCTTCAGACACTGGCTTTGAAAGGACTCGTCCCACTTCTTGTGAGAGGGCTGCAACTGGCTGTAGGAGAGATCTTTGTTTTCAGACAAAGCCAATAGCTCTGATTCTTCTAGGCCTTTTGCCAGCCCAAGGTTGCAACAGTCAGTGTTGTGCTTGGCCAAGGCATCTTTGAATTTCTTTATCTGTAGAATAGGGAGGACTGGAGGAGTTGGTCAATGGTTCAAATAAGAAGATAAGAGCTCCAACATGGTAAAGTTCTCAAATGTGGTGTTTGCATTTTCTATTTAGAAAAAAAGTTTAAAAGAAAAAATCTAATATCTTTTCTCACTATACACTAGGCCACTAGGCTAAATTTTCAAAATTCTAAGTGTGTTGTATCATTCATCATCATCCTCCTAACCATCATTGAAGCCTCATCCCATTTAATTCACCATGGATATAGATAAAGTCAGCTTTATTCTCATGTAAATAGTAACACCCTACAACTAACAATGAGATCTGTATTTTTTTTATTTCTTTTCTTTCTTTCTTCATATTTCTCCTTTCTCATCTGAGTGATCTACCGAAAGTAGTCCTTAAATGGGCAAATAAAACAGTGGCATGTAACTCCTTTGCTCTGCATTGGTTTTGAAGGTACCAAAGCAAGAAATCTTGTACTCGAAGAGTGTAAATGGGATGAGAAAAACTTTAGAAGGCAAATAGTTCTCGTAACCAAGAACATGGCAAAAGGGACTCTGCTTAAGGTATGAAAACGAAAAATTACTGTCTAACAGAGGTATATGTGTGAAGTGGCGAGAGAGTCCCACATTCTCTAATTTGAGAAACCAATTACTCTATAACACGAGGCACCTTCTTCTCAATGGTTAGTTTTTTAAAGTGAGATCTACTTCAAAAATGTTACCAAGTCATGGTGTGTATCTGGTGTAAAAGAACTCACTCTGGCATTGGTGCAGCTGAAGCTACATACACGACCATGAGCTCCTCTGTAGAACTGGAAAAAGGGTAGAACATGGATATTTAAGCTGTAACACATGGATTTTTGCTCCTCATAATTCACCTGAAGAAACTGAATCTCAGGGTTCTGCCCAGCAAGCTGGCAGATCTGTAAATCAAAAGAAAAAGAATAAAACCATATGACTTTCATCTTCAAAGAAGTGAGGACAATGGAAACTAGTTGTTTCGTCTAAATGATATACCTTGGGATGGAGGGATTTGCAGCCCCCACAACCAGGAGAGAAGAAATCCACAATAACAAGGTCGTTCCCTGCATTTAACAAAGAATCCACCAGATCCTGTGCAGATTGGATTTCTTTCATGTTCGGTTGGAGACCTTTCTCCCACCATCTTAGAGCTTTGCTGATACAAATATTCATCTGCAATTAAAAGATGAACGCAAGACAATAAAATTAGAGTTCTTGGGTGCTTGAGAGAGAGAGAGAGAGAGAGAGAGAGAGAGGTGAGCTAGAAAAATAAGTAAAAAATTTTGACCATCGTTTTCATGAAACCTTAACCCCATCTATTTGGGTGCAGGTTTTTGTGTTCTGCTATATTACTACCCTTCGTATAAAATTGCATAGAAATATGGTGGGGAAAAGGTAAATTAAAAAGTTACATGCTTGAACATATGGAACTATGATACAAAGATATGAGATTGGTAAAATATAGCCCAACATGAATATTAATAGCATATAGACTGCTAATATTGTTTCATAGATAAGGAAAATCCAATAAATTTTTCAAAAGAACCATGAGCTTGGGTAAATCTACTGAAGCTTTGGCCAGAATCCTGCCCAAGCATATGGACTCTACATGGGCACAAAGAATGATCAATATATGCAGTAACTGCTCTTGTTGAAACCACAAAGGTTATTAGTTCAAGTTACACTTTTATTTTTTAAAGAAACTGATAAAAAGAGCCTATTGGCAACACCTATCTGACTCATTCTCACTCAGCCTCGAGTATCAAAGACAAATGTTTATCTATGTTTTTAACTTTGAAGCAAATAATGAACTATTAGGATTGAATATCCAACCCAAAAGACTAGCCTATTAGGTAGAGTGACCCAAGTACTTTATAGATCTCCCCTTCCGCAACAACCCCCCCTCGAACGAGGCTCTCCGGCGGATAAAACATCGCCGACCATCCCATCCAACTAGGGGATCGAGTCCACATTCATTGGCCTGGGAATATGAATCTGGTACTACTAATTGGGATTAGGTATCCAACCCAAAAGACTAGCCTATTAGGTGCAGTGATCCAAGTCCTTTATAAATCTCTAGATCTCACCTGTCACAACCAATGTGAGACTCGTTCGCTGCCCCATCAAGAACTAGAATGATTGGATGGATATGATGTTCCCCATGATATGATATCCCCCGATCTTTATGGCCACGCCAAAGCAGGGACGTGGCCCTGCTTAAAAGCCTAGTTATTTTGAATATATTACCTTCCTAGAAACATATGGCGTATGAATGGTAAAGATGACTACACATGTAAAAACATTTTAAAACTGCTAAAGGTCAGAGAAATATCCAAATCTTGCATTCATGAACCATCAGAAGCAAATGGGTAGAAACATTGTAAAGGCTGCTTGTTAACCATTGACGACTGGTTTACTGTAACCCATAAGTTGCATTTATACGCAATTTAAACTCATTCCATGGTACATTCACCGCAAGATTTAACTTGTCTTATAGATGGTTAAAACTCTATAACCTTTAAAATTATATTTAATATGATTTTTTTTAAGACCAAAGTATGTAGGTGTCTCAACTTTCTTAGGACATGCATAAGCCTCTCTACCCCAACACCGAATAAATCTACGAAGAGTAGCCCTATGTGTTGAGCATGAATTTAAACTCTATAACTTTTAAAATCATATTTAACATAATATATTTTGCAAATAGATCTTTCAAACTAACTTGCCCTCGTGATGCAAAGTAAACCCTAAGAGAATACCTGCCAAGTTCACAATTGTATTTTCTAGGAAAACAAAAGAATTAGAAAAGATATTGGAAAGCTTAGATTCTTCATCATCGTCATCAACGTCTAGCCATGTCATCACCATCTAGCCATTTATCCCATCACTTTTAAATTCGCTTAGATTACCACCTAAAAAACCATAAATATTTCATTTAAAGAATATCCATCATGTCTCAGTGGAAGCATCACATAGTAACAGAATGACATGTAAAATGAAATACCCAACAAAGGAAGAAATCCAAAATATGATCTTGGACCTCACAAATTTACAAACAATTGGCTGCAAGGAGAGCAATGGCATTGTTCTGGAGAATATTCATTTTTACACAAATTGTTTTAAACTCATTTATTGTAATTAAAAATGGTTTCCTTTTCCAAGCATGCAAAAACAATATACTTGTCCAAAAATGATCCTTTTTTACAAGAACTGGTTCAACCAATTTCTAGTTTCAGCTAAAAGAATTATTATTTTTCAATAAAGCACTTTCCTGTCCAAACAGGGCCAAATAGATGGAGATTAATTACCTTCGCACGGAGAGGATTTAAATTCCCTCTCTTGGGTCTCATCTGCTCTTCTGCAAAGACCACATTCTGGCCACAGAAATCACTGGTAGAGGGAGGATTGATTGACTGGAATTGAAGAGAAGAGAACCCAACAGCAGATGAAGATCTCTTCGGGGGAACCAGAGCTGCAGATATGTGAGCAGGGAGAGAACAGATTGGTTTTGGTTAGAACATCAGCCATTAATGCCAGAGATTGAATTTTCCCCGTTTTTCTTTCTGTTTTCCTTCTTTCGGATTCAGAAGAAGAGAGTTGAGTAAGAGGAGATCAGGACTAGCGAAAGCAGCTGTTCTTATATTTTATTTTTGAATATTTTACCCCAAAAAACAAAAAAAAAAACAAACAACGTATAATTAAGCTGTAGGCCCCAGTCTAGTCATCCCTTATGAGTGTGGGCCCATTCAGTGCAGATCTACTCAATTTTTTTTTTTTTTCTAATTTACATAATTTTATTCCAATCGTAAAAGCTACTCTTTGTTCTTGAACTATATACACACCCTGTAATTTTTAATAGTAAAGAAAATTGAACTTCTATATCTGCCATTATCTAAATTCTAAAATAATACATTGGTTTTTTTACTATTTTTCCATCATTTCTCTTTAAAAGTATTTTATTTTCTACATATAATAAAATAATTTAGTTTCAAGTCTCGACACTTTTAAAATCTTAATACGACACTTCATTTATAATGTAAGTTTGAAATTAAAGTATTATTCATTTAATTGAATAAAACATTTTAAAAAATATTTATACAAGTAGTTGACAGGTTTATGTTTCTTTTATAATTGAAGAATTATAATTTTATTTTTTTAATTATCATCATCAGCTATTATCCACTTAAATTTTAGTAATATTTTTTTTTTACAATCATATCTCTCAGGTCATATAGGCTGATATTATCTACAGTTAATTGAGTCCAAGTTCTTTAATATGATATTAACTTTGGTAATTAAAAAACAACAATAAAATTGACACCGATCATTAAAAATAATGCATAGAGAAAAATAAAATTTTAAAAATATTTCTCAGATTTTATTTAAAAATATTTTAAATATTAAATTAGTCTATATATCTTCTAAAAATAAATAAAAAATAACTAGAATTTTTGTACATGTAAAATTTAAGCACTATATAGTCAATTCAGTCTCATAACTTTTAGATTTATTTATTTATTTTTATTCATCTTATATTTTCAAATATTAAATTAAAAAATTTCCTTTAATTATATCATCTATATATTTTCTATTAAATTTATTAATCATATACAGTTTATTCTTAATTTACAATTTTCACCTTAAAAATATATAACCTTATCCAAAGACTTCAACGGTAAAAGTTACGCCGGTCGTGTCGATCGAGGCGCATCGATTTTCGCTCATATCATTGGAGGAAACTTGGGACTTGAACTTCCCTCCTCTTCGGTATTCAAGTCGAGTGTGCGTCCATCACAATTACATAACTCGGTATCCACCCCACTACAATCGCAAAATTGCTTGCTAGCCTCTTGCTGAAAATTGTGGAAGAATAGCTTCAGTTGTAGAAAAATGAAGTGGATATGCTTTGGATAAAAGGAACGTGGTTGACAGCTCAGGCTTGCGTGCCCCACTATTTTAAATAGAAAAGCAGCGAAGTCAGTGGTAGAAAGTACACGTAGACCTCCCTCTTTTCCCTGTAAATAACGGCCTTTTTCTTGATCCGAATTCGGTGCTGCTCTTTCGGTCTTCCAAAATCCAAGTTACAAATTACAATTTAAACATTAAGTATTGAATATGTTGGAATTAAAAATAATTTTTTTAATATATTTTAATTATGTGATACAAAATATAGCTAATGAATTTAGAAATGGAGTTTACAAATAAAAAGATCTTAAAATCTAGGCTCAGAATTCAGATTCAATTATACATTTTCAGGTCTTTATATAAAAAAATAAAACATTTTAATAATATTTTTTATATTTATCTAAATTTAATCAATCTCATTCAAATGGTATAATTGATAATATTTATAAAAAAATATGTATTGAAAAAAGATGTCATAATCTCACAATCCAAAAGAGTTTGAGTGATGGCCAACCTGCCTTCGAAAGCAAAAGGCTTGAATTCGATTCTGATTCTACTCCAAAGGACCACTCTCTCAAGAATTAAGGGCGGTGTAGATAGGGAAGCTCAGAGCTTCAGAGAATTAGCCGAGTGCTCTAAGCGACTCTGACACTTTGACTGTAAAAAATCTCACTCAGTCAATGTGAACGTTGTGACTTCCTTAATGCTGGCAAATAATGTGTTTTGTAAAATTTGTTTATGTAAGATTTTTTTGGGAATTTTCACTTCAAATGAAGGAAGAAATTTTGTTTTAACTATTGAAATTTGTTTTAATTAATTTTTTGTAATAAAGTTTATAAAAATAAACTTAAAATAAAAAAAGTAACTAAAAATGTTTCTTTCATGTTCAATCATTTCTTTTTATTAACTTTATCAAATAAAAATAAATATGATATGAATCAAAAGCCCCATAGAAAAGGTCCTAAAGGCCAATTGCAAATCAACGATGAAAGTTATATCCTTTGTTGAGAAATTCTCATATGAATCGGTTGTCTCTTAGGACATGAAGGTGAGAGGTTTTAGGTTTGAGTCCCAATAGCTTAACTTTAGTGTGCTATAGAGGTAGTGAGCTCACGTGTTGGAGTTTTACACTGAATATTCCACTATTTTTCAAATGTAAATTAAAAAAAAAATCCCATGTGCAAGCAGTTCATTAATCTCTTAATGATGATGCTATTCTAATTATTGGAATTTCTTTATATGTACATTGATTTTGATAAATATCGATTTGATATGTTTTCACTATTAAATTTTATATAATAGAAAAATATTAATTTAATATTGTAGTTTAATTTAAAATTTTCAAAATAGAATAATTTAATAAGCTTCATTTTCTTCTCCATTAAATATCCAACAACCTTGATTTCAAATACCATCACTGTAAAACATAAATCAGAAGGCCTTGATGATGTCCATTATGACGATGATGGGAGATGTAGAGGAAAAAAGGGTAATGAATGTAAAGAAGGAAGACATCCTTGTTACCAAATACAAGAGATTATATCTACTATTCTTGTCTTTCTTTTCTAATTCTTTTTAATTTAAATATCATTTAATTTTTGCAAGTGAATAATACAAGAGAAATTTTTAAAGTATAAAGTATTAAAATAAAATAAGTGAGAAAAGTAAATGAATTTTTTTATGACCAATATGTTCAGACCACTTAGAGCACTCGACTAATATTCGAGGCATGTGCAAGCCATTTCACTCTCATACATCGAGTAATTCTATGGAGGGTGGTCCTTTTGAGTGAAATCATAATTGAACTAAAGACTCTCACTTCCTGAGACAGAGTCATCATTATCTCTCCAACTCTTTTGAGTTAAAGAGAAAAGTAAATGATTACACCACAACAAGAATATGATCTCAAATCCTAATAAATTTAATCATTGACATGAGTCACAAGATCAACAATTTGATTATTCTAAATATTGAACTTTTATATATATATATATATATAGAGGTTGGAATAAGATGTAGAGACCAATATGCATTTCTTTCTTATAAAGTTTGTTAATGATTAATAGATCTCACTATATATTACAATGTCTTATTACTTAGTAAAAATGAGAAAAAAAAATTAAAATTATGTACTTCTCTCCAATAGAGAAAGTAAAAATAAAGGTGTTCTCTATTTTCTAAATTTCCTATTAGTAGTGAGTTTTTTCTACTTTAATTCACTTCGATTTAAATATAGCTAAAGAAAAACTTTCAGAATGGATCCTTTATTGGAAAAAGGCTCACTTTTTTTACTAATTATTTAATTTCACGATATCATAAATTAGAAGATATAGATATGCGATATTTTATAAATAAAATATATATTCAATGAGCACATAATTATCTGCATTTTTTGTAATCTAATCATTATGATTTTAACTATGAGGGAATAAATATAACAGAAGTCAATGTACTTTTATTAGGTAAATCCTTTTACACTATCTTTGTCTTATATTTATTAATAGAACTATGGAGATTCATTTTCATTTTCATTTTTAAAGATTAATTTACAACTTATAAGTTTTTATACTAGTGGAAGATCAGTTAATTTCCAATTAATATTATACATAATAGACTCGATTTAATTATTAATGGCTTCTTTTAAAGAAGATATATCTGTGAGAAAGAATACTTCGAAAGTTAGAAGGTTCCGTTTCTACTTAAACAATGTATAGAAGTTAGATTAAGTGGATCATCTTTGTTATCATAAATAAGAATTTGAATGTTAATTAATGATTCGCATCTATCGATTTTATTTTAAATTATTTTGGATTCTAACAACTTACTCCCTCCATCCTATTTTAGTTGTCTCATTTGAAATATTTGTATTTTTAAAAAACTCTCTATATATAATAGCTCTTCATGTGATCTCATTTATTTTCAACACATTTTATACTATGTCAATGTAAACGAGATAACTATTTCGAGACAATTTCAAAATCTATATAAGACAACTAATTTAAGAGAGAGAAAATATAATTTATAGGCCTTGCTGTTGGATACATAGCCTATTAAATAAAATCTAAGATTTTGGCTCTAAGTTTGAATTTCCTAGACAAGGAAATAATGACTTTGGTTAAGCATATATTTAAACTTTAAAATAGACTGGGTAATGATATTTACACTGATGTTTTTGATAATAGGTACACTGATGAATTTTTTTATTTAAAATTCCTATTCTGCCCTTGTTTTTTCTTCGGGTCGGCGGTGGCGTCGCAGTGCCCAGCGTTTTGAAGCCTCCACTTTCTCAGACTTGCCCAAAAACCCCAGGCTAGCACCTCTCTCTCTTCTTTTGTTCTTCTACTTCCCCATCTCTACCTCAGTCCCCTCTCCATCTTCTTCTTTGTCTCCATCGCCATCTCCTCCATTTTCTTCTACAAGATCTGCTTCTGCTTCCCCATCTTCAAATTCATCTCAATCTCCTTCTCCATCTATGGTCCCAAATACACAACTGAGTGATGACTCAGAAATTCATGCAGCGGAGGATCGGGTGTGAGAGAAATGGGTGAAATCCTTGGTGGGTAATGGGAGTATTAAATGGGAACGGTAGAATTTGGTGGATGGGTAATTGAGAATGGACTTAATGGGGAACAAAGCCCGGGAGGAAGAGAGATTGGTTAAAGAACTGGGTTCGGGTGAAAGTGGCGTTTGGAAAGGAAAGGTGTTGGTTTCAAGGACGTGAGTGGAAACGGACGATGCTAGCGGTGAGTGGGGGCCTGGTCGATTCGGTTAAGGGCTTTCAAACGGCAAACTGGCGTCAGGGGGCGGAGAAGGGCTGTAGACGAGCGCTGCTGCAAGGATATCACAAAATATCACTGTGAATCAAATCTAAAAACTTGAAGCATCTTCAAATGTGTATGAAAAATTTCTATGAAATGATTATATACATAAATATTACAATTTCCATTATGTCTTCTAAAGAGGTTATGAATTGGCGTGTTGGGCATCTAGGTTGGATTCTAGCCTAGTAATTGAACACTTTAGTTGAATTGAAACCTAACAAAAATTAGAAATTATATTTAGGTATATTCTTCAATGGCAAATAGGATAGAATTTCAAAGTATTTAAGAATATACCGAACTTCATAGATTATTGTAGCTGAATATAAGTTGAAATTCTACATAATTCAAATTTCATAAAGAAAATTTGTTCCATCAATAGGTTCTTAGAATGTTTAAGCTCCAAATTGGAGTTTTGAAATACAGTCACAGTATCAATTAAAATTTAGGAGATAAAATATATAAATATAATTTAATTAATCTAATTCTCTCATACTTAAAGTAAATTGCAAAATAAATCAACTTAGATCTCGATTCGAGCCATTCGACCTTTGTATGAAAAATAAGTTAAAAAGAATAGATGAGAAGAATGACTTCAAAATGTGATTACATAATCAGATAAAATATATAGAAGATTACATGAATGAGATGCGTGAGAAATTATACTTTTATTCGATCATTTTAATTTTGTGATATTGAACTTTAGAAATTAAGCAGTATAAGCTTCATGAATTTAAACAGCTTATCACATGATTTGACAAATATGATTGAAAATATAGTGATACTCTATTCCCGCATTACTTTATACATGTCATCTAATTATATGTTCCAATAATATTTTTTTAAACTTATTTACCTCATTTGTTCTCTTTAGACTTATTCTATGTAGATTTGACTCTTGTTGAATTCAATAGGACCTCTAACTACTTTTTAAAATTTAAATATTGATAAAAATTTCAATTAATTTTAATTAATTAAAAAAGAGTTCAATTTTTTGTTTTAAAAAAGTGAAAATTTCAAAAAAATTGTTGAGCCTAAAAATTTGAGTACACTCAACATTAGTTTGAAGTTACACTCATACATAAGGACAAACACCCTATCACAATCATGATAGCGTGCACCAATGAAATTTTCTTCATACAGGAAGTGCTTTGGATTAAGAAATGCCTGTTCAAGATTCCTTAGCTATTAGCCTGCAACCATTGCTTTCAGAGCTAAAGATGTTCATCCACGGATGCTAGCGAACAAATATGGTTGGAATAAATTGGAAAAACAATGTCTCAATAGACTTTTAATCATACTAAGACAACCGACTTTTCTTTTCCTACACATCCTTTTTTAAAATTTTGGATAAACTGACTCTTTTGCCTTTCCACTTATTCTTCTGCCTAAGGCACCGCCGAAGGAACCGTTCCTTCGGACGAAGGATCGACCAAATACACAAAAGAGAGGAAAAAAAAAACTGGTGGGCCCACCGTTGATCGAAACCAAAGGTCTTCCTTAGCTGTAAATAGGTGAGCCAGGGACGATCATGGTAGTGTCGATCCTAGGGTCAGAAGTGCAAGATCCACTTGGATCTAATAAAAAAACCCACAAAATTGATTTTCGAACGCCCCAAGCAGCAGCCGAAGAAACTGGCCAGAGGAAGGTCCCACCATACCCAGATCAGAGATCTGATGGTACAGATGGATAGACCATCAAAAAACGGAATGGGTATGGTGGGTCCCGCCGGCAGAAACTTTCTTCATCACCTGATCTAAGGCGGAGAAGAAGATCAAATGGGTGTCTGTATGGCTCCCCCATATTTAGATAGGCTATTTAGACACCGTTTTTTTTCGAAAACACCGTTTTTCCAAAAATGATGTGAAATTACCATTTTGTCCTTCCATTTTTCATCGTCCGAAAGCATATTCAATTCATTTTTCGTTGTTCGGACTTTCAGACAGTCCGAAAGAACATTTCAGTGTAAAATGCGTTCGTTAGGATAATCCTGTATGGAGTATGGGGTTGTGGAGACAGATTTTCAAACGAGGTCGTTTTTCGACCGATTTCTACAAACAATGTGTTAAAATCCATCTATTCTAAATTTTATGAACTTCGGGACTGATTTTAAGTGAAAAGGGTATAATTTTGGACTTCAAAAATCTTAATCAAAGAATTAAGGAAAAATGGCATTTCCTCTTAATTCTTTAAGCATTGTGTGTTTATTGCTTTCTTCAATACAATATTTTTATTTGTCGCTTTGGCCACAATTCTATCTGTAACGACCATGACCCGACTCGACCCACACAATATTATCCGCTCTAGGTCTACAACGGCCCGCATGACTTTGCATTAGACCTGGTCCAACTCACAGGCCCAAATCGTGTTGTGCTGGGTTAGGGGTGTGCTCCCTCATATGCCCCTGAAATTTTCACCTCTTTGGATGATGTACACTCCCATTCCACTGTTGGCCGTCATTCGAACTGTAATACCCTAGCCCAGGGGTTAATTATAATTAATTGTGATAATTAAATATTTTTAGCCGTTAATTATGAATTATTTTCTTCTAATCGTGAAAATTTTCAAATAAATTTTCCAACGGATCTGAGTTTGACTCGATCCGAATCCAATAGCTCTTTTAATTAAGTTTCAAAGGTATATGGGCAAGTTATGAATATAATAATAATATTATTTTATGCTTAAACCTTGGCTGTTATAGAAACTTAGTCATTGGACTTAGTTTGAACTTTAAATTTTAGATTAGTAAATATTTTTAAATTTCGGATCTAATGACATGCCAATCTCGTTATAGTTTCACTAATTTATTTTACCCTTAAGCTTTTAAGTGGTAAAACCTCAGTTTGATAGGGTAGAAAAAGTCCTAAAAATATATGGAGAGAGTCGGTACTCAATCTATATTATAACTAACCTGTTTAATTCTTTACACTCTAAAATAGTGAATTTTTGACATTTATTTTAAGCCATAAAATATGGACTGTTGAATATTCTTTCACTTGGAAAATGTGGTTTTTGACATCGAAACACTTTGAAACTTTAGAATGTTTTTATCAAACAAATTTACTCTATCAACCTATAAGGTTGGATCTTTTCAAAGTGATTATTCAAAATTAGGAGATCTTATTAAAACGGTGATTTTTAACAAAAACACTGGGTTTTTTACATAGATTTCACTCCAAATTTTAATACCATAATTAGTTTTTAATACATGAGCTATTGGGCCAATTGTATCCATTTAGTGGGATCCTGAAATACCCAAATAAGAGATGAGATGTAGAAGTAACTAAACAAAAAGGAAGATAATAATAAGATATTATAATATCTTTACTACTTTCGTTTCTTCTCTCTTTTGCCCGATCCTTCTTCTTCCTTTTCTTTCTGTTGTTCGCTTCAAACGACAGCAGAAGTTCGAGTTTTCCCAAGTTCCTTCGAGGGTTCTCAAACTTAACCAATATTAGATGGAATTTTGCACTCAATGTATCAAGACGATCCTATTCTTATTTTTATTAACTCCAGAGCATGTTAGGAGTAGAATAGATCAGTATTAGGGTTTAAAAGAGTTATTGTCTAAATGGAGGGAAAAATAATTTCCTCTTAAAATTTAAATTTTATCGTCAAGATTTGTATTATTTTACATTCAAAATATAGTTTTCGACACTAAGTAAAATCGGAGAAAAGATTAACTTCAGCTGACTATTGTGTGTTTATTTTCCCGCCTTGTGTGTTTAAATTCTTATACTGTATCCTCTGGGCCGAATTCTCAATACGGCTTCATGGCCTTTACAAAGGAAATACGATAATAGGGCACTGAGTACTTTTATTTACTTTACTGTCTTTGTACCCTCTGGGCCTCTCACAATAAGTTTTCGTGGTCCTTCCAGAAGGCAATACAAGAGAAGGCATTGAGTACTTTACATTTTTCATTTTATTGTAATGTTTTGGATGGCTAACAACTGAATTTCTGACATAATATAAAGGAGTAAAAAGAGCTTAAGTGACTCATTAAACATATCATATTTCCTGAAAAATAGCACGGGTTTGGAAAATTATTATGTGTATATACTGATAAATAGAAAATTTATACATTTTACTCTATCTTATAAATTTTCTGTGAAAACTTCAACCAGAGAAGGTGAGGAGACTCGAACCGATACTATACTGTATTGTATGTTAAACCCACTAACACCAGAATGAAATGAGACCCATAGACATTTAAGACTGAAAAGCCTATATAGGTTTATAATACGAGACCTGACACTGCCTACATGTAAGGGATGTAAAATGTTCTAAATGTATAAAACGTAGTCGTTAAAAATGGTGTCGGGGAGTTGAGAACTTGTAGCCTCTAACGCACTATGGACCCATGGAGTGTCTGGGAATTGTTGGGTAAAAACTGGACGAAAGCACTCGTATTATTAAATCCAATTTTATATGTTTGTGTGAATATTAATTATTATTGATTGCAAGATTGCTAACATGAATATTTCAAGTGGTAAGATCAAAACTCATTAGGTTCTCTCGGGGTAAGTTCTTATATAAGAAGGGCACTGAGAGTCATGCATAGTTTTGCATTGTCATGCATTTGCACAAAATGAGTATGATATTAGATTAAGTTTGTTAAAGATAATAACCTTGAAAAATTGATACTGGCTACAGGGCCGGAATTTCTGATTTTGGCCACTGGGCAGTAACTACTGATATTGGCCGAGCGTCATCTTGAACCACTGGGTTGGATGTACTAGTAAGCCGGGTCATGGAGACCTTATGTACTTGCAAATTGCCGTGGAGGAATTAATGTTAATTTTGTTTGGAACTTCAAATGGGAGCTGACCCCGGTATTGTTAATACGGCTGTGGACCGACCCCGGTGTTAGTAATATGTACAACCTGAATAAAAATCTTAGAAGATGATTGTAGGGTGAAAATGGGATATGCTAATAACATGCATTTCTAATTCTAAGGCATGCATTGCTTATTCATTGCTGCATTATAACCACTGGATTTTATGATGAGTTCTCCTCACTGGGTTGTTGTTCATGTCCCATACAATGCAGGATATGAACCAGATGATAGATTGGAGGGACCAATGGTGCCTCGTTGAAAGTCGAGACTTAGAAGTTCCTAAGGTTTTTCGCATTTAGAAACTATTTGCCTGCTTGAATGTGTTTATGTGTTTGTAATAAATATGTTTTATATGGCATAAGAAGCTATGTTTGTAAGTTCTGACTTATTTATGTATATTATGGTGCTATGTTGATATATTTTTATCATCTCTCACGTGGTTCAAGTGTAAAACCGGATGGAAAGTCAATTGAGACGAACTGAACATACAACATTTGTTGTTGCTAGAACAATACATCGACACAGGCGATATATCGCCACACGTGTTCGACGACATAACGTAACCGACGATATGTCCACAATGGTAGGTTAGTTGCGTCGGCCAAACTAAGGACAATTAAGTTAAGTTTAGTAGTGGTGAATAGAATGGTAGAACACACGTGTAATTCACGTGTGTATGAGAGATCTTTTAAAATGATTAACGGGTTAGTGATGTTTCAAAAAAAAAAAAAAAGTTGCGTTCCAAGCCCACATGTTGGTTTGGGGCGTGACTCGAACCGACCATGCCTATCGATCGAACCTACACAGGCCCAACTCACTGATTTCTGGCCCTATTTGAGTTCCCCTTCAGGGCCTCTGGGCTGTGGCCATCACAATTTACCCCACTTAAGCCTAGAGCCTCTCTCAGGTCGATTTGGCTGCTTGGGCTCGTAGGCCGGATCCTCATTCCACCCCACTTAAGCCCAAAGTCGTCCTAGGCTCGGCTCAATTACAACTCAGTCGGTTGCTTGGGCCTTCGGGCCGTCCTAGGTTCAGCTCTACTCAACACCTGGGAGTGGTAAGGGACCCATATAGGCAAAGGGTTTGAACCTTTGGCTCTGATACCATTTATAACGACCCTGAACCGACTCGACCCGTACAATATTGTTTGCTCTGGGCCACACTGGCCCGCACGACTTTCCATTGAGCCTGGTCCAACTCATAAGCCCAAAGCGCGTTGCGTTGGATTAGGGGTGTACTCCCTCATTTAAACCCCTGAAATTTCTATCTCTTAAGCGATGTGGGACTTTTTCCCACATCCACATGCCCATTCCACTATTGATCATCAATCGGACAGACACAGGCCCAACTCACTGATTTCTGGCCCTATTTGGGCTTGCCTTCAGGGCCTTTGGACTGGGTCCATCATACTATCTTTCTAAGGAAATTTGCAACACTCTGTTTTCCATAGGTATTTTGTGCATTAGTTCCATTCTCAGATTCGTTTTCGAGGGATAAACTCTAGAATCCCGAACACCAGTTTGGAATGTCCTAGAGGCCTAGCACCTACTATTTACGGAATACCTCCATTTGTAGGCCTCCTAATCCATACGCCATCTCAGTGAAGAGCAGATTCTAGCGCCTAGCGTTCTATTTGGAACTAGTCCAAGGCTACATATAGAATTATCATCCATTTCTATAAGTTTTTTGTACTCCACTCGGTCTATTGGAGGCTTAGCCTGTGTTGAAACTTGAGAATTGCATCAAACACTTGTCAAATGTTAAGGTGTTTACCGCTTTATATCTTTTTCTCTTTCTTTGCCTTCTTGGTCTAGATATGACTAACTTTAACTTACTAACATCTAGTCGGTTGCACCGTCAATGCACAATGTTGGCCTGCATTGCTCTCAGTCTGTTACACCATGGGATTCATCGGTCGCGTTGACAGAGGCCCAATCTTCTGTCCAAAACTCTACTCTCTGTCGGTCGCACCGATACACATTTCGGTCGCACCGACAGTAGCCTTACTTTTTTGGACTACTCTCACTCGAACGTCAGTCGCACCGGCACCCAATGTCGGTCTTATTGACAGAAGTGTCACAAAAAACTGCTCTTTGTCGGTTTGACCCACGCCAGCATCGGTCGCAACAATTCCGTCAGTCTGCCTGATAGTTCTTGTCAGTCGCACCGACAACACTGTACATGGAGGATATTTATCACTTTCCTCTAGGATTTGACAAGTTTTATCCTCTTGGGACCACGAGGTCCTGCAGGAGGGGTCCCCGATGTCCTACAAGAGGGGTCCCCCCGAGGGACCCTCAAACACCACTCACTCTTGGAAATTCTAATAAATTTTGGAAAAGCAAAAGGGTCGGGCCGCTACATTTGACAAGAAATGGCCACCCGTTTATAAGCATGTTTGGGTCGATCCGACCCGTATAATAAATGGATCAAAAAATGAGACCTATACTCTTAAGTAGTGTGAGTTTAGGTCAGATTAATGGGTTCAATCAAATTTTGCCCAGTTATATTCTCAGCACTATAAACTAACTTATTGTTTTAATAGCTTTCATTCACCAACATCAGGCCACTTGTTTGGGTTATTGGGCCTTGCCAATGGTCAGCTCTTATGCTTGTTGGTCCTGCTTTCGACATTTTGGTTGATGATGCACCAGCTTTTGTAAATGAAGCTTGTTAACTAAGATACTAATGATTAAAACCATCTTCAAAATTCAAACATAACTCAAGTATTACTTAAATCGTGTTCTTTGATTTAAGTCTGAGTCAAAATTCACACAATTTTAGTCTTTATCAATCAGCTCACCTAAATTGGAGTAGTCTGTCAAGTTTCAAAAACTATAACCCAAAGGGGTTGAAGTGATGGACAGAGCCCGCCTCATGGAAGTGGGAATCCTGAGTTCGATTCCTATTCCACTCAAAAGGCTACTCCTTGTAGAGTTACTCAATGTGTGTAGATAGAGATAGAGCCGTCTAGAAACAAGTTGATGTCTAAGACAAAAAATTTAAATAGGGCCTTCTTAGAGTTCATGCATAAATTCCATTCGTCCGGACGATTTACATATGCATAGTGCATTAGTTAAAAAAAACTATATAATTCCTATAGTTTTGAATAATAAAATCATCTTTAAAATTTTAAAATTATTTTTTAAGCACTGTGTATTACCAAAATTTCTCAAATTGAATATCCGGACTAATTACGATAACCTGATAAAAATACTTTAAGACTTAAAGGTTTTTTTACACTCTCAAATATTTAAAACACTTTATTTTACAAATAAAGGGTATTCCTCGGCTGTGCCAAAAATAGACTTCCGGAACTCCAAACTACTAACCGTGAAACCCGTTGAACTCCAAATTCAAAACTAAACAAATATATGAAATTTGAAAACTTAGATCTTTTAAATGATTGTTTAACTGGATTTTTTTTTGTTTTGAAGAAGGACGGGATTTGAGATGGAAAAAGATCACCTGCTTTTGGTAAACAATCATTTGAAAGATTTAAGATTTTAAATATCAAATATTTGTTCAGCTTTGAATTTGGAGTTCAACGGTTTTTACGGTTTGTTGTTTGGACTTTCGGAAGTGTGTTTTCGGTACAGCTGAGGGATACCCTTATCTGTAAAAGACTGTGTTTTAAGCATTTGTGAGTGTCAAAAGAACTTAAAGTCTTAAAGTATTTTTATCAAGTTATCGTAATTAGTTCGAATATTCAATTTGAGAAATTTTAAAAATACACAGTGCGCCACGGCGAGAGGGGCCTTCTTCATCTGGGGCCTAAGGCGACCGCCTTTCTTGACTAATGGTCAAGACGGCCCTGGATAGAGAAGCTTGCACATGTCCCGAGGATTAGCCAAGTGCTCCTAGAGTCCTAGACACCATGGTCATAAATAAAAAAAATTTCACAAACTATGGTCATAAACTCATTTTCAATTCAAAGATGGTGAAACCAACATTGACTTTCAAGCCCAAAAGACGCACCTAGTAAAATGCATTTTCTGGATTGGGTCTCAAACAGGGGTAAAAAATTCGGTGGAACCAAGATCTCAGTCGATATTGCATATCGGCGATATCTTGGCCTAATAGTTTCTCTCCACAACGGTTTTTTTTTTTAAAAAAAATTCTAATTTTTTTACAGAAAATGCAGATAATTATGTGCTCATTGAATATGTAATTTTTTTTTATAAAATATCGGACATTTATATCTTCTAATATAATTTAGAAGTTACGATATCGTGAAATTAAATAATTAGTAATAAAATGGTGAAAAATTACAAAAAAAATAGATAAATGAGGAAAAATTGTAGAAGTAATTTCATAATTTATTTACTTAGTTAATGAGTGTTATTTTAAGTTATGAATTATAGAAATAAAAAAAATAGTAAAAAAATGAATTATTTTAAGTAATTTCATATATTTTTTTCATTTTTTTTTAAAAAATACCTGACTAATATTAGTGAATCTCGGCAGATATCAGGACCAAGATCTCGGCCGAGTTCTCCTAGATTTCGTTCGTACGGCTGATACGCACTGTATCGATTGAGATTTCGATCCCTGAAACTCTCAAATCAACACACAAATCAGCCGAATAAGAGCCTTAGACCCAAAAGAGCATGAAATCATCACATTCTTTGAGTTTAAGTCAACTGAACCAACCCATATAAAAGTTCTCTTGAGTCAGCCCGATTGGCCTGAATAAGAGCCGAGTTATTTAAGTTGGCATAAAGGCCCAATATGATAGTAGTGTGTTCAGGGGCACAAAAATCGCCTTTATTGAGATATAGGCGTCTCGGCCGATATCCCGGTATCTCGGCTGATATCTCTTTCTCGTAAATGTTTTTGGACAAATATCGGCCAATATTGGCGAGATCTCAGTCATATAGGTCGATAGCTTGCTATTTTTAGCCATTAAAAATCAGAGATATCTCAGTCGATACGTACAATATCGGCTGAGATTTATACCCCTGAGTATGTTACGAGTGTCCTAACGCCCAAACCTGGTCTTCTAAGTAAAAGAAGGCAATTTTTTTTCCCATAAAAGAAAGATAGGAATTACATATTCACATTCTTTGAGTTTCGACTCAACTAAACTGCTAACCATTTGATTTAACGAAATAATTGTGACGAATCATCCAATCGAATTTCATCGGATGGCTTTTAATTTCTAGTGAAGTTAATGCTCATAAATTATTAAATGTTAGACGAGAAGTAGGACCCTACCATCATGTTAGTTTTCACCATTTAAAAGAATTCTTACAAAGGATTCTAGAAAACATCCTCTACAAAATCCAAAGAGCCCTCGTAGAAAATGCAAGTGATATATTATTAATATTTTGATGTTATGTAAATATGATTTTTCAGTATTTTTATAAAATTCAAAATAAATGAGAAAAAGGTTTATATTTAAAGACTAGTCATATATTTTCAAAATAACTGCATAAAATATGTATACTAAACTTAGATTTCGTACTATGACAATAGAACCAACGAAACAAAAAAAAAAAAAAAATGTAATGGAATTTGGATTTCAAAAATACTAGAAAGAAAAAATTACCTGAGATAGATGAGTTCATAAGCAATTTGTGAATTCAATAATCTTTTAATCCAAAATTGCATTGACATTTAAAATTAATGTGACTTTTGGATGCAACTTTGGATATGGTCAAATATGAATTCAAGATAAGATCTAAATGGTTTATGTGTAAAAATAATAATAATAAAGTGTTAACAATTATGAGGGGGTGAAACTTGCGTCAGGTTTAGCCACACCCAAGAAATCAATGGGCTGGATTATATATTTGTTAATTTAGGGTCAAGTGAGGTTGGGAAAAAAAATCCCATATGAAATTTGGGTGAGGTTGGACTATGAAATTTAAAATCAACCCAATATGACTCCAACTGACCCGATCTCATCGGAGTTTGAGGAAACATTGAAAACCTGTTTCCAATTTTTTGTCTTCAAATTTGAGTTAAAAATAGGTCGAGTTGTCAGGCCAGCAACTCAGAGTCGAGTCGGGTTCAATAACTTTTTATATGGATTGAATTTAATTTATTAAAACCCGACTTAACCCACCCCAACTTCAACTCTACAATTGTATATCACATGAGTAATATAGTATAAAAGGGTTGAAAAATCCAATATAAATCATGAGTCGAATGTTAAGAGATTAAAATTTAAGCGTCTAAATGTGGATGTGAATAAAATTTCAGACCCAGATTTAAATTTAAATTTAGATCAAACATGTGAAAGGAGAATTGTATAAAGGTTTTACTCAAATCTAATTCAAATCCAGATAATTTAAGTAATTCCTAATTAGATCTATTTCCACCTGGATACCTTAGTAAAAAAAAAAAAAAAATAGATCTATTTTCACATGTCTATGCAAATGATTTGTGGGCTCAATGTCACACATCTCTGTCAAAGAATTGCAGTGCATGTTGAAGTACAAAGGTAGGGGATAAATTTTTTGTATTAGTTGAGTTGGCTCAGTGTGTTTTGGAAACCTAATTTAAATTAGAGTTAGATTAGAATTGAGGTGAGTCCAAAACTTAGGTGTTTTAAATTTTTAATAATGTCTTGCATGTAATTTTGTTTTAATGAGTTTATTGAAGTTAGGGTAAAGTCATAGGTGAGTCAAGGTTAAGCCTGATCTTCAAATCAACTCATCTATTGAAGTTGCAGTTTTATGTAAAAATCATGAATTTTTTACAAATCCCATAGAAATTCTTTTGAAGAGAGTCAATGTAGAAATTTGACAATTCAATAAATATATAGAATATATATATATATATATATATATATATATATATATATATATATATATATATATATATAACCTTTGAAGGCTAAAGAAATGTAAATTAGTAAGTTTGATCTGATCTGAAGCTGAGTTTTCTTAGTTAAATTCAAATCGGCTCGGTCGAATGTTGAGTCAGTTTTTATATAGTAAGTGTAATATTATATTTGATGGGTCAATATATTTATTTTAATTTATCAACAAAGTTATTTTTAAATGTTTCCCCTTTCAGCCCCTTATGAAAGGGACGTGAGCTTAAAAAGACATTTATAGAATTTGAACCCACATCCTTTAAACCAGGGGATTAAAAAATGGTACAATAGATAAATATCTCTCCTTTTTTTTGAAAATATCGATATTATTATGTATGTTAATTTTTCTGAATTAAAAAAAATTAGAAAAACGAAAGGAAGATTTAAAAAAAAAAAAATTAAAATATTAAATATTGGCCAAGATATCGGCCTGGGCCCTCCATCGAATTGAATTTTTTTTTTTAAAAAAAAGCCCTATATTTAAATTATACGGCCGATATATATTGAATCGGCCCTCCACCGAATTGAATTTTTTTTTTAAAAAAAACCCTATATTTAAATTATACGGCTGATATTTATTGAATCGACCGATATATATATATATATATATATATATATATTGGCCGATATATTTTCCGTGCTTTAAACTAAAAAATGAGTTATTATTAGTTGTGTGAGTGGTTCTTGCTACGCTCTCTCTCTCTCTCAGTCCAAAGCTCATTTTTGTTGATCATTATTTTAGGAAAGTGATCACCAAATTTCAATAGAATTCTAATTTTGTCTAAAATCCTTTCCTTCTCTCCTTTTCTCTCTTTTTTATATTTGAGCAAAATTGGAATTTCATTGAAATTTGGAGCACCTGAAAAAGCCATGGTAAAAAATGACTACTTTTACTGTACATACACGATTATTGAAATGAACTCTATTCACTTACCTCTTCACCTCTATTCATGTCAACATCCTGGAAAGGATTTTTCTTTTAATATTTTTTATTTTCTGAAATATTTAGAAAATTTGAACTCTTTCCAGCAATTGAGAGTTTGTCAAACGTTAGGATTTAATTATGGAAACTTTGATGGCTTTTCTGAAATTTACTTATTTTTGCTATTATTTTGAATTGAATCCTTAGCCAAGTGGCTCTGTGCTAATTTAAATATGGGGAAATGTCATTTTAATATAGCAACACGTCTAATGTTATTAATAGAAGAATGTAAGTATAAATATAAACTCAATAAAAATGACAAATCTATTATTTTCTTTCTATTTTGTTTTCATCATCCACTTGAGAGAGATAATTTAATAATCTATTCATCCTTTTATTTTTATTTTTTCTATCACCCACTTGAGAGATCGGACATTTGGACTGTGGCTTTTCTTATAGGAAAATTCTGGTGAGGCTATAAGCCACTTTGGCAATTAAATATTTTTTACTAACCATTTGGGATTGAATTTTTATGTAGGTGAGTGAAGTATATAAAAGATTATATAAGTAAATGGAGATTAACATTTTTCACTTGAATAATTAATTATTTTCGATTCATGAGATAAGCCATTAAAATCGAAAATCTATAATTATCAAGATTTTTTGAAAAAAAATTATAATGATGAGATATCTGATTGTAGTAACATGTTATTTTCTAGAATTTCCATTCTGCCATCTAGAGCTCAATTCAAAATCATGACTGATAAACATCTGAACAAGAAAGTCTTGAGAACTATTGTTATCATCATCATCAAATTTGATCAAAATTATTTTTGATGGACTTCATATTCAAACAAAAACTTTTTTAATAGACTCATTATCATTTTATCTGGTGGGTCCCACATTTAAGAACATTGGAGAATACCATGTACACTAGTTTGCAGATGATCATCCTTTTTTCTATCTAAATTGAATCAAAGTATTTCCAAAGTTTATAGAACTTAAAAAATATCGCGTCAAGATGACTTTTGTTAGATCATATATTTAAGAGAAGAAATTTCTAACAGACCCATCACCACTCCCATTAGGTGAGTCCCACCTTACACACCGATGTGCAGGTGATCATTTCACTTGAATACTTGATATTCTTGGTTGCTAAATCTAAATATCAATTTGATATATTGATAATGACAATATTGTTTAGTGTCTCCATCAAATTTCCATATTGATATCACTACAATATTATACTGATAAAAAATCTCAATCGATATTTTTCAAATATTTAAAAAATTCTACAATATTCAAATCTGAGGGGCTAAGCTCATCGATCTGGACCAACCAAGTGATGACACATAATGGATGTTGCAGCGGTACAAGAAGGCTTCCTTCTCCTATTTTATCCATTGGAATCATCCAGTTTGTTGCCAAAAGGTGTGATGGATGAGATCATTTTTCTGTTACAATTGCCACACTTTTGGTGCTTGGCCAAGTCCATAGAATCATTACAAAGCTAAATCCAATTGGATTTGGATGTGAGACATGTGCTCTGTGTGAATGAAGTCATTCACATGGTTCACGAACTTAATTCTTTCTCACTATCAGAAAAATTCCATGAAGAGGGATTTGGGTGGAGAAGAGATAGAGAGGGCGGCCTGAAAGAGAGAAAGTTAGATCGTATGACTCGATACCATGCAGAATTGAGTAAAAGGGCACGTTGCCTCTCACATTAAAATTCATATATGTAAAAATTACAGGCCTTTTTAAAGATGAAAGAATCAATTAATAAATCAATTTACAATCTCGTGACTAAAGAACGAAATCTCGACCGATACGATAGGTTATGGCCGTACAATAATCATATCGACGATATTGTGGGCCTGACCGATATCGGGTGCATATCGGCTGATATTTAGGTTTCCATTTTTTTTTTTAAAGGGCTGCTTTCTAATTTTTTATTTTTTAATTGAGAAAAAAAATCGTATTTCCAAAACCAAAAGAGGAACAAAAGAGGAACAAAAGAGGAGAGAGAATGATATCTCGACCAATATCGGATATGATGAGAAACCGATTTTTCACTCATGCCATGACTAGGGAATCTGACAAATAAAAAATACAAAAATATAAAAAGTCTAACTGTATGAAGAATTTCCTTTAATAGATGTAATATGAAAATTTCCTCCCACCTATTCAAGTGTATTTTCTTTTCTCTGTCTGTTGGAGCAGAAGATTTACTTCAAAAGACACACACAAAGAGAGAAGGCTTTATTTAAATGGATTACTATTCTCGAAAGGTTAGTGAATTGAAAGGGAAAAGAATATAAGTGACAAGATCAACGAAGAGAAGTGATTGAGTCATTCTGCTTTCTTATAAAAAATATATTGTTTTAAATGAATGTTAAAATGCGTGTAAAAATACAAAGAAAATGTCACTTTATAATCTACTTAAGAAAAAACTAAGAAGTTAGAATTTTTTCATAGAATAACTATATTTTTTAGACTATTATCATTTTTTTAATTATGTACACATCCTTCACTACTCCATGACTTGGCTCCTTTCCAGTGGCAAAACAGGGTTCAATTTTTTTATTTTTTTTGAAATTTTCGTGTGAAAAACTGTGGAATACTCAGTGTAAAACCTTCAAGATGGAGCCTACTATCTTCAAGACACACCAAAATTAGACCATGGAGAGTCGAACCTACAACCTCCCACTTCCTAAAGCGAGAGACAAGCAGTTGAACTATACTCATGTGAATATTAGGGTTCAATTCTACACTATAGAACTATCTTATAGTTGTAGGCGTTTAAAAACAGGCCAATGAGATTGCATCTTGATTTCTTTTATGTTATTACATCATAGCCATTCGAGCTATGGGTCTATTTTGATCATTGATTGTTAAACAAACACAAGAGGGTATATTTTACAAAGAATTTGATGCATATTACTATTGGATTAATCCAAATTGATATTAAAATACACCAACAGATAACAAAAGTCAATTTTTGAACCCGTATGTGCCCTCTTCCTCTGTTCTATTAAACTTCAAAAGGCTATAAATTAAAAATAATAATTTCGAAGATTTAAAAAATATGTCAATCAACGTAATTTTAGATTTTCAAAGTACATTTGAAGAGTTTTATGAACCCGTTTTAATCAGAGTAAGAAAATTCCACTGAGGGAAATCAAGGGTAAGAACCCATCAATTTACCCAACCAAAATGAGAAAGTGAATCACCGACTAAAATTAGATACAGTGGATGGTTTTATTCAATAAAAGAATAATTGCATTGCCATTTTGGAAGGTCTCAGTGGGTTCAGTTAACACTGTATATGATTCTTGACTTTTCACAATTAAATAAAATCTCACTTACTGCAAATTGTAAGGTGTGGAAATAAACCACCCGTCTACTATTTTGAAGAGAGAAATGAATTGATGGATTTCTAGTGATGGGTTATGTCCACGGATGAAATTTTTACATACTCTAAATTTAGAGCGATCAATATGAATATAAAATATTTTTTTATGTCGAAGATGTTTAGGCTTTTTAGAGCACCTCACTAATCTTCAAAACATGTGTAAGTCTTCCTACCTATACACACAAGGTAACTCTGCGGGAAGTGATCTTTTTGGAGTGGAATGAGAATCAAACTCAATAATCGTACTTCCTGAGGAAGATTCGTAACCATCACTCCAACTCTTATGAATTTTTTCTTCATATTAACCTCGTCACAGCCTGTTACATGATATTCTCACTCAGCTAGAGCATCTTGATGAAACTAAAAGAAAACTCTGGATAACATTATACAGCAGTTAATTTAGGTTAGTAATTTAAACACTTCTTATTGAATAAATAAATCTACGTTCTTTAGTGTTTACAAGCATTTAGTTGGTGAGGAAGAAATTTAAAAAAGTAAAAAAAGAATTGTTTATATATTTGAAAATTAGATGCTACTTCAATCACCACTCTTCAAATTTATCATCATTAACGAATAGTTTAATTGCAAGATCTATTATCATCATTGTCACTTTCTACAATCCTAAAGCCTAATCAATCTGTTGGTCCTGGCACAAGGCCGAAGAACAGGATATGAGAATTAGGAGGGCCTGTATATCTAAATATTCATTTATTCTTTTGCTAAAGATAAATAGTTTTTTTTATTCAAAATCCAACAAGATCTACAAGAAAATGAAGAAGAAATTCACTAAAATTACTGATATAAACTACGGGTAGCTATGTTCAGCAAAAGAATACCAATATACGATTGCCATTTAACATTCTTCTTCATAAATCTGTGTATAATCTGCACAATGGAAATATGTACATGCTTTCATGAAAACCATGGCCTTCTCTTATGTGGGCATGACTTGAAGAGGCTCATGGAAATCAGATCTGCAACTGCAATTGGAACACATGACTCCAGGCTTCTCTTATGTCTGCTTACATTATTTAGTAATTCCATAGGCATTCCAAATCGACGGGGCCGGAAGAAGAAGGGCCTTCAAGATCTTCATAACATCTACTGCTGCCCATCTCATGCTTTGAAGCCACTGAAGAAATCTCTGTGTTTACATCAGTACTCAGCCCTGTTTCCTGCGAAACCATCGACTGGTTAGAGAATTGCTCCAACTTGCACTGCCTCTTCAAGCCAGATTCTTCATGGGTAGCAGCCAATGCTCTTAACATTGCCAGATCAGGGCTGCCATGACCATAGCTTTGAAAGTTTGGGATTGAATTGTTCCTGACCTGGTGCAAGTAGCCCAAGTTTGCGGGTACCGGATAAGAAGGCTGAGGATTAGAAAGGGAATTATAAGGGAATGTAATCGAATTCGAAGGTGGATTGCATTGGTTCCCTTGATGGACCATCTTTGGGAGGTTGTTGGGAAGAAAGACCTTGTGATCTTGTTGATCTTCCATGCTATTGGAGAAGTAGGACATTTGAATTCCATCTGATGCTCTTGAAGCTGGTGGAATCCTGTTGAAACCTTCTTCTTTCTCATCAATGAAACTTGAGCTAGCCCTGTTTGTATGGATGTAAGCAGGACCAAAGAGAGGTGACAAAGAAGGAGAATCCATCACATCATCTCCAAAAGAATTCACTCTCAACAGGCCAGGGATTTGATTTTTCTTTATGTCTGTGCTCTTGTGAACTATCCTACAAACCACCCACTCATCCTGCGACAGTAGAAAAGAACAAAAAGAACAAATTCTTCACACAAAAGATAAAAGAGAATGGGCCCATATCAAATCTCAAACATAAGTACAGAGCGGCTAAATGAGAATTATAAAAAAGAAAAATCCAATACATGTAAAGATAAAAATTGGCAAAAAAGGAAAAGGTACCTTTGAAGGTTTGGGGATATTGTAGTAAGAGAATTTTCCATCTAGCCTGAATTCATGCATGACCCAGTTGGTCTTCTCTCCTTTGGGTGCCCTCCCCTTGTAGAAAACAAGGGTCTTTTTCATCCCCACAAGACAATCTTTCCCTTTGTAAATCTCCCTATCCTTTCCGGTGGCCTTCCAATATCCAGCTTCTGTAGCTCTGTTCGTTCTCATGCCTGTTGGGTACTTCCTATCTCTTTGACAGAAGAAGTACCATTCCTTCTCTCCCATCTTAGCTTTCTCTTCAGTGGAAATGGCATCGAAGTCAATACTCAAAATTAGCCCAATAATCTATAAATACAAGGGAAGGAAATAGAGAAGAATTAAAAAAAACCCTTACTTGGTAGATCCCACGGCTCACACTTGTTCAAATCCACTTCTCCTATTGCTCTTGCATCGAAGCTGGCATTCAATACCTTCTCGGAGAGGTAGTGGGTTATAATCTCTTCATCGGTAGGATGAAATCTAAAACCAGGAGGCAAGTCCAAGCACTCGTCTCGCTTTGTCAGAACTGAAACTTCATCCATTCTTCCACCTTTCTGACCCAAATCCCGAAACAGAGAACTTTCATAAAAAATAAAATCTAAACAAAGCCCAATTTCCCCAATCCCAATAAGAGAACAATCAGAAACTCAACGACCCAGAAAAATGAAAATTATAGTAAGTTGAACCTATAACCTATTAACAATTTGTTTACCAAGATGCCACAAAACACTCAAATCCAGAGAAA
The DNA here is from genome assembly GCA_022113865.1 of Chimonanthus praecox. NCBI lineage: Eukaryota > Viridiplantae > Streptophyta > Magnoliopsida > Laurales > Calycanthaceae > Chimonanthus > Chimonanthus praecox. Next base: position 58,018,905 of record CM039086.1, on the reverse strand, counting down.
AGAAGGGGGAAAGACGGCTATAGAGAGAGAGAAGAGATTATGGTGATGGAATTCCAAGGAGCTATTAAGAAAGAAGAAATGAGAAGAGAAGGCGTCTTAAATAGAGATTTGTGAGAGGCTGAGATTCGTTTTGCTAGGCACTTGTGAGAGAAGCTTCATTGGTCCATTTCTCGTTTTAATTTTTCTTTAAGATACTCTCATTGATGTTGTTCTTGTCTTGGTCTCTTCTCTCTTTCTATCTTTCTACCAATTCATTTTCCTCCTCGTGCTTTTTTTTATTATCCCTTTGAGAAGTGTTGTAGAAAGGTGGAAATGTGAGAGAAGATGTGTATTCAGCTCCACCTAACACTAGAAATTATCTTGTCCTCTGTTCAAATTAAGAAAATTCTCCCTTTTCTGATCTGCGCTCGTTCCACCTAATTGTGTATTACCGAGTCTTGTCTGCTTCTGACGTTAGAAACTCTAGACGCAAGGTCACCACAGCATCTGTCGTGATAAGGGTGGAAATCGCTCTCCACACTTCCCCCTCTTGTATTTCTACTTTCTCTGCTCCATCTCCCATCCTCTTTTCACAGCCTATTAAAAAGAAATGAAAGAGTAGGCATGAAAGCAGACACCCATATTATACAGTGAGGTCTTTAGCTTGATTAATAGCTTAATTCTTTCGTAGGATTATTATCTATCAACTTAATTAGTGTGTACAGATTGAGAGATTTATATATGTTTGTAGAATTAGTCTTATCTCCAAGGTGAGATAAGGACAACCATGTTAAAAAAAATAGAAAAATTATGAAATGAGTTAAGCAAAGATGGAAGCTATCCATTTTGGAAGTAATTTTTTTGAAGTGTATATCAAAATTCATTGTATTTTTTAATAGATTTATATTAACTATGATTATTTTTATTTAAAAATGTACTGAAAGTTGAATCTATTTTTAATTATACTCATTTTTCAATTAAATCCAAAAATTAAGTATTGTAAAATATGTATTAACTATTAAAAATAATTAAAGATTTTCTATTCAAACTGAGGTTTGACTCAAATCCCTTTAACAAACTCACCCTTACAATTCAAACTTTCAAAGTAGCTTGGTGAAAAATACGTACCCTTTGATGTACTAACTACTAAGCTAAACATAATAAGAGACATTTTTTATTGTACTATTTTTTTTATAAGAATCACTGGTGCAATTGGCACGGAGTTATTGTTGGAACTTCAATAGGTTTAAGTAAAAAAAATGTTACATTGGTACTTGGCTGACCTATAATATAAACCAATGCAAATTTCAAATATAAATGTCAATGTTAAACTGACAAGATAATGACATTGATAAGATGATTCTTGTTACGATTGTTAGCTGTTAAAGTCAATCATTAATAATATTAGAGAATGACTTAAATGATTGTCTAAGAATGGATTAATCATAGTTTACTCACCTAGTTAACTCAGTGACTCGATGCGGTCAATCCAAATCTCCAAATCAATCAAGTTAATTGTTTAAACGATAGTAATTTTTGCACTCTTAGTTTCTCTCATGATGTACCCTTTTAAAATGAATTTCTAAATTTATCTTTGTTTTTAAAAAAGAGGAAAAGAGAGGGCAAGAGAGAAATATGGATAAATTTAGAAATTCATTTTAAAGAGGTGAACCATAAAAAAATTAAGGTGCAAAAATTATTACCCTGTTAAAATTAATACAAATAAAATGAAATAGTTAGATAGCTAAAGAGTTCTTAAGATTTGAAAGAAGGTCTTTAATTAAGCCAATTATCTAAAGTCCAATTGAAAGTCCCATGCATTAATTTATTTAAGGCTCTACCAAAAGCCCAGAATATTGAAAGCCCCTTGTATTTTTCCTGGCTCCTGCAGTGTCCACGTAGTCACTCACCGTTACAAGTTACAGCAGTATCTCACATTCTCACCTTCCGCTTGCCTCTTTCTCTGTTGCCGTTTGCTGTTTTCATTGTAGAGTATAGAGTAGACCGTACATAGCCACGCAACTACTACATTTTCCTTCCCTCCCTGTGAATGTTTTAAAACTCGACCTCCAGAGCGATTTATCTTGAAGAAAAGATGGGTTAAATAAAGTTCAAGTGAGTTATCCATACTAATAATATAATATTAAATTATTAACTAAAATTATATTTTATAAAAATATATTTTTCTCTAACAAATACAATTGTAAATATAAACCATTAATAATCTAAAAATCATATTTTCAAAAAAAACCAACATCTTCATTTTCTTCATTTAAGGAAATCAAGGATTTTAAGAATCAAAGGTCACGGGTCTATTAGAAAAGTCGGGTTGACCCACGGGTTGTAAAAGATTTTTAATAATTTTTAATCTAGAAGGATTTTTAAATGACTGGACCCGTATTTCATCAGAAGGATTTTTAATAATTTTTAATAATTTTTAATCTAGAAGGATTTTTAGATTGGGTTGATTTTAAAATTTTCAATACAACTCGACCTGAATTTCATTTGAATTTTTTTTTTTTCCAATTCAATCCGACCCGAAACATACAAATACCTAACTTAAACTCATTTATTTCTTGGGCAAAAAATTAGAAGTGAAACTAATGGATGAAATATGTTGTAAACTACATGGATAAAACTTGAGTTAAACTTTAACTTCAGCTAATCGATCTGATTTTGTACTTTTAGTCCTTAAAAGGTTAACTTTAATAAAATATGTTAATTTTAAGAAAAGATTAACTTTAATAAAATGATTGAACGAGACCAAAGTTCACTTATTTTCAATTCATGTGAATAAATACATATTCTAAACAAGTTCAATGAAAAAGCAAATTGAAAAATCAATGACACACTTAGATGCTTGTTGTACCATCATCAATGGGGAGGTTCTCTGAAAAATTTAACTACTATTGCTTGCAGACCAAATTCATCCTTATTAATTATATGATTACCAGTTTTTCTAATACAACATTAATTAAGCCGATGATACCGTTGAAATTAGAATCATAACAAACAATTAATTCGATTGATCAGGCAGTCATTTCAAAATTTTGACATTTTGTTTTTCTTATCTAAAATTCTAATTAAACGACATTTTATCCCACCGATATTAGGTATCAATCAATCCATCAAGATATAAATCAATCCAATAAAGAGGTTTAAAATTTGAAATCGACCGATATTTTTCTCTCTTCTCTTTTTTTTTTACAAAAACGACTGATAATGTGATATCGGACGATATGATATGGCCGATACATCGGCATATCGGCCGAATATAGGCCGATACGATTCGTATCGGTCGATATTTACACTCCTTCACTGATCCATCGTTACTTATTAAAATTGAGAAATCGATAGTGACAATGATGCTTTCTACAACAAAGAACTTGTCATTTAGTTCATTTATGGTGAAAAAATATACTAATATTGCTATTAATTTCATTGATTTTTTTTGTTTAATCTAGTATAAATAGTTATATTAACTAAAAAAATTAATTCAAACATTTTTAAATTTGATAAAGAATTTTTTTTATATTTTCAATACTTTTTAAGTGATATGTGAATGACAAAATAAATTTTTATATAAAAATAAAGTGTACATATCAGAATCTTAATTAGAAAAATCAATTGAATATAAGCATCAAATGATCAGAGAATCAGGGCCATCCAACCAATCTTAAGCATATAGCCTGTTGTTTTAGACTTTTAGCAGACGAGCAGCTCATCTGCCCTTGAGAGAATTAGGGTCGGCGAGTCCTAAGCGTTGACTGTTAGTTCGAGCGCGTATAAAGCGCCAAACCGACGGTTCAGATTCTATAGAGGTCAACACTGAGATGCCATTCACATGTCTCCTCTGTATTTTATTGTTTTTGCAGATAATAAAACGAGGTGGTTGACACTGGCACAGTGAATGGAATGGATTGGCACTAAATTATGTGGATTAGTAGACTTTTGCTTTGTGTCCTAATGATCGATAAATTTATTTAATGGGTAGTGATACGGAAATCATCAAAATTAGTCAGTGTAAATTAAATGAAACAATTTTTTTTTTTTTAAATTCTATTTTACCCACAACTTTATTATGAGAAGTGGGAGGTTGCGAATTCGAGCCCCCATGACCTAACTTTGGTGTGCCCTTGGGTTAGTGGACTTATCCATGGGAGTTTTACATTGGGGATCCCGCGGTTTCCCACATGTAAATTAAAAAAATTAGAATTTTTGAAAAAAAAAATGGCCCATGTAGTATATGCTGACTAATTTTGATGGTGTACAAATCACTACCCTTATTTTAATTTGATCTGAAAAAATGAATTTGAATTGGTTCAACATGATTTGCCCTTACTCAAAATAAATTTAGACCAAATTCAGTAGAAATGTCTCAAATTCGAATTTGACTTCAATTAAACTAAAATTAATATTTAAATAATTTATTTATTTGTTATCTATTAATTCTAGCCCACGTATTCCATCAAGTTAAAGAAAAATATTATATTATCTTAATTTTCTATATCCCAGCATACTCACATAAAAGAGAAGCCTTTTTATCTTTTACTTCATATTAAAATTAATTTTTCTTTCATTTTTCTAACTTTTTAGAAGTTTTATATAAATTTGGATAGAGTAGAGTTGAATAAAATAAAATTTGAATGTGTCTGACCAAGTCAATAGTAAAAAAGATCTGAGTCTCGTTAGACAAAAAATCTACTCCCTTTGTTCCAAATTAGTTGTCTTATATAGATTTTGGAATTGTCCCAAAATAGTTGTCTCATTTATATTTGATGAGATTACATTAGTGTTAGTCTTATATAAAAAATTCTTTAAAAAATACAAATATTTTAAATGAGATAACTAAAATAGGACGAAAGGAGTATTATTTACCTATAAGGTTATAAAAAACCTGACCCAAATCCAACCACTGACTCATTGCCACTCCGAAACTTTATGGATTTATAAGATTATTCCAACCAAATTTTAGATCTTTAAATTAATTTTCCCAGCGTCTAAATTCATGGTTACATTTACACGAGTCTGTGCATATGAATCTTACTAATCAATATCCATAGCCCCATGCAAATAGGTGGGAAATTTGAGTCTTAATACACGTAATTTAGGTTTGAAATTTCAAATTTTCATATGGCTTTGGCACTTTAATTAAAATTTTGATTATTTTGGTCGAATATAATTAGAGGGTTGCTTACACCATTTGATGGGCAAGTATGGGTATCGTGTTTAATTATCTATTTTGAGTTAAATGTGAATCTCGCGTATCAAAATTTGTATTAATATTTAGACGAAGAGAAGTAGATAATCTCCTTTAAATTTGATGTACAATGAAAAAAACTCATGTGCAAAAATCACTACCTATATATTAATGAAAGCTTATTTTAATTTACTTTAACTGCTTTTTCATTCTCATTCGCATTTACATCATATAATATGTAAAAATAAAATTCAAATTTAAAAGCTTGATTTCATTTGAAAATTTATATCTCAATTCATTTCCTATGTTTTAATACAAGAAATTAAGTAATAAAAATTGATTTTAAATGATATAATTAATTCTTGATAATGAAAATGCAATTAGAAATTGAGTTTGAATCAATTTGCAAAAATGAAGAAATTGTAGTTTTGCTTCATAAAGAAATTGAAAAGGTCGTCGTTTATACATCATATTGTTAGAAACAAGAGTGTGGGGGCCATTGGATAAAATTTTGAAGAAGTCGCTTCTTTGACTTTTGGACCCACTCGTGGAATCTTCTTTCCTTCATCACGTCACTTGCTATCCATAGTACAAGATTATGTAACTCTATAATTCATAATTTAAGTTCTTGTAATTATTTTAATTTTAAAATAAGTTCATTGAACTCATACTTAATTATACTTGGGTTTAATAGCCTGAACTTGACCAGTCGAACAAAAAAATCTTTGTCAAATTCGATTTATTTAAATCGGGTTAGAATAATTGAACACATTTTAATTATTACTTATTTAAAAAAATATAAAAAGAGGATAAAATGGAAAAAATTAGTCAACAAGATTTGGACATAAGTCATTTACATCAAAATCAAATATCCTTACCACCAACCTACAATAGTTTTCATATTTCTTTTTTAAGATATATATATGAGAAAAAAATCGACGAGTGTTGCATATATGCGTTAAAATTAGTGCATGTGCCGGTAAATATAGCGCCGCTGGTAAATCTAATGCCCACAGTTATAATAAAACTATCATAAAAGTCACGGTTGCTATATGTGTATGGTTGTACTTATGGAAAGGTTGTCATTGTCATCAATGCAATTCTTAGTGAAATAGAAGTAATTTGGTAAAAAATATCTGACTAAATATACGAGACACTCTGATTTAATAAAACACTCTCCAAAGATAAATTTGTCATTTTTCCCGCGGACATGGTAGTATGAAATGCTCTTACAAAAATTAAAGGGAAAAAAATTGAGAGACAATCTAATACAAAAAATGTATATATAGTCGGAATATTTATTTCAAAAATGTTTAGTTTTTCTTCTTTTCTTTCTTTATTATTTGTATTCTCCATCTTCGAGTATAATTATCTATGGAGATTTAGATCGATCCATATGGCAATGATATGATATGAACATGTAGGATAATTGGTAATAACTCATGATATAATTTTGAGATTGTGAGTTCAAATTTCATGGATGTTAAAATAGCCAAATATAACTTAAATTTAATTTTTCTTGTTTTCCTTTTTTAGGCAACTCAATTTAGTTACAATGACAAATAAAGCTCCAATTATCTTTGATAAAAAGAAGAGCATTTGTTTAATTTAATTGAAATTTTAGTTAAACTCAAGTTGTTTTGCACTAGCAATCCCACAAAGGCGGACAACATAGGGAGTGAAATTTTAGCCATTAAACAATATTGGACATTGTGTTTGTGTCTTCGATATTTGAATATAGATCATATTCTATTTTTCAAGAATCCATTTATAATTTCATCAATGGTTGCAACTTATTCTGACATGTACTAGCCATCAAGGGATGTCATGCTGAGATTCATCGACAACTTGTCACGTGTCAGTAGTGTTGTGTTTGAAATATAGGGATAAATAGATTGATTTTATGTGTTCCATTCACTTTAAATCTTTTAATGTATTGATTAAGTGCTTCACACACTAATAAGGTTGCATTTGGATGGAGGATAAGGAAGGGAGGGGAAAAATGGGGCATTTGTAAAAAGTTCAACTTTTGAAAATCCTTTTTAAATGAGGAGTTTTCATATTACTTGGAGTAATCTCTCCAAAATTTATCCCTCATCCAAACACAGTATAAGTATTCATAAACGAAAAAAGTTCTACTTCAAAATCATCAAAACTCCATGAGATCTAAGAAATCATTGCCAATTGGCTATTGCTTGTCACTTGATTTGACTTTGATTTTGTCTTACTCATGAATCAATCCATACTCATGGACTGTTTCATGCTACCCGACACAAGGCCATTTGTGATTCAAGATCAACCAGCAATGCCCTACCCACATGCTACCCAATTAAGATAATGAACAATGAATTAAAGTCAAAAATGACTTTCAAGTTGGTAAGATTAAATTAGGATTTTAGGTGAAGTAGCTTTGAATAAAGTATGAAGGGTTGATCTAGGGTTCAAGGACTTAGAACAACATCCAATCATGCATACACTAAAATTTTGGAGCTCATCTAATCAAGAAATTAATATTGTAACATGACCCATGATCTTATAAGATCCAAAACATGATTATTCTAATGCAATCTTTCAATGAAAATCCCTTTCTTAATTATCATAAGAATGACACATACTGTTTGTGAGTAGCTTATCTGTAAGACAAGCTGTCATTGGGGGTTTGCAGCTAATTTGAAGTTTAGAATTTTAGTTGTTTAGTGTAAACGAAAGATTTAAATTCTAAGTTCATGTGACTTTTTTGTCATTTTAGAGGTTTTGATTGGTCTTCCTGTCTTATTAGAGTGAGCACATCTGTTAGCTATGGAGTATTGACTAAGATTTTGGTATGTATCACATCAATTGCCACACATGGATTTAGATAAAAAAAAGGATTCTTTCTTAACCATATAATGTTTTTTTTTCTGATGGATAGGTGGCCCATCTCTTACCTTGTCTGGCTTCATTTTTAAGTGAGGCATTTCTATTCAATGATTAGACAGCCATTGCTATGTATAGATGTGTATTTAAATAAAATGTTAACAACGGGGCAAGTTATTTATTGAATACAAGTCCATTGTAGGAAGAATACCCTCATTGGTCGGACCTGAGGCAATTTTTAGGTTATGGGCGGCTAAGGATGTTGAAACAATCCAAGTCCAGCTTGAGTTCTAGATGGACTGAACAGAAGCAGCCGTAACTAGGCACAGTCCAACCTAATTCCTACCCAAGCCGGCGTCGGTTAGGTTTTATTTGGGTCTAGTTAGAATGGGTCAAATTGTTCAAGTCTATTCAAGTTGGATGCAAACCTTCAAAGGTTGAACTGCATGGATATAGGTCACATTGGGCCCATGACCCAATTATACCATGCCTTGTGTTTAGGTAATGTAAATTAAGACCATAAACAGGCTTTGGTTCGACCCAAGTTTTAACAGAACTTAGTCCAATAAATTTATAGATGAGCAAGTCGAACAAACCATAGGCAATTGGTCATGTTCTTCGCTTGAAAACTTCGACAAGGCTCGAGCACGATAAGACCTAGGGGTGAAACTTGGGTGGGCTTGATTGGGCCGTAAATCATTTCAGGCTAGGGTCTACATTGCAAATATAGGTCCCACAGACCCATTTGGGCCTAAATGATTTGAAGTTGGATAAGGTCATAAAAAAAAAATTCATATGGGGCTATTGACTTTTGGGACCTTATACAATTTAGTTATAAATCAATTATTATTACGGGCCTAAATGAACACAAGACGTAGTTGTTCATTGTTTATTGCACACAAGGTTTTGATAGGATTTATCATCTGAATCAAAATTATTTTCTCATTACACAGATCATAATCATAGTCTTTAATTTTATTATATCTATCATATCAATTAGTTCTTAAGTTACTATTTCACTTTTAATCAACTCATCGTATAAGAATCCAAACGGGGGTATGAAATTTGGCCGATACCTATCGCATCGGCCGAGATGTCTCGAATTTTGGACGCCTGAGATATCTCGGCCGACATGATAAGTATCGGCCAATTAAAAAAAAATTCGACCGATGCGACCGAGATCTCGTCCGATTTATTTATTTTTAAAAAAAGTATCAGTTGTGGGCCCGATCGATATCGGCCGATATTAGTGGATTTTGTAAAAAAAAGGAGAGAAATATATCGGCCGATATCTCAGTCAATACCGAGATTTCTACCCCTGGGTATGTGGTTGTATGTAGTATGGACTTTATAAATAATTTAAATTGATAAAAAAAATAATTATTTTATAGATATTGAGTTTTGGGTTGGTCTAAAAATTAAATATAGATATTTTTAATTAAATTCATTTTTATAAATTTCATATAATTTTATGCTACAAAATTTATTGACTAAAATTATTTAAAGAAATTAAAATTTAAAAGTTAAAAAGTGTCGTGTTTGTTTTGATTAAGGTATTTTTGTTGATTCATATTAAAATAATTTTTGATTTAAAATTTTATTTCAACTCATCAATTAAATTGTAATTAATAATTTAATATTACTTATAATATTTATATTAATTATACGGATTTGACTGCAGTTGAACTTTATTTAACCCAACCTTCCTCAAAGAGGATTTGATAGACGGTCCATTTCTGATAATATTCCTTTCTACCATGGTGGTTCACAAATGGAAGCTTCATGTGGCAGTTAGTCTTCATGCCTTGCACTTAGAGGCGAAACTCGGGTCGGGTTTTGGCCCGAACCTGCATGATCCGACCCGAAAGTCATGCGGGTTGGGCCATGAAAGTCGGGTCAGCGGGTCGGATTGGATTGAGAAGTCAAAAACCCGTATTGAATTCGGGTCGGGTTGAGAGATTTTTAAGTTAACCCGACGCGACCCGGTAAAAACTAGGCTAAAGTAGGTTCAAAATGCAAGTCGGATCGAGCTTCGAGTGGAGTCGGGTTATAATTCAGGTCAGGTCGGGTTAAGATCCGGGTCAAAAGTTCGGATTGAGTTCCATATATTAGTAACTCGGGTCGAGTTGGGTTTAAAAAAGACCCAACCTGGCCCGATTTCAGCCCTACTTGCACTAGTCGTTTCAGGTGCTACAGTATGCCCTGTTTTTTCTTTTTCCTTTCTCTATGCATTTCAGAGTATAACTCTTAGATGTTATTCATATCTTTCAATTGTTTATTTATTTAGTTACTTTCTTCATTTGATTTTGGTAGTATAGAAAGAAACAAACACCATAAACATTTATTGCTTTTTGTTCAAGTTGTCAAGAAAGTGACGGACACACCATATGGTTTCTAATTCTATTTCCTCCTTTCTTAATATAAACTTGGTGACAAGTGCCAAGTTGGTAATCTTCTATCACTCGTTTTCCCATTAAGCAAGATAGAAATAACCCACAATGTTTGGTTTTCTCTTCTTCTACAGTGGGGTATTCATCACTTCGTTTTACCGAGTGTCCTAAATTCATGACAAAAACTCCTCCATGTGTTAAAGATTAAAGTTGGTATAAAATAGAAAATTATTATATTCCAGATTATCTCAGTTCATTTAGAGAATTTGCAGTGCCATCAATCATTAAACAGAGAAGAAAAAAAGCCTCTATTTCAACTCGAATAGATCTGGAGGCTTCGTTTGGCAGAGATCTAAGAAGAAAGAGATTTTTTTAAAGAAAAACCAGGCAGAGAAAGGCTTGAGAAAAAAAAGAACTCTGAAAAAAAAATGATTTTAGTAGAAGAAGAAAGGGCTACCGTGCCTGTCAGCGAAAAGCCTCTGTTGTGTTTCTCCCTCGCCGTTTTTGCGATTGTCTTCAACTTCAACCTAGTTCTGCCAGAAATCTTGGCTCCCTACCGTTGGTTCTCTCTCTGCCCTGTCTCCTTGCAGCAGACTTAAAAAACGACTGGCACAAAAGGCATTGCGAACGACTTCAAGATGCCAGTTCTTTGAGCACACAAAGCATTGTTGTTGTTGAATTCATTGCCTGATAGTTATGAACATCTGACTATCACCTAATTATATGTCAAAGATGAGATTAAATTTGAAGATATGTCAAATGCATTGATGAGTAATGAATATCAATTGAAAGATAAGGAAGCTCAGAAATACTCATCGTATGCATGGTAAGCCTCATGAGAGGAGCATAATCATCCTCTCAGAGAAGGTTTATTGAAAAGGATGAGTGTGCATTTTGTCACAATAAAGGGCATTGGGAAATTGATTGTCCAAAGTTGAAAAACAAGGACAAGGAGAATCCTAATGCAAATGTTGTACATGTTGAAGATGATTTTGAGTTCACATTGATTGATTAATCATTTGTATGCAATTCTGATAGGTGGATTTTGGATATGGGTCTACTTATCATATGTGTCCTAACAGGGATTGGTTTTCCCAATTTCAGGAGTTGGATGGTGGTTCTGTTTTTATGTGTAATGACAATGCCTGTAAAATGAAAGGGAAAGGTAAAATCCAGTTGAAGTTGCATGATGGAACAATCGAAGTATTGACAAATGTTAGATATGTGCTAGAGTTGAAGAAAAATCTCGATCTCGTTTGGTGCTTTAGAATCCAAAGGCTTCACGGTTACTGTGGAGGTTGGAGTTCTAAAGGTTGTTTCGGGTGCATTGACATTGGTGAAAGGTACTCGGCAAAATAATATGTATATCTTACAGGGAAGTACAACGGCAGGTGGAGCAGCCAGTAGACAGAGAAGAGTCAAGTTTGACACAGTTGTTCATCACACTCAGGAGTCAAGTTCAAAGTGCAGTTTGGACTTGATCAACATTCGGCATGTTTTAACACCTTTGGGTGTATGGTGCTTACAGCGCATTTTGGTGATAGTATCGGTCGTCCACTTTGTTTGGTTGACGTGAGATTTCATGCCAAAGTGGAGATATAAGAGATGGTTCACAAATCTCGCCAGGATGGAGATTTGTTAGATGTGTGGCTCGATTTAGAGTCAAGCTCGAGTAGGAGTCCTTTTCCTATTTCTTCTCTTTCGGGAAATTTTGTATAAAAAGAGAAAAAATTAGAAAACTATGTACGGGAGCTGCTGTTTTGCTCAGAGAGAGAGTTTTAGAGAGAGAATATTGTATCTCTATGAATTAGTGAAAATTCTTCCGTTGACTGTATGTGGATGTAGGCTTCAGCCGAACCACGTTAAAATCGTGTTATTCTTTGTGAATTGTTTGTTCGATTTTGTTTGAATCGAATTCCGCATAACAGATAGGAGATTGCTGGCATGTAACAAAGGGAGGGCCTGGATAGATGGTGCAAAGAAGGATGTCGTCGAAGCTTATGCAAAGCAATCTGAGGAGGACCTAATGGCCGCCTCAGATTGTGGAAGGAGCGATTCTATTTATACTGATGGCAGGCTGGCCAGAGTCATAGGCACCAGAGAACCAGTTGGGTGACCATGACTCAAGGTCCAAGCACCCTTTCACTAGCAACATGGGTCTAGCATGGGCAGACCTATTAAATGATGTGTGTATTGTTAATGTATGACAAATTATAAAAGAGGGGTTTCTCCAACAAGAAGATTCACCATTCAGCTAATGAAGAAGCAGATAACATAGCTCGCTTGGAAGCTAGGTGGTTTGTATTTTCTATTTTGCCCTTGTTTTCTCAAGATAGGTGGTTTGTATTTTTTTTATCTTTCTAATATAATTCCCTCAATCTTTCATGGGGAAAGGAAAAAAAAGTAAGCCATCCTCCTACCTTTAACCAGCATCATACCATCTTAGCTGTCTCTGTCCTCTCTTGTCTCTATTCCAACTCTCATCAGTAACCACATCTCTTTGGTTTGTGATTCGAGAGGTTCTTCTAATGGAGGTCTGTCTACTTTGTACCTCCATTCATAGTTGTCAGTGTTATGCCTCTGCTCATCATTTCATTGGTTCTTTGGCTTGGGATTTGGAGACCTTTTCTTGAGAATAGATTGGTGGGCTGCATGGAAAAAAATCAGCTCACCCGTCCACCACCGTCCATGTGTTTTGGATTTTCCTCTTCAGAATCTAATGGAATGGGTGACACTGTACTACAAATCATTCTGATTAACCTCATCACCTTTCCTTCTAAAATAATCAAATGCCATATTTACCTAGAACCATATTTAGTAGCACTACTGTTTTAGTTGTAAGATTGATCAATGAAATTGCCATTGTCTGATGGAATGATTATGGTACTTGGTTGATTATTTGTGACAGAAATGTTATCTTGTAGGGACTGATTGATGAAGAGAAGAGAGACGCATTCAACATTTCCACACATGAGAAATTGAGAAGTGTGGATGAGGTGAGGAAGGCTTTTGATCAATGCACTTGATTTGAGATCCAACGATTAGAGTACCAAAAAATCTCTGAACATTCATAGGAGAATGAAGAGGAGTGGATCAAGCTAATTGTTGAGGCCCACGGGCCCAAGCTTTCAGAAGAACTATTCAAGCTTTGGAGAGGAGGGTGTCAAGGGACATAGACATGATTTCGGAAGACTTGCCTTTATGGTGCCCTCATTTGTGAACTTAGAAAGTGACAATCCCTCTATCATTAAAACGATAAGAGAAACCACAGTAGCATGCCACATTGATTATTGTCTTAATTTTTATCTTACCTAGTGATCTCTAAATTCTGGCTAATCACTGGTTATCCCTCTCATGGGTTATTTGTAGTTGAACAATATGAACTGACCAAAGAGCACCAAAGATTAAACCCAATAAAACAAATAAAAGACAACAAGAAAATTTATTGTTCTAATTCACCTTAAATATACTGCATTCAAGGAATACAGTAGATCCACTGAAGGTATATAGAGTAGTGCTCCTTCCATTCTAGTTTATGGACATTGCAACACATTACAGCACTAATAAATCAGGACAATATGGTGTTGGTCATAGAACAAAGAGATATTTCCACATCAAATCACAGAAAATGACGATTAATGTTGACTGAGGATTACCAACCTGGAAAGGACCCATCCAACATGAATTGTCAATTCACGAAGTGATGAATCGAAGTCATTGGGCGGTTTCCCTCAAGATTACTTATCATCAACATGATTAGATTCGATGTGTATTCAATATGCAGGAATGATGCTTTGGAACGTAGCATTTGGACAATGGAAGCCTATCTGAAAAGTGTAAACCCATGGTAAAGATAAGATTGGTTGGAAAAGATGTTCTCTTGAGGTAGATAGTACATAGCACCATAATAATTTGAGTCAGTTGTAGTCGAAAGGCCCCAGAATGCTAAGCGATGGTCAGGAACTCTCTCTTCACTTCTTTCTGCCTAAATTTATCAAGAAAATAATCCAATAATGGTTTATATGATGTACTGAAAGTTAGGGCTGGGATTGTTCCAAGACAGGTTTGGGCATGGCGACCTGTAGTTCCACGTAGTTGACATAACATCCCCACAATTGATTGAACATTTCTAGTCTTTTATGTATTAGCAACCTCTGAAGCTTGAAGATTTAAGAGAGTGATCCATAGTTCCTTGAGAATGTTGTGAAGGTAGAGAGAGAGAGAGAGAGAGAGAGATTTCAATCTGACAAAGTAGTCGATTAGGAGTGAATATGCTTAAAAGGAGAGAACTATATAAGTGGATTTCCATCCAAAGTCCAGTATTTAGTTGTGAACCCCCTCCAGTCTCCACCTTTTTCTACTCAGCAACCCCTGGGTCCCCCAATATCAGCCAAATAGGAAGATTTCGGTCTTCTAATCCCCTAAATTCAAAACATAAAGTTAAGAATCTATCAGTTGCAAAAGGTTTGGATCACTTGGTTGCCCCCCAAATCCAAAAATTTACCATGGTGCAAGTTGATTCTCCAAGGGTATATATGAATATAAAGTTCAAATTTTCATGAGAAAATTTTGATATTACCACTTCCTGCTCCCTACTCGCTAGCTTTAACCTACTAATCCAGATCAGAAACATTCCTAGTTGCATCACTCTAACGTAGTCTCTCTTTACACTACATATATAATTTTGATATTTAACACAACTTTGAGGACCTTTCAATGTACAAAGTAAGCATTCTCCAATTTCCTAAATCTCTGGTGATTTTTCCGAAATTTCTTTAGCTTGTTTTGTGTTCATTCAGCATCAGCTGGTATCTTGAATATCAGCCAAAATATATGGGGCACCTCAAGGATTGAGACCAAAATGAAATCCAATATTTGAAACCACTCTTGCGGGTGAGATAAAATTTAAAACTTGGATAATGTTGCCTCATCAGATTTTCGATTAATGAACCCATCTAAACATGTTCAAGTGCAACTAACCTTCATTTATAGTCGCAACAACTGGGTAAAGTGGCTTTGGACCATTAATTTATTTATTGTAATCACCCACCATAGATAGTAACAATTGTAGTAGGTGTCAATATCAGCTATACATGTAAGCATAGTTTACTGTACCTGTTCTTTCCCAAATGGCTCCTAAACAAACTCAGTCGTTTATACTACAATGTACATTTATGAGTTTGGCAAGGAGAATGTATATTCAAACAGAAGGAGACGCTGCAGGGTTCTGTTCTGTGAGTTGGTTGTGAAGGAATTCAAGCACAGAAAGGCGCTGCCAATGGAACAAAAGAAAGTCAAGATTAGAGGGCCGATATAAATAAAAATACCACCAAAGCAAGAACGTGCTTTACCCGCTGCTCCAGACCAGTGTTATCAGAATTCAATGTCAAGGTTTCTAAGCATTTTATGGCTTCTTGGAATCCATCCATGGCCACCTCTTCATTGCCAAGATTCCTGTCAACATCAGCTACTTTGGCAAGAGAAACTGCTACGTCTATAATCTGTATCACAATAGAATGAACATTAGATTCTGAAGAAAAGGCAAAGGGCATGCAGCGGAACATTAGGTCTTCAGACTAATAATATAAAACCTAGTGTTATATGTGGGTGGGAAACAGATGGGTATTGGGCAGGAAGGACTTGCTACACCCTACCTTCTACAAAACCTTCATTTAGTGGTAAATTGATGTCCGAAGCTGCCAATTTAAAATCATGAACTACACAATGGAGATTTAAACCCAACAAGAACACAATGCATGGCTCATCAGAAACTACTGCTTAAAATTAGTATATTACTAAAATAATATCATCATCATCGAAGAATATCTCACCCATCTAACAGGGATTAGGTCTACTTTTCCCATTCACTATTATTTTTACGGATAAAAATTGATCTGGGTTTTTCAGGTGAGAAGGTAAACAGAGTTTCATTGCCTTGATGTATAGGAAGATACAAAACTTGTACTTAAACCTACCTGTTTAGTTAAATTGGTGTCAAACACACAATTTACAGATAGTAGAACACTCATCTGACCCATAGTGGGTCAAGGACAGGACCTGCTATCCGCAGATACACACGCACCTGTTTACACCTCACAAATCACATGCTACTTATTTTCATACACTGCATTAGTCAAGATTAGAGGGCTAGATACTATTAAGCTAGATAGTATAGGCTAGATACTATTGAGGGGTTACAACTTAGACTAGATACTATTATTTTTTACATTTTATAATAGAGGGTATTAGTCATTGAACTTGTATTATATTAAATTACGAAAATAGCATCAGGAAATCAAGTAGACAAGTATGGACTTCGAAGGACCTAGATCCAACCTCTTTAATTAAGAGGAGCAATAAGTTGGGTTTGGTGTAGTTTTTGTACTAACCTGACTCAACCAACCACCAAACCCAACCTATAGTATCCATCCTCCACCCAACTTGGACCAATTTGATCGAAGTTTTACAGAGCGCTATTTTCAAAGAATCAATCAAATGAATACTCTTATCTCCTTCCTAGGATCATTTTGTCAAGATGATTATCATCAAGAACTAGATATTGGAAAAGTACCTCTCTCACCCTCCCTCCCGCCCTCCACATTTTGTGAAGCAAAACCATTAACCTAGAAGCAAATATTGGTGAAAAACCTTCAATATTTTCTGGCCTTCACTGGCTCTTTTGTAATGGGAGAGTCGGGGAGAACTGTCTCAATTATTTATGGGGTAAAGGGATCAGGGGTTTGACCTATTGCACACACAATGAGGAGGAGGAAGTGGGGGTGGGGGAGAGAGATGGATTTTGATTGTTGTACTTTAGGGAATCCAAGACCATATGGTCTTGGTTCCCTGATACGTAATTCCTTCAAGTTCACTATTTGGGGTCCTTCTGATTGGGTTGTCTATGTGTAGGGTGGTTCCCTATAAGCTGGGTAAGGAGAAGCTACTCATTGGAACCTTTTATGCTATAAATGTTTAAGGGGATTAGCATGTGCCATTAGATGCGAGTTTATCATATTGGTTCCCTTGAATAGGTGAATGGTGGAAGAGATTCATAACTTATATAGTATGACGGCAGTGCGTATGTGTGCACGCGCGAGCGTGTTTAAATGTTAAATGTTAATAGGGACACAGACTTTCTTGCATAAAGGGAGGTTGTGAGACAGCATTCTGATCAGTAATTTGCAACATGAATCTCTGCTTATCTTGCACCTGTCTTGTGGACTTGAGTTGTTTGTAGTATTTTCAATTGCTATTAATCAGTTGGAAGTTGGCACTCCTGAATCCACACCCACATTTCAGAATTAGGTATAAGGTGCTATCCCAAATATACATATACATTACAGTGTGCAGTTTGTATCCATGATGAACATGGGCAACATGGCCATACTATGTTTCTTGACATTCTAATCATAATAGTCAAAGGTGCACACTGGCTGAACCTAGGCTCCTAACCCTTTGTGCCTCACTTAGCTCCTAAATCAGGCTAATCTCAATTAAGACTGGTTTTTTAGGAACCTTTTTCTATAATAAGCCTATTTTAGTTCTTGTAATAGATATAGTTAATAGTTAATTGATACAAAGTTTGCTAGCAACACTAAATTATATAATTAATAATACAGTATAATGTGTGTGGAAGCTCCAAATCCTCCAATGGCAATATATTTTGGTGCTCTAGTTGAGTAGCATCCTATCTTGTTAGAATTAATGTAATAAGGGCACAAATCAATGAATCTACAGATATATTTTGCAAGTATCTAAACTAGTGTACCTCACAAAATTAGGCTAGCACCTAAGACATGAACTTCAACCTTAGGCTCTAGGACGGCTTGACGCCTAGATTATGCGTTCTGACTTGGATACCATGATTCTAAGTGAACTAAGCCTTAAAATGTCAAACCATTCTGAAACATTTAGAGCACTCATATCCATGATCAACATCTAGTAGAATCAATGGCATGGGTCATCATACTATAAAATTGAATGTATCAACGTGTCTTGTGATTGGATCTATTTTTGGTCAACTTTTTTGAAGAGGAAAAAAAGCAAAAGATTATATTAATCATGAAAAGAGAAGTACATCAGAATGGAAAATTTTGGTACAAAAGATTTGTATCAAATAACCAGATCAAGTCAAACCCTCTAACTCAAAACCCAAACACTCCTCCAAACAAAGAGAAAGAAAAAGAGAGATAAAATTACAAAAACACCGCATGTTTCTCCTCTCTCCACTCCGTTAGCCGACCTTCTAACCTGTCTGAAAGTTGCCAATAACCTAGTCTGCATCTCCCGGGTTTCTCTAGCCATCATTATCAATCTTAGGGAGGTTTTTTCACTCCGCTGACCCACTTTATTGCATTCACTGAGATCCCTTTGGGCATGTTTGTGCACCGTAAAATTCATTGATTTAAATTTTCAAATCCTCAAATATATCAGATTCATAGTTTGGTGCCATAAAATTCATAAATTTTAAAATTCTCAATGATCTCAAATTCACAGATTTTTCATCTTACCCTTTCCCTATGATTTTGAAATCTGAAATTAAATATCCATAGAAACCATGGCTGAAATATTTGTCAATGATTTACGTCACAAGAAGAAGCCAGGTTTGAATCCTTCTATACAGGGAAGAAGAAAAAAAATCTCCTTCAAAATATTAACCAATGATGTCCCCATCACCCAAGAACAACCCATAAGATCTAGGAACTTGTTCCATAGCAACTTTGCTTCTTCACACTCAAACAAATATATGATCCACACTTTCTTCTGCCAAGTTGCAAAAACTACAAGTCAGAATATCCTTTTCTGACTTGACACGCCTCTTCTAAAATCCCCCCAAACTCATGATCTTACCTTTAATCGCACACCACAAGAAAGCCCATACGCTGGGCGGAGCCACACCTTTACAAACAAGTGACCAATATGAGTTGTTTTCCTCTGCCCAACAGAGTGATAATCTCAAGCCCACCCCAACACCCCCCTCCCTATTGGCCAAATAGCTCCCTAATGGATCCCCCAGCCAAATGTATTCATCCTCATCCTCCCTAGAAATTGGAATATTTTCTAATAATGCCAAAATCTCCCGCAAACTACTTTATTCTAACACTCTAAGGTCGCTTCTAAAGGGAAAGGACCACGAAAACCTCCACTGTTCAGAGAATAATAATCCTGAACCCCAGCCTTCCTATGAATTGCTATTTTAAACAGTCGGAGCGTTCTATCTCCCATCCACAAATCCTCCCAAAATAGAATTTGATCTCCTTTTCCAACCATTAGTCTGAGGTTTCCTTTAAATAACGATCCTTTTTTTCCTTTCCCCCTCCCCAGTTTGCATGAGGAGCGTACAATTGCAGACCCCTCCTTTTCAGTCTTTTCAATAAGTGTCCGACCCCCATCATCTCCCTGTCCATACCATGGTACCAACACCCTCTTCCATAAAGCCTCCCCTTCTCTACCAAAACGCCAAAGCCATTTGCATAGCAAGGTTTCATTCCTTAGCTTCAAAGGAACTATCATCACTAGACAAATGGTTGTGCTCTAACAATCTATGAACAGTAAAATTAGAACAACATCATATAGGTTAATAAACAGATAGATTGAAGTCATATTTACAGATATACACACACAACAGGCGAAAGAGACAAAAGATGCATTCAAAATGAGCTCTTTACCTGGGATGGGATATGGGAATTATCTTTGGCAGCATTGCGACGAACATCTAAAGATCGGGAGTAATAAGATTTTGCAGCTGAGAGGTCACCACCATAGTATTTAAGATCACCAATTTTGTTTAGTGAAACAGATAGTGTGTGAGTAACCTGAATGGAAAAACAGTACACAAGAATTGGCATTGGCATAGAAGATGGACTATGGAGGAGCTGATTATTAAAAGTTAGTGGAAGAAAGACTGAAGTCTCAAAATATTTAAGACAGAGATAGGCTATAATAACCTCCAGATCTTTCACTGGTACTTTTGAAAGA
This sequence comes from Chimonanthus praecox, assembly GCA_022113865.1. Classification (NCBI taxonomy): domain Eukaryota; kingdom Viridiplantae; phylum Streptophyta; class Magnoliopsida; order Laurales; family Calycanthaceae; genus Chimonanthus; species Chimonanthus praecox. Next base: position 57,998,502 of record CM039086.1, on the reverse strand, counting down.
AACTCAGCACTCTCTTCATAGTAAGTTAATGCAGAACCAGCATCACCTTTTGCTCGACTGCAATGTCAGATAACAAGCATATGAAAGAAGGATTGTTTATAAAGCAGTACGGAGAAAAATATCTATGAAAAGAATGTGAAGTTTTAGCATTCAACTCTTTCGACAAAACCAATTCTGTAGAAACAGAAAATGACCTCATGGTGTCATCATTGATGACCATTATCATTGCTGTAATCATCAATGTTGAAACCAATATTAGTAAATTCCACTTTACAGGTCGTTCCACTGTCTTTAGAGTGGAATGATTTGGCCTTTCAGCTGTTTGTGAAAAGGCAGTATGAAAGTCTGAAAAATAAATAATTAAAGATCATATATAAAAGAGAGAACATGGTTGCCAGCTAAAATTCTACTTAACATACACATTTACATAATTCAACAGTAATCACCATATTTATTGGAAGAAAAATACATACTTCGTTGATTGGAAACATGCGTCTTCCTATCCAAGAAGGTGGATTGGTGCTGAGGCTTTAGGGAAGATTGAAGGAGAGAGTAAGGCCCTTCGAGAAAATGTTATGAGAAAAAGTAAATTCCTGATCCAGGATAGAGACTGGATGAACTCAAACTATCCATGAAAGTGGATTGGGGGCATTTGAAGATGTATTCATGGCACCTCTGGAGTGATGATTGGTTAGGTAAATGATACCATAGCCAACTCATTTCCCAAACTGTTCAATCTGGCTGATGGAAGAAAGCATATGTTGTTGAGTATCTATAGACAATAGTGAGATATCTGTGAATAGGGCTGATGTAGGACATGGGAAAAGAAAAGGTGGAGATGGTTTCAAGATGGAAAGTAAGAAAATGGGACAGCAAAGGAAAAGGAATCTAGGGTTAGGAATAGATGTTGGTGGCACAAGATCTAGGATTTTGGGTGTAAAACGACTGGGGTGTGGTAATAGGACGGCTAAATAGGTTTGGGACAGCAAGAAGAGATGGTAAATGGATGTGGACAGCACTTCAATGGCAAGGGATAAGGGGCGGCAGCAGTTTGAGAGGGTAAAAGAGGTGGCAGCACAAGAATGGGGTGTATGGAGGACTTCAACAGTAGTTTTGGGGCTGCGGTAAAGGGCTGCAACAGTTGGATGGGTAGAATAGATGGGCGCCAGCAAGAAGATGAGGTTCAACTAAGGTATGGCTAAGAGGAGGAGGAGGAAAAAAAGAAAAGAGAGAGGGGAGAAAAGAAAAGAAAGAAATAGAGAAGAGGATGAGGATGAAGATAAAGTACCTGGAAAAGGGAGGGAAGGTTTCTCACCTTCGTGGCTTCTCACCACCGTTCCTTGATTTCTCATCAAGGCCTTGGATTCTCTCCAAGAGTTGCTAGAGGCAAAGGAGGCTCAAGCTTTCTTCAATAATCTTTTCATTCATTAAGTGTCAATCCCGTAGGGAGGGGTTACATCATATATATAATGACTTAAAAACATGAAAAAGACCAAAATACCCTCAAATAAACACAGACCAAACTACCTCCAATGACTAGAAAGCCGTAATTACATATAAAATCACTAAATTTTCCCAAACAAAACATAACTAATCCAACTAATAGACTAAACAAATAAATGAAAGAAAAAAATACAATCATGAAAAGATGGAAATCCTAAATCTAAATATGGAAACTTGCTAAATATGGAAACTCGTGTGGTGCTCCACATCAAGGCTTCGAGATTTAAACTTCGCTGTTTTTTTTTTTGTTTTTTGGAATTGATAGGGACTACGGTGTTTTTTATAACAAGAGACACCGGTGACCTTTTTCACCAATTAAGTGATGGCAAGTGGACAAAAGGACCAGCCCATTGTCCCTTATCATAAAAAACACCAGTGTCCCTATCAATTCCCTTTTTGTTCTTGTCTTCTTAGAGAGAGAGAGAGAGAGAGAGAGAGAGAGAGAGAGAGAGAGCCTGAACAACAAAGAATTGGGGAGCTGACTTGTGTCGAGAGACCCTTGGGTTGGTTTTACATTAATTGAAGGGATATGGCATGGCAGGATGAGGTGTCCTGGTTGTGTTTAAGTTCATGCCACAATACATAAAAAGAAACAGTGGATGGGTGTTATTTATGCGTGAGAGGCCTAGAAGAGTTGATCACCACTTTATACCCATCCCAAGTGTGAAATACCCTTCTGCAGTTTTCCAATATGGGAAGGTTCAAGCCTTCTTCTCTAGAACCATTCAAAAATGTGTCAATTGGTGCCATGGGTAATGAACAAGAAACCATATTGTGGATTTATGCATCCCTGCGACGTCTGGAAAAAAATTGAAAAAAAAAAAAATCTTTCAGAACAGGGTATCTCTATTCAGCAGGTGATTAACAGAGCTCATTACAAATGATGACATGGGCCATTAGCAGTGGACAATTTGCAAGAGTCATTTAGATTTATTTTTATTTGAATGATCAGACTACTGGATTTAGATACCAGACAGGTTGTAATGAAGGCAGCAATGGTAGGATTCCTCTTTATACTCATTCAATGGCACATAAGAAGCCACCTCTCTTATGATCTGTAGAGCTGAATTTGTTGGACACTTAATTCCTCACTTGGATGTGAGTGGTTGCAGCAGGGTGATAAAAGACAATAAGGGCAGAAGTATTGTTTCATAAAGAGGTCCTATAACCAGCAAGGATTACTTCATTGTAACCATGAGGTTGAATTGAGAGCATTACACAAGATTTGTATGGATTAAAGCAACCTTCCTGATAGACACCAATTTTCCAGAAAGAGACTCTTTTGCAGTAACCAAAGAGGCTGCACACTGCTCAAAGCTACCAAATTTGAAGGAAATCAGAGACCTTATGGATGAGAAAATTCATTTGGTATATTGCCCACTTACAATTTTGTTTCTTTTATTTATTTATTTATTTATTAATTTATTTGGTTGGAGAAGGGGAAAGAGTGGGAGGGGTGGCGGCACAAGGTGGAAGTACAGAGGGAGAGGAGAAGGGAGGGAGTAACATGAATAAAACACACAACTTTTGTGTTGCAGCAGAGAACACTTGCAAACTATTCTCCAAGCTCATCCATTTTGCTGATCTTTGAGCCAAAGAGTGAACTTTGTTCGTCAAGGAAATGGATTTCCTTTTTCTTTTTTTTTCTTTTTTTTTTTATGGTTTTTTTTTTTTTGAGAAGTTCCTACTTTTTTCTATTTTGTTTCATTTACTTCAGATGTTGTGCTGTTGTGTAGCTTTCAGGTTTCAAGGCTGATGTATAAAGGCTCTCACTTTATACACCTTTCTCACAAACAAAATTCAATTACCTTTCCCAAAAAGAGGCCATCTAAAAACTTCAAACAGGAAAACCATAGATGAAAATTGAATTGTTAAAGTTCAAGTTCAAAATTTCACCTAAAATTTCTAGAAACTGATCAATTTCTTAGCCCGTCGACAGACCTTCAATTCAATTCAGCCAAAACACAATGGAATTAACAACCAACACAAAGCCTTACCCCATCTATTTAGATCAGCTTTGTGATTACCACTGATGCACTCGTTTAGGACCAATCTTCAAACGAAATATCTAAATCATCTTTTCTTAAGTCATCATCATCAAACCCATATCACATGAAAACATGGTATTTAAATACTCAAGAGTAAATAAAAGGTCATACAACAGTCTAAAAGGGGCATACCAGCAGTCACCAAGCATTCCAAGGACTGCCCCAAGTTGAGAGCATAACTCTGACGTATCACCCAATCCTTTTAACTGCCCCCTGATATCCTCTTCACAAATAGTAAGCCTTGATTTGGCACTTTCAATATTATTCGCACGAAATGCCTGCACTTGAGACAGCCACCCAGCATACTATTGGTCTCTTAAGCAAATTGATACAATCCAATTTTTTTCTTTTCTTGAAAAATGTAGGATACTGTCCATCTTGATTAATCAGATTAATTCCATTTCAAGCAACATAAAAGACAAATTTAGCCAAACTGTTTTTAATGCAAGCCATGTAAAAGACAAATGTTGCCAAAATAGTATTTGCAACTAAACTCACCCTCACAGCATGTTGCACCAAGAAAGGACCTCTTTCTAAGGAAACATCTTCGTATATCACATTTTTGTGATCACTTCCTGTTTCCTTCCCATCCACATTAACTTGAGACCTCTTAATTCTTGCATGACCCTCAATGAAGTGGTCAACTACTTCCTGAAGCTCAGTGTCTGGCTCAATTTTCTCTATGTCAGCACCACACAGCAGGCAGTCATTGAAGCGTGATATACATGCTCTGGTTACAAGAATATCAATCAGAGAATTGTAACCATAAAAAAAAAGAATTATGGGTTAAAGAATTCTTTCAGTAAAATATTGCTTGTTTACACAGTAAATGAAATAACAGTTTTGTATTCGAAGTGCTCACTTGCAGAACTTATGGGAACAAGGAACACATTTGCTACTATCGAAGAGAAGGGCTTGACAAACCAAACAACTGAGTGGACCCAACTTAAACGTATTAGAATCATATCCAAAGGGGCATTTTGGTGACATCAGTACAGAATCATCTTCCTCGTTTTTCGCCTTTTCACCATTCCCTGCCTGAAGCTTATCATTCTTTCCCCCAAATTTCATTGGACAGACACCACCAGCCTTTGCTTCCTTAGCAAACGGACAAACAGAACTCATCTTGGTTAACACTTCCCTGATTCAGAGATACAGATGAGAACTCTATACAAAACAAGAGTAAGAAATACTCTCTACATTGTAATGAGAAAAATCATCCAAATAATGGTCTTCACAAAAACAACTAATCAATAGCTGAAATTTACATGAAAAGAGGGAGAGAGTGGTAAAAACCAATTTCTATAGTGGAAGGAAACCACCACGAAATTAAGTCTACTTGGTACATTACATTACTGGTGATATGTAACTTGTTCCACTGTAGGACCAACTGTTTTCCTCCACGCCTATTTTATCATTGAATTTTCACTTCAAAATTCAATCTGAAAAGAGGAAAAAAACAACAAAACAAAACAAAAGCAAACTTTTTTTCTGAATGATAAAACAAAAGCAAACTTTTTCTTTCTGAATGATTAAACAAAAGCAAACTTTATGGGACCTGATTTTATATAAGTCGGAAACATTTCAAGTAAAAGTGCGAATGTTTGACAATCGTCCTTAATTTGTAAAACGAAGCTTTTAATTCGTGCAGGATGTGCTTGGCATGGCTCCTTGCCGTTTCAACAAAGTAAATTTCCAGAAATCAGGCGAAACTATGAGACATGAGCAACAGATTATAAGCAAACAAATCCATTTCTAACATTGGCACCACAATGAAATTTCATTTCAAGTAAAATAATGAAACTCTGCAAATCAAAGCAGCAACAAATCAAATTTAGATTCCCTGTTAAAAATCAATCAGTTAAAATGGAAAACATACCACACCCCTCCTTCCAAAAGAGAAAAAAAATACAAATCATAAAAAACCAGCATAACTCCACCCCCTACGCTAGAAATCGACGTGAATTACGAACCGGGTTTAGACGGATTCAAATTGAACCGCCAGAATTCAATAAACCTCATAAAAAATACTCAGAGACTGATTGAAGAAGAGCATTGGTTTTACCAAATAGAGAAATGGATAAAGAGAGAGAGATGGAAATGGTTGGTTAGTACCTTTCAAGGGTTGTTGAGAGCTTTGAAAAATTGAGAAGAATCGTTTGTAGGATTGAAGGGTGTTGTGTATACAGAGTGCGGAAGGTTTGAAATCTCGGCCACTCCTTTTGTTTCCTTCTTCTTCTCCTTCTCTGATCCGACGAGGACGAGGAATTGATGAGCGAAGCATTTTTCTAGTTACGCTAAACGTTTTTCTTTAGCTTAAAAACGGAGCCATGATTGGGCGAAGTCAAATTTTATATATGAGGTTTATTATTTTATTAAAGAAAATTGTGATATCTTAATGTCATTATGTTCATATGATGAACGACAAATCACAAACTCGAAGGTCCCAATTTCTATTGGACTAAGATATGTTATGATGTCTTTGAAACTATTATGCATCTGCAAATAAGGTTTATTATTTTTATATTAGAGTTCATTAACCGTCACAAAGAGATGTTGAGATTTAAGGATCTTTTTAAATTAAAAATTAATTTAACCTTAATATAATTTACCATATGGACAAATCTTATTTAATCATTTCTAACTGTACCGACCCAACTCGAATAGAAGACTTAGGGCTTAACTCAGTGTGATATTGTATGCTTTGGACCTCTCATATAGTTCGAACCCCCGTACGGTTTTGCATATGAGCCCGGGCCCACATGGCTGGGCCCAAAACGTGTCTTAGTCAGGGGGGGCTGGCCTCATATAAGCCCTCACTTTTTTCCTCCACTACCGATGTGGGACTCCCCACATCGGTGGGGTGTGACTGCCAGGGGAGGGTATCACAATCACCCCCCCTAAGGCCTCGAGCCGTCCTCGGTTCGACCCAATCCAGTTCAACAACACCAAGGAAGGATGAAAAGCCCACACAGTCCGAGTGTCGAACTCGGCTCTGATACCAAATTTGTAACGACCTGACCAAAATACAGGGCTTAGGGCTTGACTCAGTGTGATATTGTCCGCTTTGGGCCTCGGACACAGCTTGAACCCACACGGTTTTGCCTTTTGGCTTGGGACTACATGACCCTGCCCAAAACGCGTCTTACTTGGTCAAGGGGGGCTGGCCTCATATAAGCCCTCACTTTTTTTCCTCCACTACCGATGTGGGACTCCCCACATCGGTGGTGTGTGACTGCCAGGGCAAGGTATCACACTAACTCTTACTAATTCCACTAAAATTCTTTTTGACTTTTTTTTAATGATCAAGGTGTCGGTGCTTGGGGCATATACAAGCCTCCTTACTCACAAACACCAGGTGAAACTACATAGAATGACCTTTGGGATGAGAAGGGATGTGATTCAAACTTAGAGATTCTTGTCCTTAATGAGGGTTCTTGGCCATCACACCAACCCCTTGGTATCAAAATTTTATTCGACTAGAAGACAATTAATCAAATATATTGTGGTAAAAAATCCATGGGACCAAACCTCTTTGGAACATCCATTTGAAACATAAGTGCTCTTGTGGTTTCTAAGACATGTCGATTTTTTCTATCTACCACACCATCCTGTTGTGATGTACCCATACAGTTAGTTTGATAAATAATTCTTTGACTACGAAGATATGCAAAGAATGATCCATTGGTATATTCAGCGTCATTGTTCGAAAATCTTAATTTTGGCATCGAATTAAGTAGCTATCATATCATGAAATTTTTTAAAAACAGATAACACCCTATCTTTCAGCGTAATAAATATAGCTAAGTAACCCGAGATAGATCATCAATAAATGAGAGATAGATCATCAATAAGTGGCACAAACTATTTAAATCCATCATATCAATCAATTAGAGCACTCCACAAATTAGAATGAATCAATTCACAACACTCAACAGACATAGATGTAGAAGTAACAAATGGTAGACGAGTTTGTTTAGAAAATTGACAAATGTCACATACACTAGACTCAATAGATGTAGAAGGAAAAAGGCATGAGAACACACGGTTGGAAGGATGTCCAAGCGAGTTATGCAAAATGTGATTCCCACCAAGCCATTGGTACGAAAAGCCATATCAGTAGAATTGAACAGGTTTAATCCATTGGAATAGGTGCTTTCACCAATCGTTTTCTTCAACGTTCAATCTTAAATAGTGACAGAAGTAGGAGTAAAAATAACATCACAATTCAAGCATTTGTAATTTTTCTAACAGAAAGAAGCTAAGCTGGAAAAGACGAAAATAACAAGAGCATCAGAAGTGGAACCATGTGGGAAAAAGTCAATTTTGTTACTCCCTAATACAGGCACTATAGTCCCATTAGCAATAGAGGCGTATTGCATATCTTAATGGGGAATAAAATCATATACAGACGATGGATTATTAACCAGTGGCTCCAGAATCTAATTCAAGAATCAACATTTGAGGACAAACTGAGAGAGGCTTGTAAGTTACTTGAAGCATGGGTAGTGGTCGAATGACGTGACTCAGAAAACATGAACTTACTGATTTATTGAAGGAGATGACTCAACTGATTCATAAATATTGATGTACCAACTACAACCGCATGATTTTCCTATCTTTTTCAGAATTGGATTTGAGATGAGGATATAGCTCCCAATAATGATCTTTGGTGTGTCCATTTTTACCACAGTAATCACAATGATAAAGTTCTTTTTTGCCTTTATTTTGAACCATATTTTTCTTTTTCTTAGAATCACCTATTGAAACACATGGACAAGGCATTCAATAATCACAATAGATGGGTCATAGATGTTGTCAAAAGTCACTGAAAAGAACTTCAATTTTTTTATTGAAGGTGTACCTAAAATTGTTGTCTCCGAAAGCTGTGGTCTTGCATAGTACTGAAAAGAGGCAGTACAGTAGTCCTATAAAGCACTGGATAGTAAAGTAATCATGTGAGACTACTTGAAACTGTAGACCCGAGAGGTCACCTGAAATTGTGGTCCGGCGTAGTCATCCAAAACCGTGGTCTTTCAGACCACCGAAAGGAGGAAAGAGAGAAGCTTATCTCTTCTTGCAAAGTGAGATCTGGCGCCTGCTAATGTTAGATATTTAGTTGCTAGTTTTGATTTGTTTTTGTTAATAATCCCTATTTGTCTGGGAACTTGGTTGTTGCTTGACCTATTCCTTAGGAGAATCCCGTTAGTCTAGGACTGTTAGACGTGGATATCTTGTTGTTGATTTTTCTGATTAATTTGTTTCTTGTATGGCTATTTAAGCCCGACCTTAATGTTAATGAATAATAATGATCATTCTCTCAATTATTTATTTCTCTCCCTTTTGAAAGTTTTGATTTTTATCATTTGGTATCAGAGCCCGGGTAGGGGTTTGAGTATCAAGGAAGCAACAGTCTTCTCACTTGCAACAGCAAGATTAAATGGCATCAGAGAACAACAACTTTGTACAACCAACCATTCTTGGCTTTGATGGTCACTACGATCATTGAAGCATGCTGATGGAAAACTTTTTGAGATCCAAAGAGTACTGGGATCTTGTGGTTAATGGCATTACTGAAGCAGAAGCAGGAACAACTCTGACTGATGCACAACCAAGGTTCTGAAAGAACAGAAGTTGAAGGATTTGAAGGCGAAAAATTACATGTTCCAGGCAATAGATTGTGCCATCCTGGAAACCATCCTCCAAAAGGATACTGCTAAACAAATTTGGGACTCCTTGAAGAAAAAATATTAAGGCACAACAAGGATGAAACGTGCACAACTTCAAGCTCTTCGCAAAGAGTTTGAGACTCTTCAAATGAAAGGAGGAGAGTCAGTCAATGATTATTTTGCAAGGACACTGACAATTGCAAATAAGATGCGTATTAATGGCGAGAAGATGGAAGATGTTGCTGTCATTGAGAAAATTCTTCGCTCAATGACTCCAAAATTTGACTATGTGGTATGTTCCATTGAAGAATCGAATGACATTGACAGTCTTTTGATTGATGAGTTGCAGAGCTCATTGCTGGTACATGAGCAGAGGATGACAAGTCATGCTCAGGAGGAGCAAGCCTTGAAAGTCACCACGTATGGAGAAGCATCCCTAGGGAGAGGCAGAGGACGTAGTGGATTTCGAGGAAGAGGAAGAGGCAGAGGACGCCGGCTTTCATACAATCAAGGAGCACAATTTGACAAGGCAAGTGTTGAATGTTATCACTGTCACAAGCTTTGTCACTTTCAGTATGAATGCCCTGACAAAGATAAGGAAACAAAGATGAATTTTGTTGGAACTGAAGAAGAGATGCTTTTGATGGCCTACATCGACAAAAAGGAGACTCAATCAGGTGATACATGTACCTAGACTCCGGCTGCAGCACTCACATGAGTGGTAACAAACTACTATTCTCTGAATTAGATGAAACGTTTAGAGAAAATGTGAAGTTTGGAAACAACTCTAGCATCTATGTCTTGGGCAAAGGCAACATTAAAATTGTGATGAATAATAGTATGCAGACTATTACTGGTGTGTTTTATGTTCCAGAATTAAAAAGTAACCTGATTAGTCTTGGCCAGCTGTCAAATTCATCATACAGAAAAGGGGTTGATTGCACAAGTCAATATGACAACAAATCGAATGTTCCCTCTGCACACCCAGACTCAACATGGTGATCAGACATCTTCACATCAATGGTACAAGACACAACATGGCTATGGCACTATCGATATGGGCACTTGAACTTCAATGGATTAAAAACCTTGCAACAGAAAAAGATGGTAAGGGGACTTCCTCAAATTCAGTCTCCTTCAAAGGTGTGTGAAGATTGCATCATTGGAAAGTAGAATCGTGATTCATTTCCTAAAGAGAGCACATGGAGAGCTACATGAACACTTCAGCTAGTCCATTCAGACATCTGTGGACCAATTAACCCAACATCAAATAGCAACAAATGGCACTTCATTACCTTTACTGATGATTATAGTCGAAAAACATGGGTTTATTTTTTGGTAGAAAAGTCTGAGGCCATTGTTGCATTCAAAAGATTTCAGGCTAAGGTTGAAAAAGAATCTGGCAACTCCATACAAAAATTTCGTACTGATCGTGAGGTGAATTCACCTCACATGAATTAACTAACTTGTGTGAGATGAATGGCATTCATAGACAGCTTACCGTAGCTTACACACCACAGTAGAATGGCATGACAGAGAGGAAAAATCATACTATTATGAATATGATGCGAAGCATGTTGGCAAGGAAGAATATTCCAAAGGTTTTTTGGCCAGAAGCTGTAAACTGGAGTGCTCATATTCTGAATAGAAGCCCCACACTTGCTGTGAAGAACATGACACCAGAGGAAGCATGGTCTGGGCACAACCAGAAGTTGATCACTTCATAATATTTGGATGCTTGGACTATGCACATGTACCCAATGAGAAGAGAAGCAAGCTTGATGACAAAGGAGTGAAATGTGTGTCACTTGGTGTGAGTGAAGAATCCAAGGCATATAGGTTGTACAATCCAATTACTCAGAATATAATAATCAGTCGCGATGTTGTGTTTGATGAAGACAACTGGAACTGGAGCAGTGCAGAAAATAAATCAATCTCAGTTGATTTGGATTCTAATGATGAAAGCAGGACTGATCAGGAAGTGCAATCCCCTAGAGATACCTTGTCAAATGTTCTAGCAAATGAGCCAACTGAGGATCAACCATCAAGCTCAGATGATCAACGACAAAAAAAAAAACCTTTCTGGATGACAGACTATGTAAGTGGGGATGAATTATCTGATGATGATACCATTGCTCACCTGGCTTTGTTTGCATACAGTGATCTTATAATCTTTAATGATGTTGTCAAAAATATAAAGTGGAAGAAAGCCATGGACGCAGAAATAGAAGCAATTGAGAAAAATGACACTTGGAAGTTAACTGATCTTCCAAAAGGAGAAAAGACCATTGGAGTTAAATGGATCTATAAAACAAAGTTGAATGAGAAGGGAGAAGTTGACAAATACAAAACCCGGCTGGTGGCTAAGGGATACATACAAGAGTGTGGAGTCGATTATTCAGAAGTTTTTACTCCTGTTGCAAGGCATGACACTATTAGATTGGTGGTATCTTTGGCAGCACAAAATTCATGGCCCATTTACCAACTTGATGTAAAATTAGCATTTTTACATGGTGAGTTACATGAGCAAGTCTTTATTGATCAACCTCCAGGTTACGTGCAAAAGGGGAATGAACAGAAGGTTTACAGACTGAAAAAAGCTCTGTATGGACTGAAACAAGTGCCCCGGGCTTGGTACAGTCGTATAGATGCTTACTTCTCAAAGGCTAGCTTCCAAAAGTGTCCTCATGAGCATACTTTGTTCGTCAAATCTGGAGAGGGAGGTAAAATTTTGATTGTTTATTTGTATGTAGATGATTTAATATTCATAGGAAATGATGAAGCCATGTTTGTTGAGTTTAAAAGATCTATGATGGATGAGTTTAATATGACTGATCTAGGAAAGATGTGTTACTTTATTGGTATTGAAATAGTGCAATCACCTGCTGAATTTTCATTAGACAAAAGAAGTATGCTCAGGGAGTTTTGGAAAGGTTTCGAATGTCTGATTACAATCCAGTTCAGAATTCATTTGTTTCAGGTTTTAAACTTACAAGAGATGATGAAGGAGTGAGAGTTGATAGCACTCATTATAAGCAAATAGTTGGTAGCCTAATGTACTTATCAGCCACTCAACCAGACATGATGTATGTGGTCAGTCTCATCAGCATGTTCATGGAGGCTCCAATTGAACTCCATCTTCAGACTGCAAAAAGGGTGCTTCGATACTTGAAAGGTACTACTGATTATGGTTTGTTTTACAAGATAGGGGAGAGTGAGCAGTTAGTTGGATTCAGTGATAGTGATTATGCTGGGGACTTGGAAGATAGAAAGAGTACATCATGCCATGCTTTTATATTAAGTTTAGGAGTTGTTTCATGGTCCTCGAAGAAACAGCAGGTTGTCACTTTGTCCACTGCTGAAGCGGAGTTCATAGCAGCTGCATCGTGTGCTTGCCAAACTGTTTGGCTAAAAAGAATACTCGAAGAGTTACATTGCTATCAGGAAGGGTCCACACTGATTTACTGTGATAATAATTCAGCAATTAAACTCTCCAAAAATCCAGTGTTGCATGGAAGAAGCAAACACATAGATGTTAGGTTTCATTTTCTTCATGATCTTACAAAAAAAGGAGTTGTTGGGCTGGTGCATTGTCAGAGTCAAGATCAAATTGCAGATATATTAACCAAGCTATTGAAGCTAGAAGCATTTGTGAAGCTGCGTGGTTTACTTGGAGTTAGTTCAGGCTCTTCTGTAAACTGATTGCTTGAATATCATTGAGTTTAAGAGAGGGTGTTAGATATTTAACTGCTAGTTTTGATTTGTTTTTGTTAATAATCTCTATTTGTCAGGAAATTTGGTTGTTGCTTGACTTATTCCTTAGGAGAATCCCATTAGTGTAGGACTGTTAGACCTGGGATATTTTGTTGCTGATTTTTTTGATTAATTTGTTTCTTGTATGGCTATTTAAGCCAGACCTTAGTGTTAATAAATAATTATGATCATTCTCTCAATTATCTATTTCTCTTCTTTTTGAAAGTTCTAATTTTTATCAGCTAACCTATTAGAGCCTCTCAAAAACTAGTTATTGAGAGGATGATGTCTCTCATATTATATATAGTCACTTATTTTTGTACCATATGGGATTTGTGAACTTCACACACTCCCTCCCATGTAGATCTCTGTAGCAGTATCCCACTTTAATTTCGTACCTAGGTGATGTGGACTCGTGAACTTCAAAGTTTCACACCTGTCTATTCCAGGACTATCGTATTAACTCAAATCCAACCGATTCGTATATGGTTCTACGGCTATCTATTTCATGCTCATAAATCCGAGCTTTAACGCTGGCCATTATCGGCCCAACCATGAAAGGAAAGAAAAAATATGGAAGGGACTCGAGTTTGTACATGCAAACGTAAAAATTGATTATTACTGACTTGTAAAGTATTACTGTATACATTCAACCATTATCACTTTATTGAACGAACTTCATAATGGAACCATCCTGCGCTGGTCAACACCTTATTTTCACCGTTGCACCCGATTAATTCCGTACGGCCTTTTTCTGGCAGCAAATGTAGCAGCTTTTATATTTCTTAGTTGTGTTTGGTTGAGAAACATTAAATCACTTCAACTGCATGGAGAGACAGCTGAGATCACTTGGATTGTTGAAAACTTGAATAGGCATTGTATTTAAGATCACATTGTTTTATCTTTCGTCACCCTTTCTTCTTCTATTGGGACAATAGAAGTTGCATTCATCAGAGGGAGAGAGATAGGCATGGAAATAGTGCACTTGCAAGAGAACATGGAGGAGTTGAGAGAGAGTTTTAGAAGTAGGAAGACGAGGAGTGCTGAGTGGAGGAAAGCTCAGCTGAGGGGACTTCAAAAGCTCTTGCAAGAGAAGGAAAGGAGATTTTTAAGGCATTAGATGACGATCTTGGGAAGCACCATACAGAAGCTTACAGAGATGAGGTAAAGAAGAATAATTCCCATGTTTCGTTTCTTTTTATTTTGATACTGTGGTCTCGTCTCCTTTCTTTATAGTGACACTGGTTTTTTTCCTAACTTTGTTTGGTAGATTGGAATTCTAGTGAAATCTTTGAATCTCTTCTTAAGTTGTCTGGATGATTGGATGGCAAGCAAAAAGGTCAGCATTTCCTTATAACTACCTGTCTACCCATTAGCTGCTAGTCTGCTACATGAGATCACGAGAGTATAAATAGTCGCTTCCACTCCTTGTTAGTTCACGGCATAGTTTAATATTTTTAAAAAAAAAAATTAGGTGAGTCCATTCAAGTGGATTGGATTAAATTGGATTTTAAGTTGAGCGAGTCAATAAATTTTACTGAGTTTACTCATCCAAATCACTCAACTCATAAGAATTTTGATCAAGTGTAACTTTCAAAATTTTGAACTATAGTTTTGAATTTAATGTCTCAAGAACTTTTTGCTTTTTCGAACCACACCTCCTTTTACGGCAAACAAAATTAAAAAAAATAAAATGATAAATAAATATAATGATGAAGATAATGGTAAATACTGATTGAATCTTTTTTTAAGACTAAGGTGTTTAGGTCTCTAAGAGTACTTCACTGATCTTTAGGACATGTGCAAACATTTCTATCCACACACAGCGGGCAACACTATTAGGAGGGACCCTTTTGTGTTGAAAGTGATTTGAACCCAAGACCTCTCACATCTCATGCAGATTCTTGACTACTTTGAGGGAACTTTAAAACTAAGTTGACTTAGATTATGTTTAACAGCATCTCATTCCATTAATTTTTGAGACGTCAGAGCACTAGTTCAACTTGGGCTTAGTCTCACAATTTAGCATATTGGTGGCTTAAACGGTCCGTGAAGTTGAAATTGAAACTCTGGTCATGGTGGTCTACCCTGATCTGTCAGCAGACATGGCAAAGAATTAGGTCGGGTCATGTTGGATTTATAAAATATTTCATTAAAAAGAATTCTCTATTTTATAAAATATGTGAATAAAATTCATCCATCAATTATTACTAGAACATTATTATGACAAACTGAACTGAGTAGGTTTCTTTTTATGAGATGGGGGAAGGATGGGGGCAGTCCCAAATACTTAAATTGACTCACATAAGTGTGGGTTCCAAATGAGCATATATGGGCCATTCAGCAACTAGGTTCCTTCATGATCGGGTTTTAGTGAGAGAGATTAATGGAAAATCTCAACCCTTCAATCTTTAAACTCATTATGATTAAAGAAATTGGGTAATTTTTTTGTTTTGTTGAGCTTATTTGCATGTTTTATTGCTCCATCATTTTGTTAAAAAGAAAAGAAAAAACCTTTGTGTTCATTAAAGGTAATGGATGACGACCTGAAATTTGGATTATCCCCTGACTGTGTATGGCAGGTCCATGTGCCTTTCATTGCATTCCCCACTTCAGGTGAAGTTGTGCCTGAACCACTTGGAGTTGTTCTCATATTTTCTACATGGAATTTTCCATTTGGTGAGTAATTGGCTATCCTTGCAGAGAAAACATTTATTTCATGAGAAAGGTTGAAATATTTTATTTCTTTCTTGAAATTTTCATGGTGTTGTTTAGGTATGCTATCTTTCTATTTTGAGCAAAAAAAAGTTCTAGTTGCAGTTGAAATGACCATTTGGCCAGTCCCGCTCGGTGGTGCACATTAACTTTTAATGGAATCAAAATGCCGCCTTGCACAAATAGAAATTTCTTAAAATTGTCTACAACTACATTTTCTCCCCTTAAATTACTCAAACACCCAAGTTAGATGATAACAAATGTAGAAATTTTGGCTCAATGAGAAGGAGGCCTTTATCCCAACAAGCCCAACACACGCACCGCCCATGCTCTAATTGCATCCTGCTCCTCTTCATCACTTTAGCATCAACGTCTTGGACATCCATCTCATAAAGTGCTTCATGTTTTAGCTAACAATAAATGTTTAGGACCCTCTTTAAAGTTTTCCTGCTCTAATTTTTGTAGTGTTTGTGCTTTGGGCAAATCTACGCGACTCTCCATTTCAATTCGTGCTCATTGTACTCCTAAACCATTTTATTTAATTCATTCGGATATATGGATGTCTCCAATTTTATCAGTTTCTGGATTTCGATATTATGTCTTATTCACAGATTATTACACGTTTTTCCTGGATTTTTCCTATACGACATAAATCGGAAGTTTTCACTCATTTTCAAAACTTTCTTGCCTTTGTTGAAAATCGCTTTTCCACTACCATTAAATATTTTCAAAGTGATGGTGGTAAGGCGTATGATAACTATTCCTTTCATAACCTATGTGCGTAAAAATGGATCATTTACCGTCTATCATGTCCACATACTCCACAGCAGAACGGTCTTGCTGAACGCAAACACCGCCATCTATCAGAAATGAGTCACACCCTACTACTTGCGTCTCATCTCCCTAATCACCTCTGGGTTGAGGCACTCTTTACTATTGTGTACCTAGTCAATAGGTTGCCGACATCACTTCTCAAATGGCCCTCACCCTATCAGAAGTTTTATGGCACCACACCTAATTATCTCACCCTTCGCACGTTTGGGTGTGCATGCTACCCTTACTTAGGTGACTATATTACTAACAAACTTCAACCTCGATCGATTGAGTGTGTGTTTCTTGGTTACAGTGATCACCACAAGGGCTACAGGTGTCTTCACCCTTCTACTAGCAGAGTCCACATCTCACGGCATGTACTATTCAATGAGGTTGTCTTTCACACACCACAGCTACCATGCGACACACCGCATCATCTTCCTCAGACATGGTCTTCCTGCCTATTATCACCATGTCTCCATATTCTGCATAAGCACCTTCTACCCTTTCTGCATCTTCGACGGCAAATTCAACCTTTGATTCACCATCTGTCGCCGCACCAGAATCGACTTCTGCTATCACCTCCTCTCCAGCCCCTGCTCCACCTCAGTCTGCTAATGTTCATCCTATGATGACTCGCGTTAAGGACGACATATCCAAGCCCAAAAAGTGGGCGACCTTTTCTAGTCGCCATCCCCTCTCGCAGGCATTTGCTTCTATGGTCTCTACCCCTGACATTGAGCCCACCTGTTACACTCAAGTTGTTCGATTTGCGGAATGGCACCAGGCCATGAATGATGAATTTAATGCTCTTCTATGGCAGCTAAGTTGGTCTCTTATTCCACCGCCACCGAATTTCAACATTGTTGGCTGCAAATGAGTTTTTAAGATTAAACGTCGATCGGATGGAAGTATTGAGCATTATAAAGCAAGACTTGTTGCTAAAGGCTTTCATCAATAGGCAGGTATCGACTATAATAAGACCTTCCACCCCATTGTCAAGCCCACTACTATCCGTATTGTTCTCAGTCTTGTTGTCACTTCTGCTTGGCCATTCACCACTTGGACGTCAAGAACACTTTTCTTCATTGCCATCTTATAGAAGAAGTTTATATGACTCAACCTCCTAGCTTTACTGATCCTCATTGTCCTCATCATGTTCTCAAATTACACAAAGTTATTTATGGTTTAAAAAGAAATACCTAGGGCATGGTTTCAACCGTTCAGCTCAATAGCCTCTCCCATTACATCTTGTATATATAGATGTACAGGCCTCTCAAGGAGGAAAATAACAATTACAATCCCTTAATCAAGGAACCTGACAAACAGTAAATACAAATATAGAAACTCGACCCTTTCCTCTAATATGTAGAAATTTTGGCTCAATGGCCTCTCTCATTACATCTTGTATATAGATGTACAAGCCTCTCAAGTAGGAAAGAAACAATTACAATCCCTTAATAAGGGAACCTGACAAATATAGTAAATACAAATATAGAAATTCAACCCTTTCCTCTAATAACAAACAACATAGAATAGTTGTTTCCGAAGAAAGTTGTTTACTTTTCTCAAGAGTACTTTCCATGTATCTAAGGCCTGAACAGATTATGCTGCAAATTGTGGATCTCTGTTACATGCATGTAATTCACAAGAATTAGTGGTGTTCTTTTGATCTAGCTTTGGTGGGAAAAATTAGCACCGTTGGAAGCTTCTGATCCTTGACTTCAGAACTCCAAATTTTGATGTCTCTCACACATCAGATCATTTTAATCATAAGACTATTGAGCTTTTCAATAGCAATTAATCTGTTTATAGACCACCAAAGATGTGTAGGATCATTACATGACTAAATTATTGTGGTGGTTTGTGAGCAACACAGGGCTAGCCTTGGATCCACTGATAGGAGCCATTGCAGCAGGAAATGCAGCAGTTTTAAAACCTTCTGAGCTCGCTCCTGCATGCTCCTCATTCTTGGCAAAGAACATTCCCTGTATTTGGACAACAAAGCAATTAAGGTTATTGAAGGTGGAGTACCCGTTGCTCAGCACCTGCTCGAGGAGAAATGGGACAAGATTTTTTTCACAGGTACATTCATTGCTAAGTAGCACATGATTTTCTTAATCAATCATCTTAATTTGTAAAGTCAAAATGAAAAACATAAACAACATCAGAACTGATACATTCATGAAAAATTCAGGCAACACGAGAGTTGGGCGTATCATCATGTCAGCAGCTGCTAAGCATTTGACACCCGTTACACTGGAGTTGGGTGGAAAATGCCCTGCCATCCTTGATCGCTTTCCGACTTCATGGGAGAGAGATGTAATGGTCATCCTTAGTATTCAATCACACATTTGAACTTCGACACTAAGCGCCAATCATCGTATCTCTACTGAATGTGCAATGATCATATTTAGCATCCATGGAAAAAAAATCCCTATGAATGGGTCTTGCCATTATTGATTTTTCACTGTACTTCACATAATTTATAACTTGTAGATTATTCTCACTGTTTTATTTTTTATGTTGATCAATGAGGGTTGCGGTAAAGCGGATCGTAAGTGGCAAATGGGGTCTCTGTAGTGGGCAAGCATGTGTAGGAGTTGATTATCTACTTGTAGAAGAAAAATATGCTTCCGAAGTGGTACCATAGAAAAATCAGCACCGATTTCTCTGTACTCAATATTTTGTTTTGTAAAGCAATAACTAGTTGCGATAGAATGCACATTACTTTGTTTTCTTTGTTGAAATTAATTTCGAAAATAATTATTTTGCATCTGTTTATTACCTACACTCTTCACAGATTGAGTCCATCAAAGACTGGGTCAAGAAGTATTATGGTGACATCACACAGAACAGCAGCAGCATGTGTAGGATTGTCAACAAGAACCATTTCCAGAGACTGGCGAATCTTATAAAAGATCCCATGGTTGCAGCTTCCATAGTCCATGGCGGTTCCATGGATGAAAAGAACTTGTAATTCTCTATATTAATTTCATTTCAGATCCTCCCAAATGGATATCCTTTGTCATTTGTTATGAGCTACTGTGTGTTATAGGTGATTTTAGATGTACCCAAAATCATAACTGTTAGAATAGTATGATACAAATTGATGGTTAATTCGATAAACTATCCGTTGTGAATTTTCAAGGATAGTCCTTGTGTTAGGATTGGGTATCCAGCGCAAAACACTAGGTTGATAGGTGGAGTGACCCAAGTTCTATATAACTCCCTAGATCTCCCCCTTCACAACCGATGTGGGACTCGTTGGCAGCCCAAAACCTTGGATTGAATAATTAGCTGAATTTAAAAATTGAAATATGACATCTCTATGCTCATCCAAATGCTTTTATTGAAAGTACACTACAATGTTTGTTAATCAATTAACAACAGATAATTTCTCTGGTTTATTGAGAAACCAGAGTGCTATGTGACTCTTTTTATCTTCTTCATGTAGGTTTATTGAGCCGACAATTTTGTTAGATCCCCCACTGGATTCTGAGGTCATGACTGAAGAAATCTTTGGCCCATTTTTTCCAATAATCACAGTAAGAATTCTTCTTCTTTTAGTGCTTGAACAACTAATTTAATAGTGCTTTTTTTTTTTCCTTTCTTGATTCCTGCTGTTTTTGTAGCTTAAGAAGATTGAAGAGAGCATTGAATTTGTGAACTCCAAGCCACAGGCTCTAGCTCTCTACCTCTTCACAAAAGATAAAGCATTTCAGAGACGAGTGATAGCCGGAACATCCTCTGGAAGTGTGACACTTAATGATACCATTATTCAAGTATATTCTCTACCCTCTCTACTTAATATTTTTCTTGTCTTGTTTCATACTTCTTACACAGAATTCAATACACTTAAATTCTCTATTCCTGTTGTTTGAATTTCCTTATATGCTTTGGACGTTTACCATCAAAGAAGCAGTAAAACTAAGAAATGTATTCGCTTTTACAGAAGTTTTAATACGAAAGATTTCATATATATATATATATATATAAAAGATTTGGGTCACTTCATCTAATAGGCTAGTCTTTTGAATTGATTTGGAGATCGTCGAGACTAATCTTTTGAATTGGATACCTGGGTCCTAACATATATATATATATTGTGTTCTAGTTAAGAACTGATGAAGATTTGTGTTGATACAAATTTAGTTTGCCTGCGACACATTGCCGTTTGGAGGTGTCGGTCAGAGTGGGTTTGGGAAGTACCATGGGAAGTTCTCATTCGACGCATTCAGTCATGGGAAGGCAGTGCTTAGAAGAAGTTTATTTACTGAAATGAGCTTTGGATATCCTCCTTGGAATGAATACAAGCTTCGGTTCTTAAGAGCAGCTTATAACTTCGACTACATTGCTCTATTCCTTCTTTTGATAGGCTTGAAGAGAAAATGATGCAAACCTATTTTATACATACGTTTGCCTGACAGTAGGAATGCTTTGTTAGCTAGTAAAAATGTTGTATCTGTGTATGTTTTTCTTTCTTTTCTTTTTTTTGTTTGAAAGCACTGAAAATTATCATCCATGGGATGATTTTGTTAGCTTTGAGAACAATTAATTGGGAGAATGCACATTATTAATGAGGAAAAATATCGCTTATATAGTCTTTACAAAGTTGAAATAACAGAAAGATAAATTTAAAATAACCATGACTAACAAACCCTGACTTCATGGGATTCTCCTAAAGAAATGTTCAAACACTAACTAGTTCCATAAACTTAGGGTTTATTCAACTAAAACAAATAACAAACTACTAATTTAATATCTTCACATCCTCCCTTAAACTGAATGCGGCTAAGTATTCAGTTTACACATGAACTCGAACAAACTCCAAGTAGATTGCGCATCTTCAAGAATGCTTCCAGTTTCAATGGTTTTGTTAGAATATCAGTTATCTGCTCCTAACTTTGACAATGAATCAGCGTCACCACTCCCTCTTTAGTAAGATCACGAAGAAAATGAAATCGAATATCTATGTGCTTGCTCCTCCCATGCATCACAAGATTCTTGGACAACTTAATAGTTGATCTATTATCACAAAAAATTTGAGTAGCCTCACGTTGTTAGCAACATAATTCTTCAAGTAATCTCCTCATCCAAACAGCCTGACATGCACAAGAAGCTGCAGCTATAAACTCAGCTTCAGTTGTTGATAGAGTGACCACAGGTTGCTTTCTTGATGACCAAGCCACAACTGCTGAACTAAGCAAAAATGCATATCCTAAAGTACTCTTTCGATCCTCCAAGTCTCCACCATAGTCACTGTCACTAAATCCCACCAAATTTGCTTCTGAACTTCTCTTATAGAACAATCCAAAATCGACAGTCCCTTTTAGATAATGCAGAATTTTTTTTACTGCTTGGAAATGTAGCTTTGTAGGAGACTCCATAAACCTGCTAATGAGACTCACTACAAACATCAGATCAGGTCATCTGGCTGTGAAGTACATCAAACTTCCCACAATCTGTTTGAGGTGAGTGCTATCAACTTTTATCCCATCAACATCTTTAGTGAGCTTAGTTCCTGGCACAATCAAATTTTGAACAGAATTGCAGTTGCTCATTTGAAATCTTTCAAGCACTTCCTGAGCATACTTCTTTTGCCCAACAAAAATCCCACTAGTTGTTTGTTTAACTTCAATGCCTAGGAAATAATGCATCTTCCCTAGATCTATCATCTCAAACTCAACCATCATAGACTTCTTAAATTCATCTAACATTGCCTCATCATTTCCAGTATATATAAGATCATCCACATAAAGACATACTATCAAGATTTTCCCTCCTTTTCCATGTTTGATGAACAAAGTGTGTTCATATGGACACTTCTTGAAACCCACCTTCAAGAAGTAGGATTCTATACGACTATACCAAGCTATAGGAGCTTGTTTCAGTCCATATAACGCCCTTTTTAATCTGTAAACCTTCTGCTCTTCTCCCTTCTGTTCATAGCCTAGAGGTTGATCCACAAAAAATTGCTCATTCAGTTCTCCATGCAAGAAAGCCAACTTCACATCGAGTTGGTAGATAGACCAGTTGTTCTGAGCTGCCAAGGATATCACCAACCAAATTGTATCATGCCTTGCTACAGGTGCAAAAACTTCAGCATAGTCTACTCCACACTTTTGTGTGTATCCCTTAGCCACTAATCTGGCTTTGTACCTGTCTATCTCTCCATTTTCTTTGAGCTTTGTCTTATATATCCACTTAACTCCAATGGTCTTCTCTCCTGCTGGTAGCTCAGTAAGTTCCCAAGTATTTTTTTCTCAATTGCTTCGATTTCCGAGTCCATGGCCTTCCTCCATTTTGAGTTTCTCACAGCATCATTAAACGTGATTGGATCACTGTCAGCGAACAAGGCTAGTTGAGCAGTATTTTCATCATCAGATAACTCATCACCACTCACATAATCTGTCAACCATGCTGGAGTTCTCCTTGATCTTGGCTCTTTGGTTCTGTGCTCGTTTGAGTTGTCTTCAGATGACTCATTTTCTGATGAATCATTCTTTGATGCTTCTAAAGTGGTGTCTTCAATTGAGTTTTCCTCAGTAGCTTCAAGATCCACACTAATCTCTTCTTCTTCTTCATTTTTCCAATCCCAACATTTGTCTTCATCAAAGACCACATCTCGACTAATTATGATCTTTTTGGTGACTGGATTATACAACCTATAAGCCTTGGACTCATTACTGATTCCAAGCATGAGCTCTTGTCATCAAGTTTGCTCCTTAGATTATCATTCACATGAGCATATGCTAAATAACCAAACACTTTGAAATGCTCAACTCCTGGTTTGTTCCCACTCCAAGCCTCTTCTGGAGTAACATCCTTCATAGCAAATGTTGGACATCTGTTTAGAATGTGAGTACTCCAATTCACAGCCTCAGGCCAAAACTTCTTTCTTGCAAGCATGCAGCGTACAATATTCATAATGGTGCGATTTTTCCTTTCTGAAATATCGTTTTGCTGAGGTGTATAAGCTACAGTTAATTGTCTACATATGCCATTCTCTTCATAAAAATTGGTGAATTCATGAGAAGTGAACTCTCCTCCACGATCAGAGCGAAATGCTTTGATAAACACCCCAATTTCTTTCTCAACAATATCTTTAAACTTCTTAAAAATGATTATAGCTTCAGACTTCTCAGATAAGAAATACACCCAAGTTTTTCTACTAAAATCATCAGTAAATGTTATGAAATACCTCTTACTGCTGTTGGAGATGGGATTAATAGGTCCACGAATGTCGGAGTGAACCAACTGAAGTATGTGTGAGGACTTCCAAGTGCTCTTCTGAGGAAATGAGTCACGATTTTGCTTCCCAATCATACATTCTTCACAGACCTTTGTGGGAGCTTGCAGCTGAGGTAGTCCAGTCATCATGTGCTTCTGTTGCAAGGTTTTTAAGCCAATGAAGCTCAGATGTCCATACCTATAGTGCCACAGCCAGCTATCATCTTGGGTGGTTGATTTGAGGCATTTTTTATTGTCACATGAGAACTTTGTTTGCAGTGAAAACATACGATTCGATGCCATCTCAACTTTTATAATTAGGCCCTTCTTAGGATGATGAATCTGACACATATTCTTTTGAATGAGAATAGCAAATCCGTTTTCTTGCAGTTAACCAAGGCTAATGAGATTACTCTTCAACTCTGGTACATAGAACACCCCAGAGAGACATTGCACATCTCCATTCACTTCAATCTTGATGTCTCCTTTCCCTTTGACACATAAACTGGAATTGTTCCCCAGTTTTACTCTTTCTCTGAATGTTTCATCAAGTTTGGAGAATAGTTTATTGTCTCTACTCATATGGTTACTACAACTAGAGTCAAGATACCATAAGTTGTTGGAGTGATCTTCTTTTACATCCACATAAGCCATCAACAACATTTCTTCTTCAGCCTCAGCGAAATTTGCCTTGGTATCCTTCTCCTTGTGAAGGCATTCATATTGAAAATGCCCCAACTCATGACAATTGTAGTACTCGATAGTGGACCTGTCAAATGATCCTTGTCTCCCTCTTCCTCTTCCACGTCCTCTATATCCTCCTCGGCCTCTTCCTCTTCCAGGTGAGTGGTTCTCTTGACTTACTTTCAGAGCTTGTTCCTCCATGACATGACCAATGATTCTTTGCTCATGCACAAGCAGACTGCTTTGCAATTCATCAATCAAAAGATCATCTATATCATTTGATTCCTCAATAGAGCAAACCACATAATCATACTTAGGTGTCATCGATCTCAGAATCTTCTCAACGACCACCACATCTCCCATCGTTTCTCCATGGATTCGCATCTTGTTGGCTACTGTCAGTGTTCTTGCAAAATAGTCATTGACAAATTCTCCCACCTTCATGTGAAGCATCTCGAACTCTTTACGAAGAGCTTGCAACTGTGCACGCTTAACCCTAGTTGTGGCTTGATACTTCTTCTTCATCGAATCCCAAATGTCTTTTGGTGTATCCTTCTTCAAGATAGTCTCCAGTATGGCTCGATCTATGGCTTGAAACAGGTAATTCTTGGTCTCAAGTCTTTCAGCTTCTGTTCTTCTGGGGTTTTGAGTTGAGCCTCGATTAAGACAGTTCCTTCAGGATATTGCGTGATCCCGCTCTCTACTAGACTCCAGTACTCCTTAGACCTCAAGAAATTCTCCATCAGCATACTCTAATGATCATAATGACCATCAAATCGTGGAATTGCAGGTTGCACGAAACTACTCCCCTCTGCTGCCATTGGTACTTGTTGCTGCAAGTTAGAAGACTAAGGCTTCTTTGTTGGTCAGGCCCCGGTGTTGGCGCTTTGATACCAGATGTTAGCTTTGTGTACAATTAATTGGGAGAATGCACATTATTAATGAGGAAAAACATGGCTTATATAGCCTTTACAAAGTTGAAATAACAAAAAGATAAATTTAAAATAACCATGACTAACAAACCCTGACTTCATGGGATTCTCCCAAAGATCATAGTTGTTCTAACAAGGGAAGCAATTGAAAATAATTCCATCCAATGATCAGGGTTACTCTGTATTCTCAAACAATGGAGAGATCCAGGCTCTGTAGTTGTCAAGATCTTTTTTCAACAAGGCTGGTCAAAGATCTCCTAGAAGTGACTAAGACAAATACAGTTGTTTGTGTTGGACCCTACGATCTGAGCATGGTGGCCCCACCTGAGCATTTGTGGGGCCACAAATCTTAGTTAACATGTTTGATATAATGATTTAAATAATAAATAAAACCAAAAATCTAAAGACTTATCTATTTTTGAACTGATGAAAGCTGAAATGCCTAATCCCAATCATCCAACCACAAGCAACATGCTCTATGTGGTTTACCCCCTTGTTCAACGATAAAGATAATCACTGGAATTGGAGTGTGATGGATATAGGATTTTTTTTTTTTAATTTACACATGAGAAATCACATGATACCCAATGTAAAATTCCCATGAGTGAGCTGATTACTCTTATAATTGTTTTTCAATTCATATTAATAAGGCTTCTCAAGTTTCTTTCCCTTTTCCTTTATGCAACCACTGGACACTTGCTGAGAGGGTTTATGTGGTGTGCAGTTGTAAATGATGACCCAAATACATGCAAGAAAATAATAAAAAAATTACAAACAGAGAGAGAGGAGGAGGAGGGACTGTGCAAAAGATGGCATAGTGTAGGCCAACATAATTAGGTGGGTCCCACTGTTAACAATCTCCCATTCAACCTTTTCAGTAAGATAATGAACAGTAATATTTAACAAAATTCATCTATGTCACATAAATAAGCACAATCTCCATGACCAAGAACCAGAGCTGTGGGATCAACCAGGACTCTAGTGTCTCTGGTGCGCAGGATGCCCATGCACCAAATGATAATCTAACCAACGCATGATCTCCCAAGCTCGCAAGCCTGCTATAGATCCGCCTAGCCACACTGTATACAGTCAACTCGCAATCTGGAGAGTCTTCCCCACCAATGTTATCAGAATCCGACAGTTTACCGAAGCATCTCTAAAGAAATTTGAGTTAAATAAGATTTAACTATGGTCAAACTCGGTCAAATCCGTGCTCATTAATATAATATTATAAATAATAATTATTTATAATATTTTTATTAAAAAATATTATTGTTATCACAAACACAATTATAAATATAAAAAATTAATAATCCAACATTTATTTTTTTAATATTATTCCAACAAAAAGATTTCATAGTCTATCATCTCACAATTTAATTCAATCGTCCAATATCCATCCTCTAATAATACTGAAATAAAAAGTTTTATAATCTAAAATATCATTTAACAACTCATTACCCTATATGATTTACCCCCTTAATTCAACGATAAAGATAATCACTAAAATGGAGTGTGCGATGGATGTAGGATTGTTTATCGATTCACCCTGACAAGCCTTCTCAAGTTTCTTTTCCTTTTCCTTTTCCTTTTAAGCAGCCACAAGACACTAGCTGAGAGGGTTTATGTGGTGTGCGGTTGTAAATGATGGCCAAATACATGCAAGAAAATAATAAAAAATACAAAGAGAGAGAGGAGAAGGAGGGACTGTAGAAAAGATTGCATAGTGTAGGCCAACATAATTAGGTGGGTCCCACTGTTGACAATCATCCATTCAACCTTTTCGGTAGGATAATCAACCGTAACATTTATCATATAAATAAGCACAATCTCCATAAGAAAGAACCAAAGCTGTGGCCTGTGGGATAACAAGACTAGCGGGCGCAGATACTCATGCACCAAATGATAATCTAACCTATTGATGATTCACAATCATTGGATATAGAGATTTTATTGGCCGGATCTATAAGTATTGATATAGAGGACACGAAATTACATATAGACAATGTATTATTAAAATAAAAAAGAATTTATTATTAATCAGTCAACTTAACTCAAATTATCTCCATGTGATTGAATTTGATTCACGTGGATTGTGATAAAAATAGAAAAAAACAAAGTTGTGAATGCGTCCGGAAGTAAGAGTGGATGACTGTACAATTTAAGTCGCAAGAGGAAGCAACTATGTTCTCAATCAGGTTTCAATATGCAATTGATGATGATGTTTGGCATCAAAGGCTTAGTTATCCTCAGCCAAAGGTAGTGGATTTTTTTAAAAAGAATAAGCTTATTACAAGCACTAGCAAAAAATAAGGTTGACTCTATATCTAATAGTTATCAAATGGCTAAGGCAATGTCGTCTTCCTATTATTCAATCTAATGATTTTTGCAATGAACTGTTTGGTGTGATTCATAGTGATTTATGGAGATCATCACAGTGACATCCTTTCAACGCTTTCATTACTATATGATATTTGTTGATTAATGCACTAGGTACTCATAGTTCTACCTAATCAAACAAATATCAAATTTCTTCCCGTGCTTCCTTATGTTTCAAAAATACATTGATATTTAGTTTGATAAGAAAATTCGGATTTTCTAATCTAATAGTAGTGGTGAATTTGCAAATGATAGACACAAAACTGGGTTGACCCACTTGGCCTATTTATCAAATGATAGACACAACTCAATACCTGCTAATCTTGATCCATTCGTTAAATGGTTTAATCCAACCTGACTTAACCAATTATTGACTAATTTTTTCTTACATTGTTTAGTCACAAACAAACATATATGAAATTTTAAATTATAAATTACATTTCAACCAAAACCATTTTTTAGATTTTTTCCATCAAATTATATTTTTCTATTGAAATTTACTATATCAGAAAACTAACTAGCATGCTCTCAGTGTGTAACTTCAGCCACATCCAACCCATATCGATCCAAGCCCAACCCAAAAATTTTATAGCCCAACTTTACTCGATTAGGGCCTAGGTCCAAATTAAGGTTCAAAAGATAGGCCTGATTTAAATTTAAGTCGGGCCCAAGCCGTGTATTCTTAGACTTAACTAGGGGTCGAAATCTCGGCCGATACATCTCGTATCGACCGAGATATCTCGGGTTTTGGACGCCCGAAAGATCTCGGCCGATATGAGATGTATCGGTTGTTGTGCAAAATTTAAATTAATAACTTGCAAGCGCACGAACCATTAAATAGTATAGCGTTAAAAGTGCGAGGTCGATCCCAGAAGGAAACAACAAAATATATGCAAAAACAAAATATATGAAATTGAAATGTTGTGATTAAAGAAAATGTAGATCTTTAGAAATAACCTAAATATGAGAATCAAATTCTAATTTTTAGAAAAAAAGATTTTAAATTAGTGGCATTCCAGTTGTAAGAATCAAATCTAAAAGTTAAAGTATCATTATCTAAATGTAAAATCTAACCAATAAATCCAATTTAATTAAAGTAATGGTATGGATCTAGAATTTATAAATAATCTCAAATCAGTTTAAGAGAACAAAATTAAAATGCAATTAAATGAATCTCAACCTAGTTCAAAAGAATTTGAGAAATTAAGAAAAGAATAAAAAATTAATAAAAGTAATGAAATATTCACATAATGTACAATGGAATTGAGACAAGTATTTACGGAGGCATTTCATCCCATTTGATGATAAAATCACGGCTTAAACTATGAAATCTTCAAGAATTATCAAATACATATTCAAATTTGTCTTTTATCAAAGCTCCAATTAAAAATATTATGGCTTCCATTAAATAAGAAAATCGTAATTCAAGCCTTAGGCTTGGGCAGAAATTTATAGTTGTCTTTCCAAATCTAAAAGAAGTTGTTCTTAAAAAGAACCTTAAACTGGGAAGATCAAGTTCTACCGATCCTAAAAGGGGTTCTGTTGTTCCTTGAAAATTCTCAAAATAATTTCTAACATAACATTTATAAGAGAAATAAAAATAAAAATTCAAACTATCATTATACGATATTTAATAATTGAAAAACCATACATCTAAAATAAGCTACCATGAATTTTATTCAAATAAATCGGAATATGGAATTACAATGCTTTTGGAGTTTTGCATCAAAGATAGAAAACACAAAAACTTACAAATTAAATTCGAAAATTCATTTCTTCTCTAGTCTCTTCAGCCTCCAATCTTCAGTGCTCCTTCAATCCTTACTCAAATTCAAATTTTACAATGCCCGAACCCCTTTATTTATAGTGTTCAAAAGAAACTGGATTAGGCAAGGCTTTGATAGAATTCCTCCCAAATTCTTTCTCTTTTATCCAAATCCACTGTCTTTTATCCAAATCCATTGTATTTTTCAAGCCATAGCCGAATTTTGCAGATAACGCACCATGATTTTAGAAATTTTGGATTAATTTGGAAAGTAGAGTACAAATCTCGTGCAACAGCGTGTAGCTCAATTTTGACCTTGTTAAGTTCCGAATCACGAAATTTCATAAACTACAAAGTTGTAGCCCTTGAAGTCTTATTTTCAATGCAATAAGAATGAATGCAATCGGACATTGGAATGAAAAGTTATAGCCAAAATACTAAAACTGTGTCAAAATATTTCTCCTTCCAAAATTCACTCTAGTCTATCCAAATCTCATTTTTTTCTTCTCATTCTTACTTCCACAATCCTTCAAACGAAATTAACTGTTTCCACTTGGTCTTTTGTACTTGGATCCCATACTTGGACTTTTATCTGGCCCGGAATAGTAGTGGATTTTGGCTTATAAGCTTCAGACTCAAATAGTGGGTCTATTTGTGTATTTATAAATTTCTACCACCTTTATAATTTAACACAGTCTAAAAAATATTATTATAATTCAAACTCTCATATCCGGATGTGAATTATAATAATTTATAATAATTCCAAATCAAATTAAGTGGTAAAAATTACAAACTTTCCAAAAATAGAACTATGGCCCACTTTTCTGCATTTTAATTCATTTTTCTTATATTCTCACAAATATACTGCAAAACTCGAAAATTCCATTAAACGCATCTAATAAACACAAATAAAAGGCTAACTAATCTCAAAATTAAAGGGTAAAATAGTCATTTTCAGTGCTCAACATCGGTCGTACGAGCGAGATCTCGGCCGATATGACCGAGATCTTGTCAATATCGGCCGAGATTTATAAAAAAAAAAAAAGGAGAGAGAAAGAAATATCGGCCGATATCGGTGAGATATCGGCCGATATTCGGCGGGCCCGAGATCTCGACGTCTAGGTCAAGATCTTGGATGGGCCGTTTTTTTTACCTTTGGACTCAACCCAACCTCGGCCCGAGTTAATACTTTAAGATCTTTGATAGCTAATGTATATTTATATTTTATACTTGATATTAAATAATATATTGTAATTAAATTTTTTTAATTTCTATACATTATTAAATTCTATCCATTCATCCTAAACTTAATACTATTTATCTATAAATTCTTTCATTACTCTCCATTTATCAACTCTAAGTTTATTTCTTCAATCCTTTTAGTGAGCTTATTATCCTATTTTAATTTTATTATTTTGAGCAGTAGAATATGAAATTCCAAATTATTTTTGTTTTAAATTTTATTTATTTAGACTTTGAAATAATAAGTTGAATATAATTAAAATAAAAACTTAAGAACTCAATTGATACGATGGAAATAACAGAATTAATAGTTATGATATGATTTGATTAATGGAAAAAAATTAGATTCATATTATAAATTATATAAAAAAACTATATA
Organism: Chimonanthus praecox; assembly: GCA_022113865.1. NCBI lineage: Eukaryota > Viridiplantae > Streptophyta > Magnoliopsida > Laurales > Calycanthaceae > Chimonanthus > Chimonanthus praecox. The sequence continues at coordinate 57,967,387 of CM039086.1, read as the reverse complement.
TAAATAAACAATAAATAATTATCTTTTAATACTACATACTAATAGTAGTAGTTGATTTAAAATTAAATTGAGGAAGAATTTAAAAATCTCATAATCCAAATGAGTCCTTATTTATATATAAAGATTTAAACTAAGGCCAGCCGCATAGACACCCAGAAAATCTGACTCTACACACCCGTTTTCGAATTTTTGGGTGAAGTTACTATTCTATTCCCCGCGCATAAATTCATTCGAACGAACTTTCAGTTAATTTTCAGTTCATTCGAATGAATATACTCATCCGAACGAACACCTTAGTGTAATTTTCGTTCCTTTGAACTAGTGTTCATTCGTTCGAATGAACATATATATGTCTATCATTCACCAAATTCGACTCATTTCCCTTGGTTTTCCACACGTAAATTAAAAAAAAAGTATTATCTCACCTTATAGCGCTTATATCAAATTAGCAGTTTTGACAGTGAAATTAAAAATGATTAAATTGGGGTATAATTTCATAAACTTTTTTTTTATGTGGTTGTAATGCCCCGACTCGGAGGTGGGCCCAGAACGCTACTATTTTTTTTTTTTGTCACACATGCTCTTTACATGTGAACTCAAACATATACCATATGTCTACCTTTTTACAAACATATATCATACAAATAAATATTTCCATAATAAAAAGGATAATCACATTTATAACAGAGTTACTAGCAGTAACGTAGTGGTGCATATATGATTACAAAAATGGGTACCACATGAGGTATTCTACAAAACATGGTTCCAAGAACCAATAGGGAAAATAAATGAAAATCCCATCCATGGGACTCTAAGGAACTGCAACAGCTTATCTATCCTTAAGCTTGAAATGAAGGTTCCTCCTCCTCGGGTACATCTCTTGAAATGTGAGTGGTGTGAACTAACCATCCTAGTGAAAAGAACATAACAATGCAGTGTAATAATTATCAGGTTAACCAAAATCAACATTTTCATCATATGTTTGTCATGCATAATATCAAATCATTTTCATTTTACTGCTGATATCCAACGCAACACTTACGCACTACATTGACTATAAGCATTAAGTTCCGACACGGTTAAAATGCAGAATCTTGCAAGTACATGTCCGACACACTTGGGTCTGTACTGACACACGTGGGCCAGCAACTAACACATGTGGGCTAGTAGACGTACACCGACACAGTTGGGCCGGTGGTCAACACACCTGCGCCGATAATAGTTCAGTAATTAAGGATACGTGGAAGTAGTATAACTCATAAGCATTTCATCATCATAATCACAATATATGATAAACATCATAAATATCAATAAGCATTTTTCATAATAGTGCATCATGTCTAGGCATATAAGTGGGTTCATTCTTTAAACCACTCATTGCACTAGATTCTCTTAACCTGATATACTCCTACTGCAATGTTAAGTCTCCTCACCATATGTGTGGGGTACAGAGATATCTGTCAAAATATGAAAATAAGAATATAACGAATTATACAATCATTAATCAACATAATACACATAATCGTAGTGTTGCAAATTCTTTTATTTATTTTCTGGAAAACTTTAAGGGTAATGGATATGAGTCTCCTAAAATGGGTTATTATTCATTTTAGATTATAATAATAATCAGCAATATAATAGAATGCTCATGCCACTACTCGTATAGCGAGTTAGGCCTAAAGATACAAATATAAGGTGCTCAGGCTACTACTTATATAGCAAGTTAGGCCTAGAGATACAAATATAAGGTATTCAGGCCACTATTTGTATAGCAACTTATGCCTAGAGGTACAAATATAGGGTGCTCAGGTCACTGCTCATATAGTGAGTTAGGCCTAGAGATACACTCAGTACCCTATCCCTTTTTTTTCTACCTAGCGGCAAAATTAATTGCTCAGCTACTGATAGCTATCGGGCTGAGTCAGCCACAGATATAGAGTATCGGCCTGGAAGTAAATACATATATATATACATATATATAGTATAATAGGATAAATAAGGGTTAGTATATTTTTAATTGAGAACAGGGGTCTCTAAACAATGTTTAACATAATCAAAATACAAATCTCAGATTATTAATTTTAAACAAATTTCAAAAATTATACCTATAAAAGTATTAAGCTGAATAATTAATTTAAGTAGTCCAAAAGTAATTTAAGTCTCTAATTTATTAATAAGACTAAATTAGAATTTGTTAAATTACTAACTTTAGATAAAATTAAGATATATATAAATTTTTCAGTTTTTTCTAAGATATAGAAAAACCAGCTTAACTATACTTTTAAACAATTATAAATTTATTTCAAGTTAAATAAACAAATTAAAATAAATCAATTTATAATAATAATTTACAATTAATAAAATTGGAAAACTCATTTTAAGTTTAAAACAAATAATTTCAAATAATTAAAATGATATTTTATTTTATTTCTCTAAAATACTCTATAGATTCTAATCAATTCTAAAACTATAAATCATATAAAAATAAAGTATATCTTTCTGGAAGAATTTGACAAAACCAACTAGGACGGTAGTTGAGGGAGAGAAAGAGAAGTTAAAAAGCAGGTAATTGAGGGGGAGAGAGAGAAGTTAAAAAGCAAGCAATGGAGAGAGAGGTTAAAAAGTAGGTAAGAAGGGAAGAATGCAAAGGGTTGTAAAAATCCCATCTCATCTACCCCTTTATATAGGAAGGAAAATGGGCTATGTGGCTGTAAGAGCAACCACGTGGGTACCAAAAAACTCTATAACTTTGTATTGTTGGCAACACAAAGGCATATGTTTGCCTTATCATGGGTGTAGGTGAAAGACAACTCACTGCATATTTTTTTTTTTACTTTCAGTCGGTTATGTAAGATAATAGTTATCATGTGACTGTAGCTACCTAAAATTTACTATTCATAATATTATTTTAGTATAGTTATAATCTTTATTTCATTTTCTTATTAATATTTAACTAATAAAAATTATTTAATTTGATCTATCTGATCCAAAATGTTGAGTTTTTAAAATGTTTAAATACCATATAATTTTGGAAAGTTATAACCCATTAAACTTAATTGATTTAAATAAAAATCACTTTTTAATACTATTCCCTTAAACTAAGTTGTATTTCTTTAAAGGGTTTAAAATCTTCATTTTTATCTATAGAAAAAAAAATGATAGATTTAAACATATATTAAACACTAGGTATTTTTTTAGAATTTTCTAACTTCTAAAATTATTTAAAATAATCATTTTCTAGTTTTCGAGACCTTTTTTGGATAATTTTTTAATAACATTTTAATGAAATAAAGATATTTATAAATTTTAGAATCTATATTCTTAATAAAGAAATCAATATTACTCAAATAATAATTAACAACAATTATTCAAACAATAATTATACTATTAATTATAAATTACCATTTTGCCTTTCTAACTTAAAAGGGTTGGATCAATGAGCTATTGAGCTCTGATTGGACCGAAACTGGATTTTTCACAAATCCCTCACTATAATCTATGTGATTAATAGGTTAAATCATATTATTTATACCTATTTTAGGTTAGGGTATTACAGTGGTTCTCAGGAAATTTCATCCAATCATGTGACCATTGTCACGCCCCGACCCGACCGGTGGGCCCGGAACGCGACTGATTTTTTTTTTTTTGAAAGATAAGTAAATTAAACCACAAGCATTCTTACTGGGCCGGATCAACAGTTAGGCCCAGCGGTTACACATTAGTCCGTTAAGTGGACTCAAACATGTACAATATGCTTGCCCCATAAAATTAGACATAAAAACATCATAACATACTCAAATCAAATCTAACGTTGATTGATCCAAAGCATAAGAAACTTAATCATTGATTCATCATTCAAAACATTGTCTAAAAAGGAAACATAGCCTATTACATCAAATGGACATTAAGTACCACATCCGGTACAAAAAAAAGACAATGGTTCCAAGAACCAAAAGGGAAAGATCAGGGCATTCCTCTCCGGGGGAATCCCAAAACACTGGTTTAGCTTTATCGCCCTAAGCCTGAAAGAGAGGGTCCTCCTCTTCGGGTTCATCGCCTGAAAGGTGAGTGGTGTGAGCTAACTAGCCCAGTGAAGGATAATTAACAATGCAAATTAAGTAAATATAAAACAGATTAACAACAATTCAATATCACATGCTTGATAGAAAAATAAGCATAATCTCAAGTAATATATCAACATCATTAAACCACTGCCATTATCCACCGTAACGCCTGCCGACTACACTGAGACCAGTATTAAGTCCCGACACGGTCAAAATACATCCTTTCAAGTACATCTCCGGCTCTTAAACGTAGCCGGTACTGACACCCTCAAGTCAGCAACTGACGACAGCATGGTCCGCCCATGGTCCAGTAGACATAAACCATCTCTCATATGGCCGATATTGGTTCAATAGCCCAGGTACGTGGAAGCAGTCTTACATACACATACGATCAACATCGTAATACCATAATCATCACAGCACTCTTACCATAGTGCACCATGTATAGGCACATGAGTGGGTTCATCAAAACCGAAACCACTCATTACTCAATATAACACCTGTTTACAAAATCTGCAGAGTTAAGTTCCCTCACCGTGATCGTGTGGTTTCGCGGTCTCTGTCAAACAACATACAAGTGTACAATCAATATAGATATCAGATACGTACATATACGTAGTATTTGAAAATCACACGTTTTCCCACAAAATATCCAGGGTTCATGGAAATGAGTCTCCTACTTGGTTTCTAGCCCTTTTTAAATCATCCACAAGATAATAATATAATAATAAAAGGGGCTCAGTCTAAACTCATATTGTCTTCTGGGCATTGACCAGATTGATTTATTAAATGAAGTCTAGATCCTCGGGTCACTTCTCGGTTGTCTTCTAGATAGGACCAGAGCTGACATTTTGAGTAGGCCTCGAGGTCACTCAGTGCCCGACTATAGTGCCGGCCTGAAAGTGAATCATTCAGTTCCCGACTAGTGTCGGACTGAAAGCGGATACAATAATATTTACACTATAAATAATAAGAGAAGAGGGTTAGTACAATTTTAATTAACAAAAAAGGGGTACTAAACATCACATCACAGAATCATAAGCAACTATAATCTCAAATAAAAATAATTTTTTTTTTTGAATAAAATAATAATATTTAATTATTTAATTATTTATTCATTTTTTTTTCTTCGGTGGGAACCAACATTTAAAATCATAAGCAACTATAATCTCAAATAAAAATATTTTTTTTTGAATAAAAAAATAATATTTAATTATTTATTCATTTTTTTTTTCTTCGGTGGGAACCAACATTTAAAATCATAAGCAACTATAATCTCAAATATATTTTTTTTTTTTTTGAATAAAATAATAATATTTTTTTTTTTCCTTATTCTTCTTCCCCGTTCACTGTCTGCAACAGACAGTGAACGGCGGCCGTGAACAGTAAACTCGAATATGTGAAATGGGCTATTTTCTGGACTCAGTTTTTACATCTGACCGGTCCGATGGATTCCTCCGGGAGTCCTCTTTCCATAGGGAGAAGTTTGAAGCTTTGAAACTCAGTGAGCCATCCGATCTTAACACCGGAAGCTCACTGATACGAGGAACCCTAAAATTTTCTCTAAATTTTTGAAATCGTTTTCCTCACTGAAAACAGAGCCAAATTCAAAATTTTTGGATTCAAAACCGATTGAAATTGAAAGGGGAATGCAGTGGTTACCTTGGATTGAATTTCTGGGCTGAAATCCGGATTCTGTTTTTGAAAATTTCCTCTAAGTTACGGGTTGAAAAAAAAAACAGAGGGTCGGCCGGCTGGAAAAAGAGTGCTTAAAGAGCAGAGAAGGAGTGGGAGTGAGAACCGAAACTGAGCCGGTTTATATAGGATTTTCGGCCGGAAAATCCGGCTCATGCGCGATGGGACGGGACGCAGGAAAATTGCCAGAAAATCGGGCAGAAGGGCACGCCGCACGCGGCTGATGGTGCTACAGTAACAGCAGGTTTTCTGCTGTTTGCAAATCAGCCCTTCAAATTTTTCTAAATTGCAGAAAGGGCCTCATTTTGATAAAAACCTAATTTTTAACTAAAACAGTAATTTCAAAAGCTCAAAATTTTAATCCAACCTTACAGATAGGTTGGGTTTTAAAAATCTTAATCACCATAAAAATTTTGGAATTTAACTCTTATTAAAAACCATTTATTTAAATAAAAACCATAAATTTATACTATTTACTTAAATTAAGAATTGTTAAAATAAACAATTTAGAAACATCATTTTGAGATGAAATGAAATATCTAGACCATTCTTAAAATGGTCTACCATAAAATACAAATTTCAAATTTTATTTCATTTTCAAAACCCTTTAAAATAATTAATACTCTCTTTCGGGGTTTTGACGGGCGATATTTAAATATCATTTTCTGAAAATAGTTTTATTTTAAAATCAGAAATGTAAATCCTTCATTAAGGAAAATATTATTCACCAATAATATTCACAAAATCACACAATTTATAAAAATATACACAACAAGTGGTAAATTACCAAAATGCCCCTCTAGCTTGATGAGCTGAATCACTGAGTTTTCGGGCTCAGATCGGGCCAAACCTGGGCTTTCCTCGAAGCCCTAACCAAAATCTCTGAGATTAGCCGGTTAAACAAGATTAACGAGCTAAAACTCGCCTAATCTGGGGCAGGGTATTACATCCTACCCTCTTAAAAGAAAATTTCGTCCCGAAATTTAGAACAAACTCTACCTTCTTGACCTGTGAACAAGCTAGGGCACAGGTTCTGCATCGTCGATTCAGGTTCCCACGTCTCATGTTGCACGTCGCGATATTGTCACAGCACTCGCACTAGAGGTATAGACTTCCTCCTGAGCTCTTGAGTCCGACGTTCTAGAATCTTGACTGGTGTTTCTTCAAAAGTTAAGTCCTCTGACACTTCGATATCTTCAAAACTGATCACATGCGACGGGTCAGACTCGTATTTCCTTAGCATAGACACGTGGAACGTATTATGCACTCTCTCCAAAGCTTGAGAAAGATCCAACTGATAGGCCACTTCACCTATCCTCTTCAAGATCTCAAAGGGTCCAACATATCGAGGTGATAGTTTTCCCTTGCGCCCGAACCGCTGCACTCCATGACGTGGTGCCACACGTAAGAAAACTCGGTCGCCAACTGCAAACTCCAAAGGTCGTCGCCTTTTGTCAGCATAACTCTTTTGTCTGCTCTGGGTGTCTTGAGACGCTGTCTGATCACTTCAACTTGCTCTGACGTCTCACGCACTAGGTCAGGTCCTAGCAGCGCTTTGTCTCCTACCTCTGTCCAACAAAGAGGTGACCTGCAAGGTCTGCCATACAGAGCCTCGTAGGATGCCATCTGCACACTGGAGTGATAACTTTTGTTATAGACGTACTCGATCAAAGGCAAGTGATCTTCCCAACTTCCCCGCATATCCATCACACAAGCCCTTAGCATATCCTCTAAGGTTTGAATGGTTCTCTCTGACTGACCATCCGTCTGAGGGTGAAAAGCAGTGCTTAAGCACAGCTTAGTCCCCAACTCTTCTTGCAGTCCTTGCCAAAACCTTGACACGAACCTCGGGTCTCTATCAGATACAACGGATACAGGCACTCCATGCAATCTAACTATCTCTTTCAAATACAGTGTGCTTAGAATAGCCAAGGAATCCGTCTTCTTGATCGGTAGAAAGTGAGCTGAATTCGTCAATCGATCGACTATTACCCAAATAACGTCGTTCTTTTTAGGAGACTTAGGAAAACCAGTTACAAAATCCATCGTGATATGCTCCCACTTCCATTCAGCCACTTCCAAAGGTTGCATCTTTCCGCCAGATCGTTGATGTTCCGCCTTCACTTGTTTACACGTTAGGCACTTGGATACAAAATCTGCTACCTCGCGCTTCATACCTTTCCACCAGAAAAGTCGCCGCAAGTCACGATACATTTTCGTACCACCGGGATGCACCGCAAAGCGAGATCGATGAAAGTGATCAAGCACCTTTCTCCTGCACTCGTCCGACTTTGGCACAAACAGTCTATCTTTGAAAGTAAGACTTCCGTCCGCTTTGATCTTCCAATCATCTAAAGTTGCTCATCCTGAAAGCTGAGTTGCCAACTCCTTCGCTTCTGGGTCGCTCTGTTGTCCTTCCAACACCAATCTAACTACCTCGGGTTGCAGAACCAAACTATGGATTCTTGCTGACTCGCTTCCTTCGATCAGCTCCAGATCGTACTCGGACAGAACTTCGAGCATCTTCCACTGCAAGGAAGCCATCCTTGCGACGTCGCTGTGAGACTTCCTGATCAAGGCATCGGCCACCACGTTGGCTTTCCCTGGGTGATAGGAGAGACTGAAGTCATAATCTCCCAAGTACTCCATCCACCTACGCTGCCTCATATTCAAGTCTTTCTGAGTGAAGATATACTTGAGGCTATGGTTATCAGAAAACACATTGAACTTTTCACCATATAAGTAATGTCTCCACAATTTCAACGAGAATACAACGGCTGCCAACTCCAAATCATGAGTCGGGTAGTTCTGCTCATGTCCCTTCAATTGCCTGGAACCATAAGCTACTACCTTCCCCTCTTGCATTAGTACACAACCCAAACCAAACTTGGACGCGTCGCAATAAACATCGTAACCTCGTCCTTTCTCGGGTATCACCAATACTGGAGACGTCGTCAACTTCTCCTTCAGCTCCTGGAATGCTTTCTCACAAGCTTCGCTCCACTCGAACTTGACGTTCTTCCTCGTCAGCCGATTCATCGCTACCGCGATCTGAGAGAAGTGGGGGATAAACTTTCGGTAATATCCTCCTAATCCCAGAAAGCTCCGGATCTCGAACACGCTCTTGGGACTCTCCCAACTCTTCACGGTCTCTACCTTTGCTGGATCTACCGAGATTCCTCCTGGAGACACCACATGTCCCAGAAATTGCACTTGAGTCAACCAAAACTCACACTTGCTCAGCTTAGCGAACAGCTGATGCTCCCGAAGAGTCTGAAGAACAATCCGTAGATGAAGCTCATGCTCCTCTTCTGATGACGAAAAGAACAAGATATCGTCGATGAAGACTATCACGAACTCTCGCAGATACGGTCGAAACACACGATTCATCAAGTCCATGAACATGGCTGGCGCGTTCGTCAAACCGAAAGGCATCACAACAAACTCGTACAAGCCATACTGCGTCCGAAAAGCGTGTCTTCGGAATGTCCTCCTCTCGAATCCGCAACTGATGGTAACCCGACCTCAAATCGATTTTTGAGAAACACTTCGATCCCCTCAAAAGATCAAAGAGATCATCTATTCTAGGCAACGGATACTTATTCTTAATAGTTACCTGGTTAAGCCGCCGGTAATCTATACACATCCTCATCGATCCATCCTTCTTTTTCACAAAGAGAGCAGGTGCGCCCCACGGCGAGTTGCTCTGACGGATAAAACCAAGACTAAGAAGCTCTTCTACCTACGTAGCTAGCTCTCTCTGCTCTACCGGCGCCATCCGATAAGGTGCCATGGAAATTGAAGATGTTCCTGGCTGTAGGTCTATAACAAACTCTATCTCTCGGCGTGGAGGTAGCCCAGCCAACTGGTCAGGAAAAATATCCATAAACTCACACACCACCCGAGGAGCAACAGACACTACACCACCTACATCTTCCCAACCCATGCTTGCCACCACACTACCGGGATACCCCCTAAGGCCAGAGAAAGTGACTCTCATCCTCATAGGGTACCAACTTCTCCATAAACTTCTCACTGGTTGAGGAGACCCCACAAATTCTCCTCTGAGAGCAGTCTATCAAGACTCCAAAAACAGACAACCAATCCACACCAAGGATGATGTCAAAGTCCGTCATTTCCAGAACCAGAAAATCATAGGACAACTCCACTCCGCTAATCTTCAAAACACAAGACCTACACTCTTGGTTTGCCAAAGCCTTCTTACCCAAAGGTGAAACTACCATTAGCGGGTTAACTACTTCTACCGGTTTCAAACCCAATTTAACACAACAAGTTGTAGAGATAAAGGAATGCAAAGCACCGGTATCAAACAACACTCGAGCCAAAAGACTGAAAAGATTAAGGGTACCTTCCATCACCGTGTTCTCCATCGGTTCCTCCTTCTGAGTCCCTATAGAGTAGACTCTCCCTTGAGGACGCCCTCGTCCTCTCCCCTGATCGTTCTGAGGTGGTCCGTTCCTCGGTGTCGTTGATCCTCTGGAAGCCTGCTGAGAACCTCTGCCGACAGACGGCTGCGCCACAGAGAAGGAAACTCAGGCGCCTTGCGAAGGTGCCGCTTTACCAGAAAAAGGGCAATCCTTGAACAGGTGCCCGGTCTGCTTGCAGTGAAAGCACGCCCTCTCTCCTCCGGATTGGCAGAACTTAGAAGTATGCCCAGGCTGATTGCAGGTGTAGCACACGATTGGCCCACACTAGGTTGGCTCTTCCTGAAGAAAGGCTTCTTCTGCTAGTTGAACCTCGCCTTCTTGTTGGAAGAAGGTTTCTAAGAGCTGTCAGTGCTCCGGTTGATAGAGTCCACTGCTTCTACCTTTGAAGCGCGCTCGATGATTTCCTCCAGAGTGTTGAACACTAAGCCGGCCACTTGCCGCTGCAGGAAGGGCCTAAGTCCGTTCTCGAAATGTTGGATCTTCTCCTCCTCATTGGCGGCTATCTACGGCATAAACTGCATCAGGTCAATGTAGCGCATGGCATACTGTGCCACTGTATCTGAACCCTGCTGAATGTTGAGGAACTCTCTCTTCCTCGCCTCCTTCACCGTCTTTGGAAAGTAACGGGCCAAAAAGGCTACAGAAAACTCCTCCCAAGTCATTGGCTCGTGATTACGAACCAAGCTCTTCGCCTCCCACCATTCGTAGGCGTTCCCTTCAAGCTGATAAGTCGCCAAGGTTACACGTAAATCATCGGCGATCGCTAGGGTGTTGAGGATTCGGCTAATCTGGGTTAGCCAGTTCCTCGCAGCGCTGGGGTCCTCTGTTCCCGAGAAGCTAGTCGGGTTCAGACGCTTGAACTCCTTGAGAGCCGAGGTGGCTCTCTCCTCTGGCGTTTGGACTGGCGGACGTCGCATATTTTCACCTATCTGCTGAAATGCTTCAACCGCCGCTCGTATCGCCTCGTTAGGTAGGTTACGGGGTGGAAGACCAGTCCTCCTCCCACGAAAGTTGGCTCGGTTTATCAAAGTAGAAGACACAAGTTGCAAATTTTAAGACAAAAGCAAGTCTAACTAGGTAGTAACCCATCACAGTCCTAGAGTTTGAGCCTAGGCTCTGATACCAAGCTGTCACGCCCCGACCCGACCGGTGGGCCCGGAACGCGACTGATTTTTTTTTTTTTGAAAGATAAGTAAACTAAACCACAAGCATTCTTACTGGGCCGGATCGACAGTTAGGCCCAGCGGTTACACATTAGCCCATTAAGTGGACTCAAACATGTACCATATGCTTGCCCCATAAAAATAGACATAAAAACATCATAACATACTCAAATCAAATCTAACGTTGATTAATGCAAAGCATAAGAAACTTAATCATTGATTCATCATTCAAAACATTGTCTAAAAAGGCAACATAGCCTATTACATCAAATGGACATTAAGTACCACATCCGGTACAAAAAAAAGACAATGGTTCCAAGAACCAAAAGGGAAAGATCAGGGCATTCCTCTCCGGGGGAATCCCAAAACACTGGTTTAGCTTTATCGCCCTAAGCCTGAAAAAGAGGGTCCTTCTCTTCGGGTTCATCGCCTGAAAGGTGAGTGGTGTGAGCTAACTAGCCCAGTGAAGGATAATTAACAATGCAAATTAAGTAAATATAAAACAGGTTAGCAACAGTTCAATATCACATGCTTGATAGAAAAATAAGCATAATCTCAAGTAATATATCAACATCATTAAACCACTGCCATTATCCACCGTAACGCCTGCCGACTACACTGAGACTAGTATTAAGTCCCGACACGGTCAAAATACATCCTTTCAAGTACATCTCCGGCTCTTAAACGTAGCCGGTACTGACACCCTCAAGTCAGCAACTGACGACAGCATGGTCCGCCCATGGTCCAGTAGACATAAACCATCTCTCATATGGCCGATATTGGTTCAATAGCCCAGGTACGTGGAAGCAGTCTTACATACACATACGATCAACATCGTAATACCATAATCATCACAGCACTCTTACCATAGTGCACCATGTATAGGCACATGAGTGGGTTCATCAAAACCGAAACCACTCATTACTCAATATAACACCTGTTTACAAAATCTGCAGAGTTAAGTTCCCTCACCGTGATCGTGTGGTTTCGCGGTCTCTGTCAAACAACATACAAGTGTACAATCAATATAGATATCAGATACGTACATATACGTAGTATTTGGAAATCACACGTTTTTCCACAAAATATCTAGGGTTCATGGAAATGAGTCTCCTACTTGGTTTCTAGCCCTTTTTAAATCATCCACAAGATAATAATATAATAATAAAAGGGGCTCAGTCCAAACTCATATTGTCTTCTGGGCATTGACCAGATTGACTTATTGAGTGAGGTCTAGATCCTCGGGTCGCTTATCGGTTGTCTTCTAGATAGGACCAGAGCTGACATTTTGAGTAGGCCTCGAGGTCACTCAGTGCCCGACTATAGTGCCGGCCTGAAAGTGAATCACTCAGTTCCCGACTAGTGTTAGACTGAAAGCGGATACAATAATATTTACACTATAAATAATAAGAGAAGAGGGTTAGTACAATTTTAATTAACAAAAAAGGGATACTAAACATCACATCACAGAATCTATCAAAATAATATATATATATTTTTTTTTTTGAATAAAATAATAATATTTAATTATTTAATTATTTATTCTTTTTTTTTTTCTTCTCTGGGAACCAACATTTAAAATCATAAGCAACTATAATCTCAAATAAAAAAATATATTTTTTTTCAATAAAATAATAATATTTAATTATTTAATTATTTATTCATTTTTTTTTTCTTCGGTGGGAACCAACATTTAAAATCATAAGCAACTATAATCTCAAATAAAAATATATTTTTTTGAATAAAATAATAATATTTAATTATTTAATTATTTATTCATTTTTTTTTTTCGGTGGGAACCAACATTTAAAATCATAAGCAACTATAATCTCAAATAAAAATATATTTTTTTGAATAAAATAATAATATTTAATTATTTAATTATTTATTCATTTTTTTTTTCTTCGGTGGGAACTAACATTTAAAATCATAAGCAACTATAATCTCAAATAAAAATATTTTTTTTTGAATAAAATAATAATATTTAATTATTTAATTATTTATTCATTTTTTTTTCTTCGGTGGGAACCAACATTTAAAATCATAAGCAACTATAATCTCAAATAATTTTTTTCTTTTTTGAATAAAATAATAATATTTTTTTTTTCTTCTTCTTCTTCTTCTTCTTCCCCGTTCACTGTCTGCAACAGACAGTGAACGGCGGCCGTGAACAGTAAACTCGAAAATAGGAAATGGGCTATTTTCTGGACTCGGTTTTTACATCTGACCGGTCCGATGGATTCCTCCGGGAGTCCTCTTTCCATAGGGAGAGGTTTGAAGTTTTGAAACTCAGTGAGCCATCCGATCTTAACACCGGTAGCTCACTGATACGAGGAACCCTAAAATTTTCTTTAAATTTTTGAAATTGTTTTCCTCACTGAAAATAGAGCCAAATTCAAAAATTTTGGATTCAAAACCGATTGAAATTGAAAGGGGAATGTAGTGGTTACCTTGGATTGAATTTTTGGGCTGAAATCCGGATTCTTTTTTTGAAAATTTCCTCTAAGTTACGGGTTGAAAAAAAAAACAGAGGGTCGGCCGGCTGGAAAAAGAGAGCTTAAAGAGCAGAGAAGGAGTGGGAGTGAGAACCAAAACTGAACCGGTTTATATAGGATTTTCGGCCGAAAAATCCAGCGCATGCGCAATGGGACGGGACGCCTGAAAATTGGGCAGCAAGGCACGCCGCACGAGGCTGATGGTGCTACAGTAACAGCAGGTTTTCTGCTGTTTGCAAATCAGCCCTTCAAGTTTTTCTAAATTACAGAAAGGGCCTCATTTTGATAAAAACCTGATTTTTAACTAAAACATTAATTTCAAAAGCTCAAAATTTTAATCCAACCTTACAGATAGGTTGGGTTTTAAAAATCTTAATCACCATAAAAATTTTGGAATTTAACTCTTATTAAAAACCATTTATTTAAATAAAAACCATAAATTTACACTATTACTTAAATAAAGAATTGTTAAAATAAACAATTTAGAAACATCATTTTGAGATGAAATGAAATATCTAGACCATTCTTAAAATGGTCTACCATAAAATACAAATTTCAAATTTTATTTCATTTTCAAAACCCTTTAAAATAATTAATACTCCCTTTCGGGGTTTTGACGGGCGATATTTAAATATCATTTTCTGAAAATAGTTTTATTTTAAAATCAGAAATGTAAATCCTTCATTAAGGAAAATATTATTCACCAATAATATTCACAAAATCACAAAATTTATAAAAATATACACAACAAGTGGTAAATTACCAAAATGCCCCTCTAGCTTGACGAGCTGAATCACTGAGTTTTCGGGCTCAGATCGGGCCAAACCTGGGCTTTCCTCGAAGCCCTAACCAAAATCTCTGAGATTAACCGGTTAAACAAGATTAACGAGCTAAAACTCGCCTAATCTGGGACAGGGTATTACAACAATTTTATCATTTTTTAAAGCCATTCTCTTTATCTAATTCTCCAAAGAAATTCTTGTAATTTTAATATAAAGAATGGTTAGTCTAAACAAATAAAGAGAAATACAGATTTTAGAGGTCTTTGTTGTTTTCAGTTATTCGTTGAAAATTATACTCAAGTCAATAAATAAACTCTGTCTCATCAATATCTATATAAATAAACATAATTATTGTAATAGATTTCAACTTAATTAAGATCAAATTTATCCACTCTATTTTACCTTATTTTTTTCACTCCACTCTTGAAATCTGGGATAAAAACATCGAGATTGGAAAATATCGGCTGTATCGATTGTTTATAAAATTATACTCTTATTTAATCATTTTAAATTTCAGTGTCAAAACTGATAACTGATATGAGTGCTATGAGGTGAGGTTTTTTTTTTTTAAATTTATGTGGGAAACAAAATGAAATGAGTTGAATTTTGTGAATGATTAACATATATATGTTCATTCGAACGAATGAATACTCGTTCGAAAGAACGAAAATTACACTAAAATGTTCGTTCGGATGAGTATATTCATTCGAACGAACTGAGAATAAACTGAAAGTTCGTTCGAATGAATTTATACGTGAGGTAGAATTGTAACTTTATTCAAAAATTCAAAAACAAGTGTATAAAGACAGATTTTCTGAATATCTATATGGCTCTCCTAAACTAATTTAAACATGCATAAATATAAGTAAAGGACAGACTCCATACTTATTATTCGCCTAATTGGTTTAGGCCCCACACAACCTGCATGAGTTTCACCCCACGTGTCTTAAATGATCGGCCTCGTGTGAAAATATTATCCTTCGTGAATCATGTGTCTTATGATTGGACAAATAGTGCAGATTCAATGCTGTAAAAGTGCAACTGCCAGACACATCCATCTGGCATGAATAATAGACGGACACGTAGTGAGTTGATTGATGTGGGAAACAGCCAGGATAGAAACTGCCGTCCATTGCTTAAACCGGAAAGTCGGAAACTTGTCATGATTACCATACCGCTAGACAGGACTTACCCTCGAAGAGAGGTTAGTCTTGTGAACGTGTTTCCTTTATTTTTTTAATAATTATAATAACAAATTAAAATTTACTTTAAGGGAAAAAATTATTTAGTTATTGTAAATAGGAGAAATATGATATATTAATATTTTATTAGAATTAATATTTTTTAATAAATTCATATAATATAAAAAATAACTTATTATTTCTTTTTTTTAATGTAAAAAGAATATGAGGTTTTTCTCACATTAAGTAAAAACATCAATGCTTTTTCTTAAATAATTTTTTTAAATGATTATATTAGCAATTTAGCTTTTTATTTTTAATGTTTTGGTTCTCAAAAGTATTATTGAAAGACGGTGCAATTCAAATTTAAACAAATAGTTTATTTTATAAATTTAGCATTATGAAGTAAATAAAGTCTCAAATCATAACAAATTAAAAAAAAAGTTGAAAATAATGATAATTTTATATTTTTAGTAAATACAATTTTTTATGTTTTTTATATTTTTATACAATGTAATTATTAATGGAACAAGTAGAGTTTATAAAAAATTATGTTATTTTATTTTAATTGAAACGACTACAAAATTCAGGAAAAATTTTAATTTTAAAAAGTAGAGATTTAATACAAGTCTCTTTTGAAATACCTCAGTATTTTGGCAGGTGGAGTCAATAGCCGAATTGGATTTTTATTATTATAAAATTTGATGATTAAATAGATTATTATGAATATTTTATTATTATAATGTAAAAATATATTTAATTATTATTGTTTTAATCTTCAGTTTTCAAAATAAAAGATAACTATTTGAATAAATATTTTTACTTATCTGAATCAATCTAACAGTCAAAATGTGTTAACTATTTATTTATTTTTTACCTATTAATTTTAGGGTTAAATTTGTATTTTAAGACCCTTTTGCAAAGTTTGTTTGGTGTGTATATAATAATAAATATATTTGCATACATTTCACAAAATAAAATGCTAAAATACTCATATGCTAGTGACATAAAAGACCAATGTTAGATTTAGGTCATCCATGGATCCAATAAGCATGATCCACTACAGCTACGTTTTAGTCCTCACTCGGGTCTTTGACTCAGATGTTAGTCTATTTTATCTTTTATTTTGTAAGGAATTTGAATTTTTTTTTTTAATTTTTAAATTCATTCTTAATGGCCTTTTTTCTTCTTCTTTTTTCACTTGTAACAAATTTTCTACAAAGTTTGACTTTTCAAGTGAGCATATTTGACACCAGTATTGCTTACATTTGAAATATGCACACATGAGAGAAGACAACTCTGACTCAACTAAGTTTTAAACTGAGACTTTCTTGGACAAAAATGTTAATCATATATATTGAAATGTTGAAAATTGAAATCTATCAGCAATATTAATCTAATTAATGTTAATAAAAAATGCTTGTGCTTTGTTAGAAAAGCCTCCTCTAAGCTAGCATCACAAAAAACTTAATGGAATTCACAAACAGGTTGTTGATGTTTACATTCCATTTAAGAGGAACCAGAAAATGTAAGTCTTTGGGTTTATTAGGATGTGCAGAGAGGAGGCTTCTCAGAAGACTCTCCAAGTCATGGATGGTCAATGGTTGGATGATAGGAAGGTGAATGTTCAGATGGTCTCATGCAGAAGGGAGACTCTAAAAGGGCAGGTGGGGTAAGTCAGAGCAAGAAGGGGAAAGAACAATGGGTGATCATTGAAGAAATGGAAAAGGAACTTCTTCAAGTTTCAACATCCAAAGGGAATTTCATCCCATTGTTCCGAATGGTGGTATTGCTCAGACTTGGGTATGAATCCTTAAAGATAATGGACAAGTGCAAAAGCAAAAAGAGGAGAACTGTTCTCGGGATTCTAATATCTCTATTTTTGAGATGCCATTAAACTCAAAAACTCTCAATGAGGCACATAGTTCTGCATTGGTAGAATACAGACAGTTGTACCATTAGGACGGTTTGGCGTATCGATCCGGTAGACATGGACTCTCTATTCAATAATGTAATATTCCGTCCCGCTAATACAATATTATTCACTTTAGGCCTAAATGGGCCCTTACGACTTTTCTTCCGAGTGTATGCCCATACACACGCCCCAAAAAGCCTTCTGCTAGTAGAGGGAGGCGTCCAAACTTATATCTCACAGCACTCCCAACTCTTTAGAGGATGTGGGACTTTAAGCGCCCTCACTGGCTCTCTTCTCTTTCCCACATCACCCCTCAAACACAGGAGTATCACAATCCATCCCCTTTAAACTAAAGTTATCCATGGCTCTACCACATACCATAACCCACAGTGGGTCCGAGAGTTGAACCATTCTCTGATACCATTTTGTAAAATCCAGCCACGTTGGCACAATATTGTCCGCTTTGGGCCTAAATGGGCCCTCACAGATTTGCTTCGGAGCAATCCATGTACATTAGTGTCGATCAATCACGCCCATTAGTATCGAGCATTCACGTCGAAGTTTCGGTTCTTTCTTTCTTCATGTCTCTCGACTGCCATATCCCAAACCGTTCAACATGTTAAACTATGGGCAGAGACTACTCATGGGGCAGGTCAAGCACTCGCTATCCACATATACAGTACGATGAGTCGTAGCATGGGTAGACCATATGCGGGTCAACCATCGAGTAGGTCTGAACTCAATGCACGTGACATGACAACAGAGAAACAATTGGAACAAAATGTGTTCGGTGTAATGGACCCATATCATCGGGACGATGGTCTTGACCCCGCTCGTTTGTCTAACTAGAACTATCCGTTCTGGGATTATGGCGGGGATGATTATGGAGAGCCTCAATTTTGATGTTCCATACTATAGGAAGGTAATTATTATATTTATTTCGTATTTGATTTGCATGTAATGTTTATTTCAAACTTATTATTTATTCCATTTTAGAAGTTAATGTATTCAATCTTTTATTTTTTGCTGGAACCAAATATATATAATGCATGAATCGTTGATATCTGTATCCGCCCCACCTTCAAAGTGGTGGACCTCCCTCTATTGCTCACAGTCTCTCCTCCCCTGAGTCTGGCAACGTGTGTTGGCGTGACAGTGGCTTTGTTTGTATTAGTGTTTCAATTATCTACTCTTTCACTGTTATGAACTTATAGTTGTATTTTATGACAAAGGAATGATCTCTATCCTCGAAAATATGGCGTTGGCCCATCCTCGTAAATACGACGTTCCAATATCACTCACGACTTCATATACGCATCTCCTCGCCCATTAAGTTCTAATCCACCTTAGCATTTGTCTTCACTCAATTCATGTAACATCTTAAACGTTGAAATTTTAATTTGTCGTGAATTCAATTCATAATTTCATACTAATCGTAATTTGATATCTTATTATGTCAGGATCAACCTCAAAAACCCAGAATACACAATTTTGACACACTACAACAATTTTCAAGATATATACGTCCAACAAGTATACGCCTACAAGTACATGTTTTATAGATTCATCTTTCATTTCTTATTCATTATAATAATGTCTGATTCTTTGTTTTTAATTAGTTTTATTTTATCATTTAATTGTTTCATTTATAATTTATTTTTTATCTCTCATACTTTTTTTTTGAATTTACATGTGGGAAATCGTAGGATATACTTGAATTGTAAATACTTTTAAACATTTACTTCATTTTTTTAAAATTTATTTGTACTTAATCTAATACATGTAATTCATTGTACATAGATACTTTAATTTATTTATAATTTTTTCTGAGTTTGACCAAATTTCTTTGAATATTCGACTAAATTATTTATAATTAAGCGTTTCCTAATAATTAATCATGTCAATAACTTAACAGAAAATTACTAGATTTTTCCCATTTTTCTACATTTTTTTGGGATTTTTTAACAGTTTTTAAAAATATTTGAAATTCTAATTTTTGTAACATCAAAATCACATGTGAATATCTAAATATCCATTAAATAATGATATAATTACACATCCATGAAGCCCATAATATTATGAATTTTTATCATGCCTCGAACCCAGATGTGGGCCCGAAACGCGACAAATTTTTTTTTTTTTTTGAACAATAAACTCTAATCACCCAACGTCATAACTGGGCTGGATCTTCAAGTTTACCAAAACCCGATCCTAGAAAATGTCACACGTGCTCTTCACACATGGACTCAAACATATACCATATGTTCCCATATACAATCCCATATCACACAACGAATATTTTCATTTGTCTCATCAGTGTTACGAACAAAAACATAGTGGATATAATGTATATGACATTAAAACTTATAGACATAAGTTTCTTATGCCACATGAGGCATATTTATTACAAACACTCAAATATATTCAAGCAGGTAAATCGTTTCAACATGCGGAAAACCTTAGGAACTTTTAAGTTTCAACTTTCAACGATGTACCACTGGTCCCTCCAATCCCTCTTTTGGTTTATATCCTGCATTGTAAGGGACGTGAGCAACAGCCCAGTGGGGAGAACTCACCATAAAATCCAATGATTGTAATGCAACAATGCATAAGCAATGCATGTCATAGAAACACATGTTATTAGCATATCTCATTTTCACCCTATGATCATCTTCTAAGGTTTTTATTCAGATTGTATTGTTAACACTGGGATCGGTCCCCAGCTATGTTACAACGCCAGGGTTAACCTCCATTTGAAGTTCTAACCAGAACTAATATCAATTCCTCCACGGAATTAATATAGCAACTTGCAAGTGCATAATGTTTCCACGATCCGGTCTATTAGCCTCTCCAACACCAACGGTTGATAGCAGTCGACCACAGCCTACTAATACGTCCAATCCAAAGGTTCGCAAACGGTGTTCGGCTAATCTCAACAATTATAGCCCAGCGGTAAATATCAAACTTTACAAAGTTATTATCTTCCATAGATTTAACTTATGAACATAATTATCACATGCAAATGTTAAATGCATGATTTCTAATGCCCTCCTTACACAGGGACTTATTCTGAGAGAACCACCATATTTCAGCCTTACCATTTGGTGTATCAAATACTAGTATAAGAAATCAATAAAATAATCAATATCATACCAACATATAAAACTGGATTTAATAATACGAATGCCTTTACCCAGTTTTTACTCGACAATTTTCAGACACTCCATAGGTCCATACTGCGTTAGAGACTACAAATCCTCGACTCCCCGACACCATTTTAACGCTTAAGTTCTAAACAGTTAGAACATTTACATCCCTTACATGTAGGCAGTGTCAGGTCTCGTATTCTGGACCTATACAACCGTTTCCATCTTTAATTGACCATGGGTCCCATTTCAGTCTGGTGTTAGTGGGTTTAACATATAACGCAATACAAGTGTTGGTTCGATTCTCCTCACCTTTTCCGGTTGAGTTTTTCACAGAAAATCTGTAAGATAGAGTAAAATGTATAAATTTTCTATTTATCAGTATATACACATAATAATTTCCCAAACTCCGTGTCATTTTTCCAAAAAAAACATGATATGTGTAATGAGTCATCTAGGCTCTTTCTACTCCTTTAAATTATGTTAGAAAATTAGTTGTCAGCCATCCAAAACATTACAATAAAATGAAAAATTTAAAGTACTCAGTGCTTTCTCTCGTATTATCTTCTGGAAATAGGACCATGGAGACGTATTGTGAAAGGCCCAGAGGGTATAGAGACAGTAGAGTAAATAAAAGTACTCAGTGCCCTATCCTCATATTGTTTTTTAGAAGAAGAACCATTGAGACGTATTGAGAATTTGGCCCAAAGGGTATAGTACATGAATTTAAACACATAAGGCGGAAAAATAAACACACAATAGTCAGGTGGGGTTAATCTTTTCCCCGATTTTACTTAGGGTCGAAAATTATATTTTGAACGTAAAATAATACAAATCTTGAGGGTGAAATTTAAATTTTAAGAGGAAATCTATTTTTCCTCCATTTAAAAAAATCTCATTTTTTTTTATCCCCAATATTAAGCTATTCTACACCTAAATAAGAATAGAATCATTTTGATACTTTGGGTGCAAAATTCCGTGTAAGATTGAATAAATTTAAAAACCCTTAAAAGAATGCGGGAAACCCGAACGTTCGGCTGTTTGAGTGCAAAATTCGGCTACTGTTGGTACGGCCAAAGCAAGAGAAAGAAGAGGAAAGAAAAGAAAAATAGGAGAGAGAGTGCTTGCGGTTTTTGAAAGAGGGAGAGAGAGCAAAATGGCAAAAAAACTTTGAGGAGTTTTTTTTTTTTCTTTTTACGTTCTGGCTTCCTCGCCGATTACTCGTATTTATAGCAACCGTATGAATTTTTTAACCATACAAGTTGCCTAAGCTATTCATTAGCTTTATAGGTTTTTAATAACTATGCATTTATTATTATATATATTATAATTATTATTATAACTACTGCACAGTGACATAGGCATTTAGCGGTCTTATAATCTTCCAGCACGATTAAAAGCTACAACTGTAGCTTTGAAACTTATACTACATCTGTTTACTATTATTATTTTATAATATAATATTAGTTTATTCTTTTTACTATTTACATATATGTCCTTTCTTTTATCGGGATATTTGAGGGTCTCACTAAATTGATACAATTGGTTCAATAGGTCCGGTATTAAAAACTAGGCATGGTATTAAAATTTGGAATGAAATTTATCTCAAAAACCTAGTGTTTTGCTAAAAATCACCGTTTTAACAAAATCTCTTAATCTTCAAGATTATTTTTGAAAGTATCCAACCTTATATTTTGATAGAGTAAATTTGTCTGATAAAAATATTTTAAAGTTTCAAAGTGTTTTGAAGTCAAAAATCACATTTTCCGAGTGAAAGAATATTCAACGACCCATATTTCATGGCTTAAAATAAATATAAAAAACTAACTATTTTAGAGTATAAATAAATAAACAGTTTAATTATAATACAGATTGAGTACTGACTCTCTTTATATATTTTTAGGACTTCCTCTACCCTATCAAATTGGGGTTTTACCACTTTAAAATTTAGGGGTAAAATAAATTAGGGAAATTATAACGAAATTGCCATGTCATTATGTCCGGAATTTAAAAATAATGTATAATCTAAAATTTGAAGTTCAAATTAAGTCGAATGAATTAGTTTATACAGCAGCTAAGGTTTAAGTTTAGAATAATATTATTATTATATTCACAGCTTGTTCATATACCTTTGGAATTTAATTAAAAGAGTTATCAGATTCGGATCGAGTCAAACTCAGATCCGTTGAAGAACTTATTTGATACTCTTTCCGATTAAAGGAAAATAATTCATAATTAATTATAATTAACCCCTAAATTGGGCTGGGGTATTATAATTTTCTAAAAAAAAATTCAGAAGTTTTTGAAAAAAAAAATTTAGAGCTTAAAATGCTATCAAATTTTTTTATCATAATTTTTAAAAAAATTAAAAAGTAAAATTTAATTGATACAATAAAAAATATTTTTGGAGAACTATAAATTCAAACTCAAAGCAGACTTTTCACTATTAATATACACGACTCAACGTGCATCTATATATATAACATGTTGTGGTAAATATTTATAATTTATTTTATTTAATAAAGTGTGCTGCCAATGTACGTACATAAGAAGCGTCTGCTGTGACCGAAGCGTATGCAGTGACGTGAGTTACAAAAAGGCACGGGACTATGGGTGACGTTTCTCTATAATATATATGACGCTAAACCTAAACGTGGCATGATATGGGCGAAGAAGAAAATGGGTAAATGAGAAAAGAATCGTAAATAAATGTTGGTTTGATAATTAAGGAATAAAGGTAAAATATCAAGTCAAAATGAATGTTTATCTCTCTTCAATCACTTTTAAATTTTTTTTCTTTTAAGAAATTTTTATATTTCTTGAGGTAATCGATACAACATGAGATAATTTATGTAAAATTTACCTCTTATTCAAACACAGACCGAAAGTGATCTCTAATACATTACCTTATATGCAGATATGATATTTATTTATTTATTTTTTCAATCTATGTTATAAGATAGAGCAAAGTGGACATTTGTTTAAAAGTATTTTTTATTTTCATACTGTAGAATTTTAAAGACTAAAATGTACACTTATATATATATTTTTTTAAATTAAAGTATTCAGATTTCATAAAATATTTGACTAATTTTTAAAGTATATATAAATTTCTCTATCCACATATTTTAGATAATATTATAGAAAATGACCCTTTTATGTTAAAAAAAATTTAAATTTAAAATCTTTTACAATTTAAATAGATTTTTGACCTTCAAGTCATGATGAATTATTCATATTTATATAAATATCAATAGCTGATGTATTATTAACTCAAATGATTTGATCTTTTAATGTCATTCATGACGTTGATGGGCTCTCTTCAGTTGTCACTTTCGGTCTGCCATGGCTCTACTAATGCAGGAATGGCTAATGTTGAATAATCATTTAATTGTCTACAGATGACCGAAACGCCAACTAGCAGACGATCTGACCCACCAACAAGTCACCTGCTTTTAACTTTTTCTTTTATCTCTACAGAATCTGAAGCGACATTTTGTTAAGAGAGGGATGTGCCACTCTTTTGTACGCGTCAAAGCTATGCGCCTTGACCCTTGACCGTCGGTGGTTTCCCGGTTTGACACTGTAGCTGGCCTCCTCTGGATCCGCAGCTTCTACGAGCCTAAGCTCGCTCCTTGAAGGGAAGGAACAAATTTGGGCTATTTGTGTAGAAGATGCAGGACTTGACGGGAAGGCCCCACCTCTTCATATTTATATTCTCACGAATTCATAGATTTCCCATCTTCTTCTCAACGGATAATTCTATTGCATTCTCAGATAAACTAAAGCAACGGCAGCAGTTCCAGCAGCAGAAGAAGCAGCATAACAATAAAAGGAGGGAGAAGAAAGAGAGACAGAGCACAAGAAAGAATGGCAAGGACAAGAGATGTAGAGGCTGAATTGAATTTGCCACCTGGGTTCCGATTCCATCCCACCGATGAGGAGCTCGCCGTCCATTATCTGTGCCGGAAAGCCAGCCACCAGTGCCCACCCGTTCCAATCATCGCTGAAATCGATCTTTACAAATACAATCCGTGGGAACTTCCAGGTACTGACTGAACATAGTGCTGGCTTGTGGATTGCATACAGCCCTTACCCAACCCAACTGAATCTTTTAAAGATTGAAGCTCTTTTCTCTCTTTTTTTTTTTTAATTTTTAATTTCTTTATAACTTAGCTATGTGTCTTCTGCTTTCGTTTGTATAATTGCAAGCTTTCCACCTTCTGAAACAGAGGATTCAGTGTTCCTATAACTGTGAGAATTGATGCTGAAGCTTCCAATTTCCCCTCGAAATTCCGAGTTTGTTAATGGTTTTAATTCTCAGAATCATTCTTAAAAACAGAAAACTCGCATCGAGTCAAGTAACTCTGATTAATTTTTCAACTCGACTTGAAAAAAATCCTAGGTTGAATAAACTCGGAAAGTCATTTTTCTGCTCAGAATCATCCGTGGACTGAGCCAAGTCCGCGTCGGATCTGAATCAGATGCGGATAAGTTGCAGAATCTCGCATCCCCGCATTACCATTCCGAGGTGCACTTTTTCAAACCGTGACAACAATGTTACAATTTGGTTTTGGTGACATTGGCATATAAGAAATTACGGCGTACTTTGACGAAAAGGTTCATCCCCTAAATTTGGCTTATCTAGAATCAGGTGGGGCCCTTATTTTGTCTACAATTTGATCATTAGAAAAATATGCCATTAAATGTTGAATTAATACAACTATTTTTTTAATTTTGATGACTTTGATTGATACATGACCAGGTTCAGAAAACAATATTCTGTAAGCTCTTTATCTAAATGCTAAATTTCAATTTCCTTTTCCAAGTTAAATTGATTTGTTCCTGGTTTCCTGGAAAACAAAAATAAACAGAGAAGGCATTGTTTGGAGAGAAAGAATGGTATTTCTTCACTCCACGGGACCGGAAATATCCCAATGGTTCCAGGCCAAACAGAGCTGCAGGAAGTGGCTACTGGAAAGCAACAGGAGTTGATAAACCAATCATACCACCAGGAAGCAGTAAGCACGTTGCCATTAAGAAGGCTTTGGTATTCTATGCTGGGAAACCTCCTAGAGGAGTCAAGACCAACTGGATCATGCACGAATACCGTCTTTCCGATCGGAAACAGCCTTCGAACAACAATGGAAGCTTGAAGGTACGTGTGAAAGAAAGTAATTTTCGATGTCTCTCACTAAAAAGAGATCTTATCTTTTATCAAATTCAAATACAGAAAGATAAGGTAATGTAATCAAATTCAAAATAACAAGATAATGTAGATAAAGCACAAGGAGTAACCTTACTTCTTCTTCTTCCTCTTCTATTCCACCACTTTTGATTCTTCTAGCTAACTCAGAACTATGGTTGTTGCAGTTGGATGATTGGGTTCTTTGCCGACTATACAACAAGAAGAGCAGCCGCGATAGACAATTGCAAACTAAAGATGAAGAATACCAATCTCATGAACAGAGCAGGGATCCTTTGGAGATTTCTGAAGAGACAGGTTCTCAAGGAACCTCAGAATCAAACGCTGATAATGACTCATTTGTGGAGCTTGGAGTTAATGGTGGTGCTGAAGAGTATCCATCTCAAGCTCTAAATGGAGGCCAAATGATGAGCTCAAATGCAGCAAGAACTTTCGAGTTGGAACCGTACTTTAGTGAAGATAATTTGTGGTTTCCACAACCAAATCTTGACAATTTGCAGAGTTCTGCTGCTATCCAAATGCCCGATTTAACGTATCAGGATTACAACTTCATCGGACTTTTTTCTCCGGAGTTTAAGCCTTACCAAATAGACCTTCCGCCATTTTGAGCAGCTGTCTCTTATAGAAGAGAGATCCAAAGACCATAGGAAGACGAAAGAAACTTTCCCTTCGTCACCATTTTAGTTTAGTCTTTTTTTTTGTCCTTTTTCTGTTTTCGTTAATCTTAAAATAGGTTTTGGCAGTAATGCTGGTTCTAATTTCATTCAGTCATGCCTTTTAAGTGGCTCTAAACAAATGTATTATTTCAATCTACGATTAATTTTGAAGAATATTAAACTAATTTCCAATATTTCATATTTTCATGCGCTGGTGAGACATGTAAAACATACGACAATGTATCTGGAAAATGAAGGTTGATACATATTGATCCCTACGGGTAATAGACGGGTGTGAATGGATGCGTATCGGGATGTTGTGATTGATGCATATCGGTTCTATAAATGTAACGTCCATCTGTATCAGTGAACTGATTTTTTTACAACAGAGTCATATCATAAAACATCAAGTCAATATTGCTGAAAAAACAATGCAAATAAATGTAATAGTAGGGTAGAATATCTGTGGCCGCGCTATTTACAAGCATTAATTATTTAATTTTCATGAGAAGCAACTTTTCACTAAATACTAGCAAGTAGTGTGTCATAGTATTAGTTTTACTTTTTTCCTTAAACTTTAAATTAATATAATCGCTTGAGACCAATCTGAAGGAAGTCAAAGTTCTCAGTTTTAGAACAAATCTAATTCATATTATTTTTTATTAAACTCTTTCATTGCTATTGAAAATTGGAAATTAGAGAACAATATATAAGGATTAGATTAATCAAATCAAAGTAAAATTTAATAATTCAAATTAGGGCTTTGAAGGGACACCGTCCATCCAAAGTCCAACCTAGGCCGGACTAAATAATATGGTGCATGTTCTAAGAAGGGTATTTTTCTCTCTCAACAAAAATGCATTCTAAACATTCTCAAGTATACATGTTTTATTGCCGGACGTATTTTGGATTTTTCAATGGAACAACAGTTGCGATTATCACCTGGTGATGGAATTTTACTTCCTAATTCCACCATATATCGTCGTCTCGTGGGTCACCTTATCTACTTTACTGTTGCTAGGTGAGATCTTAATTATGTGGTACATATCTCAGTCAATTTATGCACTCTCCTCGTAGTGCACATTTGGACGCCGTACACCGTGTGATTTGCTATTTGAAGGGTTCCATCAATAAAGGGGTTCTTTTATCTTCTTCTAGCAGCCTCCATCTCTAGGAATATTGTGATTCGGATTGGGTTGGTTCTCCATCACTCGGAGGTTGACCACTAGCTATTGCACCTTCCTCGGTTCCACCATCATCTCTTGGAAGACCAAGAAGCAAACGACGGTTTCTCGCTCCTCTACTGAGGCCGAATATCGTGCCATAACTAGTTTGACATGTAACGACCAGTCTCGCTATAGGCAAATTAAAGCCGACACAAACTTCCAAAACCAAGCTAAAACTATTTCGGGTACACTTTTTTTTGAAACGGAGACACCGCTCCCGTAATCCACACCAATCACGGGCAACCCATAAATAAACCCAAAAACCATAAGCATCAAGCATAATTACAAATTATAGTATCATCTCATTATTAAATTTATCTAGCTCAATGAATAGTACATACATCTCAAATACGTTAGCAAGTCCTCAATTACAAAAATGGAACTATGAAAAAATACAAAGCTATAGATGTACGCCCAATGTCCAATTGAGAGTCCCGCCGACCCTTCCTCTATAAAGTACCTGTGAGGCAAGGGGTGAGCTCTACATGCCCAGTGAGGGTAACATATGCATCATCTGTCATCAAACATACACTACATATAATCATATGAACACATCAATGTCTATGATGTCTACATGCATGACCATGCAAGCGTGTGCCTACACTAACACACGGGCTCACAACTGTCGGGCCTCCAGTACATCTTATAACAAACTCAATGCAACTCTAGGGCAACTCCCTCATACGCCCATCCACTGCGGTCCACCCATCCACGGGTATGCGGACCAATCCTCAACCAGTTCAAGGTAACTAGCTCTCAACCAGTCCTATGACAACCCGTACACATATTACAACCAACCCATGAGTCGGGTTCAATAGAGTCCCAAAGGGACTTTCACACGGGGGTAACTACCGCGCTAGTCCTCGACGGACTATCAAACAGACTCATCCGTGGTCTCCTCAACCTAGTACCAGACCCCCGGTAGTCACACCTGTGACCTCAGGCCCCGCTCGCCCGTCTCCACACAACAGGCATAAACACCCTCAACGAAATTTTATAGGTCTTCAACCGAGTGAGCCGACCGAACTCACTCGTTAGGTGCCCATAAATTCCTGATGAGTCAACACCTACAACACAAGTCTCAACAATGAACCCCAAGGTCATAACCGTGGGTAAACACACTATCTCATCACACCACAGGCTATCCCCACCATATAGGTGTCCTACCCTGGAATATTATACCTCAGACTGTACCCACCTTGCAGGTATCATAGCCTAGAATATCATACTTCAGACTGTACCCACCCTTTAGGTGTCATAGCTTGCAATATCATACCTCAGACTGTACTCACCCTTTAGGTGTCATAGCCTAGACTACCATACCTTAGACTGTACCCACCCTGCAGGTGTCATAGCCTGGAATACCATACCTCAGACTGTAGCCACCCTATAGGTGTCATAGCTTGGACTACCATACCTCAGACTGTATCCACCCTACAGGTGTCATAGCCTGGACTACCATACCTCAGACTTTACCCACCCTACAGGTGTCATAGCCTGGAACATCTCATCACATCATCCCTCGACCAATGAGCGCGCGAGCACGTCCTTAGTTTACTCGGTCATCCGGGAGTCACAAACCATACCAGCAGGAGCTGTCTCTCACCACACCATCCTTTGACCGATGAGCAAGCGAGCACCTCCTCAGCCTATTCGGTCATTCAGGGATCACAAACCATACCAGGGGAGCTGTCCCTCACCGCACCATCTCTGGACCGATGGGCAGGCAAGCACCTCCTCAGCCGACTCGGTCATTCGGGGATCACCTCATCCATCACGCGCTCAGGTACAGTGTCTGTAATGACCTCTATGTCTACCTTGGGTGAATCAATACTCAACCCAGGGACTTCCTTTAGGTCATCATGGTTGCCTCACTGTTTGTCCCGACTGAGACTCCTGGGTACCTCGCCCTCCAAGCTAGACAACGCTCTCCCACAAGCGCATTAAAAGGCCACAATGGGTAGACTGACTCACACTAGGAACTACATCCTCCCACGATCCACCACCGAGTAATCCATAGCTCAACCACGCTTTCACTGCGAGGCTTTACACAACCTTTAACCAACTACCTGATAGGCGGGAGAGTCTCTAGATCCTGGTATAGCCTAGAACTTATGCTCCACTGACATCCCACAATTACTAGGTACATGCATGCACAATTGTTTATAATCATGTTACCAAAATGGTTATAATGAATCATAATTAAGTATGTGTATAGCTATCTTTAGTAGACCAACATATTGGCACTCGAACATGTTATCAGCCAATCATCATTAAACAATAAAATGTCGTTATACAAAATAATATCACATTCATTCATCAGGTGTATACATCTCTAACTATCACATACTGGCATGTACCATCCAAACACGTTATCAATCAAAACATGTTCCAAACAAGCATAGTAGGCAATGCCATCTACTATCTACCGCATGCGATCCTACAACATGTTGATTAACCATCAATTGCAACCATCGCGGGGTATCATTTCAACCAATCATATTATCAAGCCGTCAATCCATCATGAGATCAAATAAACAACTCATATATACTCCTATGAGCTAAGGGTACGAATACATCCGGATGGGGTCCTTGCCACATAATGATATCAACAGCTCCCTTGCCGAGTGGCTCATAATACCAGGGAATCCGATTCGCCGCATTCCTTACCCGAACATTTGATAGAGAAGTAGTATGCGTAAGTGCATGCTGAAATCGGTGGTGAGTCCCCTCACCTGTGTGCGTATTACTAAAATCCAAAGCGAGAAAACGGATCCGCTGGGTTGAAGGAAGTTCAATCTATTGAAACGAGAGCACAAGGATAAGTAACCGGGCAAAACGGGTCAAACTAAGTCTGGACTACAAACGGGCCCGAAAGCTAGTCGGTTCCAAGCCGAACTGAAGTGGGCCCGAAACTGAAAACTGAGTCCAAAATTGGGCCGGGCTCAAAACTGAGTCCAAAACTGGAAACTGGGTTTGAAATTGGGTCGGGCCCGAAACTAGGTAGAAACGGGCCAGGCATGAAATCGGGAAGGGCCGAAAGTGGGTTGGGCCTGACTGGCTGAATTGGATCTGGGCCGAACCAAGTCTGGTGAGTTGGGTCGGGCTCACCGGCTACACAGCAGACTAGGTCTAGGTTTCCCAAAACTGAACTCAGCCAAGTCAAATCGGTGACTCGACTGAGTTGACTTAGCAATCCAGTTGGGAAACTGAGGGAAAAAGAGGGAAAAGAAGGGAAAGCACGGAAAATAGGGGAAAAAGGAGAAAGGGAAGAAGAGGGGGTACTTGGGCTCAGTTGGATCAATACCAGAACAGCGATGAGCGAATTCGAACGGTGAGAAGGGACGAGTCAAGGTGGAGCAGCGACGGGAGAGAAGAGAGATTAGACAGACGGCAGCGGCAACATTTAGGGTAAGGAGAAAGAAGAAAGAAAGGGGAAGAAGAAGAAGGGGTCGGGATCGAGAGAGGAGAGATACGAGAGAGGGAGAAGATGAGATCGAAAAGAAAGAGGAGTAGGAGAGAAAAGAGGGAAACAAAGGATGCGGGAAGAAGAAGAGAAAAAGGGGAGGGTTGTGGCACTGTAGTTGCGGCGCTACAGTGCTACGGAAATGGGAATAGGAGGGGTTAGGGTTTAGGGGCTTTAAGGACCTAGGGTACTTAGGGTTTTGATTTAATTATTATTTTTTTTATTTTTTATTTTTTTTTCCAAAAAATCAATCTCAAGCTTTTGAAAACAATTTAAAACCCAATATAAATCAAGCGACAAACATCGAAGAGAAAATGTGTGATTTTAAAACATTTTTTTTATGACAAAGTACACAATAATTTGAAATTACCAAAATGCCCCGAGTCTTTTAACTCGGAATCGGGCAAACTAAGGCCCACCGCGAGGCCCACAATCCCCCACTGCCACCAAAACCCTAAAATCCGAAAAATCGGGTCGAGTTATTATAGACATGTGAACTTCAATGGTTGAAGTACTTGCTCAGTGATCTTGGTCTTCCTAATCCTTCGCTCATCACATTATTTTGTAAAATCAGGCTACTTTGCACATTGCCATCAATCCAATTTCCCATGAACGGACAAAACACATTGAACTTGATTGTCACTTTGTGCGGGAGAAGCTTCAGTCTGGACTTATTATTCCTCGCCACATTTTTTCTTCTCATCAACTTGCTGACGTCTTCACCAAACCTTTGGGCAAAGATTCGTTTCATGATTTGATCTGCAAGCTGGGCCTTATTCACATATACACTCCACCTCGAAGAGGAGTATTACAGTTGACCTTCTCTCATTAACATCGTTAATTAAGGGATTTGCCTTGTAATTATTTTGTGATTATATTTTCCATTCTTCATTATATATATATATATATATATATATATATATATATATCTTTTGTATTATTTCTCTATAAATGAAATATTCTTTTGGTCTCTCCTCATTCAAGAGAGAGAACACAGCAAATCTTGTGTGAAATCTTAAAAGATTAATTCATGTTTTGAATAGTGATTCGCTTGCGAGAGTCTTCGTGCATATGGAGTTTTATCTAACACCTTCATACTTGAGAAGATGTGTAGTTCATAAAATTTTCTGTCACAAAAAAGAAAATATTGGGTAATGGTACTATATTATCTTACTCTATAAAAGTCGATTTTTCGTCCATATGTACACCACAAGTTGGAGTAAGCATGTAGTTGAAAAAGGAGCAATCCGAATTTTGGTAGGGTTGGAATGCCAACTATTACGAGTGAAACTTGGGTTGGATTTTGATCTGACCCGCATGACCTGACCCGAAAATTTTGTGGGCTGGGTTATATAAATTTTCAATTAGGGTCGGGTCGGGTTAAAGAAAAAAAAAACCCGCTTGAAATTCGAGTCGAGTTAGACTGAGAAGTTTAACTTTCAACTCAACTCGACCTGGAAAAACCCGACCTGACCTAAATTCCTAACTAATTTAAAACCTATGCCATTAATCCTAATTTCATACTCCATACAATCAAACCCTTAGTCGTTCCAGTTCCTCTCTCGCTCCTATGATCGGTCCTTGATCTTTCTTCTATTTGTTCTTCTCTCACTTCTCCTTCCGCCTCTCCTCTTCAGTGACTCTTACCATCCCTCGATTTTCTCTTGTGATTTTTCGATGATTTGTTGTTTTATTTGAAAATCCCCTTAACAGTGACTTTTGTTGTCGCCCTCTAAACACCAGTTCTGTCCCTCGTACGCCATTGACCGCTCCTCAGCGGACGCTTTGATGGTGGTTGTTCTGTTCCAACCTTTCTTCAAAATCTGACTACAGATTCAGTACAGAATCATTGGATGTTTTCTTCACCCAGTTTATGTTTATGTTTTCTGCTAGTGACTTCAAGCACCCGCACCTGTCCTTCTGTATTACTGTATATAAACATGGAAATAGTTTATTTCAAAAAGATTCACACAGTGGCTTTGGGTAATTGTTAAGAAGCAATACTGTTTTTATTACATTTTCCTATTGGCATATCACTCATTACAAACTCATACAGCCCCTAGGAGACTGAAAACAACCTCTAAATGGTACAAGAATCATAAACTAGTTCATATTACAGACAATCAAGCTGTTTAGCATTGCATTTTCTTCTCTAGAATTTCTAGCCATCAAAACATTTCCTGCTTATGGGCTCTGCTGCATTTTCCATTTGTTGCTTGGCTTTTGCTTTCTATTGGCCCTTTTTGCTTTATGATTTTTTCTCAAAATGACTTCTCCAAGCTTTGTAACAGATTTTTTTTGAACAATCATTCTAGGTTCTATTTACATTATCGTTTTAATAGAAAAAGGGTGCTTTGATGTTTTTACGTATGTAAAAGTTGCTCAATGAACAAAACACTCTTCTTTCGGTTCATGTGATAATATATAAATGGTGGTACAATAAATTATATAGTGCCATTGTATTGGATGGTTGAATTTCTTTATTTGCATTAGTTTTATGGTAAAGATCCTCTAGTGATATAGCATTAGACAAATTTCTAGTGTCATCAATCACCAGCTATCATATAGATTAATTTAAGAGTGAATTGGTCATTTCAAGTATGTCAAAATTAATTAAATCTTTTTACAATGATCAATTCATGTTTATATAAGTCGAAGTGACAATTGGTGCTTGTTGGCATCATAAATTGTTCACTTTAAAAAACACATAGTGTTGGTCCTTTGTGTTACAAATTAGTGCAACTTACCACTACCACGTACAAGTATTTAGGAATAGTTGACCCAGTCTGTAAGTTTGATTCAGTCTTCATTTATTTAAGAGTCAGTTGAATATTCATAGGTGGTCAGTTGAATAAGTTTAGGAGCACGTTGGGTGTTTTCAGTTTTAATTAGTTGAGATTTTTTAGGGAAATTTCTAGTATAAATAGAGTCTATAACTTTAGCTAATATTATCACTTCAGTTGCATTTTATCTTTTTCTCTTTATTCTTCATTGAGTAATAAATTTCTCTTCTTTGTTCAATCTGTATCAAGTTTCTCTTTTTTAAATTTGTGTTATGGCATCAGAGCCAGGTTGCTAAGAAGGTGTTTGTGTTTATTACTCAGAGAAGTTATCTTAGAAGTTTTGTTATTGTTTGAAATGTTCTTAGCATTTTCAAGATGAATGGTGGAAATAGTTCCACTGCTGTCGACAAGCTAGTTGGTAACAACTACAACTATTGGAAGCTTTGTATGGAAGCTTATCTTCAAGGGCAGGATTTGTGGGACCTTATCTCTGGTGCTGAAATAGTAATTCCAAAGGACACTCCCCACAATGCTGAGTTGCGGAGGAAGTGGAAAATCAAGTGCGGCAAAGCTTTATTACCTTTGTGAATGTCGATTAGCAAGGATTACATTGAGCATGTTCGTGATGTGACATCACCAAAGCAAGTGTGGGAGACACTTGAAAGGTTGTTCGCTAAAAAAAATACAATGCGGCTGCAATTTTTGGAAAATGAACTTGCTGGGACAACTCATGGTAATCTTTCAATTTCAGATTATTTTCTGAAAATTAAGAATCTGTGTTCTGAGATTTCAGAGCTGGATACAGAGGAGCCCATAGGCGATGCACGTTTGCGTCGTTACCTTATTCTCGGTTTGCGGAAATAGTTTATGCCATTTATTTCTTCCGTGCAAGGGTGGACAATTCAGCCTCAATCGTTGATCTAGAGAATCTGCTTTCTAACCAGGAAGCTTTGGTTAAGCAGATGTCTTGCAAGTCTCCTTCTGATTTGAAGATGTACTATTTTCCAAAGATCAGTTGAAGTATACCAATGCTTCCAAACACTTATCTAGTGATGATAAGCAGCAAAGAGTGTCAGGGGAGTCAAGCAGCAATTCCAAAGAATGTTACAGATGTGGAAAGCCGGGCATTCAAGCGTGATTGCCGTGTGAAGGTGACATGTTCTAGGTGTGGGAAATCAGGTCATATCAAGAAAAATTGTCATGTAAATCTTGTTGGTGCGGATGCAAATGCTATTCATGAAACTAAAGATGCTGATGAGCCAAAGTGGGAGCAGTGTCTCTATTGAAATTATCGATCAACCAAATAATGTGAATTCTGTTGTGCACAAGACCGAAGCACATACGGATGCTAATGTCTCCATTGACTACAAGAAGGAGTGGGTCTTTGATTCAGGCTGCTCACATCATGCCACATGAGATGCTAATTTACTTTCAGATATTCGTCTACACATCGGAAAATGTGCTATTATTACAGTTGATAATTCAATACATTCGGTGCTTAAAGAAGGCCATGTCAAGGTTGCAAACTTGAATGGCAATGGAGTTTCTTTAAGAGATGTTTATCATGTTCTTGGATTGGCAAAGAGCCTCGTGTCGGTTTCACAAATAACGGACAAAGGGAATTATGTTTTTTTTGGTCTGGGTAATGTTCAAGTTCTTACGAATTTGAAAAGTCTTGATGCTGATGTTCTTTTCGTTGGGCAAAGGAATGAGTCTTTATATGTATTGTTCGCAAGCAAAGTATATGTTGAAAAGACAGGCCAGAATGTAAGTGCGTCACTTTGGCATGCTCGGTTAGGTCATGTTGGGTATCAATTACTGCAGCAAATCTCCACAAAGAAACTCATCACGATGTGGTTTGCCCTGGTTGCCAATATAGCAAATCCCATCATCTTTCTTTCCCGAATTCAAAGAATAGAGCCTCTACTGCACTTCAGTTGGTCCATTTAGATCACATGGGTCCAACAAGAACACCTAGCTACACTGGTCTTCATTATGTGATGGTTATTGTGGACGACTTCTCTCGATTCACTTGGGTATATTTCCTGGAACACAAAAGTGAAGCTCTTTCTAAATTTATTCAGTTCAAGCAGCATGTTGAGAAAGAATTTGGGTTATCAATAAAGAGCATGCGCACAGATAATGGGGGAGAATACATGTCCGATCAATTCTTCGAATTTTGCAGTGAACATGGGATTCAGCGTCAAATGACTTGTCCACAAACCCCACAATAGAATGGGGTTGCTGAGCACAAGTTGATACATCTTACAACCATAAGCTTGTCATGGTTGCATGCAAAGAATCTTCCGAGAGAGCTGTGGGCAACAGTTATTCAGTTTGCTTGTCATGTCATAAATCGTTTGCCTCCATGGCCAGGGACATAATCATCTCCTTTTGAAGCTTTATACCATCGCAAACCCAATGTGAGTTATTTTCGAGTTTTTGGCTCAGTTTGTTATGTCCATGTATCGAAAAGTAATCGAACTAAACTTGACCCGAGGGCAAGGCGATGCATTTTTGTTGGCTATGATACTGACAAGAAAGGATGGAGATGTATGGATCCAGAAACAAAGAAGGTTATTATCTCCCGCAATGTGGTGTTCAACGAAGTGTCATCATCTCAACTTATTA
The DNA here is from genome assembly GCA_022113865.1 of Chimonanthus praecox. Classification (NCBI taxonomy): domain Eukaryota; kingdom Viridiplantae; phylum Streptophyta; class Magnoliopsida; order Laurales; family Calycanthaceae; genus Chimonanthus; species Chimonanthus praecox. The sequence goes on along the minus strand of CM039086.1, from coordinate 57,930,530 downwards.
CAAATACGGGCAGTGGCACAACTGATCTTGTGCCTTTTTCAGGTGATGCTGCATCCAGTGGAAGGGGGAGAAATGTTTCCCCATCCGGGGAAAATGTTCAGCAAGATGCAAACGCTATTCGAAGGTCAACAAGGGAAAAAAGTCAGCCTGATTATTTAACTGATCATGAGGTTCAGTTAAATTATTCTACTGTGACTTCTTGTTTCCTCATGGGGTTGACATGTGATGATGAACCTAAGTGCTATAGAGAAGCTCAAGGCGCAGCTGAATGGGAAGCTGCTATGGATGAAGAAATTGAGGCTTTGCATAAAAATGATACATGGGAATTAGTATCAAAGCCAAAGGACGCTGAGTTAGTGACTTGTAAATGGGTCTACAAGTTAAAGAAGAAGGTAGATGGTACAGTTGACAGGTATAAAGCTCGCCTGGTTGCACGTGAATTCTCTCAGCAATATGGACTGGATTATGAGGAAACTTTCAGCCCAGTTGCTAAGATGGTGACGGTTCGAACTATTATGTCATTGGCTGCGTGCAACGGATGGAATCTATGACAACTTGACGTAAAGAACGCCTTCCTTTATGGCGAGCTGGATCGTGAATTTTTTATGGTGCAGCCCCAGGGATTTGTATCACATGAATTCCCTAATCATGTGTGCCGACTCAAGAAGGCATTGTATGGTCTCAAGCATGCTCCACGCGCCTGGTATGGTAAAATTGAACAGTACCTTTCTTTTTGTGGTTTTAATTCTTCAAGCTCGGATCCTAGTTTATTTGTCAAGTGTACTTCATCCATGTACACTATACTTCTTCTGTATGTGGACGATATGATTATCACCGGCGACAACAATGCTGAAATTTCACGTCTCCGGGATGAGTTGTCTATCCGGTTTGAAATGAAGAATTTGGGAGAGGCTCGTTCTTTCCTTGGTTTATAAATTGTTAAAGCAAATGGATATTTTGTCTCTTAAGGGTCTTATGCCACAAGTTTGTTGAATCGCTTTGGCATGGGAGATTCGACACAAATAACCACTCCCATGGAACTGCAACTCAAGTTACAGAAAATTGAAGGAGAGCTACTGGATGATGCCACAAAGTATCGTCAGCTTGTGGGTAGTATGTTTTACCTAACTATCACAAGACCTGATCTAGCATATTCTGTAGGAGTTGTGTCTCAGTTTATTAAAAATCCCTGTGTTGGTCATTTAATCGCAGCAAAGCGAATCCTTCGTTATGTAAAAGGGACACTGCAGTTTGGCCTTCTCTATAAACAAAATGTATTTTTTTCCTTACATGACTATGCAGATGCTGATTGGGCTGGAGATGTCATAGATCGACGTTTGACCACAAGATATTGCTTCAATACCGGTTTCGCTGCAGTCTCTTGGTGTAATAAGAAGCAACAAACTGTAAGTCTTTCAAGCACAGAAGTCGAATATGTGGCAGCCACTATGACCACGCATGAATGCATTTGGCTTAAGCGACTCCCTCAAGATATTGGAGTTACTTTGGATTATCAAATTCCTATTGGATGTGACAATGAAAGCACAATCAAGTTAGCTGGCAACTGGTGTTTCATGTTCGTACAAAACACATAGAGATTCATCACCATTTTGTTTGAGAAAAAGTGTTAAATCAAGAGATTGTGTTGCAGAAAATAGGGACCAATGATCAAGTTGCCGATGTGCTCACCAAAGCACTTCCACGAGCTAAGTTTGAAAAGTTTCGCAGTGCTCTTGGTATTATTGATCTTAAGTTTGCACTAAGGGGGAGTGTTACAAATTAGTGCAACTTACCACTGCCACTTACAAGTATTTAGGAATAGTTGACTCAGTCTGTAAGTTTGATTCAGTCTTCATTTTATTTAGGGGTCAGTTGAATATTTATAGGTGGTTAGTTGAATAAGTTTAGGAGCACGTTGGGTGTTTTCAGTTCTAATTAGTTGAGATTTTTTAGGAAAATTTCTAGTATAAATAGAGTATGTAACTTTATCTAATATTATCACTTCAGTTGCATTTTATCCTTTTCTCTCTATTCTTCATTGAGTAATAAATTTCTCTTCTTTGTTCAATCTGTATCAAGTTTCTCTTTTTTAAATTTGTGTTTCTTTGCTCACTCTCTTTTCTGCATATCTGTGACGGCCCCCACCAACTAGGCTGATTGTAATTTGTTTTTTTTGAGAAATCTATATTTGAAGTTTGTCTACTAAAAATAACTTTGATTAACATAACATTTTTGATGAATTCAAATTGTTTTTAATATTGAAGTTTATATAATATTTAAAAATATTGTTTGATTAATTTAATATGATATTTTATGAATCCAAACATAGACATTTTATTAGCAAAGTCCCATGTGGGCACCCTCTCTTAATAAAGGTTTTCAAGAATAAGTTTTACTAATGTGTTTAACATAAATGACCATACTAAATTAAAAAAGATGCTTTTTTTTTTATTATTTAGTGTTGAATGCACCCTAAAAATATCTAGGTAATTTTACAGAAAATTTTCACAGATATAATAATAAAAGATGCTGACTCGTTGCCTATGATGGATATAAGTGATGAACAATAAGGAATTATCTTAGTAGATTTACCTTCCAACCCTTTGGAATGGAAAATCCGGCGAAGGAGAAATGAGTAATGACCTCCCTGAAAGTTCCTTGCGCTCGTGGTGAGAGTATAAGAACTTCATTTACCACGTTCATTGAGTACTACATCTTCTTCACATCGTCTTTGTTCAGTAATTCCCCGGCCTCTTCAATAAGGCGATTTCTTTTTGCTTTGCAAAGAAATTTTCCACACGTAAATTAAAAAAAAAGAGGTTAGTATGTGGGGTTTGAACTTGACACCTCCAACTTTATGAGGTAGAAGGTAACCATCCGAGAGGTGATTATATATATTGGATAAATACTTATATGAATATAAACTACATATATTTTACTATCAATTGATAATTTAAACTATATAATTTTAATCTTTAAATGTTAATGAGTATAAATTATTAATCTTTAAAAATTGATTAGATGCAGATGAAACTTTATATAAAATCTACTCATATACTTCTCTTCACAATACATCCAACTATGTAAAATTCGGTAGAGTTTTTCACCGTACAAAGACGGGTACTACTCAATTTGAGTCTTAGTTATCCAATCAATTAACAATTATTTCCAAATTAATATCTACCCGGTCACATGTGATCGACAAAACTCATAAATTTAAAAATTACTCAATAATTATCATTTCACTTCTTTCTAGTAGTGGAGAGTTTGCAGTCCACTAACGCTCACATCTTGTTGTACATCTTACACATGTATTTACAAAATAATTCCATGGGATTTTACAGAACCAAAGAAAAGTTCCAGAACTTCAAGTACTAAGGTGTAGGTAACACAAACAGTGTACAAGGGACATTTGGGTCTGAACTATAAAGTGGGATTCAGTGATCTCAAAAGCAAAAAAAATTGTTAATGGAAAATTTTCATAGAGAGTTTATTAAAGGGTAGTGATTTGTACACCAACTTTAAAAGGAAAGTACAATTTTATCATCTCGTTTTGGAAAGAGGGAAAGAGAGGGCATCGAGAAGTAATAATAAAATTATATTTTCCTTTAAAGTTCGTGTACCATAAGAAAAGTTTATGGTGTACAAATCACTAGCCTTTACTAAAGGACAGATCTAGGACAGATCTGGCATACGCATGGGTTGAAAACCCCGTGAGTATTATGATCGATTATGATTCCACACCAATTTTTAATTTTTTATTGAAAATTACGATTCTGCTCTCTCCCATGTGGAATCAATTGATTGAATAGTTAGTTCATTTTCTTTGATCGATCGATCCTTCATTCCATATGCTAGTTGGAATTAGAAAATCGATCGATTCGTTCAGAATGAATCGATCTATTGATTATGTTTAAGCTACCGTAATGTATAGTATATTATTTAAATATTAAAATTTTAACCTTATTTTTTAAATACTGTGTATTTTTAAAATTTCTCAAATTGAATATCCGGACTAATTACGATAACCTGATAAAAATACTTTAAGACTTCAAGGTCTTTTGACACTCCCAAATGCTTAAAACATAGTGTTTTACAAATAAGGATATCCCTCAGCTGCGCCGAAAATACATTTGCGAGTGTCAAAAGACTTTGAAGTCTTAAAGTATTTTTATCAGGTTATTGAAATTAATCCGGATATTCAATTTGAAATTTTTTGAAAATACATAGTGCTTAAAAAATAACATTAAAGTTTTCAAATAGAATGTTTTACAAATAAGGGTATCCCTCAACTGTGTCGAAAACACATTTGGGAGTGTCAAAAATACATTTGGGAGTGTCAAAATACTTTGAAGTCTTAAAGTATTTTTATTAGGTTATTGTAATTAATCCGGATATTCAATTTGAAATTTTTTGAAAATACACAGCGCTTAAAAAATAACATTAAAGTTTTATATTTCCTTTAAAACATTAAAGTTATTTTTTTAAGCACTGTGTATTTTTAAAATTTCTCAAATTAAATATGCGGACTAATTACGATAACCTGATAAAAATACTTTAAGAGTTGAAGGTCTTTTGACACTCTCAAATGTGTTTTCGGCACAGCTGAGGGTACCATTTTTTGTAAAACACTCTGTTTTAAGCATTTAGGAGTGTCAAAAGACCTTTAAGTCTTAAAGTATTTTTATCAGGTTATCGTAATTAGTCCGAATATTCAATTTGAGAAATTTTGAAAATACACCGTGCTTAAAAAATAAGGTTAAAATTCTAATATTTAAAAAATATACTATACATTACTGTAGCTTAAACATAATCAATCGATCGATTCGTTCTGAACGAATCGATCGATTTGCTGATTCCAACTAGTGTATAGAATGAATGATCGATCGATCGAAGAAAATGAACTAACTGTTCAATCGATCGATTCCACACGGAAAGGGGCAGAATCGTAATATCCAGTAAAAAACTGAAAATCGGTGTCTCTCGGTAGAAAACGTCGGTGTCTAAATGGGGAGCCTTATGATTACGTTAGATAGTAGATTTCATTTTATTATTACAAATGAATAAATTATATTATACTATCAAGATTCAAGAATGGTTCCATTAAATGATATTAACCATTGATTTTTTTTAAGATTAAAAATAAACTATTAGATAAATAGTTTAGTATTTCCTCCGTCCCATTTTAGTTGTCTCATTTGAAACATTTGTATTTTTTAAAGAACTCTCTATATAAGGCTAGCACTTCATGTGGTCTCATCCATTTTCAATACACCTACTCTAATATAAATAAGACAACTATTTTGGGACAATTTCAAAATCCATATAAGATAACTAAATTAGGACAAAGGAAGTATATTATTAGTAATTAAACATAATCATAGAAGATTGGATCTAAATATAAAACAGAGAAATAATTTTATCAAACTAGATTTAGCATAAAGTGAGTCCTTTATAGGGCCCTTGTGTCTGAGCGTTCCACGTGTTGTAGATTCAACTTTTTTAAAAGGATATGCTAACCTTGCTCTCAAGTGGAGACAAAGCAATGTAACAAATGCCGTCGGTATTTTCGTTTATACCGCAATAATACTGGCAAAATAACGTTACCGCGTTAAAATCGCTTTTTTAACGGCGTTGCCGTTATTATCGAAAATATATCGGTTAAAAAGCGTTTTTAACGCGAGAAACGGTAACCGGTGGCCCTTTTTCTCTTCTCACAATGCTCACCCGCACGCCTCACACGGCTCACTGGCACGGGCAAACAAACTGACTTAAAAAAACCCCCCTTTTCTAGGGTTTTCGTTCCATTCCACGGTTCTTAGCTTCCATTTCCACTGAAAATCAACTCCTCTTACAGTCTTACCTCTCTTGCTCCTCCGAATTTTCCCCCTTTACTCCTCTGCTCCTCCTCTGCTCGTTTGACGGTCTAACCTCTCACGCTCTCTGTTATCTTCTCTCTCGCCGGTAATTGCTCTCTCGTCGGTGGCTCTCTATCCCTCTCTCGTCGGCGGCTGCTCTCTCAATCATCTCTCGTCGGCTGCTCTCTTGATCCTCTCTTGCTTCTCTTTCTGTCTATATCCTCTCTCTGGCTGCTCTCTTCATCGTCTTTCTCAAGCTTTACCAACTCTCCAACTCTAGTACGAATTGGAATCCCGTAAAATGCTTTACCTGTGTGGGGAAGAAACCCAACTCAAAAGTCAAAAGTGACAAAGCTTTTTACATAAAGCTTTATTCTTTATTCTTTATTCTTTATACCTGTCTTACATGAAGGCTAGGGACAAGTTGACAACCACAGATGGGTTTATTCTTTATACTTACAGTATATTGTAAAATTGGGTCCACTGTGATAAAATCCAAAAATTGAGATTGTTTGCACTATTAAATTAAAATTATTATTATTCTTGAAGGAGCCTACTTAGAAACTGTACCTTTTTTTTGTATGATTTGTAATGTAACCAATGAGTCTGCATACTGTGTGGCTTTAAAATCATTTATATGATTTGGCATGAGTAATCTATTAAGCATCATTAGACAGTCAATTTGTAGTTAAACGCAAGCACTGTAAAATTATTCTTTCACTTTCAATTATTTTAATGATCATTATATCAATTGTTTGTTTATATTATTTTCTAAATTTTATGTTCATATTTTTCTAGATCTTTGTATCAACTTTTCATAAAAAATGCCTCGACAAAAAGATCCATTATGGCAATATAGAGAGGAATTATTTATTATATTTATTTTTATTATTTTTTAAATATTTATATTTTCAGTGAGATTTTTCCATTAAATTTCCTTTAAAAACCCGAGAAATTAAAAATATCCCATTATTAATAGTTGCCGTTATTATCCCAAGAACGGTATTTGTTACTATGAGACAAAAAACCTTAGAGTTTTAGTGTTTACATTAGTGCAAAAATATATATAATTAAATAAATAAATTTTTAAAATTATTTTAAAAAGTGCACTTAAAATAAAAAAGCATGCACCTTAGGCTCCTAAACTCTTTTGCGCCTTTGACTAATGTAAAATCAATTAAAATATGCATCGTACGCCTAATTTCAAATTTGGGCCATTATTTGAGACTACCCTAATCTTGTGGTGGTATAAGATTCTCTAAAAAATTTAGAGAGAATAGGAGCCCTGGGAGACCAAAACTGAAATAAAAAGCTCCAATACAAGCCCGCAACACGGGCCAGAGAAAAAAAGAAGATAAAAACCGGGCAAAAGGATTAACTGCTGGCCCAAACCAGGAGAAAACTGGGTCCGGCCCAGCAATCCCAGTTGCATTAAGGTTTTAAGATTGATCCCAAAGAACTTGGTAGTAGCCATTGTCACAAATACTGTTCTCGGGATATTAACGATGATTGATAATATCGAGATATTTTCAAATTCTCAAATTTTTATTGGAAAATAAATAGAAAAATCTCATAGAAAATATAATATTTAAAACATAGTAAATGAAAATATTAATAAAAGAAAATATTCATGAAGAATTTACTGGTAATTTATCGTATCAGGATATTATCGTGATATTATTATTTATTACATTTTTAATGTGATTTTATGGAGAATTTACTTGAAATTGACTACAACATAAATAAATATCGAGATATTATCGACTATTGATATTTTTCCGATAAAAAACAGAATAAACTTAAAAATATCAACATTTCCGTTAACTATGAAATTGATCCAAGCCATTCAACTTCATTTCTAATCTTGAAACCACAATGGAGGTTTTTAAGGTGTAAACTATATAAAACAAAGAAATAGTTCTTGTTATATGGACATACATTACCAATGAAATTATATATAGGGAGGAACTATCTATAGGGAGGGAGGATCTATCCACAGAAAGAAATAGTTCTTGTCTGCATTTGGATGAAGGGTAAATCTGCATGTGTTATTTTTTATTAGGGGTTATTCTTAACCAAGTTTGGGGGTATTTATAAGCTCAAGGAATGGACGAACGGCTAAGATTAAATCTGGGTTTAAGTTACTGGATGAAAGGGTGGGATTAAATCTAATGGAGTATGGGTGGTTTGGATTAAAAGATAAAAAACTAGAGTTAGACAGTGCTATACACGAATTTGGGTTTCTTGTGCACTGGGTGACTTGGGATACAAGGTAGCTTGGTGAGAAAGAAAATGAATTGGAGAGAAAATTGAGATTTGGAATAGCTATGTGATTTTCGAAAATGCTATGTGGTTTAGGGGTTTGGTTATGCAATGAATAATATGAATGGCTAGGATTAAAAGTTTGAATGGATGGATGGATGAGACGATGAGAAGTTATGTGGCTAGGGTTAAATGTGTGAAATTCGAATGGATGGAAAGGATTGTGCAAAAATTGTGTATGGCTATTTTGGATTGGATTGGGAGACAATATAAGAATTAGGTGATGTGGACATGAGGTAGATGGATTGGAGAGGAATTCTAGGAATTTCATGCGCATGGAGGCTTCCAAAATTGTGATTTTCGTGTGAAGTAGATTTGGATTGGCTTGGGAGGCAAGTTAAATTAATCCTAGGGTTTTATTAGATGGATGCATCAAATGTAGGGCTATGATTAATTGGTTAAGATGTAATGGCTCTAATATGTGATGGATGATCTATGGATGAATGATTAGGTGATGCATGGATGAATGATATTCTAAGGTTAACCTACATGATGGATGAATTAGATGGCCTAGATCTAAGATGAAAGATGTATGGATGAGATTGGATGAGAGGCTCTAGGGTTTTCCTATATTTTAAGTGATGAGATTAATGGTGCGAATGAGATGTATGAAATGAATGGTTTGGATTGCATGGTAGGGAATTGCGTTTTGGATATGGGCTTTGTGGATTTGGACTTAGGTGGATTTGGGCTTAGGGTTGCAAAATTCGAATATGATCCTGGAGCATTGAATCTTGAATTGGGCTTGGACTTCTTGGACTGGACTACTGGAGTATGTGGAATTGGACTTGTTGGACTTGAATTCACTTTGATCTGGTCCACATTGGAGAATACGTATGGAGTGCTTGGCCTGGCCCAGTGTCTGACATTTGGAGCAAAGCTTGGCCCATTGGTAGTGGATCTCTGGCTCATGGATCTTGATTTCAAACTCTTGGCCTCTTTAATTGCAAATCTTCTTTCTTAAAATTAAACAATTAATCAACCACTTAAAATTTAAAATATTGACTTAATCCAGACTCTCATAAACAGATCTAGATTAATCAATTTACATTTGAAAACATAAAAGTGACATGATTTAATTATAAAACTTTAAATCTTCCATTCTAAGATCTCTTCCGGCAATTATCAACTGATTTATGATGATTTCCTGTATTTCCCTGAATTTACCTACAAAACTAAAATAAAGCATTAAGTGCATCTTATATACATAAAACCAAGGCTAACTGACCTAAATATCAGGGGTTAAAATTTAATATTTCAAGTTCAACATGCATCTTCTTGAAAATTACATGTATGAGTGATTCCCTTCCCCAGGCATACATAGTTGTCTTTCAATAATTTTTTAAAATGCATGTGCCCCTTGCCCTCCTTCTCCTCTCTAGTCCAACAGTTGGGACTTGTTGAAGCACATTGGATTGGTATATCAGTACTTAGCACCATTTGTCAATTTATGACAAAAAGGGGGAGAAATTTAGAAGCTTGGAATAAGCTTAGGAAAAAAGATCTTAAGGAAAAAAGATTTTTTGGGAGAAAAGATCTTAGAGAGAGAAGATCTTTTGGGAGAAAACTCAATGATTAAGGGGGAGGAAAATCTCAGAGGATGTTAGTCCATATGCTAAGGGAGAGTAATATTATCTTACTAATTATGGGACTAATGTTTGAGGGAGAGATCTCTATGCTTCCACCTGTGCCTTGTTGTTTGTATACAGGTATATCATTGCAGGCACACCTTGAGGGGGAGTAAAGCATCTTGAAGCTTAGAGATTTAGGTTTTTATCATTTGAATTTGTACCTAATTGGTGCTTCAATTTGTATTCAAATGTATATACGTTGGGTTAAGTCATTGAGTCTGTATTCATAGCTTCTAGGTTTTTATCATGGAAATTGACAAAGGGGGAGATTGTTAGTGCCCCGACTTGGCAAGTCAGCTGTTTGTCAATTCCATGACTCAGGAGAAGCATTGCCTTGGAAGAATGAAGCAATGAACAATATCAAGAGTGACGAAGATTGAATCAAGACCTCAAGCATTGGAAGATCAAGTGCATGGTTCACGCATCACCAAGTGTATGACAATCACGAAAGGTAAATTGACCATAGATGACTTTAGGTGGAACCTACACCCTTAGGTGGAACTTGCCTAGGTTTAGAGATCATATTGGTAAATCACAATCAAGCCTAGTGGACCATGACAGCCAACAGAACCAAGTGGACTTAAACTTGTAAAACTTGATTTTCTGTCTGGTCGATACATCGAACAAGTCGATCCATCGACTGGGACAAGACAGACCCATCGTGGTCCTCGATATATCGATCGGAATGACAAAGGTTATGGTTGGAAGACATTGTCACAATGGGTTACTCTCAGATCGATAGTATCGTGTTCACCGATATATCGATATGAATCGGACAAACCCATTGGTGAGCACGACATGTCGACCTAGGTTTACAGAGTTATGATTGGGAATATTATATATTTTTGTGTTGCTCTCTGATTGATACGATCGGTGTCATAGACCCATCGAGAGTAACAGGACCGACCAATCGGTGAAATCGATATGTCGATCTGGGTCAAACAAGTTTCTGGATGTAAAACTTTGTAAGATTGAGTTAGCCTCAGGACGATACGATCGTCAGTGTCGACACATCGACAATGGACTCAACAACCCATCAAGGAACTCGACCCATTGGTAGTGATCATTTTTTATCCGTTGGAAGTTAATTAAATGCTTAACGGTCACATTACAACGACACAAATTTAAGCACTGACCCATCGGTGACCCCGAGTTGGATTTTTCTGGATGCTTATTTAATCTCCGGATTTTGGAGAAATTGGTTGGACACTTTGGACCCTTCACATGAGAAAAGCTTGAGGCATTCCCAGATATCCCAGCCTCTCCCAATCTCTCTCTATCCACTTGACATAGGTTAATCACTTGAGAATCCAATCAAACCCTTGATTGATATTAAGATAGAGAGAAAAATAGATCTATGATCAATTGGCATATCTATCTCCTAGAACCTTCTCCCAAAATTTGTGGTTGCTCATACATTGGCACATCGTTGTCACCAAGGACATCAAGTTGGGAGAACTTTTCAAGAAGCACATCTACATCGGATTCGAACTACAAAGGCAAGTGCTTCTTAGTTTTAATTTTATTTAAAACATCTTGTACAGTAGATTAAATCAGAGGGATCGAACCAGTATAAAAAAATAGAGGGATAATGACGTCAGTGGAACCTTTCAAGATCTTAGGTGAGTGGGTGAAATTCTCATTCAATTGTGTAGGTGGAATTCATAATCTATTCGTGAGGGTGTAATTCCCCACAGAGTGTATTTGGGATAACCCAAAGTTGGGTGAGTCCATCAGTGGATGTAGGAGCGATTTACTCTGAACCACTATACATCGGGTATTGTGGGTGTTTGGCTCTTTTGCTTGTGTGATTGTTGCATTAACTTGTATACTCTTATTTTCACACACTTGATTAATCTTTTTTATCCGCTACAAATCATTGTGATTAATCAAGAAAATATTTTAAAAGGCCATAAAAATTGGGATTGTCCTATTTGCGCCCCCCCTCCTCTCTATGAGCAATCGTGTCCTAGCACACCAGGAACTTTCATTATTGTCTTGGTTTTTTTAAGGACACCGGTGTTTTTTACCACTAAAATTAATTGGATAATGATTGATTTTTGGGATCAAACTTGATCTACTTATAATTAATCATGTTTACCTTCAATATGAATGGTTGAACTTTTAATAGCTTCAAATGCGGAGGCTTGGGATAGTAGTTTCTCAAATGGGAGGGCTTGGGCTTTAATTTTGAGAGCCTTACGGGCTATGGGCAAGCTCGGGATTTTAGATATGAAAAATGGACCAAGCTTCGATAGAGGAAAGATCGGCCCTTATCTGACGCGTCAATAATCCTAGTATCATACCTACATTTCCAAAACATATAAAAGCATTTTAGATTGAATGTTGGAACTATTAAATAGGCTACAAAGTATGAAAAATAGTGATTATTACATTCACACTGTTGCAGGTCAAATTAATCTATTGTTCAATTAGTTGGGGTAGGCCAGTTACTTAATACATAGGTTTGCCTAATTGACTTATTTTATAGACATAGTTTGGGTTGACGAATTTAAGAGAGTTTAGATACGTTAATTTAATAAGAAAAATAAGTTTTACTTAATACACATGCAACCTATTTTAAAATTGAGAAAATTTTACATGGGAGGTCTAATGTTTTTGTAAAATGAACTCTTAGATCTCTAACATTTTTTAAGGAACCTTATATTATAGATTAAAAACAAATTTAAAAAAGGACATGTAGCATAGTTATAAGACAATAATATGTAGAATACCTCGAGTCTCGTAGGTCTGAAATAGGCAGTTAGCACATGAAAATTGTTTGCTAAATTCAAATTGAAAAGGCTAACATCATATTGATGAGATAAATACCTTAAATGATGTAGCATAATTATTATAAATCTATATTAGATAAAATTAATATATTTCATATACTTGACATTGAAAATTAAATTGATTTAAAAAATTTTTGACATTTGTCCCAGAGACTAAATAATGAATGGTTTGTGTAGAAATTATAAAATTTCATAAATTAAAGAACTTTTGGGACAAACTATCTAGTTTCTACTACAAATTAGTTTCATTATAAGTGACACCTTTAGAATACATGAGACAATATTATGAAACCCACCAACCCTGTTAAATATTTAGTTTGCTTGAATATTTAAATTAGATCCATCCTAATTTTTTAGCCACTTTAATTTAAAGAACAATTGAAGACTAGATCACGTATTAGATGTGTTCTCAATGTGTCTTTGATGACTCGGCTAGTCGTTGGAGGGCTTACAGTGTATTTGATGACTTGATTAGGCTTTTTTTTTTTTTCTTTTGAGTTTAATTTATTTTCCGTGAGTCTTTGATGACATGATCAATTGTTGGAGATCTTCAATAGATCTTTGATGACTTAAAGAACTATTAGATATGTTTTTAGTGGATCTTAATGACTTGATCTGTTAGGATAGATCTATTTGGATATATTTTTGGGTGGCCATTTAGACACCTGACTGTTCCTTTAGCAGACACCCCATTTCAAAAATTCGTGTGAATTACCACTTTGTCCTTTAATTTTTTTTTAAAAATGACAATTCCTCCACACAAAACTGAGGGGCAAAATAGTGATTTCACATAAAATTTGAAATCGGGTGTCTAAATGACTACCCATATTTTTTATGACTATTCATGACTTGAGCCACCATTACATGCATTTTAACTGAGTTTCTATGACATTATCTATCGTTGGATGAACTTCAATGAATCTTCTGAACCTGATCCACCATTGGATGCATTTAATTGGAGTCATGGTAACAACATTTGCTATTTGATGTGCTTCAATGGGTCTTTTGGAGTTGATCTACCGTTGGATGATGTTTTGGTGGTTTGTGGTAGCATCTCTCTCGTTGGATATAATTTTGAATTTACAACTTCAATGGGTCTACCTTTGTGCACAAAATGTAATGGATGGACAAATTACATTTATGTCATATCCATCTACAATGGAGAATCGACTTGATTTCATTGGACGACTTGAATATTGAAAGGAATCGGCTTGGGGATGAATTAGATGTTTACTTTGAAGGCATTAAGAACAAATATGTACATTTGTCTTCGTATGATCAAGAGGACCTCTGAAATCATCTACAAAATCTTGCAATCCATGATACACCTATCAGTCACACTATTACGCAATATTCTAGAGGACGTCATCCAGGTTCAAACAATTTAAAGGGCCAAACATTTACACGTTGAGATTCTTCTACATTTGAGATTGTAAAGAATCAAATAAATGGAAGAAAGTGCAAGGTTTGCAAAAATACTGATCATAATTCTAGAACCTGTCCGAATATAATTACTTCATAGGCATCACAGACATCTTCAAGTGTAGATTTAAATTATTTGCCTAATGTAGATGATTTCCATGAATCACAAACAGCAAGTTTGTCTCAAACTGGTGATTCTTACAACTTATTTGACAAATCGACATATAACTCTTCTGTCATGACCTAAGTAAGTTCTTCTCTTAATTGATATTGATATTTTCAAAATGTTATACAGTGGTCTGGTGATCTTAGAGATACTGATGATTTCCAAGATTGATGGAATCAATGAAGATATCCTGCATCCTTTCATATTGAGCTTATGAGCTTATTTGAGTGAAAATGTATTCACTTTAAAAGAAATACTGCTGGAAATATTGCAGTGGTATGGTGACCAGAGGCTTTGATGGAGCACCAGTTCATGGAAGCATAATTTAGGTACTCTTGAACTGTCTTTTGCTTTGGTTTGCATTGTATTTAGACTTTACTGATATGAGGTTTTGATTATTTCCACTTTTGGCAGGCTTCTCTTGTTTCTACATTCTTATTTGACTCATTAATAAAATTTTAATTGTTATCATGGCCTCGAATTGAGGTTTTAATAGACTGATATGTTTGTTCAGATGAGTATATTCATCCGAATGAACTGAATTTGCACTGACAGTTCGTTTGGATAATATATTCATCCGAACAAACTGAAAATGAACTGACAGTTCGTTCGGATGAATTAAGACACATGGGTAGAACGATACGTTCACCCGATTTTTTGAAATTGGTGTATAGAGGCAGGAAAACAGGGTGTTTATATGGCTAGCCAATATAATTTGATAGTGGGTTCATGACTTAATATGCTTGTAAATATGTTTTGGCATGGTTTTTGATAATTTGATCTATTTTTTTTAAGTCCAAAGTATCCAAGCCTAGAGCAAGGGAGTGGCCCTTATATGTTGAGAACAATGTTTTTAAAGCCGGTCCCGGTTCAACCATAACCGGCTCAATCACAGGTCGGGTTTGGATAAAACCAATGTTGTTAAACCCGGCCTGGACCGCGGGTCGACCTCCGGATCAACCGTAACCGGCCACCTCAACCTGTGGTTTAACCCGGTTTTTGACATTAACCCGTGACCCATTTTTAACTAAAACCTATTTTTTTTTTTAAAAAAAAGAAAATAAACGCTGGTTGTTGGAATTTATCACCACACGTTTGGATAGAAGAAAATGGGGAAGAAGAAAGAAAGAAAATGTAGAAGAAGAAAGAAAGAAAATGTAAAAGAAGAAAAATAAAATCATCACACAATGGGTTGATTTGCTCCTCTTTTACCTTTTTTCTCGCATTTGAGTTAAAAGACTTAAGGGTCATCTTCTTCTTTTTTTTCTTCTTGTTTTGGACGGCAACGGCTGCGTCGTCGTTAGGGTTTTCATGCGTTAGGGATTTTTAAGATGGGAAGGTATTGATAGGAGTCAAGGTCTTCAACCGTTTAAGTTGTCTAACTTTGTGGAACGGCAGTATTGGGATGCTTATGTAGATGTCCAATGAGAGTTAGGATTCCTTTTATATTAAAAGTTTATTTTTGTTAAAATTATTATAATTTAATAGAAATTAAATTAAAAAAGAAAAATTTAATAGAAAATATTATGTGTTATATATATATATATATATACTAATTTGATATCTAACTGAATTTTTATTTTTATACTTTATTATTTTTTCTAAAATTAGGTTTTATAAAATATAAAAATAACAACTAAATAGAAATCAAGTTATATGTCAATAAAATGTTTCCAAGTAAAATAAATAATTTTTATAATAAATAATGTTTTTGAATGATTGAAATTTTCTATGATTAAAATGTATATTAACAAAACATGAAATTTTTATATTAATAATATGATAATAATTTTGAACAAAGCAAAGTGTATTTTAAAGCTTTAAACATTGTTTTAAAATTTGGTATTATTTATTTTTTAGTATAAATTTCTAACAAGAATATTTTTTTATAAAATATAATCTTAATTAATAATTTAATATTATTTATAATATTATATTATAAATCAACTCGATTAAATCTTATTTAACCTACTCATCCTCCAAAACGGAGAACCCCCTGGGCCAGATTTTAAAAGATTCCATAAAACCTTCATAACTAAGCTATCACGCGTTGGAGTGGTTTGCTCTGTGCACTATCACCTTTAACCTTTTATAAGCATTACCAGCGTCCCTGTTTTTGGATGTTTTCGATGGGGACAAAATGAGAGCATGCAGTAGTGGATGTGGTCATGTGGGATGGGAGTGGTGCAATAACAAACTCTCTCAGCCAGTGCTTTTTAAATATTGGTATTTGGCTATTTATATGAGTATTGAGTTTTAGGTTGGTAAAAAAAAAATAAGTATAGATATTTTTAACTAAATTAATTTTTATAATTTGTATATATCTTTAAATGTTACAAAAATTTAGAGACTAAAATTATTTAAAGATATTAAAATTTGAAAGTTTAAGAAATGACGTGTGTAATTTAATTAAAGTATTTTTGTTGACATATATTAAAAAATAATTTTGGATTTCAAATTTTATTTTGATTCATCAATTAAATCTTAATTAATAATTTAATATTATTTATAATATTTATATTAGTTACACAGGTTTGACCACAGTTGAACTCGATTGAACTTTATGTAACCGAACCATCCTCGAAACAGTTCACTTCATGGGCCGATTTTTAAAACATTAGTTGAGAGTGAAGCTTGAAATGAGAACCTCCAACAATTTATTAGGATTCTCGATGGTCTAACTAACCCTCACTGATTTGATCTATAAAGATGTGATTTCAATAGATTTCTTTCGATTCTAAGACAGTTCTAAGGATTGTTCCTTTCCAACATTCACAACATTTTATTTTACTTAATTAGTAGATTAATAAGAATTTTAAAATTTAAATAAAAATTGGGGTCTAAAATAGACCGAAATTTTTGTCCCATTAGGAGTGAAATGTTGTGTATCGTCGATATTTGAATCTCAGAAATTTGGGAAAGAATCATTGGATGAGCAGCCATTCCTCCCACTGCTGCCAGAAGATTCCCAGATTATTTTCTTATTTGAGAGTGACTGGATAACTTTTTCATTAGTCATGCACAAGAATCATTTAGATTCACTGATAACATTGTTGACAATGAGCATTCAAATATTTTATATCATCACCATGGTCTTCATCATTTTATGGACACTACTGTTTTAAAGTATACTTCTTCTATCCCATTTTACTTGTTTCATTTAAAAAATTTATATTTTTTAAGACACCTTCTATATAAAACTGGCACTCCATATGATTTTATTTATTTTCAACACACTTTATACTATTCCTATATAAATGAGATAACTATTTTAGGATAATTTTAAAATCTATATAAAACAACTAATTTAATACAAAATAAATAATTATTCTAATCGTGGCTATTATTCTTGTAGTTTATATTGAGTCATGGAGCTGATGAATTTGCCTATACTTCAATAAAACAAGGCATTTAAGTAAATGAACCATAGCAAAGGACAAAAAGTAAGGGAAGCAACGGGAACCTTCATTTTAAATAATAAGGGGATACCAAGCTTATCATTCTGTCCACTTGTTGTTAAAGTATTGAAAAGATATAACAGTGACAACAGCTTTCAACCCATAGCTTTATTTATTTGGGTGGTTGACAGGTCTTTCCCTCGAATCTTTAGAGTGCATAACTTGATCTCAAATTTTTAGAGTGCATAACTTGATCTACAGTGTTTGTGGGCAGTGTCATGAATCTAAAGTTTTACCTATGATCACCACGTGATCTCAGCAGTATCTTTTTTTTTTCTTCCAATCACCAGTGTCCCTCTCATTTTCCCTAAAATAAAATAATCTCTATTTGTGCTCATGTTCAGTCCTATATATTACCATCACCATTCATCTCTTCTCCGAGCTTAGTTAGAGACAATGATGGACTCACTACTGAGTCACTTCACTCCAGTAGAAGAAAGTGTTGGACAACCACTGCCTCTGCTTTACATCATACTAGGCCTGCTGTGCTTGGCATGTCTTGCAGTTTTCAGCTACTGGCTCATCACCAACAACTCAGTTCAACTGCCTCCAGGAAGCTATGGCTGGCCTCTCATTGGTGAGACATTGCAACTCCTAAAAGCTAGTGACGAGTTTGTGGTTGTGAGAATGGCGAAATACAACAAAGAGATCTTCAAGACTTCGCTGCTAGGAGAACGAGCAGCAGCGTTCTGCGGCCCCGCGGGGAACAAGTTTCTCTTCTCTAATGACGGTAAGCTCACTGTCCCCTGGTGGCCCCGCTCGGTGCAGAACATCTTGCGTAACTCCTTCCTCACCTCTGTCACCCATGACGCAAAATCAACACGCCGTCTGCTCACCACATTCCTTAAACCTGAAGCTCTTCAGCGGTATGTTAGAATTATGGATGCCGTCGCACAGCAACATATTAGGACTGAATGGGAAGGAAGAACAGAAGTAAAGGCCTTTTCTCTTGTCAAGTCCTACACGTTTGCACTATCTTGCCTTCTGTTCGCAAACATACAAGAACCAGATTGCATATTGAAGCTTCAACACCAATTCGAGATCATGGCAAAGGGACTTGTACAGATACCATTGAATTTCCCAGGCACACCTTACTATCGTGCTATCAGAGCCGCAGAGGTAATCAGGAAAGAACTTGAGTTAGTGATTAAGCAAAGGAGAATGGATTTGTTAGAGAAGACAGTATCACCAACACAAGATCTTCTTTCTTATCTGCTTGTGACCGGCAATGAAAATGGTCAGCTTCTGTCAGAGATAGAGATCATTGACAACATGCTGATGCTGCTTTATGCGGGCCATGACACCAGTAGCAGTGTAATAACAGTGCTGCTAAAATATCTCGCAGAGATGCCCAACGTTTACGACGAGGTCTTGAGAGGTAGGATTTTGATTCTGTTTTCTAAGATAACTAGTCTCTTTGTTTCATATGTCCTCTGGAATTCTGATAGAATCCAACACTGCTTGATGGGTATGACCTTTAAATCTTGGGTAGAATCTTAACTGTGACATAAGTTGGTGACTCTCATCATGGATTTGAACTGAATATGGTGGCCGTCCTAAAATTATTCAAGAAGATGATTTGCAAAGAATTCTCTTGAATTAAATCATGAATTTATATCTTACTTTTCAATTGAGTACCATGAATTTAAGGTCATATTTATTAATATTTCCTGTTGCAGAAGACCAAAGGAGATGGAACAAGTAAAAAGATCATATTATATACATGTGTATAGAAGAGTATGACAGCATGAACTCACTGTTTTTTAATCTGACTCTAGTTTTATGCCTTGAGTATCAGAACAGAGGGATGTTGCCATGTCAAAAAACGATGGAGAGCTGCTAGGTTGGGAGGACATGCATAAGATGAAGTATTCATGGAGTGTAGTCAGTGAAGTGATGCGATTGTGGTCGCCTATTTCAGGAACTTTCAAAGAGTCCATAGCTGATTTCACTTATGCAGGTTTTACCATTCCCAGAGGATGGAAGGTAGGTCTCTACTAATTTAGAACTTTGTAAAGTATAGAAATTGTTGGACAGTCAAATGAGTCCCACGTCCATTTTGAACGGGGAAATCTAAGGACTTATATAGGACTTGGTCAGTTTATCTAATATTTTAGTCTTTTGGATTGAATACCCAGTCCTTACAAGTGGTATCAAAGCTACATTTCCAAGCCACAACATGTGGACTCAGGAATCCCCTAGCTGG
The DNA here is from genome assembly GCA_022113865.1 of Chimonanthus praecox. Taxonomy (NCBI): domain Eukaryota; kingdom Viridiplantae; phylum Streptophyta; class Magnoliopsida; order Laurales; family Calycanthaceae; genus Chimonanthus; species Chimonanthus praecox. Next base: position 57,910,672 of record CM039086.1, on the reverse strand, counting down.
ACAAGATGACCGGGGATGTACTATCTACCTGAAAGCCTCATCCGAGGGGAAATTGTTGGGCAGCCGAACAAGTCCCACATCGTTTGTGAAGGAAAAAATCTAGGGACTTATATAGAATTTGGATTACTCTACCTAATAGATTGGTCTTTTAGGTTGGATACCCAGTCCTAACATAAATGTCATCAAAACTGAGATTGAAAATTTTTGTCTTCTTTTTAACTTCATGCAGAATGTGACTAACTAGTCACTTGCTCTCCATTTCGGCAGCTGTATTGGAGTGTGAGTTCAACGCACATGAACCCGGAATACTTCCCAGTGCCAGAGAAATTCGATCCTTCGAGGTTTGAAGGAGAAGGGCCTGCTCCTTACACGTATGTTCCGTTTGGAGGTGGGCCCCGGATGTGCCCTGGCAAGGAATTTGCACGGTTGGAAATACTTGTTTTTCTCTATAACGTGGTCAGGAAGTTCAGATGGGAAGAAGTGTACCCTGGAGAATCAATCAAACCTGATCCATTGCCAGTCCCTATGAAAGGACTCCCCTTGCACCTTCGACCTCACAATTCCAAAGCCTGACTCTGTTTTCCTTTCCTCCAGCATGTGTATGGCAGATCAACTACAAAGCGTTCCAATGGTTTACTACTATAGATGCAACATGTATTCAATTTGTATGGTTCTCTTTTCTTAGGTACGCAAAAAATGAAAAGAAGAAAAAAAAAACTAAGCTATGCTACAGTATATCTTGTGAACCAGATATGGAGGCAGGCAGTTGTTTTTACTGATATCGTGAAGGAAATGAAGAGATTGAAAGCTTCAATTAGATTTTGTAATAAGTAATAACATGTATTTCGTGAATGACTTATATTTCTTATCATATACTTAGTAATTTAGTATTTGTTGAAATGTTATCTCTTTTTATCTTATAATAGAATTTATGATTTTTTTTTAATGTTTAAATTATTATATGTATTATGTATATATATGTATAATTTTTAATTCCGCGTATCACACTGCACCCTTATCCTAATTTTTCAAAATTTGCCATGTCCCTTAACGGATACGTGTCGTATCCGATACGCGTACCGTATCGGTGCTTCTTAGGATATCAACTTATCCAAGTCAATTCAGTAGGTTGTGCTACTTGTCATGCGGATATGTGTTGAGTCCCACATTAGATGTGTGCTGGGAAGATCATAAGTGGGGGTAGGCACCACGTGGTTAACCATTTTGGAATGGGAAATGCCTCCATGACAAGTGGTATCAAAGCCAACCAGGGGCACTACCGTTTGGGCTCGGGGACACTGTAGGGGAGCTCCCCTTGAATCATGGTCCCTACACAAAAGAGGTGTAGGTTCCTTGGGGAGGGAGCTAGGGATTGGGCCGGAGAGCATGACAAGCAAGCATGTGTTAAGTCTCACATCGGATATGAGTTAGGAAGGTTCTGGGCTTATAAGTAGGGTATAGGCACCACCCACAGGGGTTAACCATTTTGAGACGGAAAGTGCCTCCATGACATATGGCTTCCCTCAACTTAATTGAAAATGGAATATAGAATAAAAGACACTGGGCCTAGATAGGGCCTGGCTATAGTAGAATTCAACTATATACATCAAAGGAGAGTTACACTTGCATAGAAATACAATATCAGTCTATACAATATGTATTAATACTATTGATTGTAAAAATAAAAATAAATATTATTTATTTTCCAATGAACTTCTATAAATAAACGAGAGAGAGAGATTCCTGTCCTAGTGCTTATGCATCAGCAATATACGTCAAATCGCACGAAATGATGCAACTAAAGTAAAAATATTCAGTCTAAGCAAGATTCTGTTGTGATGAGCTGAGCACCCACTAATAGATTTTTCTGCCCATTTCTACCACCACCACCATTCCATATACCCCCAGATGCGCACTTGAGGTATCTACTATATACATGTCCTTGCATTGACTTTTAGATCATTGACAACGCCCCTACTGCACTTGGAAAAGGTAGAACCAAATTGAGAAGCAGATTCTTTCTTTCCATGCCACTCTGTCATCTTGATAAGACCTTCACGAAAACAACTCTCACACCATAAGGTTCCAACATAATTTGTAATGGATGAAAAATAAAACAACCTGCTGAATTTAGTTATTTAACTAGAGCCTTTTTTAAGATTAATCTAGAGGTTTTTATTAGTTCAGTTGGTGGTGTTGATATTTGGCGAGATTCATTGAAAATAAAATTAAACAACCCAGATTTACTTCATACAAGAGATTTGTGGGTAGTTTCGTGTATTATGGAATTAGTCTCACTTCTAATATAAAGTAGAGATACCCATGTTATATAAAAAAAAAAAAACTCGAGCCTCTTCTCTCTTCAGCTCAGTAGCTACTTTTGTCACATCATTTTTTAACCAAACTTTAACACTTCATTCATTCATTCACTTCACTTTAATTAAAAAAAATTCCAACATTGCCTTCATTGTACAAGCCCTTCATTGATAACTCCGTATAAATGCAGCACTTGTTGGCAAATAGTTGTCATATTCAGAGTGGCTCTTCAACAAGGAGTTTTTTTTTTTTTTTTTTTTTTAACGATTGGGTAAGATTCACTCAAAAGAGGGGAAAACATTCTCAAAATTTATAAGACACGGCTCCAATGAAAACCATAGGAAACAAAAGATAAAGAAACAAAAACGTTCACAATCTGAGCCAAGCAAGTAAGTCTCTCAATCTCTAAAAACTCTCATCTTTATCTCTCAAGACTGTCAACAAACCACCCAACGCCCAACTTGTAATACTCCAAAATTTTAATCCCATAAATCAATATAATTTCTCTTAATGATGAGGAATGAATAGGGTTGATACTATGTATTAGGTCAAACGAGGAAATAAATAATTAAGAAAGAATATGAGATTAGAAGGATGATGGAGTAATTAAGCGAGATTTAAGAAAGACTAAATTAAGGGATGATTTAGTTAAAATAATTTTTAAAGTAGAGTACAATATAATTAATTGATGGAAATTTTGGTGATTAGTTAATTAAGAGAGATTAAGGGAGATTTAATTAAGTTACTAATTTAATTTGATAATACTCAATGGAATGGATTTTAATTAATGAAAACTAATTAATGAGGTGGCGAATATGCCACATCAGCGATGACGTGACAATAAATGATGAGGTGGCATGCCACATGGCAAGATAAGGATGAAAGCAACATCATCACTCTACCTTTAGCTTGGACCAATAAGTGCTCTTCACCTCACCACCCCACTTTTAATTTGGACCAATAAGTGTTCTCCACCTCACCACTTTTAACTTTTGTTTTTTGACTAAAAAGTAAAATAAGGATAACGTAGAAGAAAAAGCACAAAAAAGAGAGTAGGGCTCCATCTCTATCTCTTTTTCTCCATTATCTTCTTCTATCCTCCTCCTCCATCTTCTTCCTCTCTAAAAATCTAAAGCAAAAGAGAGAGAGAGCTGGAAATTTCTCTTCCTCTTCCTCTCTTTGGTGCAAATCTCTCTTCAAAATTTGGAGGTTGAAAGAAAAAAAAGGAAGGAAGGACTTGAAGACTTGATTAGAACTTTAACAAATAGATTCCCGAACACTCTTGATTATTTGAGTTAGATGTTAAAATGTTTCATCTCTTCATCTAAGTTCTTACATCAAAGAAACTATGGAGAGAAATTAAGTAATGGATTGTAATGAAGAGATAATGGAAAGTAGTAGGTATTTTCATAAAATAGAATTATATGAGAAGTTTTACTTAAAATCCTTGATATTTAGATATTTTCTATTAAAGTATTTTTATAACTCCATTAGAATATTTAAATGTCTTTATTTATTGGTTTTTGTTAGAAAAAGAGTTTAAGAAAATGATATGTTATGATGAACTTTGGAAAAAAATGATTCATTGTAAAACTGTTTCTACAAATCAGTCCAAGAAATGGACCTTTAAATATCTCAAAATGATTTTTTGGGAATTTGTGACTATTTTTCAGATCTTCTACTATGAAAGAGGTTTTCAAAAAGTATTTATTCGCAGTTTTTGGACATCGGGAGGTATCCGAAATAATTTTATAAAAACTAGACAGTTTTAAGATAGAAAACTGTTTTTACATATCAGTCCCGAAAATAGACCTATAACCATTTCAAAACGATTTTCTGGATATTTTTGAATACTTTTTGTCTATACTACTATCAAACAACTTTCCAAAGAGTATTTACTCCAGTTATTCCAATACCGAAAAGAACCCGAAATGATTTTTACAAAAGCAGTGCGCAGTTTGTATTCCAAAACTAGAAAGGCTAGTTTTGGACATCTTCACTAGATCTGAAATTTTATTTTCTAATAATGAGTCTTTTGTTCCTAAATTCTGATTTTCTAAAGAATACATCAGTGACTTTAAATAATTTAGAGTTTTATGAATTATGTTTAAATGGAGTACTATGGGTAAAATGACCATTTTACCCTTGGTTTGGACAAAACACACATGTTGAGTTATTTATACTCTAATGACCTTCATCAAATGACCCTTAAAGCTTAATTAAGACTCTCACAAATTTAATTAGAGGGTTTTTATACTATATTGACGTGAGAATTATATGTTGACACATATGAACGAACGAAAAGGTGAGAGTAACTCTGAGATTGTCCGATCTACTTCGTGAATCGTTTATCCTCGCTGGTCACCTTAGACCAGGTAGGTTTTCCTATTTCGTTGATGTCACGCCCCGACCCAAAGGATGGGCCCGGAACGCGACTGATTTTTTTTTTTTTGAAAATAAACTAACACAAGCACTTTAACTGGGCCGGATCAATAGTTGGGCCCAGAGGTCACACATGATCCCGGCACGTGAACTCAAACATGTACCATAAATCTACCCAACAAAGTAGATATAACAACAACATCAACACATAACATGAACATATGAAATTCAACCATTGATTCATCATTCAAAACATCATCTCAAAATTACTACAAGAGGAACACAGTTTAATACATCACATTTAAACAAATTAAGTACCACACCCGGTACTTAATAAAAGCAAATGGTTCTAAGAACCAACAAGTAAAGATAAGGGTATTCCCCTCCGGGGGAATCCCGAAACACCGCCTCAGCTTATCCACCCTAAGCTTGAAAAAGAGGGTTCTCCTCCTCGGGTTCATCTCCTGAAAGGTGAGTGGGGTGAGCTAACTAGTCCAGTGAAGGAAATATAACAATACAGTTTAAGTAAAATAATAGGTCAGTAATAGTTCAATAATATCACATGCTTGATAACAAATAAGCATAATATCAAGTAAAGTCTCATCATCATCTTTCCATTACCGCTATCATCCAACGTAACGTCTGCCGACTACACTGAGACACGTATTAAGTCCTGACACGGTCAAAATACATCCTTACAAGTACATCTCCGGCTCTGACTTAGCCGATACTGACATCCCCAAGTCAGCAACTGACGACACTCATGGTCTACCCATGGTCCAGTAGACATAAACCATCTCCCATATGGCCGATATTGGTTCAATAGCCCAGGTACGTGGAAGCAGTCTTACATATCCATATGATCAATATCGTAATAATCACAATCATCATCAGCACTCTTACCATAGTGCATCATGTCTAGTCACATTAGTGGGTTCATCAAATCTGAAACCACCTATTGTCCAAGACTCATCTCATAATAAAACCTGTTTACATATTCTGCAGATTTAAGTTCCCTCACCGTGTTTGTGTGATTTCGCGGTCTCTATTCAAAGAACACACAAGTGCACAATTAATATACAGATCAAATACATACGCACAAGTAGTATTTTGAAATCTCACGTTTTTCCAAAAATATCCAAGGTATATGGAATTGAGTCTCTTAATGGGTTTGTATCCTTTTTAAATTATCATAATCCACAAAATAATAACATAATAGAAATGGGCTCAGTCTAAAACTCATATTGTTTTCTGGGCATTGACCAGATTGACTTATTGAGTTAGGTCTAAATCCTCGGGTCACTTCTTAGTTGTCTTCTGGATAGGACCAAATCTGACATTTTGAGTTAGGCCTCGAGGTCACTCAGTGCCCGATTATATAGCATCGGCGTGGAAGTGAGATCACTCAGTGCCCGACCAATAGGGTCGGCCTTAAAGTGAATACAATAGTATTTACACTATAGTAATAAGAGAAAAGGGGTTAGTACATTTTTAATTAACAAGGGGGGATTAATCATCATCAAATCACATCAATGAATCAAACAAGAACAATCAAACAATATTTTAACACTTAAAAACTGGGTCCCTTGGAACATGCCTCGGAACCAAGTACAGTGGCTTCGGATCATCCAAACCACACCTAATCTGGTCACTGACCTCGGAACATGGGTCTGACTTCTGATCGTCCGAAGATCGGGTCTCGGATCATCCGAAGTCCATCCGAACCGAAAAGAATTCTGAAAACAAATCTCGGGTGGGTCTGGTCCTCGGAACATCCGAAGTCTGGGTTCGGAACGTCCGAGTGGGTTCGGTCCTTCCGAACTCGGCTAGGTTCGTCCGAAGGGGTCTGGCTTGCCTCGGACGTAACTGGGCTTCGGGTGAAGCTTGGAACGTCCGAGGGTTAGCTCTCGGACCGTCCGAAGGTTCGAACCATCCGAAGATCGGCTCTCGGACCATCCGAGAGTCGTCTTCCTCCACTGTCTGCACCAGCAGACAGTGACGACCATTACACAGTGAAATACGAATCGGGAAACAGAGGGTTTCCCGGATTTGTTTCCACATCTAGCCGACCCGAGGAGTCCTCTTTCCATAGGGAGAGGTTTGAAGCTCAGAAGTTTACTAGGCCAACCGATTTTAAAGTCAAATCCTCACGGGTACATAAAACCCATGGTTTTTCCTTAGATTTTGAAATGGTTTTATACACTCAAAACAGAGCCAAAACCGGGTTTTTTGGATTCAAAACTGATTGTAATTGAAAGAGGAATGCAAAGGATACCTTCATTTGGGTTCCAGGTTTGAAAATCCGGATTTTTAAAAAGCTTCCTCTAAGCTACGGGTGACTGAAAACTGAGAAAGAACAGAGGCTAAGGCAGGGGTCTCGGCTGGTTTTCACAGAGACCTGAGACTAAGGGAGAGAAGAGATGCAGTGGGAGGAAATCTACTGGGCTAAGGGTTCATTTTATAGAAAAACCGGCCGGGAGAAGTGGCCGTTGAGCCACTGCATACAGTACCGGCTTACGTCCGCTACAGTGGTTGCAGATCAGCCCTCCAGATTTTCCCAATTTTGCAAATAAGTCCTTTATTTGATAAAATCTGATATTTAATCTAAAACTATGATTTTAAAAACTCAAAATCATAATCCAACCTTACAGATAGGTTGTCTTTTGGAAACCTTGATCACCATAAAATTTTTGGAATTAATCTCTCACTACAAATCATTGATTTAAATAAAAATCAAAATTTAACCTTATTTACTTAAATAAACAAATGTTAAAATAATCAATTTAGAAATCTCATTTTGGGGTGAAATGGAATAATTAGACCATACTTACAATGGTCTAATACAAAATACCAGTTTCAAAATTTATCTTACTCTGAAAATTATTTAAAATAATTATTTCTCCTTTTCGGGGTTTTGACGGGCGGATTTTAAATACTATTTTCTGAAAATAAATTTATTTTAAAATCATAAATATAAATCCTTTATTAAGGAGAACGTTATCAATCAATAATATTCACATATCAACATAATTTATAAAATAAATACAACAAGCGGTAAATTCCCAAAATGCACCTCCAGCTGAAAGAGCTAGATCACTGAGCTTACGAGCTCGGATTGGGGTCATACTTGGGCTTTCCTCAAAGCCCTAACTGAAATCTTCGAGATTAACCGGTTAAACAAGATTATTAAGCTAAAACACGCCTAATCTGGGGGGAGGATATTACAGTTGAAATACAATTGGGTGTAGACTTATTATTTTATTAAGAAATGAGAAAAGAAATGATGAACTGATTTTCAATTGACAATTATGTATTTTGGTTTAGAAATTATGGCATTATGAGAATTAAAAGGTGTGATTATAAAAGTATTGCTTTAACTGATTTAGTATCATATGAAAATGAGAAGTTATGATATTTTGAATATTATGTATAAAGTCTCTATATGGTATTATGAATAAAGTTCATGTATTTAGAATGTATAAGGTATTTATGAAGAAAATAGTATTTGTAAGATCAAAAGAATAAGTTGATAACACATAGCATGAATCATGGAAATCAAATGCATTCATATTCTTCATGTATGAAGCATGGGATAGGAAAGACATATCATGAGAATAAATTGACCTTACTATTCGGGTTATAATTATAGGGTTGAGTGGGTGAACCAAAGTGCCGAATGTCTGGACGGACTTTGGGGTCGTATTATGATTTGACGAATGAAAGTGTTGAATTGATCCGGGCAGACTATGATGTCGTACATGAGCGTGATAGATTGAAAGGAATGATGTTACACCAGTGGAACCGGTGGTGTTGTAATAATGTGTATTAAGATTTCCCCCAGAAAAATGTTAAGTGTGAAATGATGTATACGGGATGTGAGGTGCCTTACATGGGGCACGATAATGGTATACATATATCATGGCACCCATGGCATGACATGTTACATATTAATAACCATTCATATGAACTAAATATGGTATTGGAGTAATGAAAAAAGTATAGTTTTGTAAAAGGTTTGACGAATGAGTTTATGATAAGACATTTTCATAATAAAACGATTAAGGCTTTACCTTGAATTTTCTATCTTGATTTAGAAATACATCTTGAGAAGTGTATTATGATACATGGTTGACATGTAGTATTTTTGAAAGGATAAGTGAATATGATTTCCTTATAAGTATTGTTTTGACTATACCTTTGAGAATGAAAGTACGAGTAAATTAGGTATGAGTACCCTGTAAAGAAGTATGTACATATGTTTTTAATTATGATATCTCTAAAATGAGTCAAATCTGAGATTTGTAATATAAGTAAATAGTTTGAAAAGAGTACTAAGTATATCTTGAATAAGATTGTTTGTGAATAGGTATGGATTTATGACCTAAGTATGGTTTCATAAAATATGAAGTACGATATGATCGAGAATTGATAAAAGTACAAGTATATTTAGTGTCTATATATGACATACCGTAGGCATACTATGTGATTAGAATTCCTACTGGACAAGTTGACTAAGCCCATAAATTTCCCCCACCAGTTTTGTATGCAGGTTTTGGAAGACGGAAATGATATCGGACCAAGTGATGGCCGAGCATGAATGAGATGGAGATTAGAGAACAAAGTCTTGTGGACTTGGAATTATTTTGATATTATGAGAAATATGAGATCAATGTACTTTTGTGTAAGAATATAATCTTTTTGGGGAATGTATATTTATGATTTAGATTCATGTATTTAAGTTTATTTGTATTTGACTCAATGTATAATCATTTTGGGAATTCCTTATTTTGTTATGAGACGTGATTGGCTATTCATGAATGATATAAATGTTTAAAATTTTGCAGGATTAACAGGGTATGTGCAAATGTTAACATGCATACCCTAGTTGGGTCAGTCAAGTACCGGGTCTTCAGACTCGGACTTGGCTCACATATGACGCTCGCCTCCCTCTCCACTAAAATATTCCTAATATATTACTCTGACGACGGTGGTTTGAGGGAGGGGCGTTACACAACTCGCTGCTGGCAGCATTTGCATGGACCCAAAAATAGACACTCTGCATGAAAGGGTCTCTTACATTAATTAAATTGATGGACTGAACTTTGAGCTTAGACATGAGTTCTATAATTTCCAAGACGTGAACTTTGCACACCCATTGGCAGGTTGAAGGATGAAAGAGCTTGCAATAGATGTCCTCCTCAGTTAAGTGCATTGCCATGGAAAAATACCCTGTATCTTATATCAGTCAAGATTTTCTAGCTAACAACCAAGGGACAACTGTAAGCGTTTTTTAAGATCCTATTATTCCTCTCTTGCCAAGAGAGCCAAATCATTGTAGGAATGATAAGCCTTGCATCAAGATTTTGTATAAGGTTTTTCTTCATGATGATGAGACTTTTGCTTTGCTCAAAGATATCTAAACCTTACTCACTAAAATCGAATCTTTTGAGAACGAGCTTCCAGATACAAATCACAAATTACACTTGAGCAGGTGTTGTTTAGTTTCTCTTTCAGAAATTCAGAGCTCACATGAATTAGAGTAGTGAATGCCAATTTGCAGAAGTAAATCTTTAGTCTTAAGGCCAGAACTAAAATAAAGCCAAGCAAAGTGCGAATGTTTGTTTATGCATCTGAGGAACCACACATACTTGACCCAATCGGGCTCAGGTATATTTCTGATTCTAGAGTTGACGATAGAGGAAAAAGAGTAGTTACCCAAATCATTCCAAGTCCAAAAAATTCCATCCTTGATATCTTGCAAAGGGAGTTGAATGGAATTGATAAAGAAGGCGATTTCCAAAAGCTTATTGGAAGTAGCAGTTGCAAAATTCCATCCACAAGACGCAATGAAGGTGTTGACTTTTATTTTCTCACCAAGACCTAGATTATAAATTGCCCTACGCACCAAATTGCTCTTTGAGAATGAATCCTGGAGAAATCCACTGATCCAGCTAGAAAAGGGTAGAAACCCCATGACCAATTGAGTGAAAGATTGACGGCTTAGCCTGATCTCTGGCCATAAGATTAGGTCTCCATGCCCAAAAAACACTTCTTTTGATGGACACCTCCCAGAAGCTTTTGCCTTTTAGATATTTACTGTGAATCCAATTGACCCAAAGGTTATTGGAGCCAGAAGCAAGTCACTTGTTTCATAAGACGAGCCTCATTGATGACATGTAAAGGCCTAAGCCCGAGTCCACCCTTAGACTTAGGGGAACAAATTTTGTCCCAGCAAATTGTGCTCTCCCATATTTAGAGTCCCAGAAAAAACCCCTCATAAGCTTTTCAATTTCGGACAAATAGGATTTTGGAAGCAAAAAATAATTAGTCTGGTATATATGGAAATTGTTGATGGTGGATCTTAGAAATTCAAGCCTTCAAACAAAAGAGAGGCAACAACTATCCCACCCATTGATCCTGTTACGAATTTTAGAGACGAACTGAGAGCATTCAGAAACATGCAACCTAGCAGAGAACAGAGGCATTTCTAAATACGTAACAGGTAGCCTAGCTTCCATCATACCCAAGAAGTTAAGGATTTCATCCTTTAAGTGGCAAGATAATGCAGACCTAGGGTCAAATTAGAGAAATTTGCCAGTAGGCTAACAGTTTCAGAGAATGGTTTCTAAAGGACCTGCACAACCAATTAGTGTTCGTAAAAGGATTCTGCCTTAGCTGGAGTTTTGCTAAGCAATATCCGAATCGAAAAACATAAGAGTCCAGGAATTCAACTAAGTCTTATGGAATTTAGATTAAGGTCTCTTTTAAGCCCATTGATTTAAGAATTGCAGAAACGGGTGACTAAAGGAGATTAAAGAGAAAACAATTAATTCTTAATCTAAAACCATAAAAAAAATGATTGAATTTAAATCACCAAGACTTACTTGTAAAAGGGTTGAAGTCTGGAGCCCAGTCCAACTTCAAGAAATTTGAAAAACTCCACAGAGCCGTCTTGAAAAAAGTCTGAATTTTATTTGATGTGTAAAATTCGAAGATTACACATGTATTTATACGAAAAAATCTATGAAAAGACTAAAATACCCTATTGCCTCATCAAACTAATCCTAACATTCTATCTTGCCATCACATCAAATCCAATGGCTAAGATTTTATTCTAAGAAAGAGAATTCCTCTCCAAGCTAAAGAGAGAATTTCTCTCCAAGCATGTCCAACTTGGGATTTTCGCCCAAGGCATGGAGAGAATCTCTCCATGCGCCACCTCCTCCTTTTATCTCTTCACTCTCCTTTTAATCCCCACTTGACACTGTAGGAGAGACTGTCACAACACGATTCGATATTTCGAGATTTTAGAGAGATCTGGGGATCTCCAAGATGGTTATAGGAGTTTTGATAGCATAGGCTAGCGTGTGGACTCTCTAACGAGCCCAAGTTTGTCCATATCCGAGCCCGAGAGCTTGAGGGGCATTTTGGTAATTTTACAGTATTATTGTTATTTCTGAGAAAAATATTTGAAAATTCACAAAAAACTTAGAATTTAAATAATTCGGTCCTCCAAAGTTTGCACACACAATCTCCTCAATTAGATGCACATGTAGAATGATGAAAGATCACAAAATGTTTGGTTTTCGATTTTTTCTCTTGATTTCATGATTTTGAAAAATAATATTTTAAAATTAATTCTGAGTATTTATTTTATAAAAAAAAACATGTTTTTAGGCCAAGGATTGGTAAAAGAATTTAATGAAATTTTTAGAGTTTTCAAAAGAGGTATTTTGAAAACTCAATTTTAAAATCCCCAAATTTTCTAAACTTAATCCATTTTTCTCAATTGTTTTTATAATTTAAAATAAATAAATCAAAAGCCATGTTTCCACCTTAAAACCTCCATTTTTATGATTTATTTGATGGAGTTTAAAAAATATATTTTACAACAAAATACCCCAAAAACCATGTGGGCCGCATGGGACCCACACTCCACTCACCCAAACCCACTTCTTTGTAGAGAAACCCTAACTCCTCTTTCCTTATCTCTTTCTTTTTCTTCCTCACTCTTTCTTCAAAAACCCTAACGCTAATCTCTATCTTCTCCCTCTCCAAACCCTAGCCGTTACCCTTTCTATATCCTCCCTCTCTTAGCCGACACCCTCTCCTTCACCTTCATCGTCTTTGTCATCTTCTTCTTCTTGTTCTTCTTCCATATGTCTCTTCATATCCCTCACTTGATCACTCTTTACTACCTCTATTTCCCTCGATTTTCCTCTCTACCTTTTTCTCCCTCTTCCTCTCTCTCAAAGTCCCTTCTTTTCTCCCCATTTTCCTTCCATTCTTTACCCTAATCGGTCACCACCTTCTGTCATCATCCCAACTTTGGCCGCCCATCTGGCCGGCCCTTTTAACTCTCAATTTTTGAGTTTTTCGAACCACTCCTTTTATCAAAATTGTTTCTCTTTGATTTTCACTTATTTTCCCTATTTTTTTGAGATTTTTTGGAATTTCTCCTAAAATCACCCTTTCTCCAAGTTGACTCAGTCGAGTCACCATTGCGTTGGGACTCAACAAACCCCAAATTGTTAAACCTCCTTTCTCCTTCATCTCTTGGTTTTTTTTTCCCTTTCTTTTGAGCCTAAGGAATGTTGAATCGGACCCTATTCAATTCTCGACTTGGTGTGACTCAGTCTCCAACTCGGCGCCTGAATTTTCAGTTGGACCTTAGGAGCTCCATGCACATGTCACCAACACTTAGATGAGGGGACTCATCAAACTTGTTTTAGCATACATGATTTGCATACATCTATCTTGTGATTGTTTGGACATAGAGTGATATGAAGGGGACTCCTATGTGTTATTAGCCACTGGGCAAGGGAAAATTGTTGAGAATGTTATGTGGCGAGGGACCCACTCAAATGCACTTGTGCCATATGTATAACACACATTGATGCATCATGATGATACTCTTGTGTGATAACTTGTTAATTGGGTTGTATGATGATATTTGACTAAGCTTGGTACAGTAACAAATCAATGAATGATAACATGTTAATGTATGATAATGTATTGGATTGGTTTAGATGATAACATGCATTGTGATGGGTATGTTAACATGATGACATGAAGTATGACTTATGAGATAACATGTCATGTGGATCATGCGACGATATGTAATATGATTTGGACATTAACATGCTAATGTGTGATGTGATTTATAAGATAGCATTTGATTTGATTCCAATAACATGATGATTAGGTTTTGAGAATATGATGATTGGGTTATGATAACCTATATATGTTTTGCATGAGGATGCAATAATCTATATATATGTAGTAGAAATGCATGTGTAGATAGTAGGTGCTATTTCCAACTATGCAATGACTTATATGCCATGCACTTGTGTTGATAACGTGCGTAGAGGCAGTTGACATGCATGCAGCAAGTACTATGGAACACCAGTGGGGCTTGGGTGCTAGGTTGCATCGGGACCTAGAGACTCCCCTTGATACGGTGTAGATGCTTATGGTGTGGAGTGTTTGGGTACCGTGGATGGACCACGGGTTGTGATGGATTGTTGGAACTCTAGGTGTTGAAGTGTTGGCTCGGTTTACTCCATAGAGTGTTTAGTCATTCCTCAGTAGGGCTTGTGGTAGTGGAAATCTCTACCCTATAGGTGTACTAGTGATAACCCCAGGGTGACTGAGCGAAACTTAGTATGATAGTGGTACCAGGTATTTGAGGGTTATTATTGAAGAAGTCGTGGTTGTCGGGTACGCGAGTGCGTAGTTTTGTGATAGTATTTGGTTGTTTCATACAATTGCTCTATGACTCAATACTGTTTTGTATCTGGCAAGCGAGTGTGTGGTTTCGTGATAGCATTTGGTTGTTTGATACTATTGCCCTACGACTCGGTAATGTTTTGTGTCGAGTACGCGAGTGCGTAATTTCATAATAGCATTTGGTTGTTTTCATACCATTACTCTATTTGTCGGTAATGTTTTGTGTAGAGTACGTGAGTGCATAGTTTCATGATAGCATTTGGTTGTTTGATACCATTGCTCTATGACCCGGTACTATTTTGTATCGGGTACACGAGTGTGTAGTTTTGTGATAGAATTTGATTGTTTTGATACCATTGCTCTACAAATCGGTATTGTTTTGTGTCGGGTATGCTAGTGTGTAGTTTCGTGATAGTATTTGGTTGTTTGATACAATTGCTCTACAACTCAATATTGTTTCGTGTCGAATATGCTAGTGCATGGTTTCGTGATAGCATTAAGTTGTTTTGATATCATTGCTCTACGCGTCAGTACTGCTTTGTATCGGGTACGCGAGTGCATAGTTTTTGTGATAGCATTTGGTTGTTTTGATGCCATTGCTTTACAACTCGATAATGTTTTGTGTCGAGTACGCGAGTGCATAGTTTCGTAATAGCATTTGGTTATTTTGATACCATTGCTCTACGACTCGATATTGTTTTGTGTCGGGTACGCGAGTGCATAGTTTTGTAATAGCATTTGATTGTTCGATAGCATTGCTCTAAAACTCAGTACTATTTTATATCAGATACGCGAGTGCATATTTTTGTGATAGCATTTGGTTGTTTGATACCATTGCTCTACGACTCAATATTGTTTTGTGTCGGGTATGCAAGTGCATAGTTTCGTGATAGCATTTGATTGTTTGATACCGTTGCTCTCCGACTCATTATGTTTTGTGTCGGGTACGCGAGTGTATAGTTTCGTGATAGCATTTGGTTATTTGATACCATTTATCTACGACTCGATACTATTTTGTGTAGGGTACATGAGTGCATAGTTTCGTAATAGCATTTTGTTATTTGATAACATTTCTCTATGACTCGATATTGTTTTGTGTTGGGTACACGAGTAGTTTCATGATAGCATTTGGTTGATTGATACCATTGCTCTACGACTCAGTACTGTGTTGTGTCGGGTACATGAGTGTGTGGTTTCGTGATAGCATTTGGTTGTTTCTTTCATGTGCTCTTAGGTCGGTATTGTTTTGTGTCGAGTACCTGAGTGCGTAGCTTCGTGATAGCTTTGGTTGTACGAATGCTCTACGACTCACGGTATTGTTTTGGACTCACCATTAGTTCAGTGGTTGGTCCGGGATGTCAGTGACACTGGGTATAGGGCAGCCTTAGATGGGTTATTGTGAATGGTACCATGGCTCTGTATGTGAGTATAGCTTGAGGTATGATGCATTAACCTGATGCGAGACTATTGTTTAAAGATGTCACTTGTTGGTCTCCATTTGAAGCTTATGGGAGTAGTGAATTCAACCGACTTACTCTATAGATGACCGATGAAACTCCATGAGAGGCCAATGGGCATGGCATGGTTGATATGTTGATTAGGTCAATTTTGGACTTAGGACTGTGAAGGGTACCTGGGAGTCGGGCTTCTGGTCGTGTGACCGACTATTGGACCTCTGCGGATCCGATGTTGCTGTGGTTTGAGGTTATTGTCACCGTTGGTGAGGTGAGTAGACCAAGGTTTTTAGACATTTGACAATACTACTCTAGAGTTAGGGTAGTTAGAGGATGTACTAGAGGCATGATAGACTTGGTATGTGTGCTATGTGTAGAAGCTATGATTGGGAGATCATGCATGTAGGCATTCTAGTCATGGTGTGTCCATATGTTTAATGCAGTAATGTTAAATAGCATGTGATGCATGCGTTACTCTCATTGAGCATGTTGAGCCCATCCCTTGTCTTTCAGGGGTTGCGATGGAGGCGGATCCAACGAGTCCCAAGACCAGACTTAGGGTGTTGAGCGGTTGTTGATAATTTTAGTTCTTTTGTTTATGCTTTTGATAGGACTCTTCTGTTGTGAGGCTATTATGTATGTTGAGACATTATTACATGTTTTGAGGTTAACTATAATAACTCTGTCTTTTACACTGTACTATGTTGATGGTATCTTGGACTTTCACATATTTCACTATATGCTGTAGCATGGACGTTTTGTATTGGGAGGTGAGTTGCCCTGTTTAATTCAAAAAAAAAAAAAAAATGTACCTGAGATATCAGTAAGTTGTTATGTGAGATTGTATTAGTAGTGATGTGTCCATAGTGGGACGGTTCGTTATAGAGACTGTAGAAGTTGGGCTTTTCTTTGGCTTCTTAGAGTGGGCTTGTTGAGGTCTGGTCTGTTTAAGTTTGGGCTTAGCCTTAATAAGCTGGTCTGCTACACTCGGTCCAACTGGGATTCGACTAATAAAATCGATGGATTTATTAGACAAAGTCCAATTGTGGGTCCCTCGATCAAAATGCTCCATAAAATCCATGGCAGTCCGAACATGGATCATTGGGTCTGATGCCCTCATCATCTCCCCCCAACTAAGGATAACTCGACCTCGAGTTGGCATGGTCATCTGTTTGAAAAGGCTCATCGCCTCGATAGGGCTTCAGATCAGGCATGTTTAAGGTGTCCTGTATATTGAAGCCATCTGACAACTTCACCTTATAAGCATTGTCGTTAATGCGACAAAGAATCTCACAAGACCCAATACTACATTGCTTCAATTTGGTATACATTCCACTAGGGTGCCTCTCTTTCTTGATGTGAATCCAAACCAAATCATCTTCGTTAAATCGTACAAGTCGCTTGTTGCGATTTACATCTTCTTGATACCTGTTGTTGCTGTAATGGACCTTAGCTGACACATCTTGGTGTATCTTCCTGATCTCAGTAACACCGTATTTTGCCGACTGACTATTGGTACCTTTGAGAGGCAAAGGAGCCAAATCCAACACCAAATATGGATTAGAGTTGTACACAACATCGAAGGGGCTGCTTTGGTGGTGCAGCCCTTTGAGTTGTTGTAGGCAAACTCTGTTTGAGGAAGACTACTTCCCACTGCCTCAGCTTGCTTCCAACAAGGCTCCTGAGTTGATTACCAATAGACATGTTGACCACTTCAATTTAGCAATCAGTTTGGGGATGGAATACACTGCTAAACTTCAATTTTGTTCCCAACATGCTCCAAAGACAACCAAAAGTGGCTCATAAACTTGGTGTCCCAGTCCAAAACAATGGACTTAGGCACACCGTGAAAGCGTACTACTTCACGAAAAAATAAAGCAGCAACATGAGTGGCATCTGCGGATTTCCGACATGGTATGAAGTGAGCCATCTTGGAGAAACGATCCACTACCACAAAGATGGAGTCATAACCTGCCTAGGTCCGTGGGAGGCCCAATACAAAGTCCATGGACACATCCTGCCACGGGCCTGTTAGAACTGGCAATGGTGTGTAAAGGCCTGAATTTTGGGTTGAATCTTTAGAGGTCTGCCATATGTGGCATCTCTGGACGCACCGAATCTCCTCTTTCTTTAACTTGGGCCAATAAAACTCCTCTTCCAATGCTACGAGAGTCTTGTCAAGCTCAAAGTGAATTGTTAATCCGCCACCATCAACTTCGTGAACCAGCTTTTCTTGGAGAGAACTAGCACACACAATCGGAGCCTTAGAACATAAATCCATCAGAAAAGTGGAATCCATTCTTGAGCCCAGTCTGCACGTTGGCCCATATCTGACCAAAGTCTTCATCCTAATCATACAAGTCTATAAGGGAGTCAAACACAACTACTTGGACCTTCAAGATGGCCAATAAGTTGACCCGACGGCTGAGAGCGTCAGCCACCTTATTCTGCACACCAGACTTGTATGGCACTACAAAAGTGAACCCATGTAAATAGAAGACCCACTTAGCATGTTGTGTGCTCAACTTGTGTTGCCCATTGATGTATGAAAGAGCCTGATGGTCCGAGTTCAGCACAAAGGGCTTGCTGATCAGATAATGACACCATATTTTCAAGGCCTCAATGATGGCCAAGAATTCAATATCATAAGGTTGTAGCAAGTCTGTGGGCAATCTAGCTTCCTATTGAAGAATGCTATGGGCCTATGGGCCTATGATCCTAGCTCAAAACACCTCGGATACCCACGTGCGAGGCATCACAGTTAACCACGAACTGCTTACAGAAGTCTGGAATGACAAGAACTAGGGCAGTGGAGAGCTTCTCTTTAATGGATTTGAAACTTTTTTCTGCCGTTGGGTGAGTTTGAACACCTTCTGTTTGAGGCAATCCTTGTACAGGGCCATGATGGTGCTGATGTCCTGTACAAACGGCCGATAGAAAGGGCTAGCCCAAGGAAGCTGCGGGCCTCAATCATAATCTTTGGCAATGGCCAATCTCGAACTACCTGAATCTTGGAGGGGTCCACCTTGACTCCATTTGCAGAAACAATATATCCCAAGAAATTTACAGAGTCAGTAGAAAATGTACATTTCTTAGGATTAAGCGAAAAGTTTCTCTTTGCGAAACTACCCGAAGGTGGTCCAAATGTTCTGTCTCTATCTTATTGTAGACAAGGATGTCATCAAAATAGACGACCACAAATTCCTGATGAATAGACGCAGTGTTTGGTTCATGACTCGCATGAAGGTGCTTGGTGCATTAGAGAGTCCAAAAGGCATGACTAACCACTCAAGCAAGCCTTCCCGAGTCTTGAAAGTCATCTTCCACTCATCACCTGGGCAGATATGGATTTGATGATACCCACTTCGAAGGTCTACCTTGGATCCTAACAACTCATCCAGCATGTCGTCGAGGTGTGGAATAGGAAACCTGTAGAAAGCTGTGATCTTGGTGATGACCTTGCTATCAATGCACATCCGCCAACTACCATCTATCCTTGATGTGAGCAATGTCGGCACTGAACATGGGTTGAGGCTTTCTCTGATGAAGCCACGGTCCACTAACTCTTGCACCTCTTGGTTCAACTTTGTGCTCTCTGTGGGTGACTTCTTATTTGGGCAAGGTTGCCCCTGACACGAGATTTATGCAATACTGAATTTCGCACATGGGAGGAAGCCATGGTGGTAGTTCCTCCCGAAGTACATCTGCAAACTCTGTCGGCACTGGCTACACCACTAGGGGAATGGATGAGTCAGGAGTGGCCTCCAGGGCCACCAAAGGGTACAACTCACTTTGGCTTTCTCTAGTCTCCTCTTGCAACTGGAGAAAAGTCACAACGCTCCCCTCCGCCTTGTTTTTCTTTGCTTGATCCCACTCCTTCGTAGGGCCCAAAATGTATTTGACGCCGTCTTTGAAGACAGTGTATAGGTTCTTGACGCCGTCATGCTTGGTCTTCTTGTCAATTTGCCATGGGCTCCCTAGTAGCAAATGACAAGTGTCAATGGAGATACATAGCACCATAGGTCATCTTTGTACTTGTCAATAGAAAAAGGAAAGAGGCATTCTTGTTCAACGGTTACAACACTACCATTTTTTAACCACTTAAACTTATAGGGTGTCTATGCCTCCGCGGTTTGAGTTTTAGGCACTCAACCACTTCTTGGGCTACAACATTGCAACTAGACCCACTGTCAATAATAAAACTACATAATTTCCCCATGATAGTACACTTGGTTCTGAAAACTTTGGTTCGTAGCCAATGATCTTCCTGTCATTCCATTGGAGAGATGAGAACCTGCTGGATGATGAAGTTCTCTCCGTCTTTGTCACCAAAGATGATTTCGGTCTCCATTGGAAGCCTTCTCTTCTTCTTCCCCATTATCTACAGCCTCCTCTGCATCATCTTCTTGGACTAGGGTGATGCGGCGGTTAGGACACTCAGAGGCCACATGACCTAGTCCCTGGCACTTGAAACACTCCAGCGGAACTTTCTGCAAACATTTCGCGGGTGGAACTTGAGGAGAAGTCTTCTGAGCGAGCTTGGATGATGAACCCCCTGCTAAAGATCTAGGATTCATGGGTCGGCTCTGTACCGGTCCAATGCGGTTCCGTCGGCCTTCTATTTGCTCGAACTGGAGTGTCTTTTGGTAAGCAGTGGACATATGGGTAATGTCAAGGTCAGCCATGAGGTTACTGATGGAAGGGCATAGACCCTCCATATATCGTTGGACAACAACTTGCTCGGACTCAGGTAATTGTTGTAGGTGATTAAGAGGTTGAACTCTTCTGTGTATTCCAACGATTTTGTACCTTGCTTGAGTTTTTGCAACTTAGAGAACAAAGTTTGTACATGGTTAGGAGGCAAATAAACAGTATACATGAGTTTATTGAGTTTATCCCATGACTGGATTGGGTCCTTGCCTAGGTACCTTTGCTCTATCCTAACTCGTTTATACCATGGCAATGCACTAATTCTCAACTTCATAATTACAAGTTTAACCCATTTCTCCTTAGGTACATCCCCGTAATCAAACATGTTCTCTACAGTTTCCAACCAATCTAAAAAACCTCACTAGATAAAGCCCCAAAAAACTCAGGTATGTGAACCCTGATAGGTTGTGGGTCTTATGTTCTAGACTGTTGTTGACAATGCTCACGATCTGTGTGTCTGCACTCGTCATTGTTGCTGTCAGATTCTTTAGAAGATGGCGCACGATGTGAAATGTGAGTCCTCTGATGGATGAGGATGATTGTTGTCGGACATGGATTAGTTGTTGCATAGAGGCCTGCATGGTGGCCATTTGTTATACTAATGCCGCAACTGTCTCCCAAAGATCAACCATCTCTGAATGCATGTCCTTATGGCTAAAATCGGGTCAGGTCGGGCCCGGTTCTCTATTGACCCAAAAATCTTGACCCGACCCTACCCGAATTCTAATCCGACTCAACCAGAATTCTGACTCGACCCGCATTCTGAACCCATTTTAGCCTAAATTTTAACCGGGTTAGATTAACTTGAAAATTCCTCAACCTAACCCGATCCGATCCGAATTTCATACGGATTTTTGTCCTCTCAACCCAATCCGACCTACATGACCCGACCCGAGTTTCACCCCTACCTGTCCCGTGATGTGCCTTGCTGGTCTGACCCTGTTGAATGGCTTTGTCAGGATTGACATCTTCGTTCTTACCCATATTGTGCCCATTGTTATACCCGTGAGTCATGGAGTTAAAGCACAAGAGCAAGTAAGCTTGAAACTTGAATAACTGCGTCCTGCGAACAACACATGCTACAAGTGAAATTCAAAAATAATTAACTCAACATCCTCGAGAGATGAACAAAAAGCTCTAAACTTGGTAAATTTTAAATAACCAAAGTCTGAATTACAACCTAGGCTTCATCACTAATTTACAGGTCTTATTTTCTATAAAATAAAAAAAGAAATAAAATAAAATAACAAAATAAATACCAATTTTAGACCCCCGAATCCAGCCAATCCGAATTGGTCGACTCTTGGTTTTCAGTTCCTCGTCTTCTTCTTCTCTGTATTATGCAAACAGCTTTCTCCATCTTTTCTTCCTTATTTTCTTTTATTCTTTTCTTTACATTCCTTTTCTTTTTATTCTTCTTTCCATTCTTCTCTTCTTCTATTCTTTCTTTTCTATATTTCAAATTCTTTCTCTGCCCTCCCTTGTAATGCTTGGTTGGAGCCCCAAATTGCTTCAATTAGTCTGAAAGATCCTTGCCCAATCAACTTGCCAATCTTTCTGCAGAATTAGTGGCTTACACGTTGGATCAAATCATGGGATTTAAGAAGCTTTTATCCTTGCTGAAATGCTGCATGTATGGGTGATCCTTACTGCTATTTTTAAAGCGAGAACACAGCAAGTTTCATCCATCTCCTTCGTTGCTTCCCATCGCAGGATTTTACTGATAAGATCGCCAGAATTTCTTGTTCTAATTCCTGCCAAAATCACCTCAGGATTTGCAGAAGAATCAGCCTGAAATCCTGCTTTTAACCGTCCTTCCTCTGTTGGATTTTGTTTCTGCTCTTGATCCGGCCAACACTACTTGCCATTCTAATGGACTCCTTCCTCCTTTCTTCTTTATTTCTATCTCTTTTTTTCTTTTATTTCCTTTACTTCTCTGCAAATGATTCTTCGTGGGGCAGCGCCGATTTTGGAAGTGGGTCTTGCTGCTGATTTTTCATTCTTCATTCGGCTGGGTTGGAACGTTGGATTGAGGATCCCATTTTTGAACAGTAACGGGTTCGGGTCTTGGAGGCCCAAAGTATTTTAAGTGGGCCCATAGCAGTGGAACTCAAAGTGAGCCTTCTGTCTATCATCGGTCCAATCTCCAATTCAAAGGGTCAATTTGTCAGTCAGGTCCAACCAGGGCAAACATTAGTGGTTTAAAATCGTATCGGCCGATATAAGGAAGATCTCGACGATATTTGTATCCTGGGTCCAACTAAGTTGAATTGTCTTCAATCGAACTTGAGTGGGAGTTTTCGGTTCAATGTCTACATCAGGGGTATAAATATCGGCCGATACATATCGTATCGGCCGATATGTATCGGTTTGGAAGTTGTAAATATCGGCCGATATATATCGTTACCGGTCGATATTCACAATATCAGCTGAAATACCGATATCAAAATATCGGCCGATATCGATTGGAGAGAGAAAAATATCGGCCGATATATCGGCCGATAACGATTTTTTAACCCCTGTTCTACATCAACTATTTTCATTAATCAGTACATGATTGAAATTTCAATTAAATATTTATTTCTTAATTAGTTAATTTAATTATAAAATATAAAAATATATAATCATATATTGCACGTGGAACACGTAAAATGACGTAAAAAATATGAGTTGACTAATTTGGAGGGCCAAATCATAAAAAAAAAATGTTAGAGAGAATGAAACATGTGAAGTTTGGCTCTTTAAGATATTTAAACAAGTCTTTATACCTTACACTAATCTCATGATTTGAAAATATAAAAGGGAACTCCACAAACGATAACTGATTCAAAGATGCACTCCAATTTCCTATATTCGATAGTTCATTATATTTTTTTAAAATTTAAATATTTCTTTGTGATTAATGATCACTTTAAACCATTCATTCAACGTAACATATAGAATCAACTATATATAATAGAATCTAATAGTTTCTATTGATGTAATTCAAACCACATCTATAGGTGATATTCGGTCCTCAATTATCTCGGACAGTTTTGAATGCTATAGATAAAAATTTGGTCAACTACAATTCATCATTATCATTATCATTGTCATTTTTTCATCTAAATGAGTTTCATTTTCAATGTCTACTATTCCACTCTCATCTAAATGAGTTTGAGTCTATTACATACTTACTCAACCTATCTAAATTAGCTCCCTTATCAATTTTGCTTATTTCAATCTCTCAAAAGTGGTCATTTTTATTTTATCCTTAATGTTAATTAATACATCCATCTAAATATATATATTTAATTGTAGTTATCTTGTCTCTTTATCAATCATGTAAAAGCATCTAATCATTCTCATTTTATATACTTATATAATATTTTTTTAAATATCTATTAATAATGTAAATGCTAAGACATGTGGAAAGCACTAAAAGGTTAGTACATATATTAGCTTTTCCTTTTTTAAATGTTTATAATGCATATTCAGTCTTAGTCTTTATCCCATGTGTGATGCAATTTTTTGATGTTTAGTGAATTTTATTTTTATCAAATTTACATTGTACAAGTCTGAATCTTAAAACAAGCAACTATAGGGAGGGTAAATTAGCTAGAAACAGCCAAATGTGTAGATCACTACACGAGTCTTGGTAGATCATTTTGAGATTTCATTATTTTAGCATTGAATTTCAATCATTGGACTAATATTTTTATACAATTAAAACTTTATACAACAATTTACAATCAACGGACGTTCCACGTGAGGGACTGAATTTTTTTTCCCCATTGGGTCCATCTAGGCCACACTAACACAGTTTCCCCCTCTCACACTTATCTACCCTTGAGCATTTGAATCTCAACTTAATTTGAAATCATTAGATGTTAGAAGTCATGATTTTCAAAAATCCAAAGATGAACGGTGAAATTGCACTCAATTTAGGTGAACTTCAATCCAACAGTGAGATTAACTCAAAATGATTTAAATTGGATTGGTATAAAATTCATTGCGGTAGATGGGCGTGAGGGGGGAAGGGGTATTAGTGGGGGAAAGGTGGGTCTCGATAAGCAAAATATTTTTTTTCTCTCTCATAAGAGACATTAGGGTGAGTTTGAATTTTGAAAGACATTGATTTGTATATGATGTGTATAAAATTTTAATTTGATTTGATAAAGGAATCCATGTTTTTTATGGCTCTCAAAAGTTGATCTGTACCTAACCATTCAAAAGCTTGCACTAAATTATATATATAAAAGGGACGTCTTTCGTGAGTGACAAAACTTTATTTTGCCCAAATGGAGATACTTGGGCCCATGAACACCTCTTCCTCCCTTGCACCTACCAACTACCTCTCAACTCAATTTGATTCCATTTGAAGTTAATTTCACCATTGGATTGAAATTCACTTGAAATTGAGCCTAATTTTACCGTTGATATTTAGACCTTTGAAAACCATTGCTCTAATGGTTTCCAATTGAGTCTTGATTCGATTCATTGGTGGTAGATGGATGTGAGGA